>OX335661.1:16770664-17498119 GCA_946894095.1 Incurvaria masculella | reverse complement strand
ACCTAACCTAACCTAACCTAACCTAACCTAACCTAACCTAACCTAACCTAACCTAACCTAACCTAACCTAACCTAACCTAACCTAACCTAACCTAACCTAACCTAACCTAACCTAACCTAACCTAACCTAACCTAACCTAACCTAACCTAACCTAACCTAACCTAACCTAACCTAACCTAACCTAACCTAACCTAACCTAACCTAACCTAACCTAACCTAACCTAACCTAACCTAACCTAACCTAACCTAACCTAACCTAACCTAACCTAACCTAACCTAACCTAACCTAACCTAACCTAACCTAACCTAACCTAACCTAACCTAACCTAACCTAACCTAACCTAACCTAACCTAACCTAACCTATACCTAACCTAACCTAACCTAACCTAACCTAACCTAACCTAACCTAACCTAACCTAACCTAACCTAACCTAACCTAACCTAACCTAACCTAACCTAACCTAACCTAACCTAACCTAACCTAACCTAACCTAACCTAACCTAACCTAACCTAACCTAACCTAACCTAACCTAACCTAACCTAACCTAACCTAACCTAACCTAACCTAACCTAACCTAACCTAACCTAACCTAACCTAACCTAACCTAACCTAACCTAACCTAACCTAACCTAACCTAACCTAACCTAACCTAACCTAACCTAACCTAACCTAACCTAACCTAACCTAACCTAACCTAACCTAACCTAACCTAACCTAACCTAACCTAACCTAACCTAACCTAACCTAACCTAACCTAACCTAACCTAACCTAACCTAACCTAACCTAACCTAACCTAACCTAACCTAACCTAACCTAACCTAACCTAACCTAACCTAACCTAACCTAACCTAACCTAACCTAACCTAACCTAACCTAACCTAACCTAACCTAACCTAACCTAACCTAACCTAACCTAACCTAACCTAACCTAACCTAACCTAACCTAACCTAACCTAACCTAACCTAACCTAACCTAACCTAACCTAACCTAACCTAACCTAACCTAACCTAACCTAACCTAACCTAACCTAACCTAACCTAACCTAACCTAACCTAACCTAACCTAACCTAACCTAACCTAACCTAACCTAACCTAACCTAACCTAACCTAACCTAACCTAACCTAACCTAACCTAACCTAACCTAACCTAACCTAACCTAACCTAACCTAACCTAACCTAACCTAACCTAACCTAACCTAACCTAACCTAACCTAACCTAACCTAACCTAACCTAACCTAACCTAACCTAACCTAACCTAACCTAACCTAACCTAACCTAACCTAACCTAACCTAACCTAACCTAACCTAACCTAACCTAACCTAACCTAACCTAACCTAACCTAACCTAACCTAACCTAACCTAACCTAACCTAACCTAACCTAACCTAACCTAACCTAACCTAACCTAACCTAACCTAACCTAACCTAACCTAACCTAACCTAACCTAACCTAACCTAACCTAACCTAACCTAACCTAACCTAACCTAACCTAACCTAACCTAACCTAACCTAACCTAACCTAACCTAACCTAACCTAACCTAACCTAACCTAACCTAACCTAACCTAACCTAACCTAACCTAACCTAACCTAACCTAACCTAACCTAACCTAACCTAACCTAACCTAACCTAACCTAACCTAACCTAACCTAACCTAACCTAACCTAACCTAACCTAACCTAACCTAACCTAACCTAACCTAACCTAACCTAACCTAACCTAACCTAACCTAACCTAACCTAACCTAACCTAACCTAACCTAACCTAACCTAACCTAACCTAACCTAACCTAACCTAACCTAACCTAACCTAACCTAACCTAACCTAACCTAACCTAACCTAACCTAACCTAACCTAACCTAACCTAACCTAACCTAACCTAACCTAACCTAACCTAACCTAACCTAACCTAACCTAACCTAACCTAACCTAACCTAACCTAACCTAACCTAACCTAACCTAACCTAACCTAACCTAACCTAACCTAACCTAACCTAACCTAACCTAACCTAACCTAACCTAACCTAACCTAACCTAACCTAACCTAACCTAACCTAACCTAACCTAACCTAACCTAACCTAACCTAACCTAACCTAACCTAACCTAACCTAACCTAACCTAACCTAACCTAACCTAACCTAACCTAACCTAACCTAACCTAACCTAACCTAACCTAACCTAACCTAACCTAACCTAACCTAACCTAACCTAACCTAACCTAACCTAACCTAACCTAACCTAACCTAACCTAACCTAACCTAACCTAACCTAACCTAACCTAACCTAACCTAACCTAACCTAACCTAACCTAACCTAACCTAACCTAACCTAACCTAACCTAACCTAACCTAACCTAACCTAACCTAACCTAACCTAACCTAACCTAACCTAACCTAACCTAACCTAACCTAACCTAACCTAACCTAACCTAACCTAACCTAACCTAACCTAACCTAACCTAACCTAACCTAACCTAACCTAACCTAACCTAACCTAACCTAACCTAACCTAACCTAACCTAACCTAACCTAACCTAACCTAACCTAACCTAACCTAACCTAACCTAACCTAACCTAACCTAACCTAACCTAACCTAACCTAACCTAACCTAACCTAACCTAACCTAACCTAACCTAACCTAACCTAACCTAACCTAACCTAACCTAACCTAACCTAACCTAACCTAACCTAACCTAACCTAACCTAACCTAACCTAACCTAACCTAACCTAACCTAACCTAACCTAACCTAACCTAACCTAACCTAACCTAACCTAACCTAACCTAACCTAACCTAACCTAACCTAACCTAACCTAACCTAACCTAACCTAACCTAACCTAACCTAACCTAACCTAACCTAACCTAACCTAACCTAACCTAACCTAACCTAACCTAACCTAACCTAACCTAACCTAACCTAACCTAACCTAACCTAACCTAACCTAACCTAACCTAACCTAACCTAACCTAACCTAACCTAACCTAACCTAACCTAACCTAACCTAACCTAACCTAACCTAACCTAACCTAACCTAACCTAACCTAACCTAACCTAACCTAACCTAACCTAACCTAACCTAACCTAACCTAACCTAACCTAACCTAACCTAACCTAACCTAACCTAACCTAACCTAACCTAACCTAACCTAACCTAACCTAACCTAACCTAACCTAACCTAACCTAACCTAACCTAACCTAACCTAACCTAACCTAACCTAACCTAACCTAACCTAACCTAACCTAACCTAACCTAACCTAACCTAACCTAACCTAACCTAACCTAACCTAACCTAACCTAACCTAACCTAACCTAACCTAACCTAACCTAACCTAACCTAACCTAACCTAACCTAACCTAACCTAACCTAACCTAACCTAACCTAACCTAACCTAACCTAACCTAACCTAACCTAACCTAACCTAACCTAACCTAACCTAACCTAACCTAACCTAACCTAACCTAACCTAACCTAACCTAACCTAACCTAACCTAACCTAACCTAACCTAACCTAACCTAACCTAACCTAACCTAACCTAACCTAACCTAACCTAACCTAACCTAACCTAACCTAACCTAACCTAACCTAACCTAACCTAACCTAACCTAACCTAACCTAACCTAACCTAACCTAACCTAACCTAACCTAACCTAACCTAACCTAACCTAACCTAACCTAACCTAACCTAACCTAACCTAACCTAACCTAACCTAACCTAACCTAACCTAACCTAACCTAACCTAACCTAACCTAACCTAACCTAACCTAACCTAACCTAACCTAACCTAACCTAACCTAACCTAACCTAACCTAACCTAACCTAACCTAACCTAACCTAACCTAACCTAACCTAACCTAACCTAACCTAACCTAACCTAACCTAACCTAACCTAACCTAACCTAACCTAACCTAACCTAACCTAACCTAACCTAACCTAACCTAACCTAACCTAACCTAACCTAACCTAACCTAACCTAACCTAACCTAACCTAACCTAACCTAACCTAACCTAACCTAACCTAACCTAACCTAACCTAACCTAACCTAACCTAACCTAACCTAACCTAACCTAACCTAACCTAACCT
This sequence comes from Incurvaria masculella, assembly GCA_946894095.1. Lineage (NCBI taxonomy): Eukaryota > Metazoa > Arthropoda > Insecta > Lepidoptera > Incurvariidae > Incurvaria > Incurvaria masculella. Next base: position 17,494,019 of record OX335661.1, on the reverse strand, counting down.
AACCTAACCTAACCTAACCTAACCTAACCTAACCTAACCTAACCTAACCTAACCTAACCTAACCTAACCTAACCTAACCTAACCTAACCTAACCTAACCTAACCTAACCTAACCTAACCTAACCTAACCTAACCTAACCTAACCTAACCTAACCTAACCTAACCTAACCTAACCTAACCTAACCTAACCTAACCTAACCTAACCTAACCTAACCTAACCTAACCTAACCTAACCTAACCTAACCTAACCTAACCTAACCTAACCTAACCTAACCTAACCTAACCTAACCTAACCTAACCTAACCTAACCTAACCTAACCTAACCTAACCTAACCTAACCTAACCTAACCTAACCTAACCTAACCTAACCTAACCTAACCTAACCTAACCTAACCTAACCTAACCTAACCTAACCTAACCTAACCTAACCTAACCTAACCTAACCTAACCTAACCTAACCTAACCTAACCTAACCTAACCTAACCTAACCTAACCTAACCTAACCTAACCTAACCTAACCTAACCTAACCTAACCTAACCTAACCTAACCTAACCTAACCTAACCTAACCTAACCTAACCTAACCTAACCTAACCTAACCTAACCTAACCTAACCTAACCTAACCTAACCTAACCTAACCTAACCTAACCTAACCTAACCTAACCTAACCTAACCTAACCTAACCTAACCTAACCTAACCTAACCTAACCTAACCTAACCTAACCTAACCTAACCTAACCTAACCTAACCTAACCTAACCTAACCTAACCTAACCTAACCTAACCTAACCTAACCTAACCTAACCTAACCTAACCTAACCTAACCTAACCTAACCTAACCTAACCTAACCTAACCTAACCTAACCTAACCTAACCTAACCTAACCTAACCTAACCTAACCTAACCTAACCTAACCTAACCTAACCTAACCTAACCTAACCTAACCTAACCTAACCTAACCTAACCTAACCTAACCTAACCTAACCTAACCTAACCTAACCTAACCTAACCTAACCTAACCTAACCTAACCTAACCTAACCTAACCTAACCTAACCTAACCTAACCTAACCTAACCTAACCTAACCTAACCTAACCTAACCTAACCTAACCTAACCTAACCTAACCTAACCTAACCTAACCTAACCTAACCTAACCTAACCTAACCTAACCTAACCTAACCTAACCTAACCTAACCTAACCTAACCTAACCTAACCTAACCTAACCTAACCTAACCTAACCTAACCTAACCTAACCTAACCTAACCTAACCTAACCTAACCTAACCTAACCTAACCTAACCTAACCTAACCTAACCTAACCTAACCTAACCTAACCTAACCTAACCTAACCTAACCTAACCTAACCTAACCTAACCTAACCTAACCTAACCTAACCTAACCTAACCTAACCTAACCTAACCTAACCTAACCTAACCTAACCTAACCTAACCTAACCTAACCTAACCTAACCTAACCTAACCTAACCTAACCTAACCTAACCTAACCTAACCTAACCTAACCTAACCTAACCTAACCTAACCTAACCTAACCTAACCTAACCTAACCTAACCTAACCTAACCTAACCTAACCTAACCTAACCTAACCTAACCTAACCTAACCTAACCTAACCTAACCTAACCTAACCTAACCTAACCTAACCTAACCTAACCTAACCTAACCTAACCTAACCTAACCTAACCTAACCTAACCTAACCTAACCTAACCTAACCTAACCTAACCTAACCTAACCTAACCTAACCTAACCTAACCTAACCTAACCTAACCTAACCTAACCTAACCTAACCTAACCTAACCTAACCTAACCTAACCTAACCTAACCTAACCTAACCTAACCTAACCTAACCTAACCTAACCTAACCTAACCTAACCTAACCTAACCTAACCTAACCTAACCTAACCTAACCTAACCTAACCTAACCTAACCTAACCTAACCTAACCTAACCTAACCTAACCTAACCTAACCTAACCTAACCTAACCTAACCTAACCTAACCTAACCTAACCTAACCTAACCTAACCTAACCTAACCTAACCTAACCTAACCTAACCTAACCTAACCTAACCTAACCTAACCTAACCTAACCTAACCTAACCTAACCTAACCTAACCTAACCTAACCTAACCTAACCTAACCTAACCTAACCTAACCTAACCTAACCTAACCTAACCTAACCTAACCTAACCTAACCTAACCTAACCTAACCTAACCTAACCTAACCTAACCTAACCTAACCTAACCTAACCTAACCTAACCTAACCTAACCTAACCTAACCTAACCTAACCTAACCTAACCTAACCTAACCTAACCTAACCTAACCTAACCTAACCTAACCTAACCTAACCTAACCTAACCTAACCTAACCTAACCTAACCTAACCTAACCTAACCTAACCTAACCTAACCTAACCTAACCTAACCTAACCTAACCTAACCTAACCTAACCTAACCTAACCTAACCTAACCTAACCTAACCTAACCTAACCTAACCTAACCTAACCTAACCTAACCTAACCTAACCTAACCTAACCTAACCTAACCTAACCTAACCTAACCTAACCTAACCTAACCTAACCTAACCTAACCTAACCTAACCTAACCTAACCTAACCTAACCTAACCTAACCTAACCTAACCTAACCTAACCTAACCTAACCTAACCTAACCTAACCTAACCTAACCTAACCTAACCTAACCTAACCTAACCTAACCTAACCTAACCTAACCTAACCTAACCTAACCTAACCTAACCTAACCTAACCTAACCTAACCTAACCTAACCTAACCTAACCTAACCTAACCTAACCTAACCTAACCTAACCTAACCTAACCTAACCTAACCTAACCTAACCTAACCTAACCTAACCTAACCTAACCTAACCTAACCTAACCTAACCTAACCTAACCTAACCTAACCTAACCTAACCTAACCTAACCTAACCTAACCTAACCTAACCTAACCTAACCTAACCTAACCTAACCTAACCTAACCTAACCTAACCTAACCTAACCTAACCTAACCTAACCTAACCTAACCTAACCTAACCTAACCTAACCTAACCTAACCTAACCTAACCTAACCTAACCTAACCTAACCTAACCTAACCTAACCTAACCTAACCTAACCTAACCTAACCTAACCTAACCTAACCTAACCTAACCTAACCTAACCTAACCTAACCTAACCTAACCTAACCTAACCTAACCTAACCTAACCTAACCTAACCTAACCTAACCTAACCTAACCTAACCTAACCTAACCTAACCTAACCTAACCTAACCTAACCTAACCTAACCTAACCTAACCTAACCTAACCTAACCTAACCTAACCTAACCTAACCTAACCTAACCTAACCTAACCTAACCTAACCTAACCTAACCTAACCTAACCTAACCTAACCTAACCTAACCTAACCTAACCTAACCTAACCTAACCTAACCTAACCTAACCTAACCTAACCTAACCTAACCTAACCTAACCTAACCTAACCTAACCTAACCTAACCTAACCTAACCTAACCTAACCTAACCTAACCTAACCTAACCTAACCTAACCTAACCTAACCTAACCTAACCTAACCTAACCTAACCTAACCTAACCTAACCTAACCTAACCTAACCTAACCTAACCTAACCTAACCTAACCTAACCTAACCTAACCTAACCTAACCTAACCTAACCTAACCTAACCTAACCTAACCTAACCTAACCTAACCTAACCTAACCTAACCTAACCTAACCTAACCTAACCTAACCTAACCTAACCTAACCTAACCTAACCTAACCTAACCTAACCTAACCTAACCTAACCTAACCTAACCTAACCTAACCTAACCTAACCTAACCTAACCTAACCTAACCTAACCTAACCTAACCTAACCTAACCTAACCTAACCTAACCTAACCTAACCTAACCTAACCTAACCTAACCTAACCTAACCTAACCTAACCTAACCTAACCTAACCTAACCTAACCTAACCTAACCTAACCTAACCTAACCTAACCTAACCTAACCTAACCTAACCTAACCTAACCTAACCTAACCTAACCTAACCTAACCTAACCTAACCTAACCTAACCTAACCTAACCTAACCTAACCTAACCTAACCTAACCTAACCTAACCTAACCTAACCTAACCTAACCTAACCTAACCTAACCTAACCTAACCTAACCTAACCTAACCTAACCTAACCTAACCTAACCTAACCTAACCTAACCTAACCTAACCTAACCTAACCTAACCTAACCTAACCTAACCTAACCTAACCTAACCTAACCTAACCTAACCTAACCTAACCTAACCTAACCTAACCTAACCTAACCTAACCTAACCTAACCTAACCTAACCTAACCTAACCTAACCTAACCTAACCTAACCTAACCTAACCTAACCTAACCTAACCTAACCTAACCTAACCTAACCTAACCTAACCTAACCTAACCTAACCTAACCTAACCTAACCTAACCTAACCTAACCTAACCTAACCTAACCTAACCTAACCTAACCTAACCTAACCTAACCTAACCTAACCTAACCTAACCTAACCTAACCTAACCTAACCTAACCTAACCTAACCTAACCTAACCTAACCTAACCTAACCTAACCTAACCTAACCTAACCTAACCTAACCTAACCTAACCTAACCTAACCTAACCTAACCTAACCTAACCTAACCTAACCTAACCTAACCTAACCTAACCTAACCTAACCTAACCTAACCTAACCTAACCTAACCTAACCTAACCTAACCTAACCTAACCTAACCTAACCTAACCTAACCTAACCTAACCTAACCTAACCTAACCTAACCTAACCTAACCTAACCTAACCTAACCTAACCTAACCTAACCTAACCTAACCTAACCTAACCTAACCTAACCTAACCTAACCTAACCTAACCTAACCTAACCTAACCTAACCTAACCTAACCTAACCTAACCTAACCTAACCTAACCTAACCTAACCTAACCTAACCTAACCTAACCTAACCTAACCTAACCTAACCTAACCTAACCTAACCTAACCTAACCTAACCTAACCTAACCTAACCTAACCTAACCTAACCTAACCTAACCTAACCTAACCTAACCTAACCTAACCTAACCTAACCTAACCTAACCTAACCTAACCTAACCTAACCTAACCTAACCTAACCTAACCTAACCTAACCTAACCTAACCTAACCTAACCTAACCTAACCTAACCTAACCTAACCTAACCTAACCTAACCTAACCTAACCTAACCTAACCTAACCTAACCTAACCTAACCTAACCTAACCTAACCTAACCTAACCTAACCTAACCTAACCTAACCTAACCTAACCTAACCTAACCTAACCTAACCTAACCTAACCTAACCTAACCTAACCTAACCTAACCTAACCTAACCTAACCTAACCTAACCTAACCTAACCTAACCTAACCTAACCTAACCTAACCTAACCTAACCTAACCTAACCTAACCTAACCTAACCTAACCTAACCTAACCTAACCTAACCTAACCTAACCTAACCTAACCTAACCTAACCTAACCTAACCTAACCTAACCTAACCTAACCTAACCTAACCTAACCTAACCTAACCTAACCTAACCTAACCTAACCTAACCTAACCTAACCTAACCTAACCTAACCTAACCTAACCTAACCTAACCTAACCTAACCTAACCTAACCTAACCTAACCTAACCTAACCTAACCTAACCTAACCTAACCTAACCTAACCTAACCTAACCTAACCTAACCTAACCTAACCTAACCTAACCTAACCTAACCTAACCTAACCTAACCTAACCTAACCTAACCTAACCTAACCTAACCTAACCTAACCTAACCTAACCTAACCTAACCTAACCTAACCTAACCTAACCTAACCTAACCTAACCTAACCTAACCTAACCTAACCTAACCTAACCTAACCTAACCTAACCTAACCTAACCTAACCTAACCTAACCTAACCTAACCTAACCTAACCTAACCTAACCTAACCTAACCTAACCTAACCTAACCTAACCTAACCTAACCTAACCTAACCTAACCTAACCTAACCTAACCTAACCTAACCTAACCTAACCTAACCTAACCTAACCTAACCTAACCTAACCTAACCTAACCTAACCTAACCTAACCTAACCTAACCTAACCTAACCTAACCTAACCTAACCTAACCTAACCTAACCTAACCTAACCTAACCTAACCTAACCTAACCTAACCTAACCTAACCTAACCTAACCTAACCTAACCTAACCTAACCTAACCTAACCTAACCTAACCTAACCTAACCTAACCTAACCTAACCTAACCTAACCTAACCTAACCTAACCTAACCTAACCTAACCTAACCTAACCTAACCTAACCTAACCTAACCTAACCTAACCTAACCTAACCTAACCTAACCTAACCTAACCTAACCTAACCTAACCTAACCTAACCTAACCTAACCTAACCTAACCTAACCTAACCTAACCTAACCTAACCTAACCTAACCTAACCTAACCTAACCTAACCTAACCTAACCTAACCTAACCTAACCTAACCTAACCTAACCTAACCTAACCTAACCTAACCTAACCTAACCTAACCTAACCTAACCTAACCTAACCTAACCTAACCTAACCTAACCTAACCTAACCTAACCTAACCTAACCTAACCTAACCTAACCTAACCTAACCTAACCTAACCTAACCTAACCTAACCTAACCTAACCTAACCTAACCTAACCTAACCTAACCTAACCTAACCTAACCTAACCTAACCTAACCTAACCTAACCTAACCTAACCTAACCTAACCTAACCTAACCTAACCTAACCTAACCTAACCTAACCTAACCTAACCTAACCTAACCTAACCTAACCTAACCTAACCTAACCTAACCTAACCTAACCTAACCTAACCTAACCTAACCTAACCTAACCTAACCTAACCTAACCTAACCTAACCTAACCTAACCTAACCTAACCTAACCTAACCTAACCTAACCTAACCTAACCTAACCTAACCTAACCTAACCTAACCTAACCTAACCTAACCTAACCTAACCTAACCTAACCTAACCTAACCTAACCTAACCTAACCTAACCTAACCTAACCTAACCTAACCTAACCTAACCTAACCTAACCTAACCTAACCTAACCTAACCTAACCTAACCTAACCTAACCTAACCTAACCTAACCTAACCTAACCTAACCTAACCTAACCTAACCTAACCTAACCTAACCTAACCTAACCTAACCTAACCTAACCTAACCTAACCTAACCTAACCTAACCTAACCTAACCTAACCTAACCTAACCTAACCTAACCTAACCTAACCTAACCTAACCTAACCTAACCTAACCTAACCTAACCTAACCTAACCTAACCTAACCTAACCTAACCTAACCTAACCTAACCTAACCTAACCTAACCTAACCTAACCTAACCTAACCTAACCTAACCTAACCTAACCTAACCTAACCTAACCTAACCTAACCTAACCTAACCTAACCTAACCTAACCTAACCTAACCTAACCTAACCTAACCTAACCTAACCTAACCTAACCTAACCTAACCTAACCTAACCTAACCTAACCTAACCTAACCTAACCTAACCTAACCTAACCTAACCTAACCTAACCTAACCTAACCTAACCTAACCTAACCTAACCTAACCTAACCTAACCTAACCTAACCTAACCTAACCTAACCTAACCTAACCTAACCTAACCTAACCTAACCTAACCTAACCTAACCTAACCTAACCTAACCTAACCTAACCTAACCTAACCTAACCTAACCTAACCTAACCTAACCTAACCTAACCTAACCTAACCTAACCTAACCTAACCTAACCTAACCTAACCTAACCTAACCTAACCTAACCTAACCTAACCTAACCTAACCTAACCTAACCTAACCTAACCTAACCTAACCTAACCTAACCTAACCTAACCTAACCTAACCTAACCTAACCTAACCTAACCTAACCTAACCTAACCTAACCTAACCTAACCTAACCTAACCTAACCTAACCTAACCTAACCTAACCTAACCTAACCTAACCTAACCTAACCTAACCTAACCTAACCTAACCTAACCTAACCTAACCTAACCTAACCTAACCTAACCTAACCTAACCTAACCTAACCTAACCTAACCTAACCTAACCTAACCTAACCTAACCTAACCTAACCTAACCTAACCTAACCTAACCTAACCTAACCTAACCTAACCTAACCTAACCTAACCTAACCTAACCTAACCTAACCTAACCTAACCTAACCTAACCTAACCTAACCTAACCTAACCTAACCTAACCTAACCTAACCTAACCTAACCTAACCTAACCTAACCTAACCTAACCTAACCTAACCTAACCTAACCTAACCTAACCTAACCTAACCTAACCTAACCTAACCTAACCTAACCTAACCTAACCTAACCTAACCTAACCTAACCTAACCTAACCTAACCTAACCTAACCTAACCTAACCTAACCTAACCTAACCTAACCTAACCTAACCTAACCTAACCTAACCTAACCTAACCTAACCTAACCTAACCTAACCTAACCTAACCTAACCTAACCTAACCTAACCTAACCTAACCTAACCTAACCTAACCTAACCTAACCTAACCTAACCTAACCTAACCTAACCTAACCTAACCTAACCTAACCTAACCTAACCTAACCTAACCTAACCTAACCTAACCTAACCTAACCTAACCTAACCTAACCTAACCTAACCTAACCTAACCTAACCTAACCTAACCTAACCTAACCTAACCTAACCTAACCTAACCTAACCTAACCTAACCTAACCTAACCTAACCTAACCTAACCTAACCTAACCTAACCTAACCTAACCTAACCTAACCTAACCTAACCTAACCTAACCTAACCTAACCTAACCTAACCTAACCTAACCTAACCTAACCTAACCTAACCTAACCTAACCTAACCTAACCTAACCTAACCTAACCTAACCTAACCTAACCTAACCTAACCTAACCTAACCTAACCTAACCTAACCTAACCTAACCTAACCTAACCTAACCTAACCTAACCTAACCTAACCTAACCTAACCTAACCTAACCTAACCTAACCTAACCTAACCTAACCTAACCTAACCTAACCTAACCTAACCTAACCTAACCTAACCTAACCTAACCTAACCTAACCTAACCTAACCTAACCTAACCTAACCTAACCTAACCTAACCTAACCTAACCTAACCTAACCTAACCTAACCTAACCTAACCTAACCTAACCTAACCTAACCTAACCTAACCTAACCTAACCTAACCTAACCTAACCTAACCTAACCTAACCTAACCTAACCTAACCTAACCTAACCTAACCTAACCTAACCTAACCTAACCTAACCTAACCTAACCTAACCTAACCTAACCTAACCTAACCTAACCTAACCTAACCTAACCTAACCTAACCTAACCTAACCTAACCTAACCTAACCTAACCTAACCTAACCTAACCTAACCTAACCTAACCTAACCTAACCTAACCTAACCTAACCTAACCTAACCTAACCTAACCTAACCTAACCTAACCTAACCTAACCTAACCTAACCTAACCTAACTAACCTAACCTAACCTAACCTAACCTAACCTAACCTAACCTAACCTAACCTAACCTAACCTAACCTAACCTAACCTAACCTAACCTAACCTAACCTAACCTAACCTAACCTAACCTAACCTAACCTAACCTAACCTAACCTAACCTAACCTAACCTAACCTAACCTAACCTAACCTAACCTAACCTAACCTAACCTAACCTAACCTAACCTAACCTAACCTAACCTAACCTAACCTAACCTAACCTAACCTAACCTAACCTAACCTAACCTAACCTAACCTAACCTAACCTAACCTAACCTAACCTAACCTAACCTAACCTAACCTAACCTAACCTAACCTAACCTAACCTAACCTAACCTAACCTAACCTAACCTAACCTAACCTAACCTAACCTAACCTAACCTAACCTAACCTAACCTAACCTAACCTAACCTAACCTAACCTAACCTAACCTAACCTAACCTAACCTAACCTAACCTAACCTAACCTAACCTAACCTAACCTAACCTAACCTAACCTAACCTAACCTAACCTAACCTAACCTAACCTAACCTAACCTAACCTAACCTAACCTAACCTAACCTAACCTAACCTAACCTAACCTAACCTAACCTAACCTAACCTAACCTAACCTAACCTAACCTAACCTAACCTAACCTAACCTAACCTAACCTAACCTAACCTAACCTAACCTAACCTAACCTAACCTAACCTAACCTAACCTAACCTAACCTAACCTAACCTAACCTAACCTAACCTAACCTAACCTAACCTAACCTAACCTAACCTAACCTAACCTAACCTAACCTAACCTAACCTAACCTAACCTAACCTAACCTAACCTAACCTAACCTAACCTAACCTAACCTAACCTAACCTAACCTAACCTAACCTAACCTAACCTAACCTAACCTAACTAACTAGACCTAGCTAACTTGACTAGACGAGCAGGCGAAATAGGCGTTTACCTCCCCGCATTTGACAGTTCTTTACCGATTCGACGCGAAATGTATGGAGTTGACCTAATTGCTGCGGGTAGCGCTGAGTGCCGCACCATCTTCTTTCCCCGTTTGTATGGGGAGTTGAGCGGGAAGACCTTAATTGCGCTCCACGTATTGTCGGTTCGTTTATTATGTTCAAGAAATTTTAAAACAATTATAGATTGATGAACTTTCAAATAAACCAATTAAAAAAACTACAAATGTATTTAATTTCATTTCACTAGGAACATAGATATTGTCACACTTATAACTGTGAGCTGTGTGAGCCCAATTTTTACAATTTATCTAATAAAATAAATCTAATCAATATATTGTCGAAGATGTTCACTTTTTTTTATTTGGATACAATTTAGCATATAATGTTCGCAGCTCTGATTGTGACAACCAAAATGTAAAAAGGCGTAATACTTGTCACAGGACAAGTACCTACACAATCAAGGCAACCACTCTGCATCGTTGTCCATGCTGCTCGTCCGTGCCGGGGCTCCGGGCGCCTCCGTCAAGTCTTCTTTGCTGTCAGCAATCTTGTGGTAAATTCTCTTTCCGTTCTCGACCACATACTCAACGCCATCACCTGAAACAAGAAGAAGTAAGAGATTAGAGTTACTCGCAAAACTTAAAAAAATCGAATCCTCGATCATTTCGTACGAATAGCCAACCTCAGCCTTGAAACTGGTTTTCCACAGACTTTTCAAAAGAGGATATACTACAAATGTAAAAAAACCGGCCAAGTGCGAGTCGGACTCGCACACGAAGGGTTCCGTTCCATTATAAAAGATTTGACTCAAAGAAATCACGTCACAAAATTCACACTCTGAAAATTTTAGCTGCCTACCTATTACGGTTCATAATATACAGCTCTGCGACAGATGGATGGACGGACGGACAGCGGAGGCTTAGTAATAGGGTACCATTGGCACCCTTCGAGTATGAAACCCTAAAAGTTACAAGGGCTTATAACTGGTATTTTGATCATTTTCAAAAAATAAAGAAAAATATCGTATCTCGATACCTCGTGACACCTGACAAAAGGTAGCGTAGATCAAAACCTTGGAAATTACCCCACTTATTTATAAAAAATAATGATTGATTGATTGATTGAAAATTCTTTATTACGCCACAAAAAAAAAACAATTTACAAAAGAAAGTATAGTGCAATAATTGTCGATATTCACTATGTTCTAACAATGTTGAAGGCCCACATTTATTCCAAAACATTTACCAGCATTTGTTAAGGCTCCGTATGACGCTAAATCGCACTTAGCTTTGTCTTAATTTCTCAGAGAACATTGAACTAATCATGCTAAAATTGCGTTACATGAAACTTGACTTATATCCGCTTAATCTGAATGATTATTGTTCCAATAGCATAACATTGGCCCGATAGAAAAAAATCGCGAAAATAGGTCGATTTTTTCACATAATGCTTAATTTCTCAAAATTGGTATTAATTACAGTGCTAGTAATCTCACATTATATTTGCATCATGATTTTCAAATTTTTGAATGATTATTGTTGCATTTGGATACAATTTTTCATTCAAAGCATCAAAAAAATTAATTTTGGACTTACGACAAAATTTCTGAGCACCGTAAAGTATCCCTTTCCCTTTCGTTCTCTTGGCGACTATCTATCGCCATTTCGGTAACCTCAGTCCGCTGCGATGCTTCGAAGCGGGCGCACGCCTCTCCGCATCGGCGCGGGACGCGGCGCGTGGCGGCGGTTTCGAAATCGCAACTCTAGCTGGAACACAGTTCCGAACCAAAAACCTACGAGCATTTAGCTCAACTCCATAGATGGCGCTGTAAAATTCTCAATCAAATGTTATTGAGATCTAAAGCCGAAACTTTTGACACCAGTTAGTAACTTTCGGTTAGCAAGATATAAATAAATAAAAATATCATAAAAAAAAATATATTTATTGTAATATAAAAAAAGTGATGTTTCCAGGAACCGAACTCAGATTTGTGTGGTTCTGAACTTCGCAGCAAAAATACGACACTAATACCGTTGTGCCACGACTGTCATTACGTATTTGTGCTAAATTCTCCTTCTCAAGCCTAGCGGACACTACGAGCATTGGGTCGGCCGCAAATATCCGCCTCCACATGGAACGTGCGTCCACAAGTACGTCCATTGCGGTCGCAACAGGACAAGTCACATGACCTTGGCAGATAGCTCGGCGGGCGGATTTTTGTAGTTTTTGTCGGCGGCACAGAATAATTAATAACATGAACAGAAGGAAAACTCCGTGAAAAGAATAAATGACATAAATAATATGTTTTGTTTTGTTGGTTCGTTTTTAGGGTACCGTACCCAAAGGGTGAAGCCTCCGCTGTCCGTCCGTCCGTCCGTCTGTCACAGGGCCTTAGGTAGGCAGCTGAAATGTTCACGGAGTGTGTATTTATTTTACCGCTATAACAACAAATAGCTAAAATAAAATAATAATAAAAATTAAATGGGGTTTTTAACACAAAAAACGTTATTTTTGGGTTAATACTTGTACAATGGTACGGAACCCTTCGTGTGCGAGTCCGAATACCACTTGGCCGGTTTTTTTTTTTCCAGAAAATGTGATGATAATAATATTTATTTCATTGAATAGTTAGGGTGGGTAGAAGTCGGGCTTCGACCGCTAGTTTTTGACATATTCTATGACGAAAAGAAACTCCAATATTTCTCGGAGGAACGGTTCAGTTCAATTTCATGTGTTGTACATGTCATGTCATGACCAAATATGTTTTCGCTATATCTGGGGAAACATTTGTCGTAGACCCATCATGCGACCACTCAAAATAAACGCCCCGACCTGATCTACCTGTCTGTCATGTCAAAATTTGTTTTCGTTATATCATGGGAAACACAGGTCGTAGACCCATCATGCGACCACTCAAAATAAACGCCCCGACCTGATCTACCTGTCTGTCATGTCAAAATTTGTTTTCGTTATAGCTTGGGAAACACTGGTCGTAGACCCATGATGCGACCACTCAAAGTAAACGTCCCGACTTGATCTACCTGTCTGTCATGTCAAAATTTGTTTTCGTTATATCATGGGAAACACTGGTCCTAGACCCATCATGCGACCGCTCACAGTAAACGCCCCGACCTGATTTGCCTTCCTGTCATGTCTAAATTTGTTTTCGTTATATCTTGGGAAACACTGGTCGTAGACCCATCATGCGACCACTCAAAATAAACGCCCGGACCTGATCTACCTGTCTGTCATGTCAAAATTTGTTTTCGTTATATCATGGGAAACACTGGTCCTAGACCCATCATGCGACCGCTCACAGTAAACGCCCCGACCTGATTTGCCTTCCTGTCATGTCTAAATTTGTTTTCGTTATAGCTTGGGAAACACTGGTCGTAGACCCATGATGCGACCACTCAAAGTAAACGTCCCGACTTGATCTACCTGTCTGTCATGTCAAAATTTGTTTTCGTTATATCATGGGAAACACTGGTCCTAGACCCATCATGCGACCGCTCACAGTAAACGCCCCGACCTGATTTGCCTTCCTGTCATGTCTAAATTTGTTTTCGTTATATCTTGGGAAACACTGGTCGTAGACCCATCATGCGACCACTCAAAATAAACGCCCCAGCCTGATTTGCCTTCCTGTCATGTCTAAATTTGTTTTCGTTATATCTTGGGAAACACTGGTCGTAGACCCATCATGCGACCACTCAAAATAAACGCCCCGACCTGATCTACCTGTCTGTCATGGCAAAATTAGTTTTCGTTATATCATGGGAAACACTGGTCGTAGACCCATCACGCGACCACTCAAAATAAACGACCCGACCTGGTCTAACTTCCTGTCATGTCAAAATTTGTTTTCGTTATATCATGGGAAACACTGGTCCTAGACCCATCATGCGACCACTCACAGTAAACGCCCCGACCTGATCTACCTGTCTGTCATGTCAAAATTTGTTTTCGTTATATCATGGGAAACACAGGTCGTAGACCCATCATGCGACCACTCAAAATAAACGCCCCGACCTGGTCTAACTTCCAGTCACGTCAAAATTTGTTTTCGTTATATCATGGGAAACACTGGTCGTAGACCCATCATGCGACCACTCAAAATAAACGCCCGGACCTGATCTACCTGTCTGTCATGTCAAAATTTGTTTTCGTTATAGCTTGGGAAACACTGGTCGTAGACCCATGATGCGACCACTCAAAGTAAACGTCCCGACTTGATCTACCTGTCTGTCATGTCAAAATTAGTTTTCGTTATATCATGGGAAACACTGGTCGTAGACCCATCATGCGACCACTCAAAATAAACGCCCCGACCTGATCTAACTTCCTGTCATGTCAAAATTTGTTTTCGTTTTATCATGAGAAACACTGGTCGTAGACCCATCATGCGACCACTCAAAATAAACGCCCCGACCTGATGTACCTTCCTGTCATGTCAAAATTTGTTTTCGTTATATCATGGGAAACACTGGTCCTAGACCCATCATGCGACCGCTCACAGTAAACGCCCCGACCTGATTTGCCTTCCTGTCATGTCTAAATTTGTTTTCGTTATAGCTTGGGAAACACTGGTCGTAGACCCATGATGCGACCACTCAAAGTAAACGTCCCGACTTGATCTACCTGTCTGTCATGTCAAAATTTGTTTTCGTTATATCATGGGAAACACTGGTCCTAGACCCATCATGCGACCGCTCACAGTAAACGCCCCGACCTGATTTGCCTTCCTGTCATGTCTAAATTTGTTTTCGTTATATCTTGGGAAACACTGGTCGTAGACCCATCATGCGACCACTCAAAATAAACGCCCCAGCCTGATTTGCCTTCCTGTCATGTCTAAATTTGTTTTCGTTATATCTTGGGAAACACTGGTCGTAGACCCATCATGCGACCACTCAAAATAAACGCCCCGACCTGATCTACCTGTCTGTCATGGCAAAATTAGTTTTCGTTATATCATGGGAAACACTGGTCGTAGACCCATCACGCGACCACTCAAAATAAACGACCCGACCTGGTCTAACTTCCTGTCATGTCAAAATTTGTTTTCGTTATATCATGGGAAACACTGGTCCTAGACCCATCATGCGACCACTCACAGTAAACGCCCCGACCTGATCTACCTGTCTGTCATGTCAAAATTTGTTTTCGTTATATCATGGGAAACACAGGTCGTAGACCCATCATGCGACCACTCAAAATAAACGCCCCGACCTGGTCTAACTTCCAGTCACGTCAAAATTTGTTTTCGTTATATCATGGGAAACACTGGTCGTAGACCCATCATGCGACCACTCAAAATAAACGCCCGGACCTGATCTACCTGTCTGTCATGTCAAAATTTGTTTTCGTTATAGCTTGGGAAACACTGGTCGTAGACCCATGATGCGACCACTCAAAGTAAACGTCCCGACTTGATCTACCTGTCTGTCATGTCAAAATTAGTTTTCGTTATATCATGGGAAACACTGGTCGTAGACCCATCATGCGACCACTCAAAATAAACGCCCCGACCTGATCTAACTTCCTGTCATGTCAAAATTTGTTTTCGTTTTATCATGAGAAACACTGGTCGTAGACCCATCATGCGACCACTCAAAATAAACGCCCCGACCTTATGTACCTTCCTGTCATGTCAAAATTTGTTTTCGTTATATCATTGGAAACACTGGTCGTAGGCTAGCGATAGGCGATTGCGAATAAAAACAATCGAATTATTCGATTGTTCCCGTTATTCGATTCATTCGAATACAAATCTACATTATTCGATTGTTGCACAGCGCTGCTCTGTGGCGCTACAGCGGAGCGGACGAGCGTCCAAATATTATAAGACACTTCGGCGCGGCGCGACCGCGACGCGAGTGAACGAGATACAATCGACGAGCGCGCATACGCGACCTCGATGCAATTGTACGCGCCGCGCACAATCGGCGAGCAGCGAATAGGTACGCACCGCACCGAATACAATTGCACGCAGTAATAGGGTTCCGTTTTCGACATCAACAACGACGATCAACGACGACAACGTCGCCAACGTCGAACAAAAGATGTTCCTTTTCGAGTAAAGAACCAACTACAACAACGCACAGTAGGTACGACAAAAGAACGCGGCACTCGCTGCCGCGGCAAATAGCGGCTAAATAGAGGTTACTGCGTACCAGGCGACCACAGGAGAGCAAATTGAACTATAAAAACGGGCCAAGTGCGAGTCGGACTCGCACACGAAGGGTTCCGTACCATCAACACCAAAAATCACGTTTTTTTATTCCGTGAAATTAAATCCCCCTTTAATTTTTATATTTTTTTTTAATCTACCTATTTGTTGTTATAGCGGCAAAATAAATACACACTCTGTGAAAATTTCAGCTGCCTACCTATTACGGTTCATGAGATAGAGCCCTGTTACAGACGGACGGACGGACGGACGGACGGACAGACGGATGGACGGACGGACGGAGAGCAGAGGCTTAGTAATAGGGTTCCGTTTTCACCCTTTGGGTACGGAACCCTAAAAAGTGTCGACACTACTTGTCACATTCCTTGGAATAAGCGACGTAGGTACCTGCTTAGTACAAAAAAGTAAATCTACTTCACTTGTGCCGCGGGAGGAATTTGGCTTTTGTTTCGGCTCTCACTACTAATGAATAATGACGTAACGACCATCAGGTTTATTGAAAAATAATTCTTATTTTTATCAATTTACCTATCAATTTGGGAGAAAAAAAATAGATTTTTCTCCGTTTTCATCACTGCGCTACTAATTTACCTATCAATTTGGGAGACAAAAAATTAGATTTTTCTCCGTTTTCATCACTGCGCTACGGCGCTATGAACGGCGATATACCTAATGTTGTAAGTCGCGTGGCGTCATTTTTTGCGCGCTCGTTGCATGGAAATTATTTCTCCATCGTCTCACGTTTATCCTTTTTAAAAGTGTTATTTTACTTTTTATTGTATCAAATGACGTTTATACTTTTTAAAATTGTTAATCAGGTAAAAACTTTTACCAAAACCTATTATTATGTAATATTTTTTTATATGTGTAAATCAATTAAGTCAAACCCACGCTATAATTATATACTATACACCATTAACAATAAAAAGTAAAAAAAACTGAAAAAAAAAATTGTGACCTACAGGATTCGAACCGACATCCCCCATCGAACAATAACTGTAGATAAGACGTTTCACGCGCTACACCAACCAGCTACTGACGATCAATGTGAAAATAGTAAATCCTTTCATGAATTAGAGATCTGACGAAATGGTTGCTGTTTTCTAGCAGCAATGTGAATAATATGGCGGGTGATCGCGAGCCTTGTGATTGGTTGTATGATCATTGACGACTTGCCGCGGGATCGTTACAACTTTCACGAAGTTCCAGCGACGGCGTATAGGTGTCGCTCTAACAATATCTCATTTCAGTTTTATCCTAAGATTCACGGCGCCACTGCCGCTTCGGCGTCTAGCGGAGCGGTGGGGGGGAAATCGGGAATTTGTCTAGCTTCATACGCGGCCTTAAGTAAATTCCGACCTACCGCCGCTGCATGTGGAGATGCTGCAAACACTCGCATTGTGGATGAAATATTGCAAATAGCGCTCTTATGTACATACATAGTTCAGTTCCAAAATTTGGAACTATAACGAGGTGAGTAATTTGTAGGTTGCATACATGGATAAAATGGGAGGAGACCAAAGAGGAGGGAGGTAGAGAGGAGGTGTTATTAATTCATATTACTAAGGAACGCAGCGTGACACTGCGCGGGGAAGCGGGGAGAAAAACATTTCATGGTGGGGGTTCAAGCTCCGCCTTTTGTGCTAAATCCATCTACCGGAAGAACCGGTATTCGGGTAGCAGCTTTTCCGAGAGCTATTCTTAGTGGTTACAAGACTACAACTAGATGGCGCCTTTTGCATTTTATGTTAGTTTTTTCTATAAAAAACCTTCGAAATTTAAATCTATGCATTCGTGCGGATTCAAATAATTTTGTTTTAAAAATGGCATAAAATTTGCATCATGAGATCAACATTTCTTATCGTACAAATACAATTATTGCGCGCCAACTATCGGCAAATTACAAGACCGATACATCGATACAATGTTTGAATATTGACTCAAATTATAAAATATGAGGTGTTTTACTGACAAACAAAGTGTAATTCCCCCTTTAAATATTTTTTTCTTGTGTAATGTTTGCATCATTTTGCACAAAATCTCATCGTGTAATCGACTGTTCGCCGAAAATTGCGCCGCAGATCACAATATTGTTCCACAACCTAACACCGCCAGCGCAATGTCGCGAATGACTAAGCCACGCCTTCTTATCACGTGGGCTGTGACGTAGAAACCTACTTGGTGGACACAGACCCAGTTTGCTTAGACCATCTCCTCTCTACCTCTATCCTCCGTGGAAGAGACCTAGTACGGGACCCGCTCTCTCCAATTATCAAAAACTACGTACATATAACATGCAAATATTGTCCCCTCCCACCGCAAAATAAACCTTTAAAGGACGTTATCCTTCCGTCTGTCTGTCTGTCACGGCCATTTTTCTTAGGGAGGGATAATGGAGAGGTCTAGCGAGATTTACCGACTTTTTGTCCTGCCTTCTTGACCACCCCGCCGATGTTGTGCGCAGAGAGCGTGTCGGGGTCGATGTTAATTTTGATGCTGCCGTAAGTTTGCAGCTGTGGATACTCGCTCTGTGAGATATTGGAGAAGTCTTGTGAGACTTACTGACTTTCTCTCCTGCCTTCTTGACCACCCCGCCGATGTTGTGCGCAGAGAGCGTGTCGGGGTCGATGTTAATTTTGATGCTGCCGTAAGTTTGCAGCTGTGGATACTCGCTCTGTGAGATATTGGAGAAGTCTTGTGAGACTTACCGACTTTCTCTCCTGCCTTCTTGACTACCCCGCCGATGTTGTGCGCGGAGAGCGTGTCGGGGTCGATGTTAATTTTGATGCTGCCGTAAGTTTGCAGCTGTGGATACTCGCTCTGTGAGATATTGGAGAAGTCTTGTGAGACTTACTGACTTTCTCTCCTGCCTTCTTGACCACCCCGCCGATGTTGTGCGCTGAGAGCATGTCGGGATCGATGTTAATGTTGATGCTGCCGTAAGTTTGCAGCTGTGGATACTCGCTCTGTGAGATATTGGAGAAGTCTTGTGATACTTACCGACTTTCTCTCCTGCCTTCTTGAACACCCCGCTGATCTTGTGCGCAGAGAGCGTGTCGGGGTCGTTGATAATGTTGATGCTGCCGTAAGTTTGCAGCTGTGGACACTCGCTCTGTTAGATAATGGAGAAGTTTTGTGAGACTTACCGACTTTCTCTCCTGCCTTCTTGACTACCCCGCCGATGTTGTGCGCGGAGAGCGTGTCGGGGTCGTTGATAATGTTGATGCTGCCGTAAGTTTGCAGCTGTGGATACTCGCTCTGTGAGATATTGGAGAAGTCTTGTGATACTTACCGACTTTCTCTCCTGCCTTCTTGAACACCCCGCTGATCTTGTGCGCAGAGAGCGTGTCGGGGTCGTTGATAATGTTGATGCTGCCGTAAGTTTGCAGCTGTGGACACTCGCTCTGTTAGATAATGGAGAAGTCTTGTGAGACTTACTGACTTTCTCTCCTGCCTTCTTGACCACCCCGCCGATGTTGTGCGCAGAGAGCGTGTCGGGGTCGATGTTAATTTTGATGCTGCCGTAAGTTTGCAGCTGTGGATACTCGCTCTGTGAGATATTGGAGAAGTCTTGTGAGACTTACCGACTTTCTCTCCTGCCTTCTTGACTACCCCGCCGATGTTGTGCGCGGAGAGCGTGTCGGGGTCGATGTTAATGTTGATGCTGCCGTAAGTTTGCAGCTGTGGATACTCGCTCTGTGAGATATTGGAGAAGTCTTGTGAGACTTACTGACTTTCTCTCCTGCCTTCTTGACCACCCCGCCGATGTTGTGCGCAGAGAGCATGTCGGGATCGATGTTAATGTTGATGCTGCCGTAAGTTTGCAGCTGTGGATACTCGCTCTGTGAGATATTGGAGAAGTCTTGTGAGACTTACTGACTTTCTCTCCTGCCTTCTTGACCACCCCGCCGATGTTGTGCGCAGAGAGCGTGTCGGGGTCGATGTTAATTTTGATGCTGCCGTAAGTTTGCAGCTGTGGATACTCGCTCTGTGAGATATTGGAGAAGTCTTGTGAGACTTACTGACTTTCTCTCCTGCCTTCTTGACCACCCCGCCGATGTTGTGCGCAGAGAGCGTGTCGGGGTCGATGTTAATTTTGATGCTGCCGTAAGTTTGCAGCTGTGGATACTCGCTCTGTGAGATATTGGAGAAGTCTTGTGAGACTTACTGACTTTCTCTCCTGCCTTCTTGACCACCCCGCCGATGTTGTGCGCTGAGAGCATGTCGGGATCGATGTTAATGTTGATGCTGCCGTAAGTTTGCAGCTGTGGATACTCGCTCTGTGAGATATTGGAGAAGTCTTGTGAGACTTACTGACTTTCTCTCCTGCCTTCTTGACCACCCCGCCGATGTTGTGCGCTGAGAGCATGTCGGGATCGATGTTAATGTTGATGCTGCCGTAAGTTTGCAGCTGTGGATACTCGCTCTGTGAGATATTGGAGAAGTCTTGTGAGACTTACTGACTTTCTCTCCTGCCTTCTTGACCACCCCGCCGATGTTGTGCGCAGTGAGCGTGTCGGGGTCGATGTTAATTTTGATGCTGCCGTAAGTTTGCAGCTGTGGATACTCGCTCTGTGAGATATTGGAGAAGTCTTGTGAGACTTACTGACTTTCTCTCCTGCCTTCTTGACCACCCCGCCGATGTTGTGCGCTGAGAGCATGTCGGGATCGATGTTAATGTTGATGCTGCCGTAAGTTTGCAGCTGTGGACACTCGCTCTGTTAGATAATGGAGAAGTTTTGTGAGACTTACCGACTTTCTCTCCTGCCTTCTTGACTACCCCGCCGATGTTGTGCGCGGAGAGCGTGTCGGGGTCGATGTTGATGTTGATGCTGCCGTTAGTTTGCAGCTGTGGACACTCGCTCTGCGAGATGATGGAGAGATCGTATGGGTCCACGCCGTATCCACTCAGTCGGGTACGCATCTGCCACGATTAATAGCAAAATAATGGGTTGCACGGTTAACTTTAATACGAAAATGTAATAAGAAAAGATGTAAATTAGGTAGTAGGGAACCATAAATGATTATAATTAATTAAGAACCATAAAAGATACTTTTTACCAAACTGTTGAGTCGGAGATTTAGTAAACTGTGTACGATTAACACTATTTAAATACACCCACCCGTGCTCGCATTGACGTACATGCTTTCTAAGCACACATGTATATGTTCCAAGAACCAACAATATTTTACTAGATTTTTTTTAACTTGCAAAGTTTGGTATTGTATGTATGGAAGTAATGTAGGTGTTTAGGTCAAATCGCAAAAGATTATATAAAAAAAATTATACGCAAGAGTTCGCATTACTTCTACTCATTAATTCTAAGTGTCACTATGACATGGCTACTGCACTCAAGTTTGACTCCTTACGTTGGAACTCTTCAATGGTTAACAGCATAGACAAAAAAAACATTCTAAGTGTGACCATTACATTGCTTATGCCATGGAGGTTGAGTTCTGGGTGCGGATTGACCGAGGGATTGACCCATTTAACAATGAACAGAACTGGAACGATGCATGCATTCAATAATGATAGCCGGCTCTAAAGTTAAGAAATATGGCCAGATATATATTTTTTTAAATGAATTAATATTTAAAACAGCCTACATTTTGTCTCGAAAAAAATATTGAACATGGTGAAATAGAGGACGAAAATGCGTACTGGCGTACCTCAAGTTAGAGATAAAAAAACTCATATTTTAGCTTTTCACAAGACTAGAGAGAACCACTTATCTGATTTCGATGTTAATTGTACCGATTGTATTTGGCTCGATTTTTCTAACTGAACTTAAGGGATACTTAGACGAAGGTCCTGGCATGGCACCAAATTCCTTCGGGAATGTGGTGTATTGGGCTAATATCATAACGGTAATTGTGTAGTATTAGCCATCCATGTCGGGTCGCATAAAAAAAAAACCGGCCAAGTGCGAGTCGGACTCGCACACGAAGGGTTCCGTACCATCGAACAAAAAAATAATACAAAAAATCACGTTTTTTGTATGGGGGCCCCCTTTAATTTAAATTATTTTATAATCTTACCTATTTGTTGTTATAGCGGCAAAATAAATACACAATCTGTGAAAATTTCAGCTGTCTATCTGTTACGGTTACTGAGATACAGCCCTGTGACAGACGGACGGACGGACGGACGGACAGCGGAGGCTTAGTAATAGGGTTCCGTTTTCACCCCTTGGGTACGGAACCCTAAAAAGTAAAACTTTAGGTCCCCTTCCTTACCTACAAGGTTTGATCCCGCCCTTGGGGAATAGAAATAGAACTAAAGCGCCAGTAAAACTTGTACACGTTTTCCATACATTTAAATACGGTTATAATCGGTGCCAGTGCAAGGAGGTTCTGGCGGCACATGCTTTTAAATTTTCTTTTAAAAAAAAACAAAGAACCCCGCACAAATCGTATGGGAATTGGCTCCCGGTCAAATTGGCTGAAATTTGGATATGTTGTTCGTTTGTTGTAGGTTGTTGTAGGTTGCTGAGTTCAAAACTGATGGCCAAAAGACAATAATGACAGTTGACAGCTGTCAACTGTCAATATCGTCTTTTGGCCACCAGTTTTCGACTCAGCAAGCTCAAAAACATATATTTACATATGGGTTTCATCCACTTTAGCTGTCAAATGCTGTTTGACAGTTAGTTGACAACTGTCAACTGTCTATATCATCTTTTGGACATCAGTTTTGAACTCAGAAAGCTCAAAAACGTATATTGACATGTGGGTTGCATCCATTTTGGTTGTAAAATGCTGTTTGACAGTTAGTTGACAGCTGTCAACTGTCATTATTGTCTTTTGGCCATCAGTTTTGAACTCAGCAACCTACATTCACATGTGGATTTTATCGATTTTGTTTATTTCTCGCTGTTTGACAGCTAGTTGACAACTAATTGACAGCTGTCAACTGTCAATATTGTCATATTGACATTGGATTTGAATTTAGCCCCCCCAAAAACATGAGAGGGTACTTTTTCCTCAGCGTAGCAAATACTAAACTGCCAGGAGATCGCCGTTTTGAGTAGTAAATAATGGTCAACCCGTGGAGCTTTGGAGCCCCGTAGCGGCCAAAATAAGCAAAATTGGGCTTTGTGCCCATTGAGACTTTTGTTCAGGATGCCGAAACGAACAACATATCCAAATTTCAGCCAATTTGACCGGGAGCCAATTCCCATACGATTTGTGCGGGGTTCTTTAACAAAAAAAATAACCGACTTCAAAGGAAAAGCTAGTGCGCTGCGCCGATCAAGAGAACCTAACCTAATCTAACCTAACCTAACCTAACCTAACTTAACCTTGGCTGACACCGACTCAAAAAATAACAGAAATCGTAACTACAAAAATGGAAATTATTTTTTACTTTTTAGTGCTTTTCCTTTGAAGTCGGTTATTTTTTTTGTTAAATTTGTTTTTTTATTTGTTAATTTTTAGTGAATCTGAAGTAAACTTACTAATTTGTACACGTCCTTTCCAATAAAAAAAGAATCACCGAAATCGGTTGGCGTTATATTGAGTTATTCGTCCATTTGTCGCGCACATCTTAATACAAATTTAAGACTTTAATGATTTTCTCATGGATATCATTGTCAGAACTTAACCATATTAAAATGGGACCACTTGGGAAGCACTAGCTATCATTTAAAAAAAAAATCATCAAAATCGGTTCACCCAGGAAAAAGTTATGAGGTAACAAACATAAAAAAAAAAAAACAAAAAAAACAAAAAAAAAACATACAGACATTACTTCCACTGATATTATAAATGAAAATGTTTGGATGTTTCTTATCCCAGTTACAAACTGAGCGGGATCACCCGCTGGGCTAATCAGAAGAATATTACTATTATTTGCCAGCTTTTCGGACCAGCCCTTCAGGCTACTGTTCATTCAGGAAATAATTATACCCGACATAAATCCAAAACGACATTGACCCGAGCGGAGCTGCGTACTTTACTTCCATCAATAATCTTATCAACAAATAGGAAAAAAATGGTTTTCTATAGATAGACATTAATAAACCGGTGTTACCTTGTCGACATACATCTTGTCCAGTTCTTTGCCACGTGACAGGATGGTAGCAGATCGGCGATGAGCGAACGCCAGCTTCTGACAAGTGAATATGGCGGCGTAGTTGACGTAATCGGTCGCCATGATTGTGTAGCTAGCAGACCCCGCGACGCCTGCAAACAGTACAATGAAGACCTCAACATATTATCTTCATATTTTTTTATATAACCGGACATAGATGGTTTATACCAAACCGACTGTTAACCATTTTGGAAGCATTTTCAATTCAATGCAGTGGTACCAAGCAGAGCGGGATCAACCTTACCAACGGGACCTACAGTTTCAAGTGGAGTCATGGCCAGTCTTAAGCGGTTGAAAAGGGTCTCTGACCTATAACTCAATCGTACTTAGAGTCGCTTCTCTTCTTAAAAAAAAATAGAAAACGAAAACAATTAATTACAATATGTAGTACTGTTACAATGTTATTGCCACACGAGCTGTGCGTCGTCGCTCGAACGCGCCGTCGCAGCTCGTTAGCAAACAGAGAGGCTCGATCGCTCGAAGCCCGTTCGTACAATTCAATCAGAGACCAAAATTCGACTCGATCTCTGACTGAATTTAAAAAAGTACGTGATAGCTAATTGATGTAGCCTGATTCACGATTTTAGTAGTTTGTTATTTAGAAAACTTACTAAGTGGAAAATTGACTTTCATCCTCGCAGGCACGGACGGGTCCTTCACTGTCAGCTCGCCGGTATACCTGTAACATGACAATTTTATTCTTACATTACATACATCTCTCCAAAGTTTATGATTCATTTTATGAACTATATTGTCGTCGCCGGGATCACTCTACAAATATATTTTGAAGTCAATTTCGAATTGACCGGTTTATCATTAAAAGCCGCTACATGCAGATGAACAGCTGCTTCAAGTTGAAGGGAGCATCACCTGTAGCTGTGCTTCAGCGGCGTCAGGCCGAGGATGAAGTGCTGGCTGACTTGCTCCAGCAGGTAGTGCCCTGGCTCCGGACTCTTGGTGAAGTTGTACGTGATGCAGTGCGATGCGGTCGAAGTCTTTTGGATCACATACCACACGCCCAGCATCTGAAATACGACCAGATGTCACAAATAAAACTAATGAGTTTTTGTAGATTAGTGGGGTAATATGAAAGGTTTTTCATTTAGTTTTTTTTGTCAAATCTAACGCTATGTCGAGGTACGATTTTTCTATATTTTTAAAAATTACCAAATCGCAGCTTTAAACCCTTGCTACTTTTTTATGTTTTATTGTATCAGCACAAAATAAAATGCTTTAGATTTTACGATGCATCCTTGTCTGAAGTTGTCTGAAGCTAGAGTTAATATCATGAAAAGGACTTATGACCTCTCAAAGTCCCGAGGATTAATAAAGATATGACAGCATCTTAATTTCTAAATTCATTTAAAAAAACAGTCATCAATCGAGAGCTTCTTTATGTTTTTATTTGCTAGTTAAATAGTATTCCATTAAGACAGTAATTGCCAGAGCGAAGTTCAAGCATATCAGCCGAATTGGCGACAAATTGATCAGCCACCCATCTGGGAGCCGTCAATTCTGGTCCGACGCCGAATTTATCAAAGCGAATTTCTGCCGCTCCTCTCTTCCACCTTTGCAGCAATCACTCTGCAAGGTGATGGAGCGCGCTCTCTCTAGATACTTCACCAACTAAGAGTTAATCTCAGTTGGTGAAGTATCTAGAGAGAAATGAACTCATCATCAATACGGCTTCCGTCCGAATCTATCTGCTGGGGATCTCCTATTTTACGTCTCACATGAGAAGGGCGATGAGCTCGAACATAGTGGCGATTGTATGGCTATCGGCCTGGTTATCGCCAAATCATTTGACCAGGTCTGGCACAAGGCACTGCTCTCCTAGCTGCCCTCTTATGGCCTTCAACCCGAGCAGTGTGGAAGGTACTCCCTTCTAAGGTATTTTCCCCAAATTACGACCTGGGGTCCTTCAAACATGGTATGAAGAAAGAAGCACCTGGCCGGCTGGCATGGTTTTGGCAGCTCCCCTAAAAGTTCGAAAGCCCGTGGGCGTCGTTGGGCACATCATTATCTGTGGTCATGACGCACGCTACCACACGTCACCACACCGCACGCTTGACATCCCGTTATTCATGAACCAGAGCGATACCCCGCACTGCTAGAGGTCTCGGACACACGTTCTTATCGGCAGAGGGCAATGTCTCATTCGTGTACATTGGTATATTTTGCAAAAAAACAGTTAGTTATTTACATAATTATGGTAATTACGCTCTAATAGGCTTTCGGACGTGATAGATTATTGAGTACGTGTGTTTTAAAAATCTGACTCGTTAGATGTTTGGTAGACGGTTATTATGACAGTCTAGCTTACCGATCGTTATGAACGCCTTATCTTGCAAATGAGTAAATAACTTACTTAAATGCTTGATAAATCCCTAACAACTAGACCTTCCGTACAGGCATGTACAGGGTAGCGCATGCTTCTGAATTAAAAAATAACCAATTTAGTAAATGAGGAAATAATAGTTAACGTAATTGGTCAAACGTTATGATCTCTGGTTTTTGTCATCTACAGCCACGAGTGAAAAACCACTTTGTGACGGCAGCGATCATTGACCATATAGATACGAAATCGGTTTGCCTCAATCATTAGCTTATTTGTTTTTTTAAAGAAGAAACCCCTTGTATCACGCACCGCCACGCTGTGCTAGGAGGGCCCAAAAAAACCGGCCAAGTGCGAGTCGGACTCGCACACGAAGGGTTTCGTACCATCGTAAAAAATAAAACAAAAAAATTACGTTTTTTGGATGGGAGCCCCTTTTAATTTTAATTATTTTTTAATCTTACCTATTTGTTGTTATAGCGGCAAAATAAATACACACTCTGTGAAAATTTCAGCTGTCTACCTGTTACGGTTACTGAGATACAGCCCTATGACAGACGGACAGACGGACGGACGGACGGACGGACGGACGGACGGACGGACGGACGGACGGACGGACGGACGGACGGACAGCGGAGGCTTAGTAATAGGGTTCCGTTTTCACCCTTTGGGTACGGAACCCTAAAAACATCGAGCACCGTGCAGAGGTTAGATTCTAAGGCTGAGATAAATAGTCGGAGTGAAAATAACTAAAAGTTGTACTTTTTTTCATCGCTTTGACAATTTTTTATTGAGCGAAATGCCGCTTTTGACACTAGTTCGGTATTATTTTCGTTTAGTGTTAGTTCCAGTAGCGACTATTTATCTCAGACTAAACAAAATCGTTTGTCTAGCTACCTATACTTGTTTATCCATTATACTTTTTTAGGGTTTCGTACTTAAAGGGTGAAAACGGAACCCTATTACTAAGCCTCCACTGTCCGTCCGTCCGTCTGTCACAGGGCTGTATCTCATGAACCGTAATAGGTAGGCAGCTGAAATTTTCACAGAGTGTGCCCTTATTTTGTCGCTACAACAACAAATAGGTAAAATAATAAAAATATTGAAATTAAAGGGGGGCCCGTACAAAAAACGTATTTTGGTGTTGAATCTTGTACCATGGTACGGAACCCTTCGTGTGCGAGTCCGACTCGCACTTGGCCGGTTTTTCTTTAACCAAGGACTAACCATATCTCCATCACACTTTGTCATCCCCGTTCGTCCCGTCCCAGAAGGAAACATTTTATACGTACCTAGTTATGTTAGCACTAAACGGTTGTAGGTACCTTGTTCATCTCAAAGGCCGGCATGGGCTCCACGACGGGACACGCTCCCAGGTGGTACGAGTGTCCCACGGCGCCCGCAACCAGCGCCAGCGCCACCGCAGCTGCTAGCAGCCTGTTGGCCATGTTGTCGTCGCTCACTTCACTCCACACTACACCAGAACGTACACAGGAAAAAACGTGCAGGGAACCCGACCGCACCAGGCGACACTCGATGCTGCTGTAAGACCGGTTCCGCTGATTGCTGGTATAAGTAATGTTGCGTCGCATCTCCGCGCCGCCGCCGCCCGCGCCGCCGCCGCCGCGCCGCCGCCGCCGCGCCGCCGCGCCGTATGGACGAATCACCGCAGCTCTTTCAAGAAGGCGTATGTGACTGTCATACAGAGGGTCAGACAATGACCGGGCAGCGTAAACGGACAAGGAGCCATGAATGTTTAAATGGACGCTGCTAACAGCACACACAAACGAATGTAATATCTGATGCATGGACTGTGGTGAAATGTACATAGTTACACGTCTGTTGTATTGTATTGTATTTATTTCCTGCATTGGGTCCTAGGGAAAGCTTGGAGTTGTCAAAAATTACATTTGATAAAGAATGCATAAAAAGTTTATTATCAGTCATTATCATAGCCAGAGGCTTATTTTGGTCTATATCTTAAAAGAAACTATGCACTTACAATACAAAAATAAGCAAGGCAAGCATCAAAATAATTGTCAAAAAAAATATTCAACAAAATGTATTATGTATTTTTAATAATTTTTCTTTTCACATTTTCGCATAACTGATCATAAATCGATATAAGTAACCATAAATATAAATTGTGTTGCATCCAACCACCATATACAAATTCGATTCCGATGTTGCTAATGATTTTTTGATATTTTTTTAATTTTTTTCATGCGGCCTGACATGGATAGCTAATACCACACAACTACCGTTATGATATTAGCCCAATGCACCACATTCCGGAAGTAATAAGGTGCCATGCCAGGACCCTACCTTTATGAACACGGCTACATTGAACTGGATGGAAAACACGGACAATTTTTCATTGCCGCTTCGACCATCTTTTCATCCGATGCGATGGTACCAACCCGGGCGGGCTTAAACCCTACCACCTAACCTAGTAGGGGAACATGAATTCCAAACGATGGAGCATCTCGGATTCGTGACGAAATGACACTCGGAAAGAGAAAGAAAGTGGTGCATGTCGGAATTGAACCCAGACCTCTGGTACGCTAAGCCAGTCCCCGCGCCACTAGGCTACGAGCCGCTCAGAGAAGAGAAAGAGAAGATCAAATAGAAGATATTTTACCCATTATGATGCCTTTCCCTTTTCTACAAGTTAGATGTATGTAGAGCTTCACGGCATTATTTTAATCTAGTTACTGAACGGCGCTCCTATTCTTCAGTAATAAAGGTGACTCAGTCCATATTGGTAGGTTATGTTGGTAGGTGACATCGGCGTTCCTGAAGTCGTAACTTGGCATCAATGGCTGACTGCATTAGTCACTCTGCGCGAGCTCTACCTCAGAGCTCTACTCCAGCGACTGCTCCAGAGTTGAAGAAAGGAGCCCGGAGTTGTCTTGCTTTCTACAATATGTTTTTACTTTGATGAAGTACATATGGACATTAGTTGATTGCCTGCGCGCGCTGCTGTCGCTTTTATCTCAATTATCGCAATTTATCTGACAAAGTATTTTTTATGAAAACCAGCATCAATGTGCCAAAGGTCACGCTCGGGGGCCAAAGATAGGTGCTCAGAACAGTCACATTCACCTTACCTCGCGAATCCGCGCCCTGCGAGGCTCGACACCACCTATGTACATATGTCATTTGGGGACTGTTGATAGTGTTATTCAGGTTCCACAACCTGGTGATGCAACAAAGCAACGAACTAAAATTTAAGAAATGGTGGATTTTCAGAAGCCTGTGATTAGTTTTTAGAGGATAATTTGACTCTCTTTCTCCTAAATCTACCACGCGGTAAACCTGCGTTGCAAACTTATTTTCACGAGTTCTGATTTCTGTGGGGACGATGCACTCCCCTAGTATAGCGCTCGAAGCCAAAAATATTAAAGTGCGAGTAAAGGAAACTCGCTTCGTAAATAACAAGCGTGTCCATTGGCCTAAGATTGGCCTACAAACATGAATATAATGTGCGTACGTTTGGCTTTTGAACCCGTTTGAGGAAACAACATAGATACCTAGAAGTTGTTTTCAATCAAGAACATGTGTCAGATTAGTACTTCCAAGAAAGTTCCTGGAATTATTCAGAGCTCGAGCGGAGTGAGTCAGCCTCCAGCCAGTTAGAACCTCCTCAAAGTAAATTCTCCTAATAGTATACAGAGTGTGAGCGACCATTGATCCTTTTTTAGGGTTCCGTACCCAAAGGGTGAAAACGGAACCCTATTACTAAGCCTCCGCTGTCCGTCCGTCCGTCCGTCCGTCCGTCCGTCTGTCTGTCACAGGGCTGTATCTCAGTAACCGTAACAGGTAGACAGCTGAAATTTTCACAGAGTGTGTATTTATTTTGCCGCTATAACAACAAATAGGTAAGAAAAAAAAAAAAAATTAAAGGGGGCTCCCATACAAAAAACGTGATTTTTTTGTTTTTTTTTTCTACGATGGTACGGAACCCTTCGTGTGCGAGTCCCACTCGCACTTGGCCGGTTTTTTAAGCTTATGGAGTTATTGGCGTGCTGTCTTAAATGGTGCATACCTCATTAAAATCTGACCAGTAATTTACTAGATATTCGCATTTCAAAACTGTCGAAAAATGTCGTTTTAAAGACATGTTTTTATTCGCCTAAATATATCGTATTAAAAAAACCTTAATGAATGTCAAACATTATATCAACCGCTTTCATAAAATCATACTAACATATACGTTATTACGTTATAACATAACATGCAACATATACGACATGGTAAATAAGTGCCATGCCAGGACCGTCCTTATATTGCTCGGATATATTTAATTGAACTACCGGCGGACAAAAACGTATTTTAATGAATTTGAGGTTTTTACAACGACATTCACATAGAAGCATTATTGATGTCACGACGACGAAAACAAGGTATAATTTCACCATAGTAAACAATAATATTTTTTTTGTATCACACATAATAATTATGTGAGGTCATGTGACCATAGTTATAACATGAAAAGAAACATCATAGTAATGAGGAAAACAACTCCGGTACTTCACTACAAATAATTAGTCATCACATAAAAAGCATGTACAAAATATTTATTATATTCAGCATTACAATATTTATATCATTAACAAGAACTTCGTTGTGGTTCATGAATTACACACCAACTTACAGTTAAACACTTTTTCTCCCTTCATTATATTGGGTTCGGAAGGAGCTTGGCCGTTGCATTTAGAGCATTCAATGCCTTCAGATGGCATCATTTTTTTGGTGCTCGATAAAATTTGCTTACCATCGGCATCATTTTCATCGTTTTCAAGTGATTGTTTTTTTATTTGAGCGTTAATTGGCGGATCAGACTTATTGAAATCCTTTCTCTTCATTATTGCAAAGTTGGTTGCACCTAATGGTTTCTTTGCTTGTGCTGCTTTTGAAGATTTTAACGGAATTTTGGACAACCTTGTTTCTGGTATGATTTCAGGTTGATCTACTACTTCATCATTAGATGGGGATAATTCTGAACGTAAATTCGGCAATTTCGCCACGCTTTCAGCATTACTCGATGAACTTTCCATGTCATCCGACGATTTTGATGCTGAGTGTCCATCAGAAGATGTATGTTGCGTTTCTTGGGTTGGGTCATTTCTATTTTTATCATTCAATAAAGATTTTCCTAGCAACGCAGTCGCTATAGTATTTCTAACTCTATCAAAACCATCTAATAACCGACCACCGATTTTTAAAGCATCAAAATTCTTAATTTGATCTAGAGGATGGTTGTTCTGAGACGAAACCCCGTTACCCTTTAGTAAATAATCATCCTTAGATCTACCGATAGGTTTGAGTGGCAAAAAAGGTGAACTTCCTAATAAAGGAACTGCCTTAACACCGATCTTACTTTTTGATTTAATAATTTTTGGATGTGTTTTTGGTGTCACTTTGGGTTTAGTGGCTGCAGCGGGTAATTTTATTTTTGACGGACTAAATAAAGTTTTCTTAAGAGCAGAGTTACGAGTACTCGCTGCTTCAACCATATCACTCGATATTTTTGACTGGGGTCCATCATTTATTATTTTGGGTGATGATTTTAAAGCGGTAAGACCCTTTTTAGTAGAATAATTCGCTTTGGTTTTACTCAAAACCCCTTGTAAGGTAGGCTTAGAACCCACTGGCTGTCCGAGTTTGCTGTTAATTTTTAAATCCGTTTTGTCTATTCCATCAATTGCTAGGTGGCTGCTAGCCGCCCTAATTTTCCCCGGCTGACTTTTAGAAAATCTCAAAGAAGGAAGAGGTTTACTTTCAATGTTTGATCTTCCAATTGAGGGGTTTCCTAAACGAGGAAATAATGACAGGTGTTGTTTTCGCGGAGTCATCGGCGCACCTAGTGCGTTTGGTGAGATATTTTGCGATGTGACCCAACTTGGAGAAGCAATACTATCTTGTAATTTTGATGTTGCTTTTCGTCTTGATGCAATGCTCGATGTTTTCGGATTTAATTTTGCTAACGTCGGTGCAGTCTTCACAGTCACGGTAGCGGTTCTGCCCGCGGATTTAATGGGAGATGAGAGTTTTCTTGAAGACAGCAGTGCAGTGCCCAGCCTGTCCGAGGGCACGGCGGCTGCCCTGGAGCGCACTTCCGTGAGCTCGTCTTCGTTGGCAGCTTTCAACGTCTCCAGAACTGAAGATATCAGTCTTATTTCTGGTCCGAATAGTGTCTTGGGGTCACCAGGGTCCGCAAATCTAAATGAACAAGAAAATAAATTGTTAATATTGTCGCCTATTGTTACGATAGTTTGATTTGTGCAATATCAGTGTAAATATGTAGGATATCGCCCACATTTTACCGGCCTTCGCTCGGGTGCTCAAATATGTGATGGACGCAAATTAGTAACTCGACGTATACTTAACTAGGACTCGGCGAAGCGGACAAAAATAACTTAGCAGAGACTATAAACTTGTCTAGTCTGAAAGTCTGTATTCTGTCTGTACTCTCATTGAGAGTTGCTCTAAATCTAAAACGTATTCTAGGGTAGATAACAACACTGAGCTATCCGACTGCTCCAGTTATCGGAACTATATGTGTGGCGATATATATGTAGGCTATAGCCGCCAGACTCTAAAGCAAGATTCACCTACCACCGAATAAGTTATATTTGACCTGACACCTCCCATGTGCTTTCAAAATGTTTCAGGGGCTGCTGACACCATGCCGCCAGTACATTCCACGTTTTATCAATCCCATAAAAAAACGGTCCGTATTGATTGAATGTCGACAGTGCCTGCTGAAGGCAGGTGTTGGCAGAACGGAGACAGTGGCTTATTAATAGCATTTAGCGCCTCCGAAATGTTCAATAGAACAGTCTGAAAACAAAAAACGAATGTCAATGTACATAAGTAAGCACCCACCTCGAGTAGTCTTTCGGTCTTCCGCTCACGGCGCGCACCGCCGTGGACGGCTGAGGCATTAGATCCTGTTCCTTCCCGGTGCAGGTACAATAACCCGAAGCCTTTCGCTCTTGAGTTGTCCCCGAGGAGTCTGCGGGGTCGGCGGGGTCGGCGGGGTCGGCGGGGTCTCTCCCCGGAGCCGCTCGCCCCGTCGAGTCGGCGGCGATGCACGGGCAGCATTCTCCCCTCTCTCCGAAGTCCAACTGTCTCGTCGGACGAGTTTTTGAGTCCAGGAATGAAGCTTCGCATGGCATCTGTGAAGAATGGTGTTACATACACCGATTATCACGATTTGTTACGGAAAAACATCGTGGAAAACGCCTGAATTTTTTACAGGGCAGTACATTGCAACACCTGTCAGAAATTGCGGGTCCTCGGAAAATTGTCACCTCTATGCGTGAATACAAACCTAGCAAAGTGTTTATCGAACTGCATAAGGTAAAGCGCAGGTTACATAAAACATGTGTGGGCTCACAGAAGGCATTGTTCGCTCGGTTCGGTTGTTATACAGCTCCAGTATGAGAACATGAGAAGTAGCTTGGATACAATACAATTATTTGTTTATGTTAGGTTATTATTTGCTTGTCAGCCTCGGTGGCCCAGTGGCGCGACACTTCGGCGATCGCTCTCCGAAGTTAAGCAACGCTGGGTCCGGTCTGGTCTTGGATGGGTGACCATTCGACCGTTGAGAGAGGCTGGCCGTGGTTCGGATTCCACGTTAAGCTGTAGGTCCCCTTCCTTACTTACTAGGTGGTAGGGTTTATCCCGCCCGGGTTGGTACCATCGCATTGGATGAACGATGGTCGAAGCGGCAATGAAAATTGTCCGTGCTTTCCATCCAGTTCAATGTAGCCGTGCAATATAAGGAAGGTCCTGGCATGGCACCTAGTTCCCATGTGGTGTGTTGGGCTAATACCATGACAGAACTTGTGGTATTAGCCATCCATGTCCAGTCACATAAAAAAAAAAAGGGGAAAGTGTTTTTTTCAGGTACCACAGCGCATATCCGACAGGACGCCATGCCATGTCCTAGCAATGTCGAATGCGCTCACACTGTGCAAATATTTACGCGAATCATTTGGAGAAGCCACGCTCCTATATCCGAGTTTCAGGGGACTTAGAGTTACATAAAAATTGCAGTTTTCCAAATTACTCACGTCTACACGTGTCCATTTTGAACAAATTAACGAATTTCGCACCCACTAACACGCACGATTCCCAAATCACAATAAGTCTAGGGTACTTCCAATCAAGCTAAACCATTGATGATTGGAACATAAATCATGTTTATGGTATGCCTGAAAATTTGTAAACAGCCATAAATTGTAAGAGCTTCTGGACTTGATGTGAAGTTTGCAAGGCAGCGAGTGAGTGTTGACGAGGGGTAAATCACATTTGTACAGCTCGTGGTCTAGGGTTTAGAGAACTTGCCTTTCATGCCAGAGGTCTGGGTTCAAATCCTCTCTCCGATCATGCACCACTTCATTTCTCTTTCTGAGTTGGATTAGTGCATTTGGTTACGAATGCGAGCTGTTCCATGGTTCGGAACCCATGTTAAACTGTAGGTATCCTTCTCCTACCATCCGAGGTTAAGGCCGCCTGGGTTGGTACCACCGCATTGGATGAAACTATGGTTGAAGCGGCAATGAAAAATGCACTGCTCCAGTGGCAACCAAACATTGTGAAACATTTGCACGTTTAGTTACTATTAGTTTGCTACTACAGTGAGCTGAATACATAGTTTCATATCAGAAAATTAAGAGGCACGAGGACGATGAAAAACACATGTGATTCACGTTTTATTTCACAAGGATTCTGTTTCTTCTAATAAATGACCAGCAGTACACTTTTTCTTCCCAAATTTTCTGTGGACTGCAATTTATGTGAGAAAAATATATCGGCTCATACCACACCTACTGTCGTATGTCATACACCATATGGTAACTAGGTGCCATGCCAGGGCCGTCCTTAAATTGAGTGGCCATATATACTTGGATCGAAATTCGGACAATTTTGTCCTTTTGAAAATATTTCATTTAAATAAATCGTACAATGGGCGATATTTACCCGATCCACGGCCTCCCTCCACGGTCTAGCTTGCAATAAATACCAGCACAAGAAAATCAGCACTTTAAGTGGCGATTAAAACAAACCAGGCAAAGTTTTGTTTTCACCAAGTAATTATTTAATTTAATTAAAAGTGCTGATTATCTTGTACTAGTATCGATTGCGAGATGTTAAGAAAGGCCCTTTAACGTACGGACTAAGCTAATCAGTACTTCGTGAAAGAGACCCTAAAAGTGTTATTGGTCGTACGTACCGATCCTACTATTATCTCTGTTTCGAGCATTTCAGTGCTCAGAAATGAATGCATCTGATGGATACATGCTCAAGCCTGAACATCTGATGCTAGAAAGCTCCAGATGTTCAGGTAGATGAGCACTGGAATCCTGAAAAACCGGCCAAGTGCGAATCGGACTCGCACACGAAGGGTTCCGTACCATCGTAAAAAAATGTATACAAAAAAAACACGTTTTTTGTATGGGGACCCCCTTTAATTTTAATTATTTCTTAATCTTACCAATGTGTTGTTATAGCGGCAAAATAAATACACACTCTATGAAAATTTCAGCTGTCTATCTGTTACGGTTACTGAGATACAGCCCTGTGACAGACGGACAGACGGACGGACGGACGGACGGACGGACGGACGGACGGACGGACAGCGGAGGCTTAGTAATAGGGTTCCGTTTTCACCCTTTGGGTACGGAACCCTAAAAAGTACAGAGTAGCTTGCAACACCTTGTTCCCGTTCATATGGAGAGCCATATGGCTGATCTGATCTGATCTCCCATCTGATGGCCATCAGAGCGGCTGATTTACAATCATAAAATAGTGTTTTGAATATACAAAAAATCGAATTGGTTCCCAAGAAATAGATCGATTACTAACCTCAGCTGCAGCGAGCCCGAGCGCGAGCGCCGCGCACGCTGCCAACACAACTCGCCACATCTCTGTTCCTGCTACTCACTGAACCTTGCTGTCAGACGTGATCGGACTTATATCTGGCGCGAGTGCTGGCTGACGTGCGCCACGTCGCGTGTCAGCAAGTTCCTCAGCAGCGTGCACGGTCAGCTCGTTGAGGAGCGTGCGGCGACCTACCGTACGTGACCATCTAACTAATTACATACTTTCAGTTGGAGTACCCATTGAGGTTGGATTGACCTCTACCTCT
Source organism: Incurvaria masculella (assembly GCA_946894095.1). NCBI lineage: Eukaryota > Metazoa > Arthropoda > Insecta > Lepidoptera > Incurvariidae > Incurvaria > Incurvaria masculella. Next base: position 17,456,641 of record OX335661.1, on the reverse strand, counting down.
AACTCAGTGCAGAGATCTGGGGGGCTGATTCCCTTCCAGGAAAGGATGTTCAGGTTGTGTTTGCTCGAATTGGCGGGGCGCTACCGTGCTCCAGATTTAAAGGCACCTTGCACACCATTTGCATGTCGCTATAAGCTCAAGCTAAGCCTTCAATTCTACGAGTTCGGTGAAAATTGACCGAGACCTGAGGAACATGAGGATTCCATTCACGAAACTCACGCTCAGTTATTTGCTAGCTTTAATATTATGTATACGCTGTATCTTTACATCGGAAAGATCCTTTGATATCATTGGCTATATGTCCTGATAACGTTAATTACTTTGAAAGTAATCACAGGGACGGAATATAAAAAACGAACCGAAACTTTTTTTTTAGTTTTTATTTCGCACAAGAACAGTAAGAATAACATTTTATGAATGTAAAAATAATTGTGTTTCTATGAATATTTGTAGGTTTCGTTATAAAAGTTCAGAATGTTCTCACATTTCCTAAATGTTTCTGTATTTTTGTGTACACAGAAAAAAAAAGTGCAACTGTTCTATGTTTTCGCACAGTTAAAATGCAGTCATTTATGGTAAGGAATTTTTCATTACTATGAATGTATTACGGTAATATAAAAAAATGAACCAAAACAGTATATATTAACCAGTTATTTTAACCAATTGAATAGTATCGATATATTTTTTTCAGTCTAATTACCCGCGATTGTCCCCTTCCGCTCCTAGGTGATAGGGTGAAGCCCGCCTGGGTTGATATCACCGCATTGGATGAAACTATGGTTGAAGCAGCAACGAAAAATCAGTGTTTTCCATCCAGTTTAGTGTATCCATGCTAACAAAGGGAAGGCAACCAATTTCTTTGGGATGTGGGGTATGGGCTAATATCATGACGGTAGTTGTGTGGAATCTACTTGAGAATATTAAAACGAATGTTAAGGTGTATGGGGCCATCGGATACTCCTTTCTGCCCCTCTTGGCCGCGCCGTAAGCCGTAAGTGATTAGCTACGATCGCATACTCAGTCCCAACATAATTCAAATCATTGGCACCAGCCAACTAAGTATTCATCATTCAAAATACAGCCCTGAATGCAGTGCAGTTTCACGTGTTATGACGTCACGAGAAAAACGTATTTTCTTTACATTTTCTTTAACACAGTTGTGGGCAATAACGAGAAAATCTTATCGCAAAAAAATTAAACGTCGTTCAGCTCTAAACTTCGGAGTAAATCGAAGAAAACTCTCGGAACACAGATAACTTTAATCAACAAATCATATAAATTAATCGTGTTTGTGCTGATCTACCTGTTATCACGTCTGAATACTATGTTGTTGCTCACGCGTGTCCTTATCGATGTATCCGTGGTCTGATTGATGACGTCAGGCGTGGAGCGAGTCCCAGCGGGACGCGGTCCGCACGATCCTGCGGGCAATCCACTCGGGAACTTATCGCGCAGGCGCGGGGCGAGCTCGCGCGGGACACGCGGCAGGAGAGGGCGGGAAACCTCAGGAACAAAGAGATTAGTGTAATCCGGCAATGTGTTATCGGCGACACTGTCCTTCAATGAGATATTTATCAGGACAGATGTTTGGTTGTGGAGGGCCCCGAGCGTGGCTCACGCCGATAGGATTGTATGCATGGTGGCCAAGGAAAATGTTAGAAACATTTTCTTTTTGTCAGTATTTATTACATATTCTTCTGCGGCGTATTGTTTTTAAACATTAACCTTGAGAATTTTGCGAAATTTATTAAGAAAAGCATATAAATTATATTTTTAATGAAACCAATTAGTATCCTACAGATAATTATTATTAATTAACTATAAACCTTTGAATAAAAATACAATAGCATCTAATAGATACTTTTCCAAAATTAAAACAAAACATATAAATAAAATCTTCTACCTTTAGTCTAATATTAGTCCCATTCTAAGTCTCTGGATTTTATATCTGAGAAGTATATATACCTATTAGTTTTTTCTTTAGTTTTTAGGGTTCCGTACCCAAAGGGTGAAAACGGAACCCTATTACTAAGCCTCCGCTGTCCGTCCGTCCGTCCGTCCGTCCGTCCGTCCGTCCGTCCGTCCGTCCGTCCGTCCGTCTGTCCGTCTGTCACAGGGCTGTATCTCAGTAACCGTAACAGATAGACAGCTGAAATTTTCACAGAGTGTGTATTTATTTTGCCGCTATAACAACAACAGGTAAGATTAAGAAATAAATAAAATTAAAGGGGGTCCCCATACAAGAAACGTTATTTTTTTGTATACATTTTTTTATGATGGTACGGAACCCTTCGTGTGCGAGTCCGACTCGCACTTGTTTATTTATTCCACTCTAATGTTTTCATGGCATCTTCAAACTTTCTCTATCGTAGCAAACTGTTTTAGCTCTTCAAGTTCCTGAAATCGCCTTGCAGCATGAGAACTTTGAATCTGTGCGTACTCACCGTTCATTCACAGATTACTTTTATTTGATCTTACTAAACACAAAACAATTGGGAAAAGTAACCATTTCCAACCAAATTCAGATTAGGACATTTTGTGTAATTATTACCTAGTTAAGAGTGTGAGTACACCTGGCGCCGCCGGCCGGTCGCTGAGGGAGCCGTAAGTATTCGTGATAAGGTTAGCTTTCTCAAAATATGTTATATTGTTGAAGATTACATTTTGCTGATAAAAAGTCATCGTGCAAAGTACAAAACCTGCGCTGCCATAGTCGATGAAGATATATCAGTTGGAAGTAAAGATTTTTTAAATGATTAGGTGGTTTGCACCCGATTCCAAAAGTATTTGTTTAACTTAATTACGGACCACATCAAATTACCCAATCTTGAAATAGTTTTCAGTCTGTTATATAAAATATATTAATTTATTTGAAATCTTAACATCTAAGTTATATAATATTGAAAATCGTAATATTACGCAACTATACAGCCAACAATAAAGATTCACTTTTTAGCAATTTAACACAAAAATATAATACAATAATTCCCCGTACGTTCGTCCCTTGGTTCGTGTTTAATGTTTCAGGATATTTTTTTTCCTTCTTTTACATAAGTTTAAACTCGTGACAGTTTATGACTCGTAACAACAAACTCAACTCAATTAAATTCCAATTAATTTCAAAAAACACTATCTATGATCTATTATGACTTTACAAGAACAGTAAGCTATAACAATACATTCGATAAGTAATGAAGTCACTACCATGGTCCTGCAATCGCACTGGTGGCTATGATCAGTCTACAGAAGAACTTAATCAGTCGTATTCAGAGTGAACCTGTCAAAACCTAGTACGGGATTAGCACAGGACTAACCATACAAAAACCGGTTTGCTCCGGCCATAATCCGCGCACTAAAGTTAGTCCGCCCACTCTGAATACGACAAAATATGTATAGTTGGCCGCTTTTGGCAGAGAACATTATAATATAAATGATCCATAATTGTGATTGATGGATCTATTTAGATATCTTAAAAGATAATTCCAAAAATATGTTTATAGGCATTTAAAAAATGAAAAAGGGAATTGAGAATAACGAATTAGATGTTATTTTATAGACCGTTTATTTTTTCTACTACGCCGCAAAAGGTCTTGGCATTGGAGAGGGAACCCCTTTTGATTGAGTTGGCGAGACAGGGGGCTTACCTAAGCTCGTTAGCTAGCTGGCATATCGTAGAGTCACTGATCGTTACTGACGGTACGAGGGGACACGCCTTCAACTCACTATGCTATCCTATTTTGTGTCCGTTGATCGCACATAAGAATCGTGACATCTCCTTCATGCTTACATAGTTTTTCACCTTTAGTAACATGAATGTTCATGTTAACATGTTAACGGAATTAAATGAAATTTGTTTCATTTCATTCAACTTCTTGTACATCGTACATCTTACAGTATTTCTACTCGAAGGACCAATGCAAAGTTTTTTCTCTGCTGTTGATGTATTCTTCTTTGTTCTGTTTTCGTTCTTTCTTCCCAAGGAAGTGAAGAGGTGTAGAGATCATTCTTGCTAATCGTCCAGAATAAACAGACTGTTTTAACCATCGGTCTGCATTAAATGTTACGAAAAGCTTGTAATTCCACCTTACTATGTTTGAAGAAAACTTGAACAAAGCGGGCCTGCAGGATACAAAGCGACTATTCCACGGTTCACTTTATCTCTTCGTCATGAATCAGACGTCGACAACATTTAGGTATCTCACACGTATATAAATAGCTGTTGTGTTGTGTGCTGCCGCACCTACTGCTCACTTCACTCGCAAACAGTTGTCGTGAGGTCGTGTGCTCAGTGTCACAAATCTCAGTCGTAAACAACACAGTCGCAACATGAAGAGAGCGCTGGCGGCGGTCGTCTGCCTCGGCCTGGTGGCATTGTCGCTCCAGGTGGGTTTCAACTTGTTTGTCTCCAGCAGACCAACAGACAACGCACAAACAACTTTTGTGGAGAGACAAATTCAGAGCTAAAACAAACCCAACCAATGGGTCTCCATGAACACAACACACTATCTTCAAACATAAACAAAAACATATTGTAGAATAATACTTAGCCTGGGTGTTCTTTTGATTCATAAAAGTACTCGTATTGACAGGTGAATCCATAGATATTTTGTAAATGTTCTGTGTAGTCTTCTTTCTTCTTGCTCACTTATACTTTTTGTACTATTATACTTCAACACTTTTGGAAATCTTTAAGGCCTTTTTCAATGTTAAACTCTCCTCTTGTACAGCTTTTCGCGTATATAGTCATTATGTTAGTTGAGACCAACTATGAAAACATCCCGTACCGATTAGTATCAAAGCTTAGGTTTTTTTCTGCAGTCACGAAATCATATGTAGAATCATTGGCTGCTTGGCGTTCAGAAATAAACCTATGCATCTGAAAAATGACAATATTCGTTACCGGCGTGCAGTGTTGTTCGAATAAGTTCACCAAATCCAATACCACTTTACAATATCTATAATTATATCAAGGTTTAGTTACTGGAACATTTGTATCCCGTCATTCCTATGTAGTGCAGAAATTATTCCACTTTTCTTAGAACATTCACGCCTTTAATTCATTTGCTCGGAGGTAGATCTTGAGCCTGATGATCCAGTTTATCCAATTTATTGGCAACAGTGCCGTTTACCTCAAGAGGCTCCAACGCTTTCTTACTACAATTTTATTTCGCAGAAACCTCCACATGCGTTTCATGATTTTCTACCAATATTTTATTTAAATTTAAGCTTATCACTTGGACTCAAAATTCACAATAACTTCACAGATTTATTCATTGAAAACATTTTCTGACACCATGTTCTGTGATAAATTTAAAATCAGTCAAGTCAAATTCAGGGAATTTGACATAACTTTTACAACAGTCCGCAGCTACAGGTCTGAATGTTTGGATCAGGGTACTTCTAGGTCAGTGGATGCCCATCCTTAGGTTGTCTTTGGTCGTCGGACTCGTAGTCGTTGTGGCACGTAGGTAGGTAGGTTGGTAGCATTAGGGTTTGGACAATAGATGTACGCCGGCAAGCGAGTGCGGTAGTAATACATACAGAGTCAACTGCCGTGCTTGCCCAAAAACAAATGTACACATCGTGCCCGTGGCCATTTCTAGACTATTTCTGAGCACCAATATTCGGTCTCAGGATTATGTCAATTAGGTTTCACCATGTGGGGTGTTTGTTTAATTCAACCGAATGATGCCATTTGTAGCGCCGGCGCCGGTGCAATGAAACAGCCACTATGGTATCAACCTCTTCTGCATTCCTACTTTTTTATGCAACGTTTGAACTCGACAGCGGTCGACTCCTGAGGATACGCACTACACCGCAGCAGTCCTGGAGTACAACCCCGACGCGGACTCCGCCGTCAACCTGCAGAACTACATTACCTTCATCCAGCAAGCCGCACAGCAAGTACGTACGTGTCCTTAAACACATCTGAGCCACAATTTGGTTGATTTATTGATGCAAGACAATTTATTGAGGAAAGGGGTTAGAAAGAAAGAAATGAAAATATTTCTTGATTATTTTAGACCGCCTGTTATGAGCTTCTGGATGTAAAAATATGTAAAATAAAAACTTCCAAAAGACATTAAATATTATTTTAGTATTCGAGGAAGCAAAAATCTCCATATCGATTCTCGTAAAGTATTTTCTAGCCCAAAAGAAAACTTCATAATTTTTTTTTCCCTTGAAACGTTTAATCAAAGCTTGTGTATTTGTCTAGATGGATATTAGCTGGTTCCCTCCACTCGCAAACAGCTGTGTTATTTTAAATATTAGATAATATTTCTGCGCAGCTGCTGGCGCTTGGAGGGGGTAGGACAACATCCGTCCCGGGTAGTATAACAACATCTTGAATGTCTCATCTCGAATTATCCAGATGACAAAACTTGAACGTGTTCTGCGTGTGATTGGCAGAATGCGGACATCGTGGTGTTTCCCGAGATGACTCTGACGCGAGGCTCGTCTGTGGTGGTGCCCATCCACGGCCTGCTGCAGCAGTATCCCATCCCAGCATTGCACCCTGAACTCTTCGACGATGTAAGTTTACTTTAAATTTCAATAATTCACGTATACTTTGAAGGCACATCTACACAGTTATATAAAGAGGTAAGGGTTGTTTTTGTTTGTTGGTTTGATTGTAGGGGCTATTCTTAAGGCGGCCCAACCCGGCGGGCCCAACTCATTCGCAGGCACGGTACAAAACCGTGCTGTTGCGCTGTGGGACCTTCTCTGTTTCAAAGAATAAGACAGGCTCCGCGATGAGGAAGATGCAACATGTCCACAAAAAGACAATGTTAAGCACATGTATGATTTGGTAAGATTTACGAAAATTTTAATTTCAAAACGACTTATAGCTAAAAGTAAACCACGACCGCTGTAGTCAAAAATCTAACAAAAACCAAATAGATCATAAATCTTGATTAAATAATCTATGTCTGATGACTAATCTTTTTACGATGTTCTTACTTTATCATTGCGTAATCCACCTCCAAAGTTATTGTATAAAACGCGCGAAAAATTCGAACTTTCGGACCTTATAACTTAGAAACCAAACACAATTGTGCAATGCCAATGGTCATCAGACATCTAGTTCGATCAAATAAAGCTATTTTGAGCAAAATTTTGGATCTCTGACAAGAAATATGGTCGTGATCTTCTTTCCCCTTTTGTATGGGGAGATGAGCGGGTTGGGCCACCTTAAGAACTAATCTGTGAAATGGTCCAATTTAGAAAATTCTTTCCCCACTGAAAGCTAGATTATCACCACTCAAGAGAAAGGTAGGAGAAGTGGCATTCGGTGGATTTCGTTTTTCCGACGTTTGGTCAAAATTACCATATAAATGTATGGGAATCCGACGGCGCCTCGTATGTCATACAGTCGAAACATCGCTACCGCGCGCGAATTTGCTCTGAAAATGCGTTCGTCAAGTTATTTCCACCAACGCAAACCGTCCAATACGTCTCCTACTATGTTTGCAAAATTGGACACAGCTGGTCTCATAGTGGCCGCGATGGCATATCTGCTTCCTATTTATCTATGATTATCACCATTAACACTGTCTAACATAGGCTTTGTTTTATTTATTTTAATGTTTACACGTTTTGGTTTTCACTTAGATTTTTTTATATTTATCAACGAAGTCAGATAACAATCGTTGCTTGACCGCTTCATCGGTGTACCCTGCCCAGATGTTTTGAGATAAACCCGTGCGAACCCGGGGCGGGTTTGATGGTTTGGATCGGGTTGGATGGTTGGATTTTTTTTTCTAAAAATACAGTATTCAAAAAAAATCCGCGGGTTCGAATTCCAGAGCATGCAATGCAGTTTTTCTGCCACCTTTTTCCAACTTGCAAGTTGGTACAGTGCCATGATCATGCACAGGAAAGTTTCTTGAATTGCGCCTAGCTACATCGTTCCTTTGATAATGCCACGTGATGGGTTAATATAATAAAACTGCATAGGTTAGTATTACTTAGTATCTGTAATGGTTTCAGGTTCTGGTGCAGCTGTCGGCGGCAGCTCGCGAGCACCAGCTCTACGTGGTGGTGAACGTCCAGGAGGAGATGGACTGCTCGGACGCGGCCGGCGAGTACTGCCCGACGTCCGACCGCTACCGCTTCAACACCAACGTAGTGTTCGATCGCAGCGGCACCATCGTCGATAGGTAACTCATGTTGCTGCCGATGTTCTCTTCGGAAATATCACCATGTGGGCGAAAGAAACGACAAAACATATGAAATATGTAAGTCATTATGCTGGAAAAGGAGGAAAACTCTCTCCAAATCACAAATAGACCGACAACTGTGTTATGTACGCATCTATTTATTATTTTCAATAAAACAGCCGAATCATTGATGCCTTTAACTCGTGCTGTGTGAGTTCTGGCACGTAAATCGGCCTCACTGAATTTCTTTCTGTGCATGTCGTAAGAGCCGATTAAGGGATTCGTCGTTCGTGGTTCGGATTCCGCGTTACATTCTAGGTCCCCTCCCGTACTTACTAGGTGGGAGGGTCCATTTCGTACAGGTTAATACCACCGCATTTAATGATAGATGGTCGAAGCGGCACTTAAAATTGTCCGTGTTTTCCATCCAGTTCAATGTAGCCGTGCTCATAAAGGGAAGTTACGGTCATGGCATCTAATTCCTTCGGGAATGTGGTGTATCATAACGGTTTTTTTGTGGTATTAGCCATCCATGTCAGGTTGCATATAAAAACAGAATCAATGCTAAAATCTAACTATATATTCCTCTATATTTCAGGTACCGAAAGATCAACCTTTTCGGCGAGTACTCGCGCACGCCTGCGTTCCAGGACGATCTGGGCGTCTTCAGCACTGACTTCGGGGTCACCTTCGGACATTTCATCTGCTTCGACCTCATGTTCCAAGTGCCCGCCATCCAAGTGCTTCAGAAGCTGAACATAACCGACGTCGTGTACCCCACCATGTGGTTCTCCGAGATGCCCTTCTTGACCGGTTACTTTAGATTTGATTGTATCTTGCTGTCCTTTATACTATGGTATTTTATGTATTACGTGCAATAACCTATCAATAATTTTATGATTCCAAAATTTAAGATCGTGGTTTATTTTTTATCAATTTCTAGCGTCAAAGCATACGCCACAATAATTTTTTTAACATCTTCTAGCTGATTACTTTTTTATAACTGTATCGTGTATTCTACTGCCGTACAGCACAATTCTAGTTAATTGATCTTTGAAACGTTTTATTCTTTAGCCGTCGAAATTCAAGAGGCGTACGCGTTCGCCAATGAGATCAACTTCCTTGCTTCTGGAGCCAGCAACGTTCGCGTCGGCAGCGCTGGTGAGTATCCATTTGATGATGTGCAACCTCACATGCTTGTTTTCGAGTTTAAGCTTCCTATCCTGAGAACATCAACTTTTTCATCAATTCTTTAAGCTCCTTGATAAAACATGTTAAAATTGGCTGAATTATTGAACATTGTTTTGGAATCGTCAATCAATTCTTGGTTCTTTATTGGTTTATTGTGTTCTTTCTGTGTAGTTTGTAACGGCCTTATAGGATTGGTCACTGGTCTTCTAACGGTTTTATCCAGTCGAGAGTATACCCGACTTCCGTTTTATTTTATAATACTGTAATGCCGACAATTCTAAAGATTAATTTTACCGTGAATGATGTATTGAAAACTGTGGTAGGCCTATATTTCAAAAGAGTTTCAAACCAGAAAGTGAACAGAAAGTGCGGATATGATATTAAATTGTCTGAGAGTAGAGTTCTTACTTGGTTTTCTGTTTATGAAAACAGGATTGGCCTCCTTAGAAATTGCGTTAAATTGTCTTCCAGGGAGTGGCATCTACTCAGGCAAGGCCGGAGCTCTAATCAGCACGATGCCAGGTGTCAACACGCGTCAGCTCCTAGTGTCCCAAGTACCCAAGAGACCGGGCCAGGTTTCGGGAATGTCCTACCCGGGGGCCCTCCCCAACGAGCCGGGACAGATGGACGAGCTGGTCCTGAAGCGGGACCAGTCGCTGCCGTCGCACGTGACGAGGCTCGTGGAGGAGACGGAGGAGCTGCAGGAGTTCACGCTGCAGGACGGTGACGTCACGTGCCACTTCTCCATCCAGCTGCGGCAGCTTCACCGGACTGCTGACCAGGTTACATAATTTTTTTTTTCGGGGTCATCCTCAGCGATCCGGCACAGATGAACCAGCTAGCTGCTCCTGAAGCGAGACCTTTTTTCTTACTTTACAAATTTTTATCAATTCCTTCGAAATGCAAAATTCATAATATTCACCTCACCTATGGTCACATAAAAAAAGTTTTTTAATAGAGAAAACCTATTTATGATTACATTTAGCTTCAGTCGTGAGCCCGAAATTAAGTCACAATCTTTCAAGAAAATACAATAAAAGTAGGTAAAGATTTTTGAAAGCTTATTTTTAAATTTAGACCTCCTTTTAAGGTTGGATAAAAATTAAAATTAAAAGTATTGTCGTTCCTTGTACCTAAGAATGTTTTGTGAATATAACTTGACAATAAATAAAAATGATTCTACGTTTGGTAGTGAATGCATGTTTGGCGCGTGCATGTTACTTAACGATGCTTACTAAGCTTTAATTAACCGCATGCAATGCAGACAGCTTTGAGGTGAGTCACATTACATACTATTACTAGATACAGCTTTAGTTGCTTGCATTGCTTGTGTTGTGCCTATCATCAGTATCGCTTTGCATGCCAAGGTTCAAGTTCCTATCCCATTCATGCACCATTTTATTTCTATTTCTGAGTAAGATACGTGCATTTCGTCACGATTGCAAGCTTTTCCATGGTTCGGAAACTATCTCAATGTGTAGGTTCCCATTTCCCTAATAGATGGAAGGTTAAGCCCGCCCGAGTTAATACCAACGCATTGAATGTATAGATGGTCGAAATATAAATGAAAACTTGTTCGTATTTTCGATCAATTTCAATGTAGCCTTGCCCAAAAAGAGAAGGTTCTGGCGTAGCAGTAGTTGGGCTAATATCATGACAGTGGGTTTGGTATGCCACCCACGTCCAGTTAAATACATAAAAACGCCATCTACGCAATAAGCATGTGTTTTTCCTGTTTTCAGTTTCCCCTAAGGTGTTCGTCTGTTCATATTTTTCTAATTTCACCGCTTCATCTGGTCATACAAGAATGTTGGTAAATCTGGAAATATTTTTATTTTTTAAGGAGATACGTGGGCAGCACTACCGATACCGCGGCTTCCTCCAAAATGGCGTCAACTCGTACGTGCAACGCACTCTCGGCGTTAGCGCATGCGCACTAGTCGCCTGCCTCACCACCAACGTCACCACATGCGCAGACAGGTGCGATCACATGTGTGCGGCACCATCGTGACATGAATCCAGTAGCACCCTGCAGTCCGTTTTGTTTTGCTCAAACCGGACGAACGATACATTACCATTACCTATCGTCGGTCCCTACAGTCCGACATGGATAAGTTTGCCGATAGTGAAAACGATAGTAAACAACATTATTTTTTATAACATGTGATGTCCTGAAGGTAAAACTCGAATGCAGCCAGTTCGCTTTTAACGGCTGCGTATTATTCATTCTTGTATTTGTCATTACGCTTGGATCATGAAAAAATTAATTACCTAAGTAGAGATAATGAGAGCGGCAGCAAATTACCTTTATCACTTAGCTACCATCTGCAGTTTTTAAGACATTCACGAATATGGCTCGTAATTACTTACCAATGTTCAACCAGACCAATCCAAGACAAATGTCGCCGCCGTCAGTGTCGAGGACAGCAACGGTCGGACTCAAACAAAATTAAATCAATCGGAATTCAGAACGACATAACTGTTGCTTTTTTTAAGGGAACATTTTTAAATCTGTCAAAATTTTAAAGTTCTACTTACTGTCGGCCATATTATGCAAATTTATCCGTGTCAATATAAGATTGATAATCCGCCTCATATACTGGTCCTCATTGGTCATGCTCTGTCTGGTGCTCGTCTGACAGTTGTCTCGTTTGAATTCTAAGGGCTTATTGTAATCATTCCTAAAAATATTTCTTAATCTTAAATTTTGCACATTATCATGAACAACGTTTTTGCTTTTACTTTCTAGGTTCACCGACTCGACGACCTCAGCGAAATATGACATTGAGCATCTGCAAATAACCCTGATCGGCCATGCACCGAAATACAACGAAACGTTGAAATGCAACGACGCATTCTATTACCCGATGTCTTTTCAAACGACCAAATACCCTCTGAGTCCCTCCAACTTCACATACCGAATAGAGGCAATAAAGAATAATAGCATCTACCACGCGGCACAGGATCACGAGGAGCAAGAGAGGGTGGTGATGCGACTGGCACGTCCGCAGAGAGATCTACTCACCTTTGGGGTGTGGGGCAGATTGTACACAAGAGACGTCAACGACAGAAAGGAACCCGATGAAGAAACTAAGAGGCAATTCCAGGAATTTGAAGACAACCTTTAAACTAATTGTCAATTGTCATTAATAAATTATGAATATCTAAATACTTACGTGTACGAAATATGTTTTTTTTATAACCTTAAAGATTTTTGTAAGTTCCTTCACCGCAGTGTCTGGCTACAAATAAGGTTTGTGTATTTATGGTATTTCAAAATTATAATCGATTTTCGGTAATATCATTATTTTCAGGCTTTGTCATTAGCTCAGTCCATTCAGGCCTGGAATACGCAAGGCCGTCGACCAAGAGGTTTCCGACGACGTGCGTGGGATCTCAGTCTCAAACTCTCTCGGGTTCTGCGAAAGCCATGCAGGTGCTGCTTGTCATTCGTTTTAAATGACCCCAGGTTTTACTTTGGGGGAAATGTCTAAGTAGGGCAGTGCACTCAATAGTTTAGCCTATGGATGAAAGCGAGCTTGTCTTTATTCTCGACCTGTAAAGCATCTGGTCGACATAGAGAATTTCAAAATGGTCGTATGCAGAGTAGCAGTGAACAGCGTCCGCCTCGCACTAAAGACACCCGTTTCTTGTAACAATGAGGTGCCGATTATCTTCCTATACGATTATATCCTATTCCTTCCTACACTTGCGGTAATTTGACTGGTTTCCCTGGCTAGCGCAGTGCTGTCATCTGCACAGCAATCAATGTTCAAGATATATATCAAATATGATATAGCATATATCATAGTGATATATTATCTGCTGCTGAAAAAGGGTAGAAAATAGCACGGAACGAGTTACTTACGAATAAGCGAAAGGTTTGTCACGAATGGAATTTTGATGATATTATGTTCATTGGATCCACGTTTGATTCTGTTGAAATGGACCATCAGACGGCTTCATACAAATATATTTTCCTGCATCAGGTGTACGAGTACCGGGCAACCGCTTTTGATGGGGTTCGCACATTCGACGGCGTCGCCAGCGGAGGGTCACGCGTCTGTTCCGTGGTGGCGTGCAGCGGGCCAGCCGTCGACACCTGCAGCGTCAGGTATTTGTCATGCAATCGAGGGCATAGATCGTTGAAGATAATCTGTCTGTCCCGTGGTGGCGTGCAACGGGCCAACCGTCGATACCTGCAACGTCAGGTACTTGTCACGCACTCGAGGGCATAGCTAGTTGAAGATAATCTGTCTGCCCCGTGGTGGCGTGCAACGGGCCAACTGTCGATACCTGCAACGTCCGGTACTTGTCACGCACTCGAGGGCATAGCTAGTTGAAGATAATCTGTCTGCCCCTGGATGGCGTGCAACGGGCCAACCGTCGATACCTGCAACGTCAGGTACTTGTCACGCGCTTGAGGGCATAGCTAGTTGAGGATAATCTATCTGCCTCGTGGTGGCGTGCAGCGGGTCAGCCGTTGAGTATACCTTGTTGTTCGTATCGTAATCTTTTATATCAAAATCGGCCTATCTTGACCATGTGCGTATCGTATACTAAACAGCGCACCTACTCTCGTTTCATATTATGTAACATCTATGATTTCTGCCCTAATACATTTGTGGGGTAGTGAAACCTAACAGCGTAAATAAAGTACTGAATGTGTTGCAGGTTCTCGGAGTACTCTCCGAACAACACGCGGCTCTTCGAGCGGCTGAGCATCAGGGCGAGCGTGCCCGCGCCGCAGCCCGCCGCCGAGCTGAGCGCCGCCGACGCCGCCTACTTCCCCACCTCGCTCGACGTCGCCATCCTGCCGCTGCCGCCGCACGGCTACAGCTCCGGCGAGGAGTCCGCGGCCGGCGGACGCAGCGTGTACCACCTGACGCTGCTGCAGCGCGACGCCGAGCTGCTCTCGTTCGGCGTGTGGGGGCGACTGTTCGAGCGGGACGGCGGAGAGCCGACGCCGCCGCTGGAGAGCGCACCGCCCGCCGGCGACGCCGCCGCCGAGCCGCTCCGGCTCAGTGGGCTCTTGATCCTGGCCCGCCTGCTGTGGTCCTACTTCGGAATCGCAAACCGGACTTAGCCGTTTTAGAGGTTATCCTTTTGCCAGGTGCTTCAATTTAGTTAAATTTTGCAGTCTCAGAGTCTAATTACCTTTGCATACATATTAAACCTAATGTTTCTTTCATATGCTTACGGAAATGTATATTTTAGATCTAAGAAGAAAATAAAGATTTTGCAATCAATCACAAATATTTATCTTACCCTCTCACCAACACCAAAATAATTATTATTTAACGTTATTACGCGAACTCACTCGCCGGCGCTGCGGATTCAAAATTATCTTTGTTGAAAATTAAAATAATAATGCAATAAAGCCTTGGTAAAATATGCCATCCATTCTAAATCTGGGGTATGATGATACGAAAGTAATTAATCTTATTAATATTATTTCTTTGTTAAACATCTGTTTAAATAAAACTCAAATCATAATAGTAATAGACATTAATATTAACGTAACAATATAATGTTTGACTATCTGTGATTCAAGGACCTCATATATGATTTGCGATAAAACAAAAAAAAGGAGAGATGGTGTCCATTCGAATTAGGTAAGTGGTTATGTAACTTTTCATCGAACGGTGAAGCACACCGAAAGACACCGCGACTCGTGCGGAAATCCGGTCACCGGCGCGAGGATCCAGCGACTCGCGCGGAGATCCGGCGACACGCGCGGACTTCCGGCGACTCGCGCGGAGATCCGACGTCACGCGCGGAGATCCGGTGAAGGCGCGGAGACCCGGCGACACGCGAAGAGATCTGGCGATGGGGTTGGATGGGAATGTGCAGAGTTGTACATTTCTCAGCAAGGGCTGAGCAACTGCCTCAGTGGACACACCGCACATTGTGACAACAAGGCAGCATCAGCCGAGTTTGTTGCGGGTTGCGCACTATCAGCAGTATTCAGAGTGGGCGGATTAATTTTAGTATCCGTATTTTAGGACTAAACCGGTGTTTGTATATGTTACTTGTTTCGTTTGTCCCTTGAGAAAGACTATTTTCCTTTAGAATGAAAACGCTCTTGTATCGTGCCTGTCTACAAAAAAGGAGACAAACACAATATAGAAAATTATCGCCCAATCTCTAAATTTGTTATTTGAAAAGACAGTTTTTGACTTATTTTTTCATTCCAAGCCAACACGGTTTTATCGACTGTTGCGAGATATATTATTAAAATTAATGAATCACACTTTGATTGTAGACGACTGAATGTTGAAATCCCGTGCAAGCTTGCATGCCACATGGGTGTTTTTTTTTTGTTTTTTTGTTATCTTAGATCTAAAACAGAACTCACTTAGTTAGCTCCTCCAAATTGCCGTCCACTATGATAACCTTGTCGGCGGATTACTGAAGACAATCAAACGGTTGGAACCCTTTGTTTAAATATGTGTGTGTTGACAATGTCTGGCGATTCAACCGATATACATAACTATAAATTAGGCTGAATAATCCAGTTCATTTAGTCGAGTACGATCGTATCTTCAGAAATGAATACCTGCCTTGTTACTTACGCCGCAGTTGCGGTAAGTCGAACCTAACCTTACCTAACCTAGCCTGACCTTACCTAACCTAGCCCAACCTCGTTAGAGTACATAGTTGTAATGTATGTTTGCCCGTCTGAATATTCTAGCTCGTAGTCCGCAACACCAGTGAATTAATACAATAGAATCATGTACAAATTGAGAAAAGGAAAAACAGTATATGTAAGGGAGATATTGCAAATATTTTGAGTTAGATATGTTACGGTTAGAGCCCAATCTTGGTTAAAGTCCGAAATCTTTTTTTCCTTGAAAGTAATTAAGACTTTCAAGATATACCGCCGAGTGAACTATTTTCGAGTTTTTGGTGAGAAAAAAACCTTAACCTTTTATACTTCATTTTTTTATTTATGGAGGCAAATTTTTAATATTCCATATCTACGGTTTCCTGATTTATAAATAGAATATATGAATCACAACAATTTGAAATCGTCACCGCTTTTTGCTCGCATGGAAGTATGGAATTTTTTGTTTGGCGATTAAAATTGTAACAAATAACATTGAGCCAAATCACCCAAATAAAATAAAATGCATGTATAAAAATGCTTTTTTAGGGTTCCGTACCCAAAGGGTACGTCCGTCCATCTGTCACAGGGCTGTATCTCATGAACCGTAATAGGTAGGCTGAATTTTTTTACAGAGTGTGCATTTATTTAGCCGCTAAACAGGTAAAATAAAAATTATAAAAATCTAAACCCCGTACTGAAAACGTTATATTTTTGTGTTCAATCTTGTACGATGGTACGGAACCCGTTTTTTCTTTCTTGCCACTAGCTACAAAATATTACCTGTAGAATGTTTTCAGCGGGCACAAGCCTCCACCTCTCGTTTAAATCAGCAGATACTCGTACGGGACTGAACTGACTTCATAACTAGTATTATCAAATGATATCGTGTGTATCCTTGTAGCACGGACGACATTGGACGGGAGCATTCTTGAATTTCAGGTAGTTTGATGGCGAACTGATTTTGACCAATAACAGATTTTGACCAAGATTTTCAGTTCTCACGGAACTGTGGTGGATGTTTAAACATACATTTTATATTGATCGAGGACTGCTAGCGCAAGCACCGGCTGTGCATTTCCTTTGATTCATTTCATCCGTACAACATTGTATGTTAGGTATTTTTGAGTTACAAAAAGACATTATTATAAATTAAAACATCGAGGACTCGTCCTTGCATGGAAATAAAAAAATCATAAGAAGCTTATATGCTTAAATTATGGTTGCATCTAACAATTCCGCTTGTGTTTTCCGGAGGAATAAATAAACTCCGAAACTGATTTTAATAACTTCTGGGTTACTGTAAAGGATAAAACTAATCTCGACGTATTGTCTCGATGATTTGTTTTCTTTGTTTCAGGCTCTGCTGCTTTTGTCGGGTAATTTATTATTATTAAATAAAATGCCGTCTCTTTCGGCATGCAAATACTTTTACTCCGATGCGTTCCGAATACTGTCCTTGTATTTCTACACAAATTGTGTTAAATTTATTTTTTATTGATGATGATTACTAGCCTAATACAATCGAAAGGTGATTTAAAAATATATTTTTTTCAATGCTTGCTTACTTTTTACAATAACATAAAACAATGAATAATAACTTTAAATACATGTAGGTAGTTTACTTAATGGAAACCTATTTTAACGGTGCCACAGTTTTTGTAAAAGAATGATTAATACATTTAAAAGTATAATGGTGTCCTTATTTATCTACCCTTAACCTTAGTTCTTATTTACTACTTATGGTTAGCACGTTTACATTCAATTGGTTACAATGATTACATACAGTTGTTTACAGAAAAAAATACATTGACATTGAGAAACAATCTAGATCCTACTAGAAAGGAGCTAGATTCCCATTCTAAAGTGTCAAAAACAAAGTCACTAAAGTCTACGTCGTGAAAAAAATATTAATGTTTAAAAAGTTGTCTGTCTGTCAATCGCTTAGCGCCTATTTTCAAATTATAACTGTAGGATACAGTTTGATAATGTCCAATAGTAATGTACTGTCCTATGGTCAGTCGCTAAGTAGCAAAACGTATAGGTGGTCGGGTTACACGTCCGCTGCGCGTGATTCGCTGAAAAACGTCGCCCGTCGGTGGCGCGGAATGCGCTGTCGGAGTGTCGGGTTCCCGCCTGGCTGTCGCCTGCCGTCCCGCCATTTGTAATGGCGTGGGTCGTGTTATGTCCTGTCCTGAGTTTCGTTTCAGCGTATGCGTTTCGTCGGAATGCTGGAATCGAACCGTTTTCTGTTGAGGGAGCTTTTTGTTACATGGGTGTTTAACTATTTTGTCGGGTTCCATACCGGCCTCTCTTCCTCCCGAATTGGGGTCGTTCACGTGTAGGATGAAAGCGGGTTTGAGCCTGTCAATGCTTACTGATGTTTCGCCATGCGGCATCCTTACGATAAAATATTTGTGATCTCGCCTTATTACAGGGTACGGACCGCTGTACGGGGGTGTGAGTGGTTTTGATACTCGGTCGTTCCGTACGAAAACGTTTTGAGTTGTCTGAAGTTCCGGATGTATAAATATTGCGGTTTCGCGAGCCTCGCGTCTGGGTACCGACGCTATGTTTTGAATGTGGTCATTTAATCGCTGGACAAAATTATCATCCATCCTCATCTCGCGCGCCTGCTCGAAAAATTCACCGGGCAGCCGCAATGCGGTCCCGTATACTAGCTGTGCTGCGCTGACGCCGGTGTCATCCCTAACCGCTGCGCGTAAACCGAATAAGACTGTCGGGAGTTCGTCGACCCAGTTTTCGGTTTTTCCGCGGGCCATGAGTGCGGCTTTCATTGTGCGGTGAAATCGTTCTACCATACCATTCGCTTGCGGGTGATAGGCCGTTGTACGGAGCTTTTTGATTCCCATTTTCTTGTTTAAATTCAGGAATAATTCGGACTCAAAATTTCTGCCTCTATCAGTCGTCAAGCGTAGAGGGCACCCGAACCTGGTGATCCAATGATCGTACACGGTTCGAGCTGCTGTCTCTGCCGTCTGGTCTGGTATAGGGATTGCCTCCGGCCATGAGGTGGCTCTGTCCACTATTGTTAGGATGTACCTGAAGTCCCTCGATGTGTTAAGGGGTCCGACAACGTCTACGTGGATGTGTTCAAATCTCTGTGATCCCGTGAACTCTCCGAGTGGGGCCTTAGTGTGTCGCGTGACCTTGGCTTGTTGACAGTTTGTACACGCCTGCGCCCACTCCTTTACGTCGAGATTCATTTTAGGCCAGTAGTATCGTTGCGATACCATCCGCCTTGAGCCGCGCACCCCTGGGTGGGCAATTCCGTGCACAGATTTAAATATCTGCATGCGGAATCGCTCCGGGATGTACGGGCGGACCAACCCATTTTGTGTATTGCAGTACAATGCTGTGGTTACATTCGGCAAAATAAGTTTTGTCACTGGGTTGGGTACTTTCGTCACTAATGTCTGTAGCGTCGTGTCGTGGGTCTGTGCGTCAGCTATTTCGTCCCAGTCGATTGTCGGCGGGCCGGATATTGCTGCTACGCGGGACATCGCGTCAGCTATTGGGTTGTCACATCCGGCCACGTGTAGTAAAGTCGTGCAGTATTGCGATATGTAACCTAACTGTCGTATACGCCGTGGCGTGTCATTGTCGCTGCACCCGTTCTGGAATGTATATATGAGGGGTTTGTGATCGGTATGGACTACCAGCAGACGCCCTTCGCAGAGTCGACGATAGTGCTTGATAGCCATGTAGATGCCTAGTAATTCCCTGTCAAAAGTTGAATATTTTCGTTGCGCCGTGCTGAGAGCTTTTGAGAAGAAACCTAACGGTTTTGTCTTTCCGTTTGCATGCTCCTGTAGCGCGGCTCCTACACTCGTAGACGAGGCGTCAGTATATAAATGCAATTCCCCTCCTGCCGAGGGAAAAGCTAGCGTGACCGCGTCACTAATACATTGCTTACATTCGATGAAAGCTTGGTCTGTCTCTGGGTTCCAATTTAAGAGGGTTTTGTCATTCTTGCGTTTCGCGCCTACCAGGTAAGTGTTAAGTTTTCGTTGTGCGTCCGCGGTGTGTGGTATGCTGTCTCGGTAAAAATTCAGCATTCCCAGGAAACGTCTCAATTCCAGCACTGTTGTCGGTTTCGGATAGTTCGCTATCGCTTCCGCTTTCTCAGCTAACGGCCGGATGCCGTCCTGCGACACAGAGTAGCCGAGATAAGGAAGCGAGGTCTCGTTGAAAATGCATTTCTGTATGTTGAGTTTTACACCGTAAGTATTTAGTCTTTGTAGTACTGCGTCAACGTGTGTCTTGTGAGTGTCCTCGTCCTCGGAAGCTACTAGTACGTCGTCTAAGTAAATGAATACAAAGTCCAAACCCTTCAGGATCATGTGCATGAAACGTTGAAAGGTTTGTCCTGCATTCCTTAGTCCAAAACACATTGAGGTGTACTCAAAAAGTCCGAATGGCGTTATCACGGCTGTCTTTTCTATGTCGCTGTCGTTTATGGGAATCTGATAATACGCCCGCTTCATATCTAACTTAGTGAAACGAGTTTTGTTGTGCGCTAGGTACATGAAGTCTTGTAACCTCGGGATGGGGTATCTGTCCGGTTTGGTTACAAGGTTTAGCCGCCTATAGTCTCCACATAATCTAAATTCGCCATCCTGCTTTGTCACTACGTGCAGAGGTGAGGCCCATGGGCTCTTGGAGGGGCGACAAATGCCCTGGTCGATCATGTTCTCGAACTCTTTTTTTACGCGTGCGTACTTGTCGGGTGGCAGGGGCCGTGCCCGTGAGTACACTGGTGGACCGGTGGTTTCGATGTGGTGTACCACATCGTGAGCTACAATACCATCGCGTACGGATGGTGAACTTAGATTAGGGTACTTACGTAACTGCATGTGGAACGGTTCACTGTAGTCCATTGTCTGCACATTTTTGTTCGCGTCACTATTGTCCACTGCACAAATCACCTTACAGTTCGTGGTATTGTCTAAAAGTCTTTTCTGCCGTAGGTCCACCAGTAAATTAAAATATGCAAGAAAGTCAGCACCTAGTATTGGCGTTTCTACATCGGCCCTGATGAAAGTCCATACGAAGGGGCGGCGTAGTCCGAGGTTTAGTCGCATCGTCCTCTCTCCGTATGTCTTGATCCGAGTGTTGTTGGCCGCGTACAGCACCTGCCCGTCGGGGTCCTGCTTGGATCCTTTGGGGGCCGGTAGCACGGAGACGCCGGCCCCGGTGTCGACCAGGAAGTTGAGCCCCGACTCCTTGTCTGTGACTTTTAGGCGGCAGTTGGGGTTGTTGATTGAGCAGAGGTCCGCCGCTGTGGGATCCTGCTCGGCTCCTAGTTTTCCGCCAGGTTGGGTTGCTTTACAGGTGTCTCGTGGCTTTTCCACGCGCACGGTTGCGTGCATTTGTACGCCGCGGCTTTTAACCGGTGGTGGTAAAAACACAGCCACCCTGGGCGTCTTTCCCGCGATGGTGACCGCGAACGGTAGTTGTACGGTCGTCGTGCTGGTTGATGTGCGGCGTTGGGGGATGGGTTCCTCGCGAAACCAGCGGTGCGCAATGCAGCGATTTCGACCGTCATTTGGTCCATGCGTCGCATCAGCTCGTCCATGTGTGCTGTGTACGACTGCATCCGCAGCTCCGACACCTGGTTTTCGCTGCGTACGTTCTCCTGCACTCTGTCAGCGAGTGCGGCGAGTTCCTCCAGTTGAGAGTGCTCGGACACCGCGAGCACTGTTCGTACTGCTGTCGGCAAGTGTCCGGCCCACAGAAATTTGAGAGCTTCGTCGCTTACTTTAGTTCCGGCGAGGTCCTTCATCCTCCTTAAGAGTTGTGAAGGCCTCTGATCTCCCAACTGCATTTCGGACAGTAGTTTTTGGAAACGTCTCTGCTCCGAGTCCGCGTTCGTCGTGATGAGCCGGTTCTTGAGCGCCTCATATTTGTTCTGCATGGGAGGATCGGTTAGGAGGTCGCTTACTTGTTGTAGATCGGTTAATTTGGGTTTGGCGATTACTGCCTGCCAGCGCTGCTCGTCGGAGAGTCGTTGTGAGGCGGTTACTGCTTCGAATTGTATAAACCATAGCTTGGGTTCCGCGCGCCAGAACTCCGGTATCCGGCTGGATACCGATATAGCTGCCAAGTCGCCCGCGGCGATCTGCTGCAGCTGCAGCGGTGGAGCTGGCGGCGGCGGTATGGCGCCGGCACCTCCGAGGGGGGCCGGGCTCGCGCCGGGCCCCGCCATGGGGATGCCGGGCTGCTGGTGCATTTTCCAGCCGTTATGTCGGCTGCGGACGGAGTCTTCGAAGCCGTGCCCTGATTAACGTCCGCGGCCGAGGAGAAAACACAGTCCACGCGCACTTTGTTTGCCGGCTCACTTTCACGAGGGGTCACCACTTTGCCTATTTAAGGGGAGGCATAGGATTCTGTTCAGCTGGCAAATCAAACGAGTGTCTTTGTAGAATTGTTTTATGTACCCTTTAGAACTAGCACAGTAGAAACACTCAAGTAGGCAGAAAACGGTCGGTCCCCTCACGCAGTGGCATACTGCGGAGGCTGATGCGAATGCACGGAGATCTGCGACAGCCCCTGCTGTCGACGGGCCAACTCCTTTCGGATGCGACCGGCAACCAAAGCCCGCACCTTCTCGTAGCACATATATAAGAGCAGCACCGCAAACAGCACAATTGAGATGATCGAAGCTATTTCCAACACGGAGAGACCACCCGACGTAGTCGGGGCGCTGACTGTCACAGCAGTCTCCACCTCCGAATTTAATTGTTTTGCTGAATAATTTCCCATTTTGAAAAACACTAGGTAACGACTGGTATGGTCGATGTATCAAGACGAAAGCAAACTGAATGACCAGTAAAATAATGTAACTGCAGAGATAATCTCGCATTGTCATATTATTCAGGTTAAGAGACTATAAAACCAGGTCAAGAACAGGGAAATGTATTTCGTACCTCGACCTACTCTTTTAAATTTTTTAGACTAAGTACTTCACTGAATTGGTAGTGAATCATGTGTATCTTATATTTAATTGCATTGACAAAACAAATGTATATCGACATAGCAACGCAGCAGTTACTAGGCAGCTCGGCCGCGCTGAAATCCGAGAGCGGCCCGGGCGCCGCGGCGGTGGCCCGCGCCACTGCCGACACACCTCCGGCGCCGGTCGGCTCACCGCGCATGCGATAAGACGGCTGGCGTCCGATGACGCGAATTCATGAGAACTGCAAACTTCTGTGTCGCGAATTGCCCGGGACAATGTTACCACCAGTAAACGAACGTTACGGGCAGACTAGATAAATTTCAAAATTATGAGATACATTTTTTTTAAGGGTGGAGCCCTGTGCCGGTATGTACCTACACACAACGACGGGCGCGGAGGGTGTAATATGAAACGGCTGACTCGCCCCCCTCGCCTCGCCGCGCGCCGTGCAAGTAGGGACATGCCGGCCCACGGCTCCTCAGTCCTCATTGGTATGTAATAACGCCAAGTCGTGCCCTAGCCCGTATAACATTAAATGTGACAATTCTACAAAGACACTCGTTTGATTTGCCGGCTGAACAGAATCCTATGCCTCCCCTTAAATAGGCAAACTATCTTCAACTCCGATTCAGTATTTTGTATAAAACAAATATTCAGCTCTAATTGCAATAACCGTCCCGCTGCGGATTGACTCGGCGTTTGCCTACTTTCGCCTATACAACTTATTGTTGTTATTAGGAGGACAATAAGCATAATACAATAAGAATAAATGGGCAGATATGTTATGCAAGAACACCGCGTGGAGTTTTTTTTTTCACAGATTTATTTCACCTAGATAGATACGGCCACGACCGGAAGCAAATTGGCTATTTTGGATTACTATAAGAATTGACGGCGGAGTGCCGCGAAGTAAATACAGTTTTTTTTATGTTAAGCGAGGCATACGGCGTACGCCAGGAGCCCGACGACGCCCATGGGTCGTGGAACATTCAGGGGGGCTGCGAAAGCCATGCCGGCCGGCCAGGCGCTTCTTCACACCACGTTTGAAGGACCCCAGGTCGTAATTTGGGGGAATTACTTCGGAAGGGAGTTCATTCCATTGTTCACCGACCCTATAGATAAAGGATTAAGAGGATCGGTGGGTTCTTGGTTAGTGGCATTTGGGTGATGTGAGTGTGTGTGATGGACTCGTCATGGTGGGCACTTATCAGTCTATCCCACTCGCCTCGCGGCATCCCGCCGCAGCAGCACTGAACTAAGTATAAGATTGATCCGCTTGTTCAGTCAACGTGGAGTAAGAAAATCAATTACGACCTCGACCCCGCGCCACCATGGAAATAACTACAATTGATTACTTAACATGAAATGTATTCATCCGTTGACTTTTACATAGCAACATCACGCCTCACTAGTATTCTGCCTAGCCTTAATAAATTATCTTGAAAAGTTAAAATGCTCAGTTTATTTTGTTCAATAGAGTCTGTATCGTATAGGCTGTCAGAGTCAGCAGGCTTCGGAGCAGACGGTACAGCTAGACACGGGGCTGGTGCGAGGCTACATCCGGCCTGCCGTCGTCGGCAACTACACCAGCTACCGAGGTATTCCGTACGCGCAGCAGCCCGTCGGAGAGCGCCGCTTCAAGGTACGCACACATAGTCTCTCCAGCTGCGTTACATGCTCCTAGAAAAATGCGGATGGTGCAGCTGAAAATGTGACTGGTGCGAGGCTACATTCGGCCTCGCTGCAGAGGCATCCCGTACCTCGTAGTTCCGCTTCAAGATACAATCACTCTGTCACTGTAGTCCTTCAGACTTGGCCACCACTACAGGCTGCTGGGGCAGGGAGAACATATGTTGCAGCTGGGCACAGGGCTAGTACGAGGCTACATCCTGTTGGCTGACGATGTCGGCAACTGCACCAGCTACCGAGGGCTCACATCCTGAAGAAGTTGTTGTGCAATAGTTACATATTTCCTGTCTTTCTGTGAAATAAAATTCATTTATTTTATTTCAGCGTCTCGAAAAACTAGAAGCATGGGATGGAGTATACGATGCTCTCAGTGAAGGCGACATCTGCATGCAAAATGATATCGTGTATGGAGCGCTGATGAACTCCACTGGCATGAGCGAGGAATGTATCCACGTGAATGTTCATGTGCCTGAAGGTGCGGCCAACACGAGTGCACTGCCCGTGTTGGTGTTCATACATGGCGGTGCATTCAGCATAGGATCCTCTGATGGCGATATCTACGGACCTGAGTACCTTGTCTCGAAAGGTATAATTGTAGTGACGTTTAACTACAGGTAATTAAACACACATTTAACTTTAAATTCAGCTCAGTAAAATTCACTGTGCTATATTTTTTGTAACATGTATTTGTTGCAGGGGTGCTGAAAATTATAAAAAACATCTAGATTCACGTGATAAAATTGCTTACAAAAGCTCGAGAGTGACCGATCATTAAACAGATGCATTCGAATTAAAATATAAACCACTATATTTTAGGCTTGGTGCGTTCGGTTTTTTATCGCTTGCATCAAAGGAACTCCCCGGTAATCTGGGAATGTGGGACATGGTGGAGTTACTGAACTGGGTTCGTCGCAACATCGCAGCCTTCGGAGGGGACCCTGAGAACGTCACCTTAGCGGGGCAGAGCGCGGGCTCAGAAGCCGTTCATCTACTTACACTTTCCAATACGACTCAGGGTCTATTTAACAGGTAAAATATCTTAGTTACTTTGTACTTTCATTCATACATACAAACTATTTTTACTTCCACAGACAATCGGCTATAGATCTTAATGATGTCTATATTGATATTGATATATGTGAAGGATCGTAACTCAGGAGGACGGTGCTTCCAGGTTGCCTCGACGATCCGCCGGGTCTCGACGCTGACGGCGGTCACACGGGAAGAGATGCGGGGCGCGCGAAATAGAAACAACTCTTTTCTTGCTCTACGGTACCGCAGGCGGTGCGCACCGGAGCGAGTCGCAGAGACGCCCACTCGAGACGGGCGAACGTAGTACCAGGGTCCTGAGCGGAGCGTACACTCACGCTAGAGCAACGGACGAACAGCCAGTCGGTCCGGACGAAAGTCCGGCCACCGAGACCCTCTGGCTGCGTCAACGACACCGGCAGCGAGCAAGCTCAACAGTCCGGCACGTCCGTGCTCTATCGGAAGGCTGGCGGAGTGTACACTCGCGCTCTCCCAAAACCGAACCGAAGCTCAAGGTAGTGGTGCCAACTCTAGGTGAACCCTGGTAGGAGCTCTAACCCGAACTGATTTTCTGGGCCGAAACGTGCGGTTTATCATCGCGCCAGAGCGACCGCCGGCGACACGCATCCCGCCCCTTGCGCTGGGCCGCCGGCCAATAGGATCGCTCCGTACAGCGCCCCCGCGCGTCTCGGCCCGATTACCGCTATGCGTGACTCATCATAACGGTACTCTGCGATGACTCATATTTTTGCTTTCCGTCTCGAGTGAACATCTCAGCTATCGCTCCAGTGAAACATGGTCTGCGGTATAGTTTATTGAATAATACTAAAACTAAGCAAATACAAACTAGTTACAAAATAATTACAAATATCAATACAACTATCTTACAAGGCTAATAACATTAATAACTATCTATATTTAATATCCTATACTTATATTTTATTCTTTATAAATCTTATTACAAACTTAATTAAATTATATTTACAAAACTATCCTATCCTATCGTCGTCCTGAACATTCTCCCGCCGTCGCTGCTCGCCACGACCTATTTCTGGCAGGACGATGATCCTCTTCGTTGGCTCCCTCGTCGCTCTGCTCCCCGCCAGACGGATGTCCATGATTCTGATGACGTCGTCTGGGCCCGGGTGCACGGCCTTGATCCGTCCTCGTTGCCAGGTGGTCTGTGGGAGATGCGGGTCTGTGACGATCACGACGTCGCCGACGTCTGGGAGCCCTCCGCTTCCTCGTGGCTCCCGCCGGTGCTTCTGCTGGGGGCGGCATTCCCGTACCCAGCGTCTCCAGAAGTCGTTCGCCAGCCCCTGCGTCCGCCGCCAGAGTGCCTTCGCCTCGATGTCGTCGGCGCTGAAGTTCCCTGGCGGCGACGTGCTGCTTGCTGCGCCCATCAGGATGCGGTCTGACATCAGTGTGTCTTCTTCTTCTGGTACCACGGCGACGATGTGGGTGGGCAGGCAACGGCTCATCCTGCTTTCTTCTTCGGCCGGCAGTGTCGTCAATGTCACTTCGTGCTCCTTCAGCGTCCTTGTTCAGCTTCGGCTCCATGTCTTCACCGATGTGACTGCAGAAGCCCACAGCTGCGGCGGCAGAGTTCCGACAGCCATGCAGTACCCACCCAAGCTGGGTTAGCGACGCAACAGGCTGGTCTCCACGTCCGCACCTCAATTTTCTGGACACGATGAGCTGCCAGTTATCTTGGCCGATTAGCAGTTTCGGCGTCGCGTCCGTGTAGGTCAGGACTGAGCTCAAGTCCGCGAGATGCTCGCAGTCTCTTATGCTCCCGCCGGTGATGCTCTGCGGCGGAAACTTAAGCTGCTTGATCGTCCTCACACCTCTCAGCTCGTATTCTACTGACGCATGCTTGCCACGGATTTGTAGGTCTACTCTGCGTGATGCTTCCATATTCACAGTGATGCCGCCGATTCCCAGTACTTGAAGTGGATCCGGAACGCCTTTCGCTCCGATCTTGCTCGCGGCGGATTGATCGATCATCGTGACTGTCGACCCCTCGTCTAGCAAGGCGAAAGTGTTGATCTTGCCCTTCGGTCCGGTCAGCGTCACTGGTATAATCTTGAGCAGGGCACGAGAGGTTCGCCCCGCCGCAGTCACAGTGGTCGAAACGGTCTCTGTCTCTGTCTCTTTCTTCTGCCGGTCAGTGTGGAGCAGTCGATGGTGACTCTCCTGGCATTCACCCACGCCGCAAACTCGTGCGGTGCAACTCCAATGTCGGTGTCGGCTCTTCAGGCACCGAAAGCACGTTCTTGTGGTCTTGGCTAAGTCCCATCTATCGTCCACGTCTGCAGCCAGAAACTTGGGGCAGACGAGCAGGTGGTGCTCGCCCTCACACGTAGGACATTGCGGCTTTTCGGTATAGTCCGTTCCGAAAAACTTATGTGGTCGTTGCTCCGGCCGGTCCTTCTGTCGAGCGCCGGTGCTGCTCATTTCCGAAAAGTCGGGCTCAATGTAGTTCCCGCACTTATCTGCTTCCACGTTCAGGAAACCAGCGATTTTCTGCAGCTCCGGTCGCTCGTCCTTGTACGCCGTTGCGTAATCATACCAACGGTACCGCAGCGTGGTTGTCAACTTTTCTAGCACGATGCGCACCAGATCCGGGTTGTGCAGGTGCTGCGGCTTGTTCAGCGCTCGGATTGTAGCCACGGCGCTGGATACTTGCCCGGCGAACACGCAGAGTTCCTTCGCCGTGTCTCGCAGTCGTGGCAGCCGCTTCAGTTTTTCGACCTCGTTCAACACTAAAAACTGCGGTCGGCCGAATCTCCTTTCCAGCTCGGCGATGACGTCACTCGGGTCCGGCGTCGACAGCATCAGGCTCTGCGCTGCTTCCTTTGCCTTTCCTTCCAGGGCGTGCCGGATTCGTGCCACATTTTCGAGTCGCGAGAAGTGACACTCCGTTTCCTGGAAAGCTCTCTTGAATTGCAGCCAGTCCCCGGGCGTACCGCTGTAGTTCGGTAGCTGCTGGATGTACTTCGGTGCACACTTTCTCTGATTTTGAGCCAGAGCCGCGGCCAAGGTATCGATACTGATGACACCTTGACCAATTTGAGTGTGGGCGGTTGGCTCTCGTGGTGTCGCACCCGCGACGTTCGGTCGTTCCGGTGATGGCGGTTCGCGCCTCACCGACAGGTTCGGTTCGGGATGTAGGGCCGGTAGGCGCGGCAGTGGTGGCTGCGGCGGCGGCACATCCGAACTTGGTGGATGACGCGGGACCTCGGCGACAGATGGCGCTGGCAGCGCCCGCAGAGTAGGCGCCGGCGATGTCACGCTCCGCTCCCGCCAGTGCTCGTTCGGAGGCGGTGGGTGCGCAGCTCTGGCAACAGGTGGCGCTGGCGTTTGCCACAGGGACGGCTGCGGTGACGGCACGCTCCGCTCCCGCCGGTGTTCGCTCTGCGTACGAAGCCAGCTCGTCACGCGTTCGGCCTTGCCAGGGACGTCGTCCTCCTCGTCGCTGTCGGACTCTTCTTCCATGCGGGCTAGCTGAGTCTTAAGGAGTGCGATCTCAGCTAGCCGCAACTTTTCTTCGAGCGCCAGCTTTTTCTGCCTTTTCTTGGACGCCGACGATCGCACTGATCTCTCGATCGGCGGCGCCCTGGCAGCTGGCGCCATCTCGTGGACGGTAGAGGCATCGGTCGGAGCCTCCGTGGTTCCGTGCGTCCACGTGTGGGTCGTCTGTGTAGTCCGCGTTCCGGTGTCCGGCGATGTGTCTTGTTCCGACGCTGACGCGAGCGCGGGCGCGGCCCCGGGCGCAAGTACGGGCGCGGCCGCGGCGGCGGCGGGCACAGGTACAAGCGCGGGCGCGGCGACGGGCGCGGCGGCGGCGGTGGGCGCGGACGTGGACGCGAGCGCGGGCTCGGTCGCGCCGGAGACCGGGACGGCCTCTTGCAGTCGCGTCGACGTAGCTCGCTCGCCGTTCTTCTGTGACCGCGTCACGGGCATCTTGATCCGGCTCGAAGGACCAATGTGAAGGATCGTAACTCAGGAGGACGGTGCTTCCAGGTTGCCTCGACGATCCGCCGGGTCTCGACGCTGACGGCGGTCACACGGGAAGAGATGCGGGGCGCGCGAAATAGAAACAACTCTTTTCTTGCTCTACGGTACCGCAGGCGGTGCGCACCGGAGCGAGTCGCAGAGACGCCCACTCGAGACGGGCGAACGTAGTACCAGGGTCCTGAGCGGAGCGTACACTCACGCTAGAGCAACGGACGAACAGCCAGTCGGTCCGGACGAAAGTCCGGCCACCGAGACCCTCTGGCTGCGTCAACGACACCGGCAGCGAGCAAGCTCAACAGTCCGGCACGTCCGTGCTCTATCGGAAGGCTGGCGGAGTGTACACTCGCGCTCTCCCAAAACCGAACCGAAGCTCAAGGTAGTGGTGCCAACTCTAGGTGAACCCTGGTAGGAGCTCTAACCCGAACTGATTTTCTGGGCCGAAACGTGCGGTTTATCATCGCGCCAGAGCGACCGCCGGCGACACGCATCCCGCCCCTTGCGCTGGGCCGCCGGCCAATAGGATCGCTCCGTACAGCGCCCCCGCGCGTCTCGGCCCGAGTACCGCTATGCGTGACTCATCATAACGGTACTCTGCGATGACTCATATTTTTGCTTTCCGTCTCGAGTGAACATCTCAGCTATCGCTCCAGTGAAACATGGTCTGCGGTATAGTTTATTGAATAATACTAAAACTAAGCAAATACAAACTAGTTACAAAATAATTACAAATATCAATACAACTATCTTACAAGGCTAATAACATTAATAACTATCTATATTTAATATCCTATACTTATATTTTATTCTTTATAAATCTTATTACAAACTTAATTAAATTATATTTACAAAACTATCCTATCCTATCGTCGTCCTGAACAATATAGCTATACTGATATTTCGGACATCGCTATGTACCTTTTTGATACATGGGCAAATCACAAGCCACAGCTAAATGTGTTTTACCATTCCTCCATTACTTTTATTGCAGAGCCATTATGATGAGCGGAGTGGCAACGGAGTGACTACTTCTCCAGCAAATGCCGCCGAACAAACTGCCTTGCTGCTGGAAAAGCTGGGCATAAATTCAACTGATTCAGAAAAGATTTTCGAAATTCTGCAATCGACTAATGCGAGCAAGATATTCGGATTAGCGGCTACTTCCGAAATCCAAGATCTGTTTATATTTTTGAGGTTTCAACCAGTAGTGGAAAAGGTGTTTGATGGAATCGAAGCATTCCTTGCGGAAGATCCGCACGAGATTGTTTCTTCTGGTAGATCCCGTGATATTCCAACGATCATTGGATACACAGAAAGGGAAGTGACAGCATTTGCTCCAAGATTCCGTTCACTCGACGTGATGAACCTTTTAAAGACTAACCCGGAATTCCTTGTACCTCCGAGCCTGCAATTCGCCTCCGACTCTTCCCAATTAGCGGACCGAATTGCAAAGATAAAAACTCGTTATTTTGGAAATGAAGAGTTTAGCAATGATACCTTCAACAACTTTCTCAATGCCACGTCCGATAGTTGGTTTATTTACCCAACATTAAAGTTGGCAAGAATGAACGCGAAGTTTTTAAATTCCAGCGTGTATTTATACCAGTTCTCCTTTGTTGGAGACTATCATCCGTTGCAGGATTTAATCACCAATGTTACTTTTGGAGCCATGCATTTGCAAGATTTGACCTACGTTTTTAAACTTAATTCATGGACCTCAATTTCTATCGAGCCTGGGACTAAAGATGAATTGGTTGAGGAGTTCATGACTTCTTCATTCGTGAATTTTACCCGAAACAAGTAAGTGATTAATGTAGTTTCCTGATGTTTTATTTTCTATCAAATATTTTTGATATTTCGATAAACTGCTTTAAAATAAATTATTTAAACCAAATCATTTAGCGTTCCCTCGCTTCCACAGATATAGCTAGTGGTAACCTTGAACTACTTTGTGTTTTTCGCGAATCGTCGGTTCCCATCGTAAATATATACTGCAGTCGAGAAAATTCCCCTGTCTACACGTCGGCGAATGCATCCGCAGATGCCAATGCATCTGTTGATGTGTAGAGGATATCTAATGGATGTCGTCTAGTTCTTAAAGGTTATTGTCTGTTGTTACAGCGAGCCGACGCCGAATGCGAGTGAGTGGCCACGGTTCACGGTTCACGACGGACGAGCAGCTAAATATCAACGTCAACACCACACTAGGGATCCAACATAGCGTCAAGGAAGATCTCGTCCAATTCTTCGATGATCTTTTTAGCTAGTACATCTTGAATCGAATGAAAATGTTTAAAATAAAACTGGAAGAACATCAGAAGAGTTTTTTTTTATTTTTTATTTTTTTTATGCGACCTGACATGGACTACCGTTATGATATTAGCCCAATAGACCACATTCCCGAAGGAATTAGGTGCCATGCCAGGACCTTCCCTTTATGAGCACGGCTACATTGAACTGGATGGAAAACACGGACAATTTTTCTTTGCCGCTTCGACCATCTTTTCATCCAATGCGATGGTACCAACCCGGGCGGGCTTAAACCCTACCACCTAGTTCCTAGAGTATTTTGCCTAAAATGCGGCTCACCCTTAATAGAGCGATATTAGGCTACCAGTACGTTTTAATTAACTGTGAAGCCATGTCCTTTCAATTTTCGTGACAGAGTTCACCACCTCCATCCTTACACAGCATTTTAAATAAAGTCAACAAGTTATTTTTATGGAACTGGACATCGATGGCCAACACACCTACTAACACACAACATCAGAACTAGGTGCCTTGCCACGAGCTGGTGTTACTCGGCTAAATTGAAGAATATTAATTGCCGTTTCGACCATCTTCGAGGTGAAATGCATTTATCCATTTCAGAAAAAGAAATTGGTGCATGAACGGGGCGGGGTTTAAACCCAAAATTGAGGTAAAAAAGGGAAGTCCCCGGACCACTGAGCTTAGTAGCTAGTAGCGTAAACGTTATTGCAGTTAAATTTTACCCCAGAAAATATTTTAAACTTGGTCTATTTATATTTGATTGTTTTTTACGGCCGAGCTTGGCCTTTTTTTGCACGGTTGCCCTGCCTTTTCACACAACTACATTGCCTCTTTAGATATGCCATTTCTGGCTTCCGAGAATCGGAAGTACGAGATTGGACACAGACAAACCAAGTTAGACAATCTCTGAAAAAAAAAAATTCCATAATTGTTCAAAATTATAAAATGTATTGCCAAATCAACATAATCCGTGAATCTTAATGTGAAAATACCTTGTATGATTAGGAAATAAATAAATTCTAACGGTATTGAAAAACAAGTTGTTGACAAAATAAAAATGTAGTCCTTGTTTTGCGCAAGAATGTGATCAATCTTCTCTGAAGTTTCACAATGCTGTCAATTACTCGAAAGTGCGTTGGCTTTTTCCAAAGGAAACATGCTGTCCAGGTTGTACGAACTAAGAGAGACATTCTTGACTGAGGAGAACAAAGAAATGCTGGAATTGCTCGGTAAATCCATATTTAAAAAACATTTAGAATATTTAGCGATTTTTTAAACAACTTATTTATACCATAGATTGAACTTTCACTTGCAAGGGTCGGGAAATTTGAAGTTGCAGGGAACGATATGAAGATAAACTCAGTGCATTTATCGCCAAAATCGAGTTATGGATCAACAAAGTCGAAAGAGAAAACTTTTGTGGGTTTAACAGGCCGAATCTAATTATTGACCGATAGTGTGCTAAAAATAACATTATACTCAATTTCTAAAGCTTTAAAGGCTCCGTTATTTTTAATTAAAATCGTTATTTTTCTGGCTGCAAGCAAGGGCTCTCGGCGCTTCTGATGTTTGAGTAGCACTGAACCAAGGATTCAGAAGCACAGATTGTATGCACTCATAAAAATAGCATTAAAATAATTTGCTTTGCTCTGTAAAGGGAAATTTGGGCTTTGAACAAATTGACAAGCATTATTCATTTAGCTTTACAGTATATTACTCGTACCTCCAAACAGTTGGTAAGACAGACCACCAAAAGATCAAGAACCTCTGATGTAGACGAAAAAATCAATAATAAACTTATAGACCAGTGTAGTATATTTGCAGGGTTCTTCTTCAACGAGTTGATCAAATCCGCGGATCAATCAAATTGTGAACTGACTTACTTAGCCCCGATTGCATGAAGAGACGGCTGAGTAAATCAATGTTCAAACACGTTACTTTTACTAAACCGAATGGAGTACCTTCCATACTGTCCATACTGTGTTAATCATACGTTGACGTTGATTTTGATTGTTTGTACTTTCGTGCACTCGGCCCTTAGTGTAGTTTGATTACCAGAAGTTGAATAAATAAATTAAATTAATAATACCATCACGGTAGTTATGTAGCCATCCATGTCAGGCTCCATAAAACATCGCCTACCTTAAATTAATGTAAAAGATGTGTGACATAAAAAAACTCTTTCTTGAAAAAATAATGTAAAGATAAAATTAGACATATTGTGTTATGGGACGACAGATTGTGGAAGAAAACTAGTTGACCGTGAAGAAATATATCCGGTTTATACATCATGTATTGTAGATGTGGCCGTGATGAACATGCTACCTTCGTAACATTAGTGTGATATGCGATTAAATTTAAGTAAAAAATACATAATCATACAGTGTCTGACAGTTAGATTGACACTGACTTATAAATGAAGTTGTCGGGCAGTGAGGACGCGGAATCTTCGAAGATGAAGCCGTGCGTAGTGTTGTACGCCGCGGTGAGTACCCGGAGGGTGTTGTTACATCCAAACCTGTGTTGCCATTTGATGAAGGGCTCCGGAGGTGCGCGGGAACGAAGTGCTCCTAGCGCCGATACCTGATGATACCTTCGCCCCATCGCGGTAACGGGAAGTTTAAAAAAATCAGTACCCCTGGAAAGCTCTTAGATATGGTCGAAAAATTACATACATGAAAGTATATCTCATTTAGAAAGATCTGGTTTTTATATTTTTATGGTAAAGAAGATACATTTATTTCTAAACTATCTCCATTTTGTTTAATCGTTATCATTGGACTACATTACAAATTGATATAATTTTTTTCAGGCGCTGCTCTTGAAAGGTAAATATTGTAGTGAACCGTAACACTTGGAATGTTGTTATGTGGTTAAGAATAATATTAATTATAAGCATGTAACAAGTCACCTTGCCCACTGCCATTGGGAACACCTTTAACATGTGTGTAAGTATGCTTGTATACCCTTGTTCTATCAAACTATTTTATTTTTATTGAATCTATTTTAATTCTCGTATCTTCAAGAATAAACTATAAAATATAAAGAACTTCAATGCTGTCATTGTGGCAAACATAATTGTATTATTCCTAAGCTAGACTAGAGGCACCAGGAAGTAAGCCACTCCGATGGAAAAAGAGATAAGAATATCATTGTCAAGAGAAGGCGCTCCTGTAGAAGTTTTCGTATATGTTCAGGCTTGTTCCAGAAGAATCTATGCCAGCCGAGGCTGCAAGTAAACTGCAAGACCAGATTTTATATTCACATAATTTACGTATTCAATATACAAACAACCTAATTTACATTTAAAAATATTTTGTTCCTGAGCTTAAGGTGGCCCCATCCCGCTCATCTCCCCATACAAAAGGGGAAAGAAAATCACGCCCATATTTCTTGTCAGAGATCCAAAATTTTGCTCAAAATAGCTTTATTTGATCGAACTAGATGTCTGATGACTATTGGCATTGTAAAATTGTGTTTGGCGTCTGAGTTATAAGGTCCGAAAGTTGGAATTTTTCGCGCGCTTTATACATTAACTTTGGAGGTGTATTACGCAATGATAAAGTAAGAACATCTTAAGAAGATTAGTCATCAGACATAGCTTATTTAATCAAGATTTATAATCTATTTGGAGTAATGAACATAAAACAAATTAAACTAAATAGAGAATATAGTATGTGCATTATAAATAAAATATCTCCTCTAGGTCTATCTATTTGGTTTTTGTTAGATTTTTGACTACAGCGGTCGTGGTTTACTTTTAGCTATAAGTCGTTTTGAAATTAGAATTTTCGTAAATCGTACCAAATCATACGCTATGCACATTGTCTTTTTTGTGGACATGTTGCATCTTGCTCATCACGGAGCCTGTCTTATTCTTTGAAACAGAGAGGGTCCCTGAGCGCAACAGCACGATTTTGTACCGTGCCCGCAAATGAGTTAAGCCCGCCGGGTTGGGCCACCTTAATACGAAAAACCGGTCAAGGGTGAACGTGTTCACGTGCCGAGGAATCGCCCTCGCCGGATCAAAATGATGAATAAATCGCCTGATATTTAGCTTTTTCTCAAAAAGTCTGATGTGTTGAGCAATAGTAAATTAGGTGGTGCATAACTAGGTAATGCTGCCTATGTTCGTATTTTATTTTCAGAATTATCAAACCACCGTTAATATGATAACACTTCGGGACAATATACGTGTGATCAACAGACACAGAGCCAGACAATAAGCGCCCATCTTTGCTGTCTGCGACGGGACAGTAAAAATGCGTGAGACTGTCGCGTCTATCGGTGTAAACCCGTGGTGTAAATGCTTGTCGCTTGCAACATTTTTTTTCGGAATTTGAGAATCTTCATAATCAACTTTTAATACGACATTAAAAGTATTTATATTCAGAGGGACACAGAACTTTCGGTCGGGCTGGTTTCCATGGCCAAAGACTAACTCTATTCGACCAAATATAAATTGTTTACAAATCTTTGTATTTGCCACACTTGAATCCGGCAAATTGCCACCGTATCCGTCACTTTAAATGCGGCAAGGTTGCTATATGAACCGGGGTTGATCTTATAACGTGATTTTGTTAATGATCCATTTGCCTGAACTTTAACTCAGGAAAACTCTTCATGGTTATTACGTGTGTCGGGCAGATTGTTTGTACTGCCGGAGCCAGTGGGCATCAGAGCTGACGGTGCAGCTGGACACGGGGCTGGTGCGAGGCTACATCCGACCAGCTGACGTCGGCAACTACACTAGCTACCGAGGTATCCCGTATGCCCAGCAGCCCGTCGCAGAGCGCCGCTTCAAGGTCCGATCGCCTTGTCACTTTTGACCCTCATCTCTGTCCACAACTGTAGGATACTGAGGACAGGCGGTAGACAGGTTGGACACGGGCCTGGTGCGAGGATACATCCAACCAGCCGACGTCGGCAACTACACTAGCTACCGAGGTATCCCGTATGCCCAGCAGCCCGTCGCAGAACGCCGCTTCAAGGTCCGATCACCTTGTAATTTTTGACCCTCATCCTTGTCCACAACTATAGGATACTGAGGACAGGCGGTGCGAGGATACATCCAACCAGCCGACGTCGGCAACTACAATAGCTACCGAGGTACAATACCGTGTCCTCATCATTGTCTACAACTTCAGCCTCATTGGGTTAGATGGGGTATCAGGCTGTGCCAATAGGAGCCGGTATTTAGGCTACTTTCTGCTCAACCCCTAGAAGATCACCCCGCTCGCTTGAAAAGAAATAACTTTGTTCAACCTTATTTATTGTTTAATCTTTTTTCAGCCACTAGAACCGCTAGAGCCTTGGCAAGGCGTTTATGACGCCCTCAACGAAGGCGACGTTTGTATGCAAACGGATATTCTTTTCGGCCCACTAATGAAGCCGAGTGGCATGAGCGAGGAATGTATCCACGCGAACGTCCATGTACCCGAAGGTGAGGTACACACGAGTCGGCTGCCCGTGTTGGTGTTCATACACGGGGGAGCATTCGGCATGGGATCCGCTGATGCCGATATCTACGGACCAGAGTATCTGGTTTCTAAAGGCATATTAGTGGTGACATTTAACTATCGGTAAGCGTCAATATTGTTTACGTTCGCGTAAAATTAACAGTAAAGTAACCGTGCGAGTTAATTTATAATCAGTAATAGCTTTGTTTCCTCCATTCAATGTAAATAACACACTCGGATCGGTCAACAATATTTTGTTTTCTGCCCTTTGTAATTTTTTATTTCTTTGATGTTTGCAAATTCATTGATAGATAACTACTGGTCATAAAGAGGAAACTCTCAATTACTATAGTAAATTACAATGACAAATTAATAGGTAATCTTATGTGAATCATTCTTTTGGAAAAAGCCATCGTAATATTTGAGGCAAGGTAGCATCATGTAAAGTATTTAAATAATATTTTAGTGTATTAAGGAATAATCAGGGTATATTCTGATGCCTCGTCTTAAAAATGAGAAGATGTTGGCAACACTAGCCTGAGTATTATATTTTCACAAGTACAGATATTTATTTAATACTTATTAACATCTAAAAGTAAAATTAAAAAAATAAAACTAAAACTAAAGAAAAATGTGGATCGGAGAGCGATCCAATGAAATATGTTGGGTTAAAGATAAAATATTTCATTGAAGGCAGCCGATGT
This sequence comes from Incurvaria masculella, assembly GCA_946894095.1. Classification (NCBI taxonomy): domain Eukaryota; kingdom Metazoa; phylum Arthropoda; class Insecta; order Lepidoptera; family Incurvariidae; genus Incurvaria; species Incurvaria masculella. Next base: position 17,418,533 of record OX335661.1, on the reverse strand, counting down.
TTGCCCCAAAGTGCCCAGAACACTCGCCGCGTTACCTCTTTGAATTTCAAGAGCGATTCTTCGGACAAAAAAGGTTTTTGCACGACAATCGCCAGACTTCTCCACTAGGAGTTTTCCGATGTCATCTGCAAAAGCCTTAGCGTCCGGTGACTACGGTCCAAAGGTCTCGACGGCGAAAGGCTGAAATTCAAAACGCTCAAGCAGCGATGTGTACTTAGACACTTTAAGAATGGCTGCCTTTGTCGCGGCCGCTCCGGCCACTCGGGATGTGTCGTGCACATGGGACGGTGCCAAGGTATCGACGCATGTCGCATCCCATACCAAAGGTCTGCCTCGACTCCATGGTTCCAAGGTCATTCCATCCGGTCTCTTCCCGTCATTACGGCTTATGCCTGGTGGCTCAGTAATACATGGTATGTTAACAGACGCCAAGGAGCGTTTTATGATGTTACTAGCTGCGGTACCCGGCTCCGCTCGGGTTAGTGTCGGCTAAATTATCTCATGGATAAAAAGTAGCCCACATGACTGGTCCAAAATAGGGTCAAACTGGTCCAGGACAATGTATCCATGTACCAAATTTAATCAAGATCGTTCGAGCCGAAATAGCATGATTTAATGAGAAACATCCAATAATTCCCATTTAGAGCTTCGTTGACGTTTGGTGGCTATTTAAAAAAAAAACATTTGCCGCGAGAACCTTTCTGCACTTTCACTGCTACATTGCTTACCTAGGAAGTAACGTGTAACGTAGGTAAGTTTTGCGTGGACTCCAACCCACAGCCAGCCTCAACATCGAAAACAGTAACCCATCTCGAACCTGACTGCTCCCAGAGATGCTATACATTGATAAAATACGCATATAAATCAGGTAAGTGGTTCGCATGTTAAGTTACTTTAAGACTCACTACTTACCCTTCTGGTAATGAAGCGTTATATTATGTAATCTATAAGTTTTTAGTAGAATCAGGCTAGACGTAGATACAATGCACATCTAAATCGAGTAATTGGTACTCAAGGATTTTATTCTGTTGGTCGCTCCTCCGGCGATTTAGCGTGATGCCAAGTAGTCCTAAAGTTGCAGGAAATACTAAGCCGTACTTCAGTAAAAGTAAGCGCTGCCGCCGCAAAGAGCCGTGCATAGCATTGCAGTTTGTATGACAGCCCCATCTTAGCGTAAGCGGAACTGAATTCTATTTAGCCAATCTTAATTCCCGGGTAGTTAAATGTACATGTACTAAGTTTTACAAATCGCTAGTGCCTTGAAAATTCGCCAAACGGACACCAAACAGTCACGACGTCTGCCCTCCCCCCGCCGCCGCCGCTCCCCGCCACCGCCCCCGGCCCCGCTCCCCCTAGTGTGAAGTATCGCTACCGGCATCGTTTTCGCAGCCCCGTGAAAGTTCTAAAGCCCATGGGCACATAAATTGTAGCCTATGTGTTATTCTGATGTATAAGCTATATTATTGTAAAGTTTCATTAGAATCCATTCAGTAGTTTTTACGTGAAAGAGTAACAAACATCCATCCATCCATCCATCCATCCATCCATCCATCCATCCATCCATCCATTATTACAAACTTTCCCCTTTATATTATTTATTAGATTAGATTAGATTAATGCTGCAATGACGGGATATACGACCAGCACTTCTTTGACAAAACAGACCATAGAGACCGAAGCAGTCAACACTTGCTCCACATGTGCAAATATGGGGTGGACACACCTTGGCACCCACCCGTATCGCGACGGCTACTCGTAGGGTATGTTTATCGAGTAGCGTACCCAAACCAGGTGCTGGGTACGCTTTAAGCCAGGCGCCCGACTCCGGTTCTAGGCCTGCCAAAAGACGCGCTCGATCAATCTCCGACCTACATTCTAACAATTCATTTTTTACAATATTTATGAAAGGCGTGTCCCATTTGCGTTGAACCTTCCTATTTGTGGGGACATCAACACCTGGACAGATACCTTTCCAGTGCTCCACAGCCTCGTGCAAGTGGTGGGTCTCAAAATCACTACCTAGTGATGGATAAAGTATTTTCCCTATGAGATCCATACCAGCAATTGCGGATGAGATGAAGGCTGGAAGAGCAATGTCGGAGGCTTTTCTTATGCCTATACCTCCAAAATCTATTGGCAATGTGGCTTGTTTCCACGAATTGCTATCAAATTTAATATTTAAAGTAGTTTCCACTGTGGATTTAAGCTCCGTGTCGTAGTGTAAAAGGAAATCTTGTCTTAACCAAAATGGACTGGATCTTAAAAAATAAACCATGCGTGGAATTCCAAAACAAAAACGTAGTAAAAGCAGGGTAACGTGTGGTACAAGGTTTTTTAATTTGTGGGTTACAAGTTCAAAAGGCTGCGATTTCGATATTATAAATGTTTCCATAGAATCATTCACCAAAGGAGAACCACGTAAGAATAGGTCACTTCCATGCAATATTTTCGTTTCAGGTAAAATGAAATGTAATATTTTTAATATTTCAGTTTTCCTTAAGGCCCTGGTACTAGCCAAATCGCAAAGTTAGACGAGGCACCCCAAGTTAAGTAACTAAGTCTGACGATTAGAAGTGTCATTCTTACAATATATGATTCCTTGTCTAGGAATCAACCTATTTTCGTTAATGTATGTTTCCTTTTTCTATACAAAATTAATTGCGGAAACGTTGTCCATTTCCGAACTTTTTTGACTAAATGTAGAAATGTAAAAGCAAATGGAATTTTTTGTTTATGCATATATGCTGTATTTGATTATATCTAGAAATCGAATTACTTTCAGATTTCTAATGAGAAAAATCAACTTTTTTATTATTTATTATTATTTAAATAAATGATGGAATCAAAAAATATTAACAATCCATTATCAGTCTGGAGTAGTTGGCTAGTCCTAGCGCCTTAATGCATTTACTGAAGGTAAGAAATATATTTCGCATTTTGAAGAATTTAGTTCTACACCTAGTTCTTTAAATTTACTGAGCAATATTCTAGCATCATTTAAAACGATATCTGCTTTGTCCGAAAGGCAACCGTCGTCCAAATACCACACGTTAAATTTTGAAGAGAGTTCTAGCCTTTACTTGTACTTGTCAAAATATCATCTAATCGGTGCTATAAGTATTACAATCTTAAATGAAGTGTTTCTACACGTGCAATACAATTTTAGGTGTTTTAAAAGTTTTTAGGTGTAAGTGTTATTAGCCAAGGAACTAAAATCGTTTTCGAGAAATAAATTATCTTTTGGCTATAAAGAATCGCGTTGTAATTATTCGTTGTATTTATCGACATCAAATCTGACGATTTCTATGACAATATACCAATAAACACAAAAAGGGCCTCCATAGTACTGCCAGGTCGCTACGATTAGTACCCAGCAACAAAATACTGCTAATAACTTTTCTTGCGGGACAACGAACGATTACAACGAATATAGACAAAAAGCCAGTAAAGGTCACTCAATTAGTTATGCCAAGTTCTCTAAAATTACTTTACTTACATGGTTAACACCACTTACGCAGTTACTCACATGTAATTTTAGATTACAATAATTAGAACATACATTATTTTATTTTTTTCGGATACAATCAAATTCAATTGTCACCCTGTTAATTATTTTTTGACAGCCGGTGTTGCCAGCATCCCTGGCCCTGGTACTAGCCAATTCGCAAAGTTAGACTAGGCACCCCAAGTTAACTAAGTCTGACGATTAGAAGTGTCATTCTTACAATATATGATTCCTTGTCTAGGAATCAACCTATTTTCGTTAATGTATGTTTCCTTTTTCTATTTAAAATAAATTGCGGAGACGGTGTCCATTTCCGAACTTTTTTGACTAAATGTAGAAATCTAAAAGCAAATGGAATGTATTTATGCTGTTTTTGCTTATATCTAGAAATCAAATTACTTTCAGATTTATAATGTGAAAAATCGACTTTATTATTATAATTATAATTCAAATAAATGATGGAATCAAAAAATATAAACAATACATTATTAGTCTTGAGTTCTATTTGGACTTACTGAGCCGTTTCACTACATATTATTACACTTGTTGAAAGGTACATTTGTATGGCGCGAGTGGTTGGCTTCTCCTAGCGCCTTAAAAAGACACATTAAAACGTACTCCAACTTTACTATGCCCTAAGTCAGAAGAATGGAGTTTCAGGCCTCGTTCTTTAATTCGGACTTCTGTTTATTCAGACTCGGAGCGTTCGGTTTTCTGTCCCTTGGCACCAAAGAGCTGCCCGGTAATTTAGGCATGTGGGACATGGTGGAATTGCTCAAGTGGGTCCGTCGAAATATCGCAGCCTTCGGGGGGGACCCAGACAACGTCACCATAGCGGGACAAAGCGCTGGTGGGGAAGCGGTACACCTCCTCACGCTGTCAAATACAACGCAGGGTCTGTTTAAGAGGTAGAAAAACAATTTTATACTTTAGCACACATTGCTTTAAAATTGTGTTTCAACCCAATTGATTTGATTTAAAATTTCTCCTTTCAATACTTCCTCCAATGTTATTACATGTTAACGCATCATTAATAATTATTCTCCGCCACTTTGCTAATGTTACATAATTCGACCTAATTTTCCAGAGCCATCATGATGAGTGGGATAGCTACGAGATCATTTGTAACGACTTCACAAAAAAATGCCGCTGAGCAAGCCGCCTTGTTAATATCAAAGCTTGGTATCAATTCTACTAAGCCCGAAGATATCTTTGAATCTCTCGTATCAGCGAAAGCTATGGATATTTTGGCGGCTACTACAGAAATGCAGGAACAATACATATTTCTCAGATTTCAACCGGTAGTAGAAAATGTATTCGATGGAATGGAACCGTTCCTAGCTGAAGATCCGGATGAAATAGTATCCTCTGGTAGATCTAGAGATATACCTACTATCATCGGGTACACAGACAAAGAGATCAACTCATTTGCATCAAGATTTCGAGCAGTTAATTTTATGAACCAATTAATAAATATCCCTGAGCTTATTTTGCCCCCAAGCATTATCTATGCCAACAACGCTAGCGAACTCGCAGACAAAGCTGGCAAGATGAAATCGCGTTATTTCGGAAAGGAAGAGTTTAGCAATGACACCTTGAATAACTATCTTGAATCTGCGTCAGACAGTTTTTTTATTTACCCTGCGTTGAAGCTGGCAAGAATTAATGCTGAATTGTTAAAATCGAATACATATCTGTACCAATTTTCGTTTGTTGGAGATTATCATCCCTTGCAGGATTTAATACCAAATGTACCTCATGGAGCATTCCACCTGCAAGACATGACTTACGGTTTTTAAGTTAAATTCCTACACGCCAAGCTCCATTACGCCTGGGACTGAGGATGAATTGGTGAAGGAGTTCATGACATCTTCATTCGCAAACTTTGCGAAATTCAAGTGAGTGTTTATGAGCTTTCTAGTTTGTTTTCATTCACAGATCACGTCAGAGGATTTTTAGGAATTTAAAGAGTTTTAGAAAACATATTATAATTAATTTTTTAAATATAAAATAATTAGAAAATATCAATTTTTTGCTCAAAAATGTGTTTCTGATATATATATATTTTTTGCTTACCAATTGTATTTATTTTTATAGTTAATTATCAAGGGGTACTTCTAACCTCTCCTAACCTAACCTAGCCAACCTCGTTTCACCTAGTTCATCGAAAGTAAGTGTGAGCCTGGAGGGCGAACTAAATACGTCACGACATATGTCCTCGCAATCAGCTGAATTTAGTTCTGTGGTTGTCATACGTCCTTTTATTCATGTCAATAATAATATTTTAATAACAATAAAACAGCTTCTTTTACATTTGAATCTGTCAATAATTGCATAGTTTTAATGATATTGGAGCATATCAAGAGAACTGGAAGAAGTATAAGATAAGAAAATTCTAGAATAAATAATTATAATTGAATATGCCTCGGTGGAAAGACTATAATCTGTATTTTGTAGAAACCAATGAACAACGACACGAAAACAAAAGGCAAAGAAGTTAAAATAAAATGTTGATGTTACAGCGAGCCGACCGCAGATCGGAATGTGTGGCCTCCCTTCACGCCGAGTTGCCGACTCAGCCTCAACATCAACCACACCCTGGAGCTGCACGAGGGCCTCAAGGAACAACTTGTCCACTTCTTCGACGATCTTTTTTGCTAATTACTGTTGTTTTTAAATCAATGATAATAAATATCTGAAAACACTTGTTTTTTTTATATCCCTTTGTTTATTTCCTTTTATATATGTCTTGAGATCTGTAAAAGAGTTCTAAACATTTTGATGAAGTTTGGTATATGGGGTTGTTGGGGGAGAAAAACCGAGCTATCTCAGGGAAAACGCGTTTTTCCGAGTTTTCACGCAGATTATTTACCTAGAAAAAAAAAAGAAAAAACTAAACGAAAATTATAATTATTTAATGCAAGTCAGAACCCATGAAATGCATGAAATATCATTAACATATTATGTAAATATTTCATGCATTTAGGATTGTGTGCCTCAATAAAACATATTATTATTATTGACAGTATTTCCTTTATTCTAACGTTTACATACATTATTTTTATATTTACTTGTTTTATAAAACAAATAATATAAAAACGGTGTCTTGTCCACCGGCGGCGACAACGCGCGCCGGTGGGCGCAGGCCGTGGTGGCGGCACTCTCCGGCACGACGGGACCAGGCTTCGAACGATGGGTGGTGGTACCAGGTGGTACACGTAGGTACCACCTGGTACCACCACGCCCCGCAGGCGCCGGCACGGAGAATTTCTTGCGCGCATCGCCTGGTGATGCGCCTCGGTCCTGCAGCTGCGGAGTTCAGGTGCAGCCAGCAGCCCGCCGACCTCAAGCGAGCTTATCATTATTATTTAAAGGCAATGTGCAAGGTGGGTGAGACTATTCGTGCTGTAGTGACTCATGTGTTAATAAACTTGGTATTTATCTAAAGAAATTTTTTAAAATTTCTAATCAAATAACCATCCAAACTAAAGATGATTGAAGGAAGATGCCTACAAGCGACATTTAAGAAGAACCTTGAAGATGTATTGCTCTACAAAATAGACGACTTTTGGTAGCTATGTATTAGGACATAAAAGTTTTTTTTATTTACTTTTCTTGTGTATCTGAAAACATATGAATATAAATGTGACAAAGAGAAACACTTCGAGTCCAAAGACGAAGTAAATAATTAACAAATAACAAGTGTTAAGCTATGTCCGAGTGGATCAGCTTTAGGCAAATCTGCCCTTTATCGGGCAATGATTTTTATATGTTTTAACAAATTCAAAAGAGGCAGAACTAGCCTTGAAGACGATGAATCTTAGGCATTCGTTCATTAGTGAACATTCCACCTTGCCGTGAAGAAACTTTGTTGTCGTTGGATGCCCCGAGTGCTCTCCGAAACGGAAAACCAAGCCCGTGTTGGTTGGTGTAGAGAAATGCGAATACGTTTCGAAAATCTTTACTGGTGACGAAACAATGTGATCCGAAAAGCAATAAGCGTTCGTCGTTATGGGTGGTAGCCATCGACATGTGGTAGCTCATAATGGTACATAGCAGTCCCATTGCCTTGTACTTTTTTTGCCCATTTTCAAAGCTGTGCATTAAATACGACCAATGACTGGGCATATTGAATATATCAATTTAAATTTCATATTTAAACTTCTGGTAGTCAAACACTCTTACTTATTCCCTGGTCAAACTACAAAAGTCACGTCACAATCTGTCTGATCCTCGGATTCGATTTACAAAGTGAAAAAGTAGTAAAACTTCGTCCACATACTATACATACAATACAATACAGACCTGCAACTACAAGAATTCTTGTGTAAAAAAAATTGGTTTAAGAAAATATTGCTTTAAATTGTCGGAAGAAGATATTTTCTTAAAAAAGAATGTATAATTATGAGAAAACGTGACAATAAAGAAAAGGCGTCGTTTCATAATGTTTTCGAAACACTGTTTTTGTATTTCAAATGCTCTTTTTTGCGTGGTTGTACAAGAAGTACAACTACAAGAACGAGAGCATTTAAAAAATATATAAATCATTAACACCTTTACTTCTTGCTACAAACATATAACGCATCAACAAATAGAAAACATATAACATTACATATTTCCTTTGTTTTTAGATAATATTATTTACATTAGAACCTGTTAAAGTTGTCTCCACAGTTGAAAACCTACCGGCCTTCATAACATTCGTCATATTAATTACCTTATCACATTAAGTGATTACAAACAATTAATTAAGGTATGTACATAAATAAATGTATTTTTGTAACCAAGCCGGGATGAGAAAAATCAGTGGATCTCTGAACGCCGTTAGAGTTGGCGAGTGAGCCTCAGAGTGGAGCACGGAACGCGTCGATATGAAGAGCGTAATATTATGTGCCACTGTAAGTACTTGCCAAGGTTTGCATCGACATATTGACGTAAGTCGTCTTTTTCTGGGCAACTATAGTTTAAGGCAACTTTAGTATACATAGAAATCGCTTGGCCAAATTCACCGTTATTAGCCCAAGATCTAATATTAGGCCCTCCTCCTAGGTGCCACTCCTACCCGATAAGATGATAGAATACAGAGATACCCTACATCCCTTCGGAGTTGGAGGGTATCCAATTTCTGAAATACTTCGGGATCCTCGACGAGGCGCACGGCCCGACGCTGTATCGAGTCCAGGGAGTCAAGCAGGTGCTTAGCTGAGCTGTCCCACAAATGAGAACAATACTCCACGCAAGACCTTATCTGCGCCGGGTAAAGGAGCAGTTTTTGGTCAAGAAAGAAGTACTGACGCAGCCTGTTGAGGACTTCCAGATTTTTTTCGGCGTGCTTGGTTTTATCCTCAATATGGCGTCCGAAATTAAAGTCATGCGTCAGGTCGACACCAAGAATCCATTTGTAGTCATCAATACGTAGAGGTTACAATAATAGTTGGCAATGGGTGATTCGCTAAGTTCATATGAAATTAGCAAAGCACCCAAAAAAAGCTGCTATGTTGTGTGTCAGGCTAATATCATGACAGTACGTATATGTGGGATGAGCCACCTATATCCAATTCCATGAAAAAAACCATTTTATTTTAACATACGGGAAATCATTCCTTATTCATTTGTTTCAGGCACTGCTGCTATTGTCAGGTAAAAATAATTTTAATTTTATTCGTCACGTATAATATTGCTTCTTTTTTAATTAACACGTACACATTTTTATTGGTTTTCCACGACAATACATATGTATTGTTACGAAAACCCATGTATTTAATAGTGTAGGTACGCAGTCATTCAGATTCGCAAAACATACCAAAGTTTGGATTATTTGAGTTTCTGCGACGTCTTCATTTGAAGCATTGTAATCAGCTGAAGTGCACAAAATGAGAGTTAAAATAAAAAAAATCTTCTTTCTTTCTTATGTCATTAACTAAGTACTTATATATATTTGTTAACGTTAACCGGGGATGGTGCGCGTCAGCCTAAGTATACTTGAATTGTTTAACACGTAGGCTGCCGGAGCCAGCGGGCATCGGAACAGACTGTGCAGCTGGACACAGGGCTGGTACGAGGCTTCATCCGACCAGCAGACGTCGGCACCTACACCAGCTACCGAGGAATCCCGTACGCCCAGCAGCCCATTGGAGAACGCCGCTTCAAGGTTCGCACACCTTGTCATATGTGTCCATTCGCCTCTTTCTTCACTACAGGCTGCTAAGAAAGACATCAGAGCAGATGGCGCAGCGGACACGGTTCTGTTGCGAGTATGCATCCGCCCAGCAGAGGTCGGCACCTACACCAGCCACCGAGGTATCCCGCACGCTCAGCAGCCCGTTAGAAGGCGCTTCTTCAAAGTCCGCTTATCCTGTCACTTACAGATTCCCAAGGAGGGTCGCCAACTCGCGACTAATAAATATGCACAAAATCACCCACACAACCGCTATATAAGTCTAGCCATGTAGCCAAGATAGTGTTTTGACGAACAGACATCGGCCATAAGAAAGCCCTTCCCGGCGGGACTAGCCACGGCACGCGGGCACGGCCACATCGTTAATTGCACTCTGGCAGTGTCTCTGGTTTGAAGAAAAAGACAGTCTTCGTGATAAGGAGGATGCAACACGTCCACAAAGCAAACAATGCGTATACTATTTGAATTGGTCAGATTTACAAAAAAATATAATTTGCTTGTTCATCTTGTTTTTCTTGACCATAAACGTTCTAAATTGCAGCTCCTTGAACCACTAGAGCCATGGGATGGCGTGTACGATGCCCTCAGTGAGGGAGACATCTGCATGCAAACAGATATCCTATTCGGACCGCTGATGCAACCAACCGGCATGAGCGAGGAGTGCATCCACTTGAACGTGCACGTACCTGAGGGCGCAGACAGGACGAGTGCGCTGCCCGTGTTGGTGTTTATACACGGCGGGGCGTTCGCCATGGGCTCCTCCAACGCCGATGTCTACGGACCGGAATTCCTTGTGTCCAGAGGCATTATCATGGTGACCTTTAACTACCGGTAAGAAATTATATTTTTGGGTTTGCTTATTGTTTGGCCAAATTGTTTGCTATGAGAAAACTATAAAAAAACAGCTTTGCATTTCAATATTAACAAATCTTCAAAGACTTCACATAACATGTTTGCTGTAGTAAAACATAGGTTGTCCAAATGAACGGCCCCAAAATAAACATAAATCGGCTGTTAAATTCATCATTGTTTTGTGAAGTCGAGTGTCTCAGCAATACAGGGTCTCACTGTATCGTTCACTCATCACATCGTTTTCAATAGAAATATAGAGATTAGATCAATTCGAAAATTTAAACTGACGTACCTAGATAGAAAAATAAACAACCATCAGCGATCTACATACAGTCCTCCAAGCGAAAGTCGATGATCATGCTGGCTATGGTTCGGGTATCGCTCAATCTCTCGAAAAGGTTCCGCACAGCACAGGCGTCTCCGATTGGGAAGTATGCTGCCTGAACATTCGGAGAATCAGTCTACTCTCGTATGACACATCATCTGATGAAGTGTCATAAGTTCGATGCACCATCAATTTTAATGCTTTCAATAAACCATGACTTGTTTGTATCGCCCCTCGCTCTACGTGAGCTAAGCTTATTTAGAAAGAATGGGTTTCCTCAAAAAGGTTTGGTTCACTTCAGCTTAACAGCTACGTTCGCATTCCGCAAATTCGGTCTTTTGTGGAAAATTGCTTCCAAATGTTTCAGATACCAGATTATGCCTATGGATTTGATTCGGGAGAAATAATTACTTAGGCACTTTTACTCTATGTTTGACGTCAGTATGACTGGAAAGAGATCTCAAATTTGTCTCTATTTCCGAAAAACTTCCATATTTCAGAGGAAACGACTGCACTCTGCCCGTCCAAAACAGAGTATTGGCCAAGATGAAAAAAAAAATACTGTAACCAGATAGACGTTAAGAAGCTGTTTACAAATGATATTTTAACATCTTTCTTTTTAGACTCGGCGTGTTCGGTTTTCTGTCGCTGGGCACTAAAGAATTGCCCGGAAATCTGGGTATGTGGGACATGGTGGAAGCATTGAAGTGGGTCCGACGCAACATCGCAGCCTTCGGGGGGGACCCAGACAACGTCACCGTCGGGGGACAGAGCGCTGGCGGAGCAGCGGTGCACCTCCTCACGCTCTCCAACACGACGCAGGGTCTGTTTAACAGGTAAAGTCGTATCTTTAATCAGATGAAGAAAAGTGACGTTTACTGTGCTGACAGTTTTTAATGAAAAAATAGAGATGTGACAAAAGGCTTGACATGAGTCATTCACTCACTCCGTCTTCAGTCTATTAAGAAAATACTCGGTTTACAGAAACACAGATGTGCAAGGAGTTAATGCTGTATAAGAAACAAAACATCTTTGTTAAACAACATTCATTGTCGAAACATAAAAAAAAACATGTTTTACTCTTAATTTCTGCGCACAAAAATTTTGAGGTTTAAAGTAAATGTGTAACTGCTCTTTGGAATGTTAATTCAGTAAGTATAAGTGTAACAACAATGATAGTTGGGAGTAGAACCCATAATTCCGGATTATGTTTGGTAGGTTCTAGATCGGAACTAAACATCATTACTATCACACTGTGTATGGCAATATTATTTTACAAAATGACATTAGCTCCTGTCAGTTGTACTTCGTCTGATTAAAAATTATACTTGAGACTCCTATTATGATGACATCTTCTTTTGTTATCTACTGATTCTGCCGAACAAAATAGCCTTAAGAACCCCATAGATATAAGTAGTATTAAGAAGTGAATGATTAGGTAAATGTCTTTATTTAGTTAGCATCTTTGATAATAATTTATTTTAAACTTATTTTACAGAGCCATTATGATGAGTGGGGCAGCTACAAGATCGTTAATTACGACGTCTCAAACGAATGCCGCAGAGCACGCTGCTTTACTGCTAAACAAGCTCGGTATTAACGCTACAGATTCGAAAAATACTTTTGAGGCACTTCAAGCGGCTAAAGCCAGCGATATTTTAGCTGCCGCTACTGAAATCCAAGAGAAATTTATATTTCTAAGATTTTTTCCGGTGATTGAAAATGTATATGATGCAAGCGAGCCATTTCTCGCTGAAGATCCATACGAGATCGTCGCTTCCGGTAGATCCAGAGATATACCAACAATGATTGGATTTACAGACAAAGAGATGAATTCATTGTCTCCAAGATATCGGTCCGTCGATGTAATGGGCCTTTTGAAGAAAAACCCAGAATTTATTTTGTCTTCGAGTCTTCAATATGCTTCCAACGCTGTTCAACTCGAGGAAAAAATCTCCTGGATTAAAAGGCGTTATTTTGGAAATAAGGAATTTAGCGATGAAACTTTTTCCAATTTTCTCAGTGCAACGTCAGACAGTTGGTTTATTTACCCGGCACTGAAATTGGCGAGGATGAACTCCGAACTGCTCAATTCAAGCGTGTATCTGTACCAGTTCTCCTTTGTCGGAGATTATCACCCGCTGCAGGACGTAATCACCAATGTGCCTCATGGCGCTTTTCATTTGCAAGATATGACCTACGTATTGAAGTTAAATTCGTATACGGCAAGTTCTATAGAGTATGGAACTAAAGATGATTTGGTAAAATACTTCCTAACATCTTCATTTATAAACTTTATGCATTACAAGTAAGTACTTCAATATTCTACTTGTATAGTTAAATATAGTGGTATTGAGGTTGAACTCACCATTCAGCCTCAATATCAAGAACTTCCTCCAAATCCGTCGTCACCAAACACGCCGTCAAATTCTTCTGCTATGTTGAGTTACGCATGGTGTTCCAGTTAGTGCCACGTGACACGTCGACACCTGCGCCTGTGTTCGCAGTTCACGCCACACTTGCAGCTCAGCCTCACATTAACACATTCCACGAGTTCCAGCAGAGCGTCAATGAGGACGTCGTCAACTTCTTCTATAGTCAGGAGTTACGCATAATTAGTATTCCCGTTACAATGTCATATGTATGTTGCAGCCAACCTACAGTCGACCCGCGGCTGTGGCCACGTTTCACGCCACACTCGCAGCTCAGCCTCAACATCAACGAATTCCTCGAGATCCAGCAGAGCGTCAACGAGGACGTCGTCCAATTCCACGACTTTCTTTTTAGGTAATTTTAAGTTTAAAATGTAACCGAGTTTAAAAACCTTTTTTTAGTGAAGTACCTATGCCGTCCACTGTTGGCAAAGAACCAATGAAACACGTCAATTGGACACGCCGTTAACTGATTTTCCCGCCAACACTACTTCATAAAAACACTACTCAATATAACACTTTCCTCTCGTTCCTTCTCATCTTTTCCCCACCTAAGAGAGAGAGAGATGGGACCACTGCAAACCAGAAGGCGCGCGCGATCATGATTTAAAATCGTGCTCGCGAGTCGGACTTCAACCACCAAAAGAACCGCGCCGCGAATAGTCGCTCCGAAGAGACAAGCCATCCTCTCACTGTACCATCGCATTGCCCTCATCGCGCGAGGAGTTGTACGCAAGTTGTGAAAAGGTGTCCGCGTGCGAGTGCTTGGTAGCTGCCTCCAGCAACATTTCTGGCCAGAAGAAAGTAAGAACATCCCTGTGGAAGGTGCGAGCCCGGAGGCATCAGGTCAGAAATCTCTCATCCTCTCTCGGTGTCTCCCAGGCCTCGGGCCTATCCATCAATGGACAAACATAATTCCAAATTCCTTAATTTTCTTTTTAAATCTGAGCCTGTTTATTACTTCCATAGCATTAAAATTCCTGTCTAACTATCTTTTGGTAAACAATTTGCGGAGGAAGTGAACAGTAGAAGCTAAGAAAATTAAAAACATACTTTTTTCCCAATCCATAATATACTTAGGCATTGACAAAATAGATCAAGGGTACATTCTGCTACACAACACAAGTCAAACTTATTCTATTAAAACATTTTATTATTTACGAGAGCATCAGATGAACTTTCGAACACACACTAGGCACAAAAGTCTCCATCACGCCGAAGTATACTGTGAAATTACATTTTCGGAAAGTGTGTAAAAATTTGACAGTTTCAAGTTCTTGAAATCAATTCGTAATTGATATAGGCGTAAGGCTTCAGCCACGACAATTTATATTCAATAAGTAGGTAGTACCAATTAGTTATTTTGTGGTAGTACTGTTGTAAGTTTGTTTCTGTTTTGCTCGTGTATGTATTAGGTAACCAAACAAAAATATTTCTGAAAAATTACCTCCTTGCGTCGATACCATCTGTACTTATTATTCTAGTATTATCAATACATCATAGGTGATTTCTGTGACAAATGTAATGTTAGGTTAGAACGATGTGAGGTAGAGGGTAGAGGGAAGTGTTTAAAATAAAATACTAAAATGTGTTTTTCAAAATGCCACCGAAGCTTAGCTTCGATTAGATACATCAACAATCAACTGGATTATATTTCCATGTTTTCCTAAATTTGGATGACTGGGTAAAGTTGTGCTAAATTTACAGAAGTGATGCAGGATCTCAATTTTTATTTGTTTACGATTTTTGTTTTGGATATGTTTACTTAAACAAAAACATTCTTCCATTTCATTTGGGTTTTTATAAAAACGACAATTTACGGGGAGGATGGAATTGTTTCGTCTTTATGACCACATTTGTAGAACAAAAGTTGTTCCGTTTGAGTCATAACATCACTTCTGTAAAAGAAGCACAGCTATGTATAGGTATACTATAACGCTGCTAGAGCCTATAAAAAGAATGACAAGCCACTGATATGGCCGAAAGTATTGGATAAATGAATTTGGTATTAGATACCATGCCATATTATTTGAAAGTAACATTAAAATAATGGTTATTTCATAACAGTTAACTTCATATCTGTTCATATGAAATATTCTTATTATTCTTTGTCACATTACTAAAGTCAATCATTTGACATGTGTCACAGAGATCATGCTATTATGAACAGAAAGCAGCAAAATGCTGCAAATTAAATAACATTATCTGAAAGTATATTTAAGTACCCACGTACTTACACTAGGCATGAAAGAAAGTTAAAAGCAAAAATATAATAGATTTATTTAATATTACTGAACACATTTGCCAAAAGTTTGTTATTTATATTAGATTCATTACAAAACCTTAGATGAAAAAGATTTATTTTTCATCTAAGTACAAAACACCATAAAAAGTTTCTATCATGAAAGAGATTATTGCTCCAATTGTACTCAACATTTGATGGTATATGTTTGTAAACGCAGTGAAGCTCGGATTATTTATATTTCATATCACTGAACAGCATAATGTTTTTTAATACCTACTGAAGTTTTGGCTGCTCCAGAACAGCAATAGGTTAGTCCATCTTATTTTTTTTGCGAATAAGTTGAGGGATATTGTTTTTTCAAATGATACTGTTATCAATAACGCTTTTGTCTCTACTTTTTATGCTGAAACTCCAATATTGGCGTTATTAGATTATACGAGGTTCAAGCCGGTGCGAGCTAATCTGGAGTAATAGACAAATCTTAAGTCTTTACCTATGAAATTGGAGATCGGTATGTAAATTTTAAAATATTAAGATTTTGGCGATCTTTTTATTTTAGCTAATCAAAGTACGGGCCCAAATTATCTTTTTTTTTTATGCGACCTGACATGGATGGCTAATACCACACAACTACCGTTATGATGTTAGCCCAATACACCACATTTCCGAAGGAATTAGGTGCCATGCCAGGACCTTCCCTTTATGAGCACGGCTACATTGAACTGGATGGAAAACACGGACAATTTTTCATTGCCGCTTCGACCATCTTTTCATCCAATGCGATGGTACCAACCCGGGCGGGCTAAAACCCTGCCACCTAGTAGAGGAAGGGGACCTACAGTTTTACATGGATTTCTAACCATGGAGCAGCTCGCATTCGTGACGAAATGCACTTATCGAACTCTGAAAGAGAAAGACAGTGGTGCAAGTTGGTATTGAACCCGGGCCTCTGGTACGCTAGGCCAGTCCCCGCGCCACTAGGCTACGAGCCGCACAATATTGCCATTTTGATGGAAGTTTTTTTACCCCTTTACTGTAGAAGTTTGCCGGTGAAGCCGGCGAAAGCGTTTTGTACCTCCTCTCGGGGGTTGATTGTTTTCCCACTTAAAAATTGTCTGCATTTTGAAAAAAATAAAAATCAGTTGGGGCCATGGAGGTCCGGTGAGTGCGGTAAGTGACGGAGAGCGTCCAGCTGTAACGCTTGTAACATTGCGCTAGCCTGTCGTGAAGTGTGAGCTCGCGCGTTGTCGTGGAGAAGGAATGTGAAGAGCGATTGAGCAGTGTTGGTTGTGAAGTGTGAGCTCGCGCGTTGTCGTGGAGAAGGAATGTGAAGAGCGATTGAGCAGTGTTGGTTGTGAAGTGTGAGCTCGCGCGTTGTCGTGGAGAAGGAATGTGAAGAGCGATTGAGCAGTGTTGGTTGTGAAGTGTGAGCTCGCGCGTTGTCGTGGAGAAGGAATGTGAAGAGCGATTGAGCAGTGTTGGTTGTGAAGTGTGAGCTCGCGCGTTGTCGTGGAGAAGGAATGTGAAGAGCGATTGAGCAGTGTTGGTTGTTGAATAGCGAGCTTCTCCATCATTGTTTGCAATTCGTGGCAATAGATACCTGCCGTCACTGTTGTGCCATTCGGTAAGAAGCTGCGATGTACAAGTCCGGGACTGGTCCATCAAGCAGTCCCCATTATCTTTCTATGAGTAATCTTTTTTTTTAGCGCACTGGTTAGGTGCTGCACCCGGGTCCACCGATTGAGGCGATTGCTTCCGGCTGTCGTACAGGGTCCACTTTTCATCGCAGGAAACAACTCGATTTAGAATTTCCTCGGTAGAAACGAGTGTCAAAGTCAAACTCAGACTTCCGATTTGTATGAAAACGCGGAGTGGACGTAAACGGCAACGTCGACGTATTTACGGCAACGTTGAGTAAGCTGTCAAATCAAACTCGTACTCGCAAATGTTAGTTGTTAGTACCATTGCGTTAGCGCAGTGGTATTTCCACGTAGGAACTTATTTTCCGAAATAGTACGAACTTTCAGTTTATCCATGGCGCCAAAAAGTACCAAAATTTCACAAAAAACAAATGACTGAATTTGTAATTATAATGACATGGCTTTCGAAAAAAAAATATTTACATTTCAAAGTCCAATCCAATCCACAGACCTATTATATTACACAATTGTTTAGCAAAATACAAAATCTAGCAATCTTTCAGCATTTTGATGACCAACGGAACGTCTGGTGAAGAAATAAGAATCAAAATAATAAAGAAAATATATATTTTTATGACACACACGAAGAATAAAATAAAATCAATAAATAATTAGACCACAATCATTATTATTACATAATTTATATAAGTGCGTGTAAAATCTATGTTTTGTGCTTTTCTGCAATAATATTAAAATCAGAAGAAAACTGTTCTGAGATTCGATATAAAATATTATTTACCACAATAATCAGGTACCTATACATACAAACTGAGAGAAACTTTAGGTAGGTTCATACGCTACATATAAATAGCCTATGTAGATTGTACTAATTTTATTAAAACTCATTTATTTGTATTGTATGCAAACTTAATAATAAAAAACTTATATTAAAGTACCATAATTGAAATATGCTGCAGGAGTGTCGTTAGATATATGTATTCATACTATATACTTTCAGATGTGAACGCAGATGAGTAAGTATGCCATTTGAATGTGAACTTATAAAAATATTATTCGTATGAACAGATAATTTTGATATCAGTTATGTTACATGTAAGTACATACATGCTTCATTATGTATGTACATATTTAATGCGATGTGACCTTAAAACATGTACCTACTCATACAAATATTTATGTACTTAACTGGTTTATAATGAATTGTAATTATAAACATATATTACACTTACCTGCAGCAAGTCCTCCTTATTAGCAAAAAATATATTAATGTTTTGGTGGGTGATTTGTCTACAATATTGATTTATTAGGTACTAAGAGAACTCTGAAGGAATATATCAAAATGTGACAACATGTCCATCTTACGAAAAGGAGCATTAGTGACAATTATTATACAAATGATTTTACAATGAATTTAAATAAAAGACAGAAAACATATCTTAAAATGTTAGAGTTATATAGTAAATTGAAAAAATCCACACCACTAATATTTATGTAATTAGGTACCCCTTACCATAGTTAATAGCCATAAAAGTATTTTCATAATTTCGAAATTTATGGTCACGTCGAAAATATTTCATATCTTCAACCCTAAATAAATCTTTGGATCTAAATTAGATTAAATCATGTAAATGCAATCTCATTTAATATTAACACATAAGATAAACCTACACGCAGCGAGTTTATTTTAATATATAATCATTTGTTACATATTATTTCAAATTGCCAAAAATATATTAATTCAAGTAATTTAATGCAAGATAAAAATTTAATTTAGCTCCAAAAATATTCATTATCTCCGATTAATTGTAGCTGCCGGCATCGTGCATCCCTGCCGAGTTTTATTATTCCGTGCTATTTGTTCTTACGTTTTATTTTGTACCTTTATTTAGAACACACAATGGAGAACATCTACACATAATGAATAATTTAGTTAAATATTGTTGCAATCATAAAAGTAAGTATCAATGTAATATATACGACAGACACAGAGCGTAGTTACCTTACATAATAATAGGTTATAAAAATATGAATTATATACTGTGAACAATATGTTTTTTATTATTTATTGTATACCTTTTAACAAATGGTTACAAAAGTTCTATTGAGCTTAATCCCATTATATGCAGAATTTCAGGGGGGTTCACTCGGGATTTGTGACACAATGCAAGTGGTTTATAGTTTATTTATAGTAAAAAAAATTTTTTTCCTAATGGTGACTTTGCAAACTTGGATACGTCAGAAATAACCTACACAATATGTGCAGATTTTACTTCGTAACGGAATATATTTTTTTTAAATGTTTGCACCAATCTTTGTAGTACTGCATTCATAAATAGGTAAAACGAAGACCACTATACAATTAAAAAGGACACTGTATTAACAGATAGCTCAAAGCATAGGTACACTACATTCCTGGCGCAATCAACTTGGTACGCTGCTGTTCAGGACGACGATAGGATAGGATAGTTTTGTAAATATAATTTAATTAAGTTTGTAATAAGATTTATAAAGAATAAAATATAAGTATAGGATATTAAATATAGATAGTTATTAATGTTATTAGCCTTGTAAAATAGTTGTATTGATATTTGTAATTACTTTGTAACTAGCTTGTATTTACGTAGTTTTAGTCTTACTTAATAAAATATACCACAGACCGTGTTTCACTGGAGCGATAGCTGAGATGTTCACTCGAGACGGAAAGCGTTGGTATGAGTCATCGCAGAGTACCGTTATCATGAGTCACGCATAACGGTACTCGGGCCGAGACGCGCGGGGGCGCTGTACGGAGCGATCCTATTGGCCGGCGGCCCAGCGCAAGGGGCGGAAGGCGCGTCGCCGGCGGTCGCTCTGGCGCGATGATAAACCGCACGTTTCGGCCCAGATAGTCAGTTCGGGTTAGAGCTCCTACCAGGGTTCACCTAGAGTTGGCACCACTACCTTGAGCTTCGGTTCGGTTTTGGGAGAGCGCGAGTGTACACTCCGCCAGCCTTCCGATAGAGCACGGACGTGCCGGACTGTTGAGCTTGCTCGCTGCCGGTGTCGTTGACGCAGCCAGAGGGTCTCGGTGGCCGGACTTTCGTCCGGACCGACTGGCTGTTCGTCCGTTGCTCTAGCGTGAGTGTACGCTCCGCTCAGGGCCCTGGTACTACGTTCGCCCGTCTCGAGTGGGCGTCTCTGCGACTCGCTCCGGTGCGCACCGCCTGCGGTACCGTAGAGCTAAAGAGTTGTTTCTATTTCGCGCGCCCCGCATCTCTTCCCGTGTGACCGCCGTCAGCGTCGAGACCCGGCGGATCGTCGAGGCAACCTGGAAGCACCGTCCTCCTGAGTTACGATCCTTCACATTGGTCCTTCGAGCCGGATCAAGATGCCCGTGACGCGGTCACAGAAGAACGGCGAGCGAGCTACGTCGACGCGACTGCAAGAGGCCGTCCCGGTCTCCGGCGCGACCGAGCCCGCGCTCGCGTCCACGTCCGCGCCCACCGCCGCCGCCGCGCCCGCCGCCGCGCCCGCCGCCGCGCCCGCGCTTGTACCTGTGCCCGCCGCCGCCGCGGCCGCGCCCGTACTTGCGCCCGGGGCCGCGCCCGCGCTCGCGTCAGCGTCGGAACAAGACACATCGCCGGACACCGGAACGCGGACTACACAGACGACCCACACGTGGACGCACGGAACCACGGAGGCTCCGACCGATGCCTCTACCGTCCACGAGATGGCGCCAGCTGCCAGGGCGCCGCCGATCGAGAGATCAGTGCGATCGTCGGCGTCCAAGAAAAGGCAGAAAAAGCTGGCGCTCGAAGAAAAGTTGCGGCTAGCTGAGATCGCACTCCTTAAGACTCAGCTAGCCCGCATGGAAGAAGAGTCCGACAGCGACGAGGAGGACGACGTCCCTGGCAAGGCCGAACGCGTGACGAGCTGGCTTCGTACGCAGAGCGAACACCGGCGGGAGCGGAGCGTGCCGTCACCGCAGCCGTCCCTGTGGCAGACGCCAGCGCCACCTGTTGCCAGAGCTGCGCACCCACCGCCTCCGAACGAGCACCGGCGGGAGCGGAGCGTGACATCGCCGGCGCCTACTCTGCGGGCGCTGCCAGCGCCATCTGTCGCCGAGGTCCCGCGTCATCCACCAAGTTCGGATGTGCCGCCGCCGCAGCCACCACTGCCGCGCCTACCGGCCCTGCATCCCGAACCGAACCTGTCGGTGAGGCGCGAACCGCCATCACCGGAACGACCGAACGTCGCGGGTGCGACACCACGAGAGCCAACCGCCCACACTCAAATTGGTCAAGGTGTCATCAGTATCGATACCTTGGCCGCGGCTCTGGCTCAAAATCAGAGAAAGTGTGCACCGAAGTACATCCAGCAGCTACCGAACTACAGCGGTACGCCCGGGGACTGGCTGCAATTCAAGAGAGCTTTCCAGGAAACGGAGTGTCACTTCTCGCGACTCGAAAATGTGGCACGAATCCGGCACGCCCTGGAAGGAAAGGCAAAGGAAGCAGCGCAGAGCCTGATGCTGTCGACGCCGGACCCCAGTGACGTCATCGCCGAGCTGGAAAGGAGAATCGGCCGACCGCAGTTTTTAGTGTTGAACGAGGTCGAAAAACTGAAGCGGCTGCCACGACTGCGAGACACGGCGAAGGAACTCTGCGTGTTCGCCGGGCAAGTATCCAGCGCCGTGGCTACAATCCGAGCGCTGAACAAGCCGCAGCACCTGCACAACCCGGATCTGGTGCGCATCGTGCTAGAAAAGTTGACAACCACGCTGCGGTACCGTTGGTATGATTACGCAACGGCGTACAAGGACGAGCGACCGGAGCTGCAGAAAATCGCTGGTTTCCTGAACGTGGAAGCAGATAAGTGCGGGAACTACATTGAGCCCGACTTTTCGGAAATGAGCAGCACCGGCGCTCGACAGAAGGACCGGCCGGAGCAACGACCACATAAGTTTTTCGGAACGGACTATACCAAAAAGCCGCAATGTCCTACGTGTGAGGGCGGGCACCACCTGCTCGTCTGCCCCAAGTTTCTGGCTGCAGACGTGGACGATAGATGGGACTTAGCCAAGACCACAAGAACGTGCTTTCGGTGCCTGAAGAGCCGACACCGACATTGGAGTTGCACCGCACGAGTTTGCGGCGTGGGTGAATGCCAGGAGAGTCACCATCGACTGCTCCACACTGACCGGCAGAAGAAAGAGACAGAGACAGAGACCGTTTCGACCACTGTGACTGCGGCGGGGCGAACCTCTCGTGCCCTGCTCAAGATTATACCAGTGACGCTGACCGGACCGAAGGGCAAGATCAACACTTTCGCCTTGCTAGACGAGGGGTCGACAGTCACGATGATCGATCAATCCGTCGCGAGCAAGATCGGAGCGAAAGGCGTTCCGGATCCACTTCAAGTACTGGGAATCGGCGGCATCACTGTGAATATGGAAGCATCACGCAGGGTAGACCTACAAATCCGTGGGAAGCATGCGTCAGCAGGATACGAGCTGAGAGGTGCGAGGACGATCAAGCAGCTCAAGTTTCCGCCGCAGAGCATCACCGGCGGGAGCATAAGAGACTGCGAGCATCTCGCGAACTTGAGCTCAGTCCTGACCTACACGGACGCGACGCCGAAACTGCTAATCGGCCAAGATAACTGGCAGTTCATCGTGTCCAGAAAATTGAGGTGCGGACGTGGAGACCAGCCTGTTGCGTCGCTAACCCAGCTTGGGTGGGTACTGCATGGCTGTCGGAACTCTGCCACCGCAGCCGTGGGCTTCTGCAGTCACATCGCTGAAGACATGGAGCCGAAGCTGAACAAGGACGCTGAAGGAGCACGAAGTGACATTGACGACACTGCCGGCCGAAGAAGAAAGCAGGATGAGCCGTTGCCTGCCCACCCACATCGTCGCCGTGGTACCAGAAGAAGAAGACACACTGACGTCAGACCGCATCCTGATGGGCGCAGCAAGCAGCACGTCGCCGCCAGGGAACTTCAGCGCCGACGACATCGAGGCGAAGGCACTCTGGCGGCGGACGCAGGGGCTGGCGAACGACTTCTGGAGACGCTGGGTACGGGAGTGCCGCCCCCAGCAGCAGCACCGGCGGGAGCCACGAGGAAGCGGAGGGCTCCCAGACGTCGGCGACGTCGTGATCATCACAGACCCGCATCTCCCACAGACCACCTGGCAACGAGGACGGATCAAGGCCGTGCACCCGGGCCCAGACGACGTCATCGGAATCCTGGACATCCGTCTGGCGGGGAGCAGAGCAATGAGGGAGCCGACGAAGAGGATCATCGTCCTGCCAGAAATAGGTCGTGGCGAGCAGCGACGGCGGGAGAATGTTCAGGACGACGATAGGATAGGATAGTTTTGTAAATATAATTTAATTAAGTTTGTAATAAGATTTATAAAGAATAAAATATAAGTATAGGATATTAAATATAGATAGTTATTAATGTTATTAGCCTTGTAAAATAGTTGTATTGATATTTGTAATTACTTTGTAACTAGCTTGTATTTACGTAGTTTTAGTCTTACTTAATAAAATATACCACAGACCGTGTTTCACTGGAGCGATAGCTGAGATGTTCACTCGAGACGGAAAGCGTTGGTATGAGTCATCGCAGAGTACCGTTATCATGAGTCACGCATAACGGTACTCGGGCCGAGACGCGCGGGGGCGCTGTACGGAGCGATCCTATTGGCCGGCGGCCCAGCGCAAGGGGCGGAAGGCGCGTCGCCGGCGGTCGCTCTGGCGCGATGATAAACCGCACGTTTCGGCCCAGATAGTCAGTTCGGGTTAGAGCTCCTACCAGGGTTCACCTAGAGTTGGCACCACTACCTTGAGCTTCGGTTCGGTTTTGGGAGAGCGCGAGTGTACACTCCGCCAGCCTTCCGATAGAGCACGGACGTGCCGGACTGTTGAGCTTGCTCGCTGCCGGTGTCGTTGACGCAGCCAGAGGGTCTCGGTGGCCGGACTTTCGTCCGGACCGACTGGCTGTTCGTCCGTTGCTCTAGCGTGAGTGTACGCTCCGCTCAGGGCCCTGGTACTACGTTCGCCCGTCTCGAGTGGGCGTCTCTGCGACTCGCTCCGGTGCGCACCGCCTGCGGTACCGTAGAGCTAAAGAGTTGTTTCTATTTCGCGCGCCCCGCATCTCTTCCCGTGTGACCGCCGTCAGCGTCGAGACCCGGCGGATCGTCGAGGCAACCTGGAAGCACCGTCCTCCTGAGTTACGATCCTTCACAGCTGCTTCTGCACGACCGCTGGGAGTATTCAATCACTTAGTAGGTCCCGCCACATCCCCTCCATCTTGATACGAAGTTTGCACACACATGGCCAATCAAAACAATTACAAATACAATATTATATGGGACACAATATCAGCTACTCTCCACACACACACACACACACACAATCATCCCACCCGCGACCAAGTAAACAATATGCATACTACGAGCGAGCAGAATATACTCTTTTATATTAACAGTTTTTTTAACAGATTACATCGTTTATTTGGTAAATAGTGAATGTAATGTTTTTGTTTTATGAGACTATGGTTTCGTATCAGCTCTGACGTCGACTTCGGCGGTCGTGTGGGGTGGTGGATGGTGGGAGACGGTGGTGGATGGTAGTGTACGGTGGTGGATGGCGGTGTACGACGGCGGGTGAGCACGTGGTGTGTCGCGGCGAGATGTCTCAACATGCAGCCATTTTCGACGGGCTGCCATTAGCCTGCTGCCCTGCAAGCAGTACGCGTTATTTCACACTTATTTTACCATCTCCACTTAGTAAATATAATACGTCTATGAATCTGAATAATTTGTATGGCTTGGCAACATTACCCTGGGAGCGATGTCTACGCTAGCTAGATGAGTGTGTACGCACTGGTGACGGTGGCTCCGGGCAGGCGGCCGAGCACCTTGGACAGGTCGACGCCGGTGAGCGCGTGCACGGCGGGCGGCAGCTGCGCCACGAGCCGCGCCACGTCGCCGGCGGACTCGCCCGCGCCGCCCAGCAGCACGATCTCGTCCGTCTTGGCGAGCGGGGCGGCCACCTCCGCTGCGATCTGTCCAATCGACGTAAACGTGTTAGCCAAACTAATTATATACAAACATATGCACCGCTGCTCCGCGCCGCTCTCGGTTAGTAGTACGTCAAGTATTTTACAGACATTGAATTATCCACAGCAGACTAAAATCGTAAAAAAAAACACACATAGTAATGGGGCGTAATGGTGGCCAATCCACCCGATCAATCTCGTATTAGTTTGTCCAAATCCTAGTCAGATGTAGAGACAGTTTCCTTTTCAATAGTTCCAAGAATAACGGCATTCATTATTGCACAATGAATTTTGCTAGTGACGCCAACGAAATCAAGATGATTCCGGTATGAGCGCAACGGCAGACTTCTGGTGTGTGTACTGAGCATGCGCCCTGCATTTGCCTCGACCGTGTCTTGTCACCTTGGGCAGCGCCTCCAGCACGAGCGCCATGATCGCCGCGTCACCGTACTGCTTGTAGACTTGCGCCTTGGCGAGCATGCGCTCTGCGTCCGCTTTTCCCACGCTGCCGATGGCGTCCGCCTCTGCAACGCCGATGGCGCGGATGCGCGCCGCATCAGCCTTCGCCGCTTCGACGGTCTGCGTTCTGGAAGAAAAAAACGTTCAGTGAATATGCCCGTTTACATATTTACATTATTAATAAATATGGACTCAGAACACTGCCCTGAGCTAAGCCATAGTTATGGCGGTACGATGGACGGCTACGCCTTGTATTCTAAGATGCAAATTATTTGCGAAACATTTCATCCCGCAATCCTAAAAGTATAATTGTCTGGATTATCTCCGCCTGGAACTGCTAAAGTTGCAGCTCGTTACGCGCTAGCAAAAGTCGAGGCTAACCTCTTGCCCTCGCGGATGCATTACAGGTGGCAGGCGCAATCCCGCCGCTGCAGTTTGCAGTTGATCTGTTTGTCCTGAAGCACATGCCACGTTAGTGATAGTCCAGGCTAACCTTTTGCCCTCGGCGATGCACTGCAGTCGGTAGGCCTCCGCCTCGGCCGGCAGGCGCACGGTCGAGATGAGCTCCTCCTCCCGCCGCTGCAGCTCTTGATCTGTTTGTGTTGCAGCACATGCCACGTTAGTGATAGTCCAGGCTAACCTTTTGCCCTCGGCGATGCACTGCAGTCGGTAGGCCTCCGCCTCGGCCGGCAGGCGCACGGTCGAGATGAGCTCCTCCTCCCGCCGCTGCAGCTCTTGATCTGTTTGTGTTGCAGCACATGCCACGTTAGTAATAGTCCAGGCTAACCTTTTGCCCTCGGCGATGCACTGCAGTCGGTAGGCCTCCGCCTCGGCCGGCAGGCGCACGGTCGAGATGAGCTCCTCCTCCCGCCGCTGCAGCTCTTGATCTGTTTGTGTTGCAGCACATGCCACGTTAGTGATAGTCCAGGCTAACCTTTTGCCCTCGGCGATGCACTGCAGTCGGTAGGCCTCCGCCTCGGCCGGCAGGCGCACGGTCGAGATGAGCTCCTCCTCCCGCCGCTGCAGCTCTTGATCTGTTTGTGTTGCAGCACATGCCACGTTAGTGATAGTCCAGGCTAACCTTTTGCCCTCGGCGATGCACTGCAGTCGGTAGGCCTCCGCCTCGGCCGGCAGGCGCACGGTCGAGATGAGCTCCTCCTCCCGCCGCTGCAGCTCTTGATCTGTTTGTGTTGCAGCACATGCCACGTTAGTGATAGTCCAGGCTAACCTTTTGCCCTCGGCGATGCACTGCAGTCGGTAGGCCTCCGCCTCGGCCGGCAGGCGCACGGTCGAGATGAGCTCCTCCTCCCGCCGCTGCAGCTCTTGATCTGTTTGTGTTGCAGCACATGCCACGTTAGTGATAGTCCAGGCTAACCTTTTGCCCTCGGCGATGCACTGCAGTCGGTAGGCCTCCGCCTCGGCCGGCAGGCGCACGGTCGAGATGAGCTCCTCCTCCCGCCGCTGCAGCTCTTGATCTGTTTGTGTTGCAGCACATGCCACGTTAGTGATAGTCCAGGCTAACCTTTTGCCCTCGGCGATGCACTGCAGTCGGTAGGCCTCCGCCTCGGCCGGCAGGCGCACGGTCGAGATGAGCTCCTCCTCCCGCCGCTGCAGCTCTTGATCTGTTTGTGTTGCAGCACATGCCACGTTAGTGATAGTCCAGGCTAACCTTTTGCCCTCGGCGATGCACTGCAGTCGGTAGGCCTCCGCCTCGGCCGGCAGGCGCACGGTCGAGATGAGCTCCTCCTCCCGCCGCTGCAGCTCTTGATCTGTTTGTGTTGCAGCACATGCCACGTTAGTGATAGTCCAGGCTAACCTTTTGCCCTCGGCGATGCACTGCAGTCGGTAGGCCTCCGCCTCGGCCGGCAGGCGCACGGTCGAGATGAGCTCCTCCTCCCGCCGCTGCAGCTCTTGATCTGTTTGTGTTGCAGCACATGCCACGTTAGTGATAGTCCAGGCTAACCTTTTGCCCTCGGCGATGCACTGCAGTCGGTAGGCCTCCGCCTCGGCCGGCAGGCGCACGGTCGAGATGAGCTCCTCCTCCCGCCGCTGCAGCTCTTGATCTGTTTGTGTTGCAGCACATGCCACGTTAGTGATAGTCCAGGCTAACCTTTTGCCCTCGGCGATGCACTGCAGTCGGTAGGCCTCCGCCTCGGCCGGCAGGCGCACGGTCGAGATGAGCTCCTCCTCCCGCCGCTGGATCTCCTGCGCCTCGACCTCGATCTGCTTGCGACGCTCCACGACGTCGATTTGGATCTCTTCATTTCGAATCCGTTGTTTGATCTTCGCCGCTTGCAGCTCGTATGCGAGCTGCGCCTCCGCTTTCTGTAATAAAAAAAAAACCTTTTATCGACAACTAGTCATCGAAGACCGCCATGTGACATACGTGATATTTAAGCATCATTACGAATTTACTGAAAATAATTAAAAATATGAGAAAGCTAGTCTGCTGTTAGATTCAGATGGGGCAGAAAATGTATTCAACGATTAAACCGAGGAGAGTCAAATCACGCCTACGAAATCACGGTGGTGCATTTCGGAAGCATGGCTATGATTCTGATTCTAAGCAAGGGTCTTGAAGATGGACTGAAACCGACGAAAATTGTTCACTCCTGACCAACGGCAAAATAATGCTGGCTACGTTCGTGGCGAAAACAGGTCATGTTGCGAACATTCAACTAGAGGATCGTAGAACGGTTGGAGTGGTTTTCCAAATTCCGTGTGAACGCAATCTTGAACACCGCTCTCCAAACAATTAAGTATGTAGAACTGAAAAACTAAGAAGTCTGGACACCAATAAAGATTTTATTACTTTTCCCAAAATCAGGAACAATCTTCGTGGTCAACGGTTCCAGGCTTGTGAAGAAGCAGCGGATGCTTTAGAATCGGCAATTTTTAGAACACCTGATTTGGCAACATACTGGTTCGAGTGAAGAGAAATTTCTTGAAACATCGTTGAGAATACAATAAACAATAAAATGTATATGAGGTTTGTTTATTTTATCACCATGAATATAACAAACACATCGCTTAGAAGTAACAAGGTAGCAAGTTAGTAAAGTGTTTGCAATTTAAATTCTTAATATAACTAGAATGTATCCCCGAATTCGACTTCTTCCAAAATTGTCGGATTGTCCTCAAACATTTTTTTTAATTCTACATTAAATAATATAAAAAAATATATATATTTAAAACTGTCAATCTGTTCTGTCAGTGTGGTAAATTTGTCTATACATAAAAATCAATTACCGTGCGTTAGTCTCGCAAAAACTGGAAAACGGCTCGGCCGATTTGAATAATTAACCTTAAATTTTGTTTTGTTCGCCTCAGTATTGGGTTGGTGAAGATTTATAATTAGGCCCGGTAGGTTGGGCTGTTGTCGAGATATTGACCAGAGCGGAGTTGGGCACCTCAGTTAGTAATAAATAAAATTTACGGAAAGTATATTTTCATACAAGATTATTGTAAGTAATTAATATTTCAGATCTAAGAAGTAGGAATTTAATTTAAAACAATTTTAAAGGAAGAGATTGGTACATACCGCTGTATTGATCTCTTGGTCGAAGTTAGCTTTCTGCAGCTTGTAGATGCGCATGTTGTCTTCAATCTTCGTATCGGTCGAATATTTCGTGTCCATCGCAGCCTTCTCGCACTCCGCCTCCTAACAATAATCGTTGATAAGAACAATAATACTAAGGTATAGTTTACCGAACGATACTGAAGCATTGTTTTAATTTCTAATAGGTTTCACTCAGTCACTTCAATCACTCAGTAGAAAGGAATGAACGAAAAGTATGAGTTAGACGTACCCTTATGCCGGCATCCCTGTTGGCCTCCGCGACGCCGGCGTCGGCGTCACGCTTCACGTTGGCGGTCTGAGCCCGACCGAGCGACGTCAGGTACTCGACGTCATCGACCACGTCCTTGATGGTGAAGCTGAGGATCTCTATGCCCATCCGGCCGACGTCCGGCGCCGCCACCTCGCGCACCAGCGCCGCGAACTGGTCGCGATCCTTGTACACCTCTTCGACTGTAAGCGTTCCTGCAACACATACAAACTCGTCAACTACGTCACGAACTGCACACACTATTGGGTTGTGGACAAACTTCTCGACTCGTTATATTTATGCAATCAATACATTGCTGTATTCACATGTGTGCACATGGCCATTCCTTTTTATTTTAGGTTTGCCACAATATGTAAGTGTTGTAAGCGACACTTTAAATTTGTTATCGCTGTTTCGTCCAGTATTCTCGACTGGAAGCATTTCTGCTACCATAACTTCGTCAGCCCTGTAGAGAAAAAGTATCAAGAATCTTCAATGGCGCATGAAACTATTCACTTTACTGGGTTAAAATCAGCTATGTACTATGTTTGCTGTTGGTTACGATGATAAACAAAGACGGTTTTTATTATCTAAGTAAAAATCTAAGTATTAAATTCTCTTTATCGAACCAAAAATACTTCTTTTTATTGTTCATTTCCTCCGGTTCACAAGAATACAAGTACTCACCTCTTCACATTCAACCAGGTCAACCCAACTGTGAGGACAATAGGGAATAGAGCCAGTCGCACTAAATCCATCGCGTCTCGTTGTCTTTAAATATAGCCTCGTTCAAACTTCGTGCCTTCTTTCTAAATAAATGTTCGATATTTTTTTAAGTTATAATAAACAATAGTTCCATAATAAAAAAAGATCAGATTAAATAAAGACAATTTGAACATTTGAAAGCAATCTAGCAATTAGACTGTTAAACATTCGATTGTATTCGCAATTCAACGGGGAAAACGTTTTTTCTCACAGGCGGAAATTGAAAGATCAGCCAATCGAACTAGTTCTCTGTTAAGGCGCTAGGACTAGCCAACTACTCGCGCCATACAAATGCACTTTTTAACAAATGTAATAATATGTAGTGAAACGCTTCAGCAAATCCAAATAGAACATTAGACTGATAATGTATTGTTAATATTTTTGATTCCATCATTTATTTAAATAATAATAAAAATAAAAAAGTTGATTTTTCTCATTAGAAATCTGAAAGTAATTCGATTTCTAGATATAAACAAAAACAGCATATATGCATAAACAAAAAATTCCATTTGCTTTTAGATTTCTACATTTAGTCAAAAAAGTTCGGAAATTGACACCGTTTCCGCAATGTATTTTGTATAGAAAAAGGAAACATACATTAACGAAAATAGGTTGATTCCTAGACAAGGAATCATATATTGTAAGAATGACAGTTATAGTCGTAAGACTTAGTTAGTTAACTTGGGGTGCCTCGTCTAACTTTGCGATTTGGCTAGTACCAGGGCCTTAATCAAGAAATTTGGCCGACCGTAAAGGAAATCCTAAGCATAATTTAAATTCCAATTTTTTTATTTAAGCTTTTTGGTAGTCAAACCACACTAAATTACATCACAAACTGATAGATCCGCGGATTCGATCAAATCAGTAAAGAAGAACTCGCAAACAATCTTTACCGGTTTATATAACATATTTTTCCGTCCTCAATTATGAAATACACACTTAGATCTAAATGTTACTGCAAAACAAATATTTGGTAGAACAGAATAAGACAAATAACAAAGAACAAAATAAACAACAACCCTCAGTGTCGCTACGCATGAGAGGTATTCCAAGGATTGGAGTAGGATTGGCGCAACGTTTTGTGGTTATTAGATGGATGATGTTCACAAAAAAGTAGAGAGCCTTCAACGTTCGCAAGATCAAATGCTGTGTATTCTTTACCAAGGTAGCCAGGTAGCAAGTTTCCAAAGAAAACTGTTTCTCACATTCGTTTCTCTGCCGCTTTTTCACACCCCTTCAACCTGAGAGTCTTCAAACGTACTTTAAATAAGCTATAGATGGCTCTAAATTAATAGGCAAGCGGTGCCTCGCTTAGCTTGCGAAACCAAGCTAAACGAGACACCACACCAGCCTCCGGGAAACGGGAATCTGGCTGTTCCGACCACGGTGTGTCCCTCGGCACAGTCACCCATACCAGTCTCTAATAAAAAGTTCATACAAATTGCAGATATCTTCTACAACAGACAGTAGCAACAGGGCAACAGATTCTTGAAGTAGGAAAATGTGAGCGTTGCGTAAATGCTAATATAACTTACGAAACGAGAAACATTTGTCTGTCAATCACACGTCAATATCTCAGAAATTAATAATGCTCTTTAAATTCAACTTTTATGAAAATAACTCAAATAATTGCTGCACAAATCAAAGCTGATAGTGATAGTGATATATCGAAATTAGAAAAAAACAAGATTTTTCTTAAAAACATTTCGAGTGGATATAGAATAACACATGAACATTATAAATCATTGATGGGGCTTATACTTCACTTATACTTCACTTATACTTCACTTTTACTCCACTTCACTTTGGAAAAACATGATAAATATTTATTACGCAAGTAATGCAGTCTGTCAGATTGTATATGATAAATATTAATATATTTCAGTACTTTTTGAGGAATTATTCGTTACATACATATAGAAAATGAAATTACTTATAAATGCGCAAAAAATCATAGTCATATTAATAAATGTATAACTACTTAACAAAAAATCTGACCAGCTTTAAAAAAATATACAACATAAATGTAAGTGGAAACACATTTGGAATTGGCAAAAATGACGGAACCCTTGGCACTCAAACACTGATCACTTGAGCGGGTTATTTAAACGAATTCACGTCCGAATCTGGTAATCACGTATTTTGACAAAAATGATCACCAACAAAATCACTGTTATTGTTGGAGGAGGAAGTCACCCGACCAGCGCGCGGCGACACGACGCGGTATCACTATGAGTATCACTAGACACCTCCTACTAGGTACTAGGTATGCGCAAATTATTATCGCGCGAAGAATCTTCAGCGGAATATCTGAATGAAAGCGCCCGTTGCGTTGATATCGCTTCAGCGCTCGATAGATGCGACATCTTATCGGAGCGTTATCAAAGTTTACAGAGCAGAAATACACGCAGATTTCTTACTCATATCAAGAGTACATACACTACACAGCCATAGCTAAAGTTCTTATCAAATCCATATTAAACGAGAAACAGATTAAATCTAGACAATAAATACGAAGCGCAAAAAAGGTTCCGCAGGAGCACACGCTGGCATTTTAAGCACTCAAAAGAAGGAAAGGAGAAATTGCATGTGGTCGATATCGCGTCTGCTCCATATGGTCAAGATGACCATATAATTAATTGTACGAGAATCTGACGGCGCGTCGTAGGCCACACAGTGAGCATAATATTACTCAAGATCACATCTTGAAACAAGAGCAGTACTCATTTTATTAGAATGTGCAGTCGATGGAACAAATCTACAAACTGCAGCAGACACAGGAAGAGATGCATTGTTATTATGTTATTATTTAACACGCACACTCTCACACACATTTATTATCAGAAACACACAAGCGTCACATTAAAATGACATTTTTGTCGACACTTCGCCCTTGATATGTGATCTTATCTTGTTGCCGCCACTGATAAAAAAAACCACAGCAACGAGAGATACCAACAGAACTAAAATAAACATACCACCACGTTCATATAAAAAAAATACGGTAAGGTATGACTAGCTATTACTGGAGGATCATAAGTGTGTAACTTAATTAAACAATAATAAAATAGCGACGGCAGAGAATCATTTTGATGTAATAAAAATTAATTCTATAGAATTCCAAAGAATACAAAATGTCTTTCACCGTTTCACGACTAGTTGAACTGAACCACAAACGGAAAGAAGTCGGTAACAAATATAGTGAGACATCTTCCACTGGGACGGCGGCATGCACGAGGTACACAATAAAACAATAATGTTTTATAGCTCGAATTTGTTTGAGCATAACAATGGTTATTTTTTCTTTGCGCGACATTCAGTGCTGATTTCAATCCTCAGATAGTACTTATTGGACTAATAGTACAAATTCTCGATTTTCAAAAGATAGATAGTCTTTGTCGAAGAATTATATCTTTTATCACAATTATCTGACTATAATTTTACAAATAAACATATGGAATTACTATATCGGATGACTTAGCAGAAGCGGAAATGAATCTGTCGAAAAGTTATAGTTATAGTTATCAGACTAGTAAAAAATCCACCCTTAGTAAAACTGTGAATACTAACTCAGTGGATTTTTGAACCCAAGAAACTACGAACACCACCTAGCAATGAATATGCATACGTTAAGTTGTGTGAGTTCAAATTGTAAAAAGATGCCTTCCAACGTGCCCGCAGTCAAATAGTCATACATACATAACCGTTCAAAGGGTAACATTTTGAATAACCTAAACATAAATAATTCAGTATCATATCTGAGAATGTATTACTTGAAGCTTATAGTATCTGTCTGTATTGTGACTAAAGCCATGGTTCAGAATCCATGTAAAATTCCCCTACTAGGTTGTAGGGTTTAAACCCGCCCGGGTTGGTACCATTGCATTGGATGGAGGAAGCGGCAATGAAAAATGCGTGTTTTCCATCCAGTCCAGTGTAGCCGTGCTTATAAAGGAAAGGTCCTGGCATGGCACCTAATTCCTTAGGGAATGTGGTGTATTTGGATAATATGATATGGTGGTTTTAGCTATCCATGTGAGGTTGCATAAAAACAGCATATTCATTTCGGAATATAGATTTTTGGTCTAAATGCCGCACTTATCTCGCACAACAGCGTTCCCGGTTAATTGGCGTAGAAGGCTGCCACCGCCTTCCCCGCCGCCGCCGCCGCAGCGCGCGCAGAGCCGCACGAGCGTTGCGCCTTCCGCGTCTCTTGTCCGCACAAATTGCCACAATCAGGAGTTATTGCACCTACGCAACTTCTAAACTACCAATCAAGCGGGCATATCTTATATGCAAACGTTCTTAGCATGGGGTAACCGATTTTTCGCCGGACACGCCTGGTTATATGTTCGTGACTTTGCATCAGTGTTGACACGTTAGGATAGTTTGAACGGATGACTACATTGCCGAACGGCACTACCCTTAACCGCGGCTGAACCTACCCACAGCTACAATCTGCGCAGCCGACGACCTGTAGTTGATTCTGACTAGACGAAGCTTCAGAGGTCCTCCAGGTCGCGTCGCGAATCCTGATGATGTCCACAGCGTCGTGGTCCAGCTAAATAAGTAAGCTGAACACTGTTTATCCGTAAATGAAAGATAAGAGAGTCACAATGTTTACAATTGTCTTCGTAGTCTCCCAAGAACAAAAGAATAGCAAATAATATACAATAATTCAGAAACCGTTTAAAACTGTATCATTAGCAAAACCAATATCAAAGGAAACTTACAAATATGAGCATTGATAAATCAAGCTTGAACATTCTTTTCGACAGACAGACGGACAGACAGACAGACAGAGAGACATATCCATAGACAGAGTATATCCGAAATAAATAAATTTCTGAACAAAGAATAGAATATATGCCAAAATCCGGTCAATACATACAATACAGATCAATGATTTCTAATTCAGCCGTTTACAAAACAAAAGATAGATAATGGTGATGTCATCTTATCCATTTCTATATTGAAGAACATACGGAGTTGCGGCCCTCTCGCATAGCGCCGTCCCGGGGCTAGGCCGTCTACACGGTGGCCATACATATTTGATGTGAGACCATCGCCGCCAACGTACTACCCAGTGTAGTTTACTTTATTATAATCCCGACGAACCGACCGATCGATAGCTAGCGATACGTCAATCGCATAATAGCACAAGCTGCATGCCGGGCTCGCTGCAATGTTATTTTTAACAGAACATGTTCGCAAACATGGTCAACGTGTAAAACCATTCGTCAGCTGCAACTTCCGAAATTCGAACATGTTTGAATAAATTACAATCCATGGCGACGAGACGCAAGATTGCTCAAATCAATAGATACAAATAGTCAACTCTCCCCTTACCACGAACACGAACATGTTTTCCATCCGCCGTTGTCTGGCCACGGCGAACGATGTTGAGTTCTCAAAACAAAACAGTAAAACATGTTCGGTCTTATAAAAAACACGGTCGCAGCTGACCCGGCTACGGACTCGCACAACACACGTTTCATCAACATTTAGTTCGGAGATGAAAATTCAACTGCTTCCATGCGGAACCCGAAATTCGCTTGCAAAATTTAATAGAAAAAAGTTTCTCAAAACGTCTCTGTCTACCGACGTATTGTAGCAACATTACTGAGTGTTTGCCGACAGGAAAAACCCTTTCATAGTTCGTCTTCTCCCGAGCGTACGTTTCGAACTAGGTACCTTTTCAGTAAACAATGTTGATCTAGACATCAGTAGCAATGAACCCTGCGACCATCGGATTACTGCTCTCTAACCAACTGAGCTATCTATACAATTGTGTTAGCCAAGAAATTTATCGCTCATATTAAAATTGAGAACCTCCTCCTTTTTTTGAAGTCGGTTAAAAAATGATACTACTCCTCTATTTAGTAAGTAGCTCTGATTATGTGTGTTCATTTGAGCTGTAAAGTTCCACGTTGGTATCCGATGCTAGAGTCAGTCCGGATTTAGCTTGATTTTTATAACAGTAATGTGAGGAGGTCGCAAACATTAAAACTATACAAAACATATAACAACCAAAGGTTCGAGAGTTTCCCTCGACGACGCGACGCCGACAGCTACACGACACGCCAGGGGACGACCCTCACCCAGATCGCGTTGCCGGGTCACGCTGGGTACCACACCACGTACCATCACCACCAACACCGTACTTTATTGCACGCAGCGTACATTCAAACAATATCCTTCAAGAGCTGAGACGAACACAATGTTTTATGACGTTAGATTATATAGACACATTATTAGACCTACTCAAATTTAAAATGTGACGGTCGTAGCGCCCTCTACAAAGAGTTGCTATTGTCATCAAATGCAATAAACAGATGAAAAGTAGCTAGTTAGCTACCCGCACGCACGATCAACACTACAACGAAAAACACAAAAAACCGGCCAAGTGCGAGTCGGACTCGCACACGAAGGGTTCCGTACCATCGTACAGGATTTACCACAAAAAACACGTTTTTTAAAAGGGTACGTAAAATTAAAGGGGGGCCCCCTTTAATTTTTATTATTTTATAATTTTACATATTTGTTGTTATAGCGGCAAAATAAATACTTCCTACCTGTTACGGTTCATGAGATACAGCCCTGTGACAGACGGACGGACGGACGGACGGACGGACAGCGGAGGCTTAGTAATAGGGTTCCGTTTTCACCCTTTGGGTAAGTAACCCTAAAAAAACTATATATCCAAGTCTATCTAAAGTTTCCAAGCGAAGTTACACATATAAAACAATCAACTGACGACTAGGGGAGAGCAGCTGCGCAGCCGTGGGTCTCAACACCTGACCCACCCTTTCATCTCCACAAAAAGAATTTTCTTAAAGTAATTGGTGGCTAAAATTGAGCAGGTCGCGTAGTTCAGGACGCGGGGCCTTGCTTATCATGCGAGAGGTTATTTGGTTCAAAACCCGTCCCGATGACTATGACTAATGGAGAGAAACAGTTTCAATCTACGTGTGGGTGGGGGTTTGCAGTTGAATGTATGTAATGTATTTAATTTTTATGACTTATGCGGTTTGTTGTCGACTTAGGTACGATGAATGCTGGTTTATCACGTGCTGAGGATTATTTTACACGTGAGAGTCAGTAAGTGGTAAGCCGCCCGTGTACAGACGCGATCGTAAAAGGTTTGCGGACCTGCCAATGCAGCTCAATTTTTTCGAATAGCTTAAAGCAGCCAAATTAGGACCTCAGAAATATGGAGATGGCACTAATACTGAATATATCACAATATCTTTACATATTGTGATATATTCAGTATTAGTACAGATTTTTTTAAAAGGTGTTAAATTTGGCGCTTTGATACATTATGATTGGCGCTAGGATTTTAATCTTAATAAAGTTATGATTTTTTTCAATGTTGGAAGCGATAGTTTGTGGAAGTTTATAAAATACTGACAGCAGAGGCCCGCAGCTGCTGCATTAAATTCAGGCAAAAAGAAAGCATTTTTTCTACCTCTCTTACGTTTAACAGTCGCTTACCAATTAGTAAATTAAGCGTCATGTTAAAAGTTCAATAAAAACCGGATTACAGTAGTGTACAAGGTACTTAATTTTGATTTAATTAACTAATTAAAAATATTAATATTTTAACGTGCTAGCATATGCTCTAGCAAATAGAAAGATAAATATTTTTTTTTAATTTTTACATAATTGAAAAAAAAGGCTGACGGTGAACAAGTAGACACGATTATTGGCATGATACTCACTCAGAGCAGCAACGCCGCTCCGCTCTTACTACTTCATTGCCCCGAATATTGTTCGTTTTTTCGCGGCAGGGGTTTTTTATGCAACCCGACATGGCTTGCTAATACCACACAATTACCGTTATGATTTAAGCCCAATACACCACATTTCCGAAGGAACTAGGTGCCATGCTATGATATTCCCTTTATCAGCACGGCTACACTGAACTGGGTGTAAAAAACGTTAAATTTTTCATATTCGCTTCAACCATAGTTTCTATTTTAATTATCTCACAGTTGCGCTTGGGCTAAGATCGACCCAGTGTGCCTAGAAACAAACGCGTTTGGGACTAATCGAGCCCACGATCAAGTGAGTGGATAGTTTTGTTTTAACTACTTACATACTTTATAAATAATGCTCTGCAATGGGTTATTAATAATTCACGAATAAATGTTAACATTTAAAAGTTGTAAGCGGGCAGAC
This sequence comes from Incurvaria masculella, assembly GCA_946894095.1. Classification (NCBI taxonomy): domain Eukaryota; kingdom Metazoa; phylum Arthropoda; class Insecta; order Lepidoptera; family Incurvariidae; genus Incurvaria; species Incurvaria masculella. Next base: position 17,380,051 of record OX335661.1, on the reverse strand, counting down.
AGAAAGAAACACAATCAGACGTCAGATGATGGGTTTTATATGAGCGAGTGAAAACAAATAGCGAGTGCGAGCGTACTGCGTGACGTATACGTAGGTATACGTCTTACGGGCGGGCGGTCAAGTTCAAGTGCGCGCGCGTCTTCTTCTCTGTAGACCGAGGCGAAGCGGCACAGAAGAACTATGTCGTTTACACACAGGCTTTCGGGGACAATGTATTTCAAAACATTTCTTAGTTATATGTATGTAGAATCGATCGTGCAGCAAGGACACATTCATTAAAGAAAGAGCTGTAAAAAGAACTTCTCTAAGGAACGGAAAACGAATTCAATTAGGAATCTTGGAATATTTTTCTATGGACATGCAACGTAACGCAAGAGTGGAAACCATAATTAGCCGAATAGTCTAAATTCACGATATTATTTATGTAAAGAAACAAAGTGCCTTTGCCCGCAGGCATGGTATCTCAAGCTCTTTCAAAAGTTGTCCTTCAAAGGATCCTCTCCTCCAGCAAGGGCGAGCCGTTCATTTTATTCCATTCTCCCTTTGTCATTATCAGCTTTTATTTATTTCGGTATAGTATTAGTATTTTATATATTAAAGCACCTCGCCAACTCGGAAATACAAAAATAAAAATACTTTAGAAGTTTAATATTCGCGCAATACACAATTATTTGTATCCAAACCACGGCGCGCGAGTTGACGGGTTCTTCTATAAGCTAGAAGGGGCGGCAGGCATTTTTAATTAAATAGCATGTGTGTTTCAAGACGATTTTCAGATACATTGGCCTGTTTCAGACAAACTCACCAATCGCCTCACCTTTTAACAACGCAGAAAGTCGCTCCGACTGTCAGACCAAGCTTGAACGCTCCCATCCACAGCAGCGACATGATGACTACTCCACTCTGATTCACTCCACTCCACTCTACTCCACTCTACTCCAGCCCAATTCACTCGGCGCGACACGGTTCACGACACAAGATAACACTACGAGCTGGGGATTGCCATTCCAAAACGCACTGTTATTCGCACTGTTATCTTTCAGTTTACTAGTCAATTATTCGACAACAACAAAAACCACGATCTCTTTTCGATGAGGTTTGTCGCGATAATACCGAGCAGTTTTCATTCGATTTCTTGTTAATTTCTATCTGAGATCAGAATTGCATCGATGCTGTGATTAAAACAGAATGCAACACGGCGAAAACATTTCACTTGAGCGGGGTCACAAGAAGCGTTCGTTATTCAAACCGCACAGAAGATCTATCGCGCGGGAAACAGTTCCATGAAGTGCTCTGCAGACGCGAATCGTTTGTTCTAGCCAGTCTGTTCCGGTTCCGTGGAACGCCGCGGGTGGCAGGGCCAGGTAACCGCTAGCGGCAGTAACGATCTGGAGGATGGCGGCGGCGAGCACCTTTCGTGGCTTATATTATGAAGTCGACATTCTCCCCCACTCCGTGGCACGTCGACGCGGCACGTGCGGCCGCGAGGGAGTCTCACTCCACGAACCCGAATGTTGCGTCATCGGGGGTTGTCCACGTGAACGCGCGTTTTGAAAATGAAAGGTAGCTAAAGCAGCAGAACTGCTAGATGTATTAAATAATAATTCCGTCACACACGTGACCTAGTTCACATTGTTAATGATACAATGGGGCTAGAAGAGGACGAATGTGTGAAAACACGTACAGAATGTCGCCTTAGAGAATATGATGTATTTGCAGTGAAGTACAGGGACAGCGTAGTGATGAAGAAATACGTTCTTCGACTCTTCTGCACAGTCTATCCGTGCGGTCCATAGCCTTTTTATTTGAGTTCTACTTTAGTTTTCCGGCAATTGAATACTTCAGAATATCTCCGACTGTACCACAGGAGCCAGAGAGACACGGTGGCGACAACGGCAGCAGCGCGTGGCCTTCTAGCGAGCGTTCGTGCCTTTTGACAAAACCACTCGGTAAAAGGTTGTATTTCGCTTCGAAGAAAAGGAAGCAACCTTTGAAGTTTCACATTAGTAAAATCCAGTTTTTTATTCAATATTAGAGGCTTTAGCTTACCCTACACAAGCTTACATGGTAATGTGGCAAGCAAAAACACATGACGAAGACAACATTTAAACCCACGCCTCCAATAACCCTTCCAGGCAGACAGAAATGAACCGCAGGGTTTCTATTATACATTCTCATAAAGGGTCATAAAAGGAAGGTCCTGGCTTGCACCTAATTCCTTCGGGAATGTGGTGTATTGGACTAATATCATAACGATAGATGTGTGGCCATCTATGTCAGGGTAAAAAAATACATGGTCTGTTGGGCTATTTTGATGACAGGAATGGCATTGGCCATCCATGTCTACTAGTTCCATTCAAAATATCTAGGTTCAGATTTGCTTTTTCTAATGATAGCCAAATCGCAATAAACTTGTGTTTCCAATCAGCAAAACTCGACGAGGAAAGAAGAAACAATGAGTAAATGTGTTATCACAAGACCAGTACTTGTTGACAGCCAGACAGAGCTGCTTGGCGTGGAATTTCCAGGCGATACTAAGCCATCGAGTGATTTCCTCGAAATAGCGAACGCCGCGGCCGTAGATACGTAAGTAATGGGCCATTATACGTTGGCCCATAGGATAAATATCCACATGTTCGGTGACCACGCGGCGTGCAGTCTCGCTGGACTTCGAGAAATCTACGATATTCTATACATTCAATGATGTATTTGTGGAGGGAGGAGCTAATGAGTACAGTAAGAGAAACACCAAAGCATCAATTTCATGTTGAAAGGAAAGACTTACCTTACCCCTATATCCTCATAGCCTCTTGAAACTATCTTTTACTCTTTGGGGGATTACTTGTTCTTGTTGGAGGAAGACCTCGGTGCAACTTATGCCTAAGAAAGGTGATCCGTTCAATTAATCTAACTATCGCCTAATTATGATTTCTTCACTGCGGAATAGGGGAATGTGATTAAATAGATCAGCTAACGTTCCTTGGACACAACAAAGTTCCTAGGACACAACAATCTCCTGAAAGACAAGCAATACAATTTTCGGAAATAACTGTTTACTGCAATTTAAATAAAATTTGATATTTTGGAGTCTGGACCTTGGAAAGTACATAGGATAGGTTTCACCTCTTGTGGTGAAAATTAAGCTCAAAGGGGGTGAAAAGGGGATTTAATGTTTGTATTGGAAACTTATATAACATAACGTTTTAGGTTAAGCTGAGGTAACCAAATCCGCTCGAGTCATGTCGTTTTGGATTGAAGTTAGGCCGAATTATTTCCTGGATTTTATATGAGTACCCTATACAAACTTTCATCCCCTATTTCTCCCCCTTCGAGTTTAATGTTCACCACTCGTAGTTCGATGGTTCAGCGGCTTGGGCGTGAAAATGCAACAGACAGATAGAGATACTTTCTCATTCTCATTTATAATATTAGTGGATGGATAAGCAATGCAGCAGCGCATTTAAATGTTGTGATGGTTCTCTATCTGCATAGACTCCACATATTCAAATTCAAATTCTTTATTGGCAACAAAAACAACAATTAGGTACAATTTAGAAATGTTTAAAAATAACCTATCATACATTTAATGCATCCTAATGAGGTAATTGTATACCAAAAGGTGCTAGCTCAGCATAATTCCTAAGCGGCCAGTACTACCTGAGTTGAGCTGACTGCAAGGTGCTGATTTTCAGCAAGTACCTGCCAAAAAATTTATTATATATGAAATTGTGAGGCGTCGCGCTGCTCACCTCGTACGTGGGTGAGGAGTGCTGCGATAATACTAACTACTAACTACTAAATACTAATAATATTTGTAACATATAATATGTAACTATTAAGAGTGTGGATGTGTATGTACATAGGTTGTGTGTGTAAGCGTTGCTAAGGTAGGAATTAATGCAGGATTGTGAGTTTGCATAGAACTGGAATCTTATTACTGTTATTAATTTTTCGTTTTTAGTTTTAGTGTTAGTGTTAAAGTTTTGTTTCATCATTTAAATTTTATTTTCATAAAGCTATAGTGTTTTTTAGATTGCCGCATCTCTCTGCTGCCCCAGGAGCAGTCTCAAGCACGCATGTCGAAATGCTGGAAGACCCGTTGTTGCCCTGATCGGAGGTGGGATATTGTTCCAGCATTTAGTGGCAGCGTACCTGAAACTGCCTCTAAAGGCAGCAGAGTGATGCTTAGGGACCTGTAATGGGAAACACTGTGCCCGGGTGTTATGCCCGTGCGTTTCTTGTGTCCAGGTGAGTTTTTTATACAGGTATTCAGGAGTATGCTTCTTTATAACTTTAAAAACCAAACACTGGAAGTGTAGCTGTCGCCGCGCTTTCATCTTAAGAATACCGTTGGTGTTATAGTATATAACATATAAATGTTATATTGTATACAGAGTGAGATACATGAGCCAAAGATATCAACTAAACATTATTCAGCAAGCACGATATATGGAAATATAATCCGTCATTTCAAGATATTTACAAAAAAAGGACATAAGTCAATGAATAAATTAGTTTGTATTGAGAACAACAAATATGTAGGTCAATGATGGAGGTACATTTTGTACGTGACATGATGTCTAAGTTGCATAACCCAGGCAAACAATCTGCAGTAATGACCCAGGTTAACTCCAGAGTGACACTAGGCTACTGTAGGCACCGCCTTCACCATGCATTACTGTGAAAGGTTAGCAAAACACATGAAATGCCCACATTTTGAAATGCGAGTCGACCAATTAATGCTCGTAGCTAACGCGTTTCGTGGTTCGGAATCCATTTAAAACTGTAGTTTCCTATCCCCTTCCGCTCAGGATGGTATAATCGCACTGGATGAAAAGATGGTCAAAGCGGCGAGAACAATTATCCGCGTTTTCGATCCATTTCAATGTAACCGTGTTCATAAAGGGATGCTTTTGGCCTCACTCCTTCGGGAATCGAATCAGAATTTTTGATAGTTTTTTAGGGTTCCGTACCCAAAGGGTAAAAACGGAACCCTATTACTAAGCCTCCGCTGTCCGTCCGTCCGTCTGTCACAGGGCTGTATCTCATGGACCGTAATAGATAGGCGGCTGAAATACACAGAATATATATTAATTTTGCCGCTATAACAACAAATAGGTAAAATTAATAATTAATAATAATTAAAGGACTCCTTTAAAAACATGATTTTTTGTGTAAATCTTGTACGATAGTACGGAACCCTTCTTGTGCGAGTCGAACTCGCACTTGGCCGGTATTTTTTAAATTGTGCAAATAAAACGCGTCGGTAGTTTGAGGGATGGTAAGTATGTATGTATGTACATACATCAACCAAACTCGCTGCGGGTTTTCAAATGATTAGAAAACTACGTTCGTATGGGGAGTGAAGTATTGTGATGGTAGCGTCCCCCCCACCCCCTCCGTCCCCAGCCGCCGAGAAGTCATGCCGATCGGGGTGACCGACCGCGCGGCGACCGCGAGTGCTGACCGCCAGGTACAGGTACAGGTACGCGGCAGGCCATCAATGTTATTGTTGATTGTATTTTTTCAGGCGCCTATCTACGTAACGCAACCACTTGATGGACGAATCACACTGAATATGTATTGTGTCATATAATAGATAACATATATGTATGTCTTTGTGATGAATAAAATATCTGAATCTGAATCTGAATCTTGGCGCAGGCAAATTGACACATTTAGCTTCAGAGGGTTGATCTTTATCCCGTAAACCAAGTTTCAGCCATTTACGTTATCGTTACAATTTTGTTGCGACCGCCTAGTCTAGCAGTGGAAATCGGAATACCGGAATAAGGACGCTCAGCGGTTCGTTGGACAGACGACTAGGGTAAATAATACGGTAGCTGAACGAGGCGAGCAAGTGATATAGCGAAATTGGAGGAGGACTACGTTCAGCAGTAGACGGCAAAGGGCAGAAATGATGATGCACGCAAGATTTAATGTGATGTTCCGCGTGTTAACAATAGCACAACGCACAATGTGTGAACAGTTGGTATAACTAAAAAGAAAAGACACCAAATATATGCAAACAGAGGTGCCACGTGGACACGTTGCATACTATTGCATACCCACATACCCATTATTTTTCTTAGAAAGCGAGCGGCGACGTGCCCCGAGTCACGTGCGATGTAGAGCCTTTTGTACAGTCAGCATAGGACTGTAAAGTTACATAGCAGTGTAACAGCACAGTTTAATTTTAATAAACCCTAAATAAAAATATTTAAAAGAACGTATAAAGAAGTTTAGTATCTAACGGATAAAGAAATTTACAGTATTTAATAGTCTCGTTTAAAATTAACGTTAAATTTTAATTTTGGAATGATTTTCTTTGGATTAACGTTGGTGACCCAGAATGGTCAGTTTGAGTTCTCACCTAAATTGGCGTTTACGGCAAACCGATCGACTGGCGTTTTCCGTAAAAACGTAAAACTCCATACAATATTTTACTAGATATTCTGTCGTTTCTATATGCTTTATTTTAAAAATAAATTATTAACTCCGTTTCTTATGCATATGTTCGTACACATTTTGCAACCGATTTTAAACTAACTTCCCGATGAGCTAAAGACTTGAAATTTAAAACATAGACCAGGACTGGATGACAATGGAATAAACAAATCTACTACATTTTTAATACAAACTAAAAGTCATGAACATCTCGAAAAAAAAACGACAATAGTAAGAGTGTGGAGAGTAGACATCGTGCACACCATGTTTTTTATTTTCGACATTTAGATGTTCCATAAAATCTTTAGTAATGTTCATATATCTCTATTGCAATTGACCAACACGCAAAGATGTTCCGTGATAACGCTTTCATCAGCTGTATGGAGAAACTTTTGATAACCTTGCTTGAAGAGAGAAACTTGCATGTATTTTTGAAGAAAGGAGAGCGCGCAACGGATACCATCATGTATTGTTGTAGAGAGGACAGCGTATGACGGATACCTGGATGGTTTTTGTAGAGAGGACAGTGCCTTACGGAATCCTGCATGTATTTTTTTGAAGAATGACAGTACACAGCGGGTATCTGAATGTTTTTGCTGACCATGTTTACGAAATGGGTGAACCCTTTCCAGTGGAGCAATACGACAATTGTGTGCTTGCACGTAGGGCCGTTTTCTTGCCTTTGAACTACTTCAGCCTATTCCATACCTGTGTCGTCAACTATAGTAGCCGCGCTACTGTAAGGAGACCTCTATAAGGCATATAATTAACAATCTATTTTTTATTGACATAAATGTATTTTGTTTTTTACTAATTACAGGTTCCTATAATTTGTCAGAAGCTCCGCTGTTCAGGAATTAACATTAGTATTCGATCAGGTCCTCTCCAAGAGACAGACCAAAGTTTACCATTCCGAATTTGATATGAACGCTGTAGAAATATAACATTTGTGTGATTCGAAAGAGTTTGCTAATAAAAAAAAATGTCTGTTCTGACACGTCGTCGTAATATTTTAAGGTTTTTGTCTTGCCGCTGTGACAGACAGACGGATGGACGGACAGACGCATGTGTAATCTTTATTAGAGTTATGTACTTATTTTATTTAGGATTTGGAACCGTAAAAAGGCACTTCATTCAATAAAATGTAGGACGCCGTTACACAATCTCGATTTCATCTGTCACCAAAACGCCGTCGCCTTGCACAGCGACCTTGCAGTGATTAGACACAATTTCATTCGTTCGACCTCGACCGGCGGCGAGTGCCTCGTATGTATAGGTAGGTAACGTGTAGGTCAACGATCGCTATCAACTGTTGGGGTCGCCCGCCAGCCTCTTTCACAGCTGTTTGTCGGGAGGAGACGAAGACGGATAAAATTTCTCAATAAGTTATGACTGCTCTCGTCTAGCCACGCGATGGAACACGTTCTATGGTAATACTAAAATACAGTGGCAACGGTCGTGAAACACTGGAGGGGAAGTTTGTCAGCATGTAACAAATAGCTGGATTGTAATAGCCAAATGGGTTAAGCCTCCTCCGTTTAATTGACAGGTATTTGGTTTTTATTTTGAAACGAGCATCAGAAAAGTTTTGCCAAAAATCTTCACAGGATAAAAATTGTTTATGAAGCTCGATACTCGCTTTATTCATCCAACCAAACCCGTCTGGACCGAATATTTTTTCCGACAGTTGGTGAGCAAAGCAAGTTTGCGATTTTAAACACCGATTCATGGATCCTTGCGCCTCCTACAGTACTGTGATGCAAATCATAAATTTTACCTCTGTTTTTACTTCGATTGTGATAATAATTGCATAATTAAAGGAACGTAACGGTAGTAAGCAAATCGACGGTAGTGAAGGATTGTTATCTAAGAGGACATTAGGGAAGGGGTGGTTCAGCGTCTAGTCCAGAGAGAACCAGTTCCGCGGCAGAACGTGACTCACTGCGGTGTTTCCACACTCGGACGGAAGCTTCGAGACTCGTCCTACTGCGCCGACCTCAGGAGGCAGCACGGCGGCCGCAGTTCCGTGACACGAATCCAATCATCCGACCAGCTCGTCGGCCACGACGAGCCCTACAATAGGGCAGGTGAAAACTCCGACCTTGTTCGGGGAAGTATTTTTGAGCCGAAGGAATGACTCAGTCTCTTTAGCCCAGTGGCGATTCGACAAGGTTGGCTAAGCACCTCTGAGCGCGATTAAGGTCTGGATGGGTGACCATTTTTAACTGTTGAGGCTGGCCGTAGTTTAGATTCCATGTAAAACTGCTTCCCCTACTAGGTGGTAGGGTTTAAGTCCGCCCGGGTTGGCACCATCGCATTGGATGAAAATATGGTAGAAGCGGCAATGAAAAATTGTCCGTGTTTTCCAACCAGTTCAAAGTAGCCGTGCTCATAAAGGGAAGGTCCTGGCATGGCACCTAAATCCTTCGGGAATGTGATGTATTGGGCTAATATCATAACGGTAATTGTGTGGTATTAGCCATCCATGTCGGGTCGCATAAAAAAAGCCGATCGTGGCACCAAAGTTTTGCATAAGAGAGTACCAACTCCGAAAATAGCAACCGCACGCGGTACAGGATATAGTATGAATAGGTTATACATAGAGCACATTGCACGTCACGTGAGGTAGACCTTGGCAGTGCCAGCACAAGTACTGGGGAAGCGTTATCTATTGTTTTTGCTTCCGCTGCACTAGTCTATATGTACTTCCTGAACGGGCTAATTCGGAATGCGCGCCGGAATCCACCCGACCTCGCACCCGGCCTACCTGGCCAAGTTTCCGTGCAGCGAGCATCCGATTACGCTGGGATTGCAGAAGTGACTTCTCAGAACGTTACGAAACAAATACTTATAATGAAGCAATGATAGACAGCAATTTTTAAAGAATGAAAGAATAATTGAAAATGTTACGTCATTACCCACCACACATATAAACGTTTTAGTCCATCGTACATATGTGAATTCAAATAATGGATATTTGAGAGAGTTGGTTGTTGAGAGGATTGTCTACGTGCACGTTAGTCTTGAAAGTAGTTTGAACGATGAACCTGATGTTAGCTAAGACGACTGTGGCGATAGAGACCGAAACATTTAGACCATCGATTTAGACCAAAAACGGAATCGCACGGTGGAAAACAGCAAGTTCACAATGAAGCCAGATAATGGTTGCTTGTGTCCAGTAATAATTTTTAAACCGTTGCAAACTAATTTGTAAGTATACATGAAAAATACTAAATCCGTCGGTTCTTCTTCGCCAGACGTAATCGAACCCGCATATGCTGAATGGAACTCAACAATGGATCAAGTAGGTATATTAGGTTGGTACCAGTTGGTACGTAAAAATGTTGAACTGACCACAGGAGGTGAAAATAAGTGAGGGAATTCGATTAATTCGGCACCATTCGGAGTGGATGTCAAATATTTCAGCAGGGATCCCCGATTGCATGAAGAGACGGCCTCGGAGACGGCTGAGTTAATCAATGTTCAAACACGTCACTTTTAGTGAACCGCATAGAGTTCCTTCCACACTGTCTACACAAAGTGACGTGTTTAATGATACTTTGAAGTTGATTTTGATTTCGCGTCCTTGCCTCCACTCGGCCCTAAGCCCCGGTTGCACGAAGAGACGGCCGAGTTAATCAATTTTCAAACACGTCACGTTTAGTGATCCGCATAGAGTTCCTTCCATACTGTCCACACAAAGTGACGTGTTTGATCATACTTTGACGTTGATTTAGATTTTTCATTATTTCGTGCACTCGGCCCTAAGATTGCAGATGTTATAACATAAATGAGTCTGATTGGTGGGGAATTGAAAGAGAACATTAAAATGCGACAGCGCTATCTTGTGCGCAACTCACAGAGGCTACCGCGAGCGCGGTAGGTGTAGGTGGGTTTGTCTGCTTCGTCTGAGCGCAGACACCGCAGTCACGCAAGCACAACACAGATGGCGCTCGCGCGAACTCACCGAGTATCGCTCGCAGGTGGCCCTCGAGGGTCTGCAGGATGGTCATCTTGATCTCCCTGGTGGTCTTGCCGAGGAACTGCTCGCTGGCGGTGGCGAGCAGCTCGTCCGCCTTCATGATCTTGCACTGCGCGACGCCGGTGACGGTGAGCGGCACACCCTGCGCCGTCTCCACGCACTCGCACTGAGGGTTCAGCGTCATCACCTGCAACCATGATCCGACACTCGTCACGCCCGCCGCTCTCCCGGAGGGCGGAGGGGTAGGCAGAGATGGTGGAGCGCTGGACACCATACTTATTTCGGACATACATTTTCAGATGGGCATCTTTGAATGCATGCTCCATACGATTACGGATGCTACATACCATTAAATAAATGAATCTGGTCGGGGCTCTCCCTAGGTCGATCGGGCACGGAAGGTCCCATCACTTCTTCTCTATAAATTTGCTTTGTAATGATTTCGTCATCCGTTCGCTCCACATGCCCAAACCATCTCCACATACCCTTCTTAATCCCGTCCCTATATGATCTAAGTTTAGTTGACTCAGCTCCGTAACCCAGATATACACTTTATTCAAGGAACGCATTTATACTACATTTATTTTTTATTCGTGCCTCTTCTGTCACATCCAAGTCTCATTTCAGGTACGAGCACAGCGTTATGAATCGCAATTCTAGCTGAAGGCTATACTCAAATACAGGAACAGTTCATTCTTAGACTTTTTATTTTATTTATCTTTAATTTATAATCATTACTATGTACTGAAATGACTGCAAAATTTTTTTTTATCAAGTTATACACGTACAAAAATGTCACGAGTGAATGGAGTATGGTAATCGTTGTAAATAGTAATTATTAAGGCTAATTATTAAGGTTAATGTATATTTCCTTTTTCTATACAAATTACATTGTTGTATTGTATTGTTGTATTGTTTATTCATCATCCATAGACAGTACACTGCACTCGGATTTGTCATATTTTAGCATTGGCCAGTTCAGCAAAACAAAACACAGCGAAGAAGAACTGGAAAGAAGCTCCGCTGTTTTTTTTTTCAACGTCCACTTAGTCTAAGTTTACAAAAGTGTTTGTCAATTATTTTAACAAAAACATAGGTAAAACACTAAATTCACATGAATACACAAACATTTACAATCCATGCCGTATGCAACAGTTCATGACAAATATCATTTTATTTGCAAAGACAATCCCCTCCAACTAATATGTTGCCAATTGGAGCAGGCCAGTCCCCACAAACAGCACCCGTTCACGAGCATCACGCCGGGCACAGCCATTACCTCTTTCAACCATATTTTAGGGAAAGAGATAACCTGAGCCAATCGTCACCGTAAGCAAGGACCTTTAAGCGATGCACTGCTCCAGTGGCAACACAACACTGTGAAACACTTGCACATTAGGTTTTAATACTATGAGTTTTGTCATAAACTACTACTGTCAGCTGATCACATAGTTACATATCCCTTTAAATGCTACCACCTACAGACAATTAAGAGTATAATGGTTTGAGAGCATCCCTATCAATAAAGTAATAATAGATTCCTATATGAGATTTTGACCAATACCGAGAAACTAATAATGCTTAACTAAAATAAAATTCGGGTGTATAGAGCCCTCGTCATTATTGATACGAAATTGTATCAAATCAAAATTGCATTGCGGAAACGGTGTCCATTTCCGAACTTTTTTGACTAAATGTAGAAATCTAAACGCAAATGGAATTATTTGTTTATGCATATATGCTGTTTTTGCGTGTATCTAGAAATCAAATTACTTTCAGATATCTAATGTGTAAAAACGACTTTATTATTATTAATATTATTATTAAAATAAATGATGGAATTAAAAATATATTCAATCCACACAATCCATTATCAGTCTGGAGTTCTATTTGGACTTGCTGAGGCTTTTCAATACATATTATTACATTTGTTTAAAGGTGCATTTAGCACCTGCTTGTACGGTGACCATCCACCAGGCCCATGCCCAGCCGCCGACGATGGTGCTCCGCTTGGTGGAGCCGCAGCTCCCTCCTGGAATGTCGGCGGTAGTTACCTCAAGCGAGATGTGCTGCACGTCGGTGACCATCCACCAGGCCCACGCCCAGCAGCCGACGATGGTGCTCCGCTTGGTGGAGCCGCAGCTCCCTCCTGGAATGCCGGCGGTAGTTACCTCAAGCGAGATGTGCTGCACGTCGGTGACCATCCACCAGGCCCACGCCCAGCAGCCGACGATGGTGCTCCGCTTGGTGGAGCCGCAGCTCCCTCCTGGAATGCCGGCGGTAGTTACCTCAAGCGAGATGTGCTGCACGTCGGTGACCATCCACCAGGCCCACGCCCAGCCGCCGACGATGGTGCTCCGCTTGGTGGAGCCGCAGCTCCCTCCTGGAATGTCGGCGGTAGTTACCTTAAGCGAGATGCGCTGCACGTCGGTGACCATCTACCAGGCCCACGCCCAGCCGCCGAAGATGGTGCTCCGCTTGGTGGAGCCGCAGCTCCCTCCTGGAATGCCGGCGGTAGTTACCTTAAGCGAGATGCGCTGCACGTCGGTGACCATCTACCAGGCCCACGCCCAGCCGCCGACGATGGTGCTCCGCTTGGTGGAGCCGCAGCTCCCTCCTGGAATGTCGGCGGTAGTTACCTTAAGCGAGATGCGCTGCACGTCGGTGACCATCTACCAGGCCCACGCCCAGCCGCCGAAGATGGTGCTCCGCTTGGTGGAGCCGCAGCTCCCTCCTGGAATGCCGGCGGTAGTTACCTCAAGCGAGATGTGCTGCACGTCGGTGACCATCCACCAGGCCCACGCCCAGCAGCCGACGATGGTGCTCCGCTTGGTGGAGCCGCAGCTCCCTCCTGGAATGTCGGCGGTAGTTACCTCTAGCGAGATGCGCTGCACGTCGGTGACCATCCACCAGGCCCACGCCCAGCCGCCGACGATGGTGCTCCGCTTGGTGGAGCCGCAGCTCCCTCCTGGAATGTCGGCGGTAGTTACCTCTAGCGAGATGCGCTGCACGTCGGTGACCATCCACCAGGCCCACGCCCAGCCGCCGAAGATGGTGCTCCGCTTGGTGGAGCCGCAGCTCCCTCCTGGAATGTCGGCGGTAGTTACCTCTAGCGAGATGCGCTGCACGTCGGTGACCATCCACCAGGCCCACGCCCAGCCGACGACGATGGTGCTCCGCTTGGTGGAGCCGCAGCTCCCTCCTGGAATGTCGGCGGTAGTTACCTCTAGCGAGATGCGCTGCACGTCGGTGACCATCCACCAGGCCCACGCCCAGCCGCCGACGATGGTGCTCCGCTTGGTGGAGCCGCAGCTCCCTCCTGGAATGTCGGCGGTAGTTACCTCAAGCGAGATGTGCTGCACGTCGGTGACCATCCACCAGGCCCACGCCCAGCAGCCGACGATGGTGCTCCGCTTGGTGGAGCCGCAGCTCCCTCCTGGAATGTCGGCGGTAGTTACCTCTAGCGAGATGCGCTGCACGTCGGTGACCATCCACCAGGCCCACGCCCAGCCGCCGACGATGGTGCTCCGCTTGGTGGAGCCGCAGCTCCCTCCTGGAATGTCGGCGGTAGTTACCTCTAGCGAGATGCGCTGCACGTCGGTGACCATCCACCAGGCCCACGCCCAGCAGCCGACGATGGTGCTCCGCTTGGTGGAGCCGCAGCTCCCTCCTGGAATGTCGGCGGTAGTTACCTTAAGCGAGATGCGCTGCACGTCGGTGACCATCTACCAGGCCCACGCCCAGCCGCCGAAGATGGTGCTCCGCTTGGTGGAGCCGCAGCTCCCTCCTGGAATGCCGGCGGTAGTTACCTTAAGCGAGATGCGCTGCACGTCGGTGACCATCTACCAGGCCCACGCCCAGCCGCCGACGATGGTGCTCCGCTTGGTGGAGCCGCAGCTCCCTCCTGGAATGTCGGCGGTAGTTACCTTAAGCGAGATGCGCTGCACGTCGGTGACCATCTACCAGGCCCACGCCCAGCCGCCGAAGATGGTGCTCCGCTTGGTGGAGCCGCAGCTCCCTCCTGGAATGCCGGCGGTAGTTACCTCAAGCGAGATGTGCTGCACGTCGGTGACCATCCACCAGGCCCACGCCCAGCCGCCGACGATGGTGCTCCGCTTGGTGGAGCCGCAGCTCCCTCCTGGAATGTCGGCGGTAGTTACCTCTAGCGAGATGCGCTGCACGTCGGTGACCATCCACCAGGCCCACGCCCAGCCGCCGACGATGGTGCTCCGCTTGGTGGAGCCGCAGCTCCCTCCTGGAATGTCGGCGGTAGTTACCTCTAGCGAGATGCGCTGCACGTCGGTGACCATCCACCAGGCCCACGCCCAGCCGCCGACGATGGTGCTCCGCTTGGTGGAGCCGCAGCTCCCTCCTGGAATGTCGGCGGTAGTTACCTCTAGCGAGATGCGCTGCACGTCGGTGACCATCCACCAGGCCCACGCCCAGCCGCCGACGATGGTGCTCCGCTTGGTGGAGCCGCAGCTCCCTCCTGGAATGTCGGCGGTAGTTACCTCTAGCGAGATGCGCTGCACGTCGGTGACCATCCACCAGGCCCACGCCCAGCCGCCGACGATGGTGCTCCGCTTGGTGGAGCCGCAGCTCCCTCCTGGAATGTCGGCGGTAGTTACCTCAAGCGAGATGTGCTGCACGTCGGTGACCATCCACCAGGCCCACGCCCAGCCGCCGACGATGGTGCTCCGCTTGGTGGAGCCGCAGCTCCCTCCTGGAATGTCGGCGGTAGTTACCTCTAGCGAGATGCGCTGCACGTCGGTGACCATCCACCAGGCCCACGCCCAGCCGCCGACGATGGTGCTCCGCTTGGTGGAGCCGCAGCTCCCTCCTGGAATGTCGGCGGTAGTTACCTCAAGCGAGATGCGCTGCACGTCGGTGACCATCCACCAGGCCCACGCCCAGCCGCCGACGATGGTGCTCCGCTTGGTGGAGCCGCAGCTCCCTCCTGGAATGTCGGCGGTAGTTACCTCAAGCGAGATGCGCTGCACGTCGGTGACCATCCACCAGGCCCACGCCCAGCCGCCGACGATGGTGCTCCGCTTGGTGGAGCCACAGCACCCTCCTGCGGACAAACGTAACACAACTGTTACGGACATTCCATCGAGCAATAGCTGAAACGTACGTCGCGTCGACGGCAAATATTATTGTTGGTTACGTTACAAATACCGAAAAAAAACCAAAACATGCAGCGAATATGATGTGTATCAACGTGTCATCAACGGTGAACAAGGACACATTAATCAAATAAAGAAATTTGCACAAAAAGAAGTACTTTATAAGCATGGTGCAAAGGGTGGACTCGAACCAGCAAGCCAGCCTCGCAGGCAGTTCGCCTTTCTACTCCGCCCAACGCTCTATTGCAGAGATAGAACATTGAAACGTGTTGCCGTCATCACCAAAATAGCATTTGGCATCAGACGACAGGGGCCATTCCTAGTCTCGCTTAAGTAAAATCTCCTTTTTTTACTAAATGTCATTATTATGTCAACAAATATGATATGCATGTAGATTCAACCGTGAATTAAGGACGCATTCATTATAGAAAGAAAGATAAATGTTCAATATTTGCAGTTGATGTCCTCAACGCAAGTAAAGTGCGCCCTGCCCGCGAAAGGTTGGCTTGCTGGTTCGAGTCCAGCCTTGCACTATGCTTGTAAAGGAGGTAATTTTTAACCGACTTCGAAAAAAAGGAGGAGGTTCTCAATTCGTCGGAATCTTTTTACAGCTATCTTTCAATAAATGTTTCCTTGCTTCACGATTGATTTTACATACACATAATTGAATAATGCGACAACGTGCAAAAAATAATATTTTACATATGTTTATGTTTACACATCATCAACGGTGCTATTTCAGCATCGATATACGATGCGGCTAGCGGTTGACTATGGTCTACCCATTTCGCCCGATTAAATTTTTAGAATGAGTGGCAAGTCCATTGCTAGTCATCTATCAATTTGCTAGAAAGTCTAATACCCCGAAGTAGTTGGTTTTCTCATGATTTATTCTTCACCGTATGTCTTGCACTAATGCACTTATCAAACACTAAGGAGCAAGACAGGGATGCAGTAAGCGGATATCTCACGTCACCCGGTTGAAAGAACGCGGCACCAAATCGCTAGTCAACGTGAAAAAAAAAGTTGAAAGAATGGCTGCACAAATGTAATGTTGTACTTCGGTTTGCGGTTTCAATTGCTGAGGTCAAATGCGCTGGAGAAATTTCCACAACCACAATCACAGAGATCGACAACTAAAATCGACATACCCAAAGATGAACGACAAGTGAATGCGTTGACAGCGTGATAGGCTAAACGTTTTTACAGCAATTATTTTCAAAGACGAACATCGCGCAAAATAAGATAACCTGAGTGCAGACTAGAAGTGTGAAGAGGAACTGCTAGGGCGTTGTCAACACTACATATAATAAGAAACACAAATCCCTGGGAAGAAAGATGAACAAATAAAGAGGGATTATTAAGAGCACCATGACGAAGAATCATAATGTGACCAGTTTCTACGTAGACCGCAGGGGCAACAGCCCTGTGGTTCATGCTTCCAGTATCCATATGTATGCGGGACATGTAACCGCTAAGGTTACAGCGGAGGAGACGGCGACGGCAGCAGCGGCGTGTCGCTCACCGGACGTAACGGCACGACTATTATCTAGATTTCCGCTTTATTTTAAGATCCGCTTAGCTGAGCTGTACAGTTATCTACGCAAACTGATATTGAATGTTAGAAAAACAGAATTTATAGAGGAAACATTTGGTCACCCATTTTTTGGGAATTTAAGTGTAATTGGTTCTCATTGCACACATTGGAAACGTAGTTTCTGATTCAATAAAAAGTTCATGCTGAATCTTTAGGTAGTGCGAATGTAGGATGCTCGTCAGAGCTGCATAATGCTGTCCGTCCGTCCTCTTGCTACTATCGCACAATGCGGAACAGGCAGGGAATGCACCCATTCACTATCGACATTCCAAAAGAAACCGCTTCCAAATCCTGGCGGTTATTTGGTTGAACTACTGCGGGCCCCCTGAAAAGTTGGATATCAGCCAATGCGAAATAACATATGTATAACAGGATGAAGTGACTCAGCGTGTACTATCTAAACAGCGGACTTGGCGCCTGCGTACCAGAGCGAGGTGCGGCGGCGCGGAGGCAGCTGGTGCGTTGCTCCCTGCGACGGGACTTTCGCTAGCCGCGGCCGCACCCGCACCCGCACACCAACGTCACTTTCCCTACCTGCCCTCGCCTGCTCGCCGCCGGCGGGACCCCGCCGACTAGACACCAGCAAACATTTGGAGCTATCCCCCTCTAGCGATGGTTCATTCCGGGTGCACTCCCGAGAACCCGCTTCCTCTGCTTAAGTTACTCCTTTTGACACTCCTCATTACGCTTACTGACTCCTATTCCCATTCCCACTCCTCATTTATTATATCCATTCCGTCTTATTATAGTCATTCCAGCCGGCTGAAGAGTCATTCCACACCGCATAAATAGTCATTCCCTTACACAAATCGTCCGTTCGACTATTTTGTTTGCTCATTCGCAATTTTCTATGGAAACATGCATCGAAATTAAGATTCTTGGGAATTCCCGGAGTACACGCCAATCCGGAGTTTCAAAATTCAAAATTTCAATGAGAACTGGAATCGAAATAAAAACGTATGCGGGTTCCCGGAGTTTCCGGAGTGATGATCTTTTCTTGCTCATTCCAAACATTCAATGAAAGCTTGGATCCGATTTCACACTCTAGTGGTTTTTCGGAGTGCTCACCATTCCGGTACAGCCATTCCGGAGTGACATTATAGCCACTCCGGGGTGAAAATATAACCATTCCGAAATGGAAATTTTAACCAAACCAGATTTTTGTGGGTTTTTTGAAGTTACATTGCACCTGATTGAGAATTTGGAGCCGGAATGACCCATCGCTACTTCCCTTTTTGCAGCTCAATCGCTGGGTCGCAAGCCATTTCAGGCCAAAACTGAGCATCGTGTCCCGTGGGAGTCAGGTACTAGTTAGTGAGCGCAACACTCCGGCAGATGTCGCTGTGTCGCGTGACGTGACGCACGCCAGCGCGGGACCACCTTCCGCATTCACTTCCTAAAACTGCGCGAGTCACGGTGAAAGCGTCCCGCGCGGGTCACGTCGCGCCGTCGGGCGTCCGGTCCATCACAGATTTACCTTAAGGCTGTCGAGAAGTAACAGGAAATCTAAGATTTTAAAATATTTATAAATGCATTTGTTGTCCATTGGCCAAGGCACAATTTTGCGCGGCGACTGCCATTAAAATAGCGAAATCCTCTTCCAGGGCCTAACGTTTCCCTTTATGTTTGTTTTATTTTATTTTGTAAATATCTATATTTTTCAGAAAAAAAATCGGATGTAAAAAAAAAAAAATTTTTTATGTTTTTTAGCCAAAATTTTCCAATCTAAAATATTATTTAAAAAATTAAAACATGTAGACTAGAATATATTTTAGAATTTAAAATTTCAAAAACCTAGTAAAACATTAAGAGCAAGGAAACAGTTATTGCCCGTAGTATAGGAAATTGATAGGGTTAACTCTTAACACTCCTGAACATATACGTTACTACAAGGTTGTTAAAACCTTCACAGAGCAATACTAAGGTTTACCGAAATAATGTTTAAAAATTACATTGAAAATATCGGGGAAAAAAACACGCCAAAAAGACAATAAATATGAAGTGCCAGAACATCAATGACGATAGCAGAGCACGGAAACAGAAAATATTTCAAAGATATAAATACATAATAGGAATTAAAGTAGCGGGAGCACTAACGCAACGAAAGGGCTGCATCGATCAAGAAACGTGTTTTTGTTTCGCTTATCATGCGAGCCGGATCGAGAAAGATAGACTTTTATCGGTCGATAGAGCCGTATAGTTTGTTAGTGCTCCCGCTGTTGCAGTACTTCGTAAAGGTCAGGTGTGTAGCACCCATTATCGTAGTGCATGTATGAAAATATGAATGTCTGTAGAGGGAGCGGAAGATGAATACTACTACAGTATGGAGGTCAGATCTCTACCTACCCTTGCGGAAAGCGACGGGATGTCATGTATATGTTACGGTTCAAACCCAGTGTTGGTTAAAGTCCGATTTTTTTTTCTTTAAAGGTAACTAATAATTTCATTATATACCCGTGTCGAGTGCACTTATATCGAGTTTATTGTAAACAGATTGACATTCTATTTTTTTCTTGATATCGGCTATTTGAACTGTGCACTCAACGTGGGTGTCAGTCAGTCAGTCAGCGTGTTTGCGTCCACTGCTGGACATACGCCTCTCCAATCCTTCTCCAGTTCTCCCGGCCCTCAGCGGTACGGAACCACTGCTTTCCGCCGACGCACTTGATGTCGTCTTCCCACCTGGCGGGTGGTCTTCCCACACTCCGTTTGCCTGTCCACGGCCGCCAGTGTAGGACACGAACATGGGCACAGACATGGGTGAGACACCCAATAACCTTCAAGGGAAAAATAATTTGGGACTTTTACCGACATTTCGGCAGCGCAATCAGTAAAAGAAAGACTGACGAATTGACACATTTTGAGTGTCCAGTTACCGAGATACTGCTTAAATCTAGTGTAATTTGACGCGATGTTGTAACTGTGCATAAGGCTTGTCATGGAGCCTAGATCCCGTGTTGCGTGTGTGCGATATAAGACATCCATGCGCAATGAAATGCCACGTTCCCACCCTATAATTTTTATTTAGAGTATATTCAGAAAAAGTTATTAAACTTTTTTGTTTATTTCAATCCCAATAATCATTTCACAGATGTTATGTACTGGCCGTAGCAACACCCTGTATACATGAAAACTGAACATTGTTAGAATCTTGGTTCTCATAATATATATTTTTTACTTACATAATAAAATTTCGCCTTTATTAGCACAATTTAAAATTCCCAATAAGCACCTACAACCTTTCTATACATTACACTCATCGGTCAAACATTTGCACCTTTCCGCATTTGTGCCTCGCGCATGATCGAAAGATTGACACAGACTGCGGCAGCTTGAACAATGAACTTGAACAATATCCGCCGCGATCACTTGTCACCCGTCACACATTCTAAGGTCCGAGTGCACGAAAGAACAAAAAATCTAAATCAACGTCAACGTCTGATCAAACACGTCACTTTGTGTGGAAAGTATAGAAGAAACTCTATGCGGATCACTAAAAGTGACGTGTTTGAACATTGATTAACTCGGACGTCTCTTCGTGCAACCGGGGCTAAAGGATGCAGAATAGTGACGACGGTTTTAATAAAAAATATTAAACAACACAATGTTGTCTACAGAAAACAGTTTATTGAACATTAAAAAAATAAAGACCTCTTGTTTACCGTTGATCCGGCCTTGGAATGTATAGTTACCACTACTACCGTTCTTGTAGTTAATTATTGCGTAGATCAGGTTTATTTAGAGCCTGGTTTGTGTAAAAGCTCGTTTTGGGTGAGGTCAAAAACCGTGCGCGATAAAATTCCAGCGCGCGTGATTTGAACTAGAAGCCGCGGCGGTGGCGGCGGAGGCGCATTCCGTCGCGGTTCAAGAGAAATTATTATCTATCCATCTCTCTCCACCCGGCCGTCTCCCTTTCTCATCAGCGACCGATGTCGATGTGTGTCAGGCACCTGACAGTCTACCGGCGGCAAGACTGTGAAACCGACGCGATCCAACCAGACGATACAAGATTTTGAAACTAAAAACAAAACAAAAATACAAACATGAGTGTTAGAAAACAATAGGAGAGATTGCGGTCTAAGTTAGAAAGGTGGCATATAACAGGTTAAAGGTGAAATCTCTTCTAGACAAGTAATTCATACCATTCAAAGTGTATTTTTTTTTTGGAAATGCCAGCGTCAAACTCAGAGTGTTTGTGAATTTAACACCAAAATCAAGACAAGTTGGGTTGCAAATTCGACTCACGCGCATCTAACGGCGACACACGGACATATCCTCGTTTCGTCACATCATCCGTTTGAAACTCGACACAACGTACGTCGGTACTCGCATCAATTAAAAGCGTCACGTGCACGGCGGACGCGCCGAACTTCTGGAGTGCAAATAATTGTAATGAGTGAAAGTGTGGATTCGGTGAGAAGTGAAGAAAATCAGTCGGTGTTACGGATCGGCAGCACGTGATAACAGTGGTGTGCCGCACTAGACGAAGTCGGGAAGACACGGTCAGTAAACCTCCGTTCGACCGTTGCGAAGACAAGCGCTGTCATGTATGAAGGCGCAAAGCGCTACGAATTACTTTCTGTTATTGTTGTTACGTTGTTGTCGATTTCTACGCCGACCATTTCCGCATGTTTGAACCTATTTGTATCTTCATTGCGAAAATTTGTTGCTTTATTCTGTACCGTAGTACCTATGTAGTTCTAGAAGTAAAGAAAAAAACATTGCTTAAGGTGGCCCAACCCGCCGGGACTAACTCATTCGCAGGCGCTGTACAAAACCGTGCTGTTGCGCTCTGGGACCTACTCTGTTTTAAAGAAAAAGACAGGCTCCGTGATGAGGAAGATGCAACACGTCCACAAAAAAAAACAATGTGCATAGTGTATGATTTGGTAAGATTTACGAAAATTCTGATTTCAAAACGACTTATAGCTAAAAGTAAACCACGACCGCTGTAGTCAAAAATCTAACAAAAACCAAATAGATTATAAATCTTGATTAAATAAGCTATGTCTGATGACTAATCTTTTTAAGATTTTCTTACTTTATCATTGCGTAATAAACCACCAAGGTTATTGTATAAAACGCGCGAAAAATTTTAGAATTTTCGGACTTTTTAACTTAGAAACCAAACACAATTTTACAATGCAAACGGTCATCAGACATCTAGTTCGATCAAATAAAGCTCTTTTGAGCAAAATTTGGGATCTCTGATAAGAAATATGGGCGTGATCTTCTTTCCCCGTTTGTATGGGGAGTTGAGCGGGTTGGGCCACCTTAAGACAATTCCCATAACATTATGCATATAAATTTTAATTCAATTCAACTTTTATTCCAAAATTTCATCACCTGCAGCAAAGGTGATCTCTATGTAAGATCCGGATTGAATGTATGATGATGATAAAATCGATACACAACGTTCTACAAAAAAAAAATTATCTTTATTAGATGGCATCGCTGCAGGACTTCAGGCGGAAAATTATGCCAGTTATGCATAACTTGGTCGTCACGTTGTTTGATGAACAGAATATTAGGAAGCAGGAAATACATTTGAACGCATCCCACTTGAAATAATACATATTTCATAACAGTAAAACTTATTTTGTGAAAAATATATGCATATTAAGATCACTTTACCCCTAAGTAGCTGTTTTTAACATATTGTTACGAGCGCGCCCCGCTGCGAAGACATAGCGCTGATACACTACCAAAGTGCGCCAAATGGTTCCTTCGAATTGCATTAGATGGCGCTACTTGTCTTATTACATTGCGCAGGCTATCGCATCACTGTCGTCCCATATAAAGTGACGCCTCGTCCAGCTGACTTCAGAAACAAATCTCGGACATTCTAGTAATGTCTCGAGGGAGATTGTTCTCGACTGCTGCCCTACATGGGTGCCTAGAAATCGGTGGAGTGTTCTGGAAAGAAGCTCCACCGATATAAAAGGCGCCCAAGGCGCTGAGGGCGGCAGTCTATTTTTGGAAGCGAAGTGAGCGAGAACAAGCGATATAGAAGTGCAGTGAACTAGCTCTGAAGTGAATCAGTGAAGTGAGTGATATAGTTTGTAAATTAGTGTTTGAATTAACCTAGTGTGAAATTGTATTTGTGAGTTTGCTTGTGAATTATTTGAAATAAAGGAAGAGTGTTGAGTATTGGTGTTTTCTTCTCTAATCTGCACCCTACCCGCGTAATAATTGGTGTCAGAAGCGGGGATTAGAGATGCCGATTACACCGAGAGAAGACCAGGAAGGCGTGAGGACCAGGAGCCAGACGGCAGCCGACACAACACCGGCCGAGGATGCAGCAGCCTCAGGAACTCAAGAATTCGAGAGCCATCAATTAATGACGCAAACTCCTGCCTTGGACTTGAACGCATTGATGACCTTCATGCAAGAACAGGCCCGCCGTCAAGAGGAGCAGATGCAAGAACAGGCCCGCCGTCAAGAAGAGCAGTTGCAAGAACAGGCCCGCCGTCAGGAAGAACAGGCCCGCCGTCAAGAAGAGCAGTTGCAAGAACAGGCCCGCCGTCAAGAGGAGCAGGCGCAGGAACATGCTCGCCGTCAGGAGGAGCAGCAGCAAGAACTGATGTGGGCCGTTAGGGAATCCAATGCCAAAATAAAGGAGAAGCTTGATGAGGTCAACTCTAAGATCGAAGAGCAAGACCAAACTCTCGGGCGCCATGAAGAGCGACTGAACGGGCTTGAGTCAAAGATATCCGAAGAAATGGAGAAAATCAAGACCTGTGGAGTAACTGTATCTTCATCTGCAACAGCAGGAGCAAGATTTAAGGCTCCTCCTTTCGATGGTTTGACATCCTGGGCCGCTTACAAACTTCAGTTTGAATCAGTGGTTATTGCAAATGGATGGAATGAGAACCAAGCACGAACTGCTTTGACCTTAGGACTTCGGGACAAGGCACTCCATGTTCTCGAGGCTTTAGGTCCCCAAATCACCTATGACGGACTTTTAGAAGCACTGGAGTCAAGGTTTGGCGACAAGCATTTGGAACACGTCTATCGAGCTCAACTTCGTGATCGAGTACAACGAGCAAGTGAAGGACTTCAACAGTGGGCACTGGAAATCGAAAAACTTGTCCGAAAGGCCCATCAATCATCATCGAAATCTTCGTTGGAAGATTACTTGGTGCAGGCTTTCGTGGATGGCATCAGGGACGTCGAAGTACGAGCTGCTGTACGATTGAGTCACCACACAACGGTGAAGGACGCTCTTGCCCACGCGTTGGAGGTCGAAGCGGTTCGATCAGATCCCCGAGCGCATCGAGTAAGAGAAGTGGTGTCGTCGGAAACCAGAGCACCTGTAAGACGTAAATTTACTCCCCGGTGCTACAAGTGTAATGAACTGGGGCACCTTCGACCCAATTGCCCCAAAAATCAAACCGAAAGGCCTGATGCTGCAAATGAAGATGAAAAGGCCAGAACCGGGGGGCGGATGCTGGCTGGTAAAATAGAAGCCCCAAAAGTCACAATTTCGCAGGCATGTACTGGAAACAGCCTGCTCGTTGAAGGCCAAGTGAACGGGATATATTGCAACTTGACCTTGGATACTGGAGCATCCCGTACAATCGTTAAGTCAAAAACCTTTGGCCGCGTCATATGGAATCGTCGCCAGTATTTTAATGGTTGCAGTCTTCAGACAGCTACCGGCCAGCACATACCCGTTTATGGAGAGATAGAAGTTACGATTAAAATTGGATGTAAGACTTATCGCCATACCGCCGTTTTAGCAGATATCATCGATGATTGCATTCTAGGTTTGGACTTTATGAGAACTAACAACTGTAAAATCGATGTGGCAAATGGCGTGCTAATACGTGGCAAAGAAGAAGTTTCCTGGCTACGCAAATGTGATGAAATTTCCTCAGATAAATTGGACACAGGGAGATCTAAAGTCGCCACTCTTTTGGAAGAAAGCAGACGGGACCTGACTGTTGATGATTTCAAGAAAGCAACAAATCTACTTATGCGATATTCAGACATCTTCTCTTCGCACGACGGAGACATTGGGAGAACAAGCATGGTTAAGCACCGCATCGACACAGGAGATGCTCTTCCAATACGTCAGAGGCCACGCCGCGTTCCCATAGCTAAAGAAGAAGAAGTTCAGAGAATGATAGCAGACATGCAGAAAAATAATGTTATAGAGACTTCATCAAGTCCATGGTGTTCACCCGTAGTTCTGGTAAAGAAGAAAGATGGCAGCACCAGATTTTGTGTGGACTATCGTCGTTTAAATGATGTAACGAAAAAGGACAGCTATCCGATTCCTAGAATTGATGACACGCTGGATACATTGAGTGGTATGAAGTGGTTCACAACCCTGGACCTGAAGAGCGGCTACTGGCAGGTGGAAATCGACAACAAAGACAAAGAGAAGACAGCGTTTACCACAGGGCATGGGCTGTGGCAATTCAAAGTGATGCCGTTTGGACTTTGTAATGCTCCCGCAACCTTCGAGAGGCTTATGGAACGAGTACTTTTTGGGCTGATCGGGGAAGCTTGTCTGGTGTACTTGGACGATATAATCATATTAGGGCGGACATTTGATGAGCACATCAAGAATTTGGAGAACGTTTTGAGCAAGATTCGCCAAGCTAACCTTAAACTGAGTGGCAAGAAGTGTTCTTTCTTCAAGCGTCAGGTTAGCTATTTGGGTCACGTTATCTCCGGAAATGGCATCCAAACTGACCCAAAGAAGATCGAAGCCGTACAGGAGTGGCCAATTCCAAAGTATAAGACTGAAGTTCGTGCCTTTTTAGGACTGTGCTCATATTACCGCCGTTTCGTCCGAAACTTCTCCGAGATTGCTAAGCCTCTGCATCGACTTAAAGAAGATAAGCGTCAATTCAATTGGGACGAGGACTGCGCAAATTCGTTTCAAGAACTTAAGCAACATCTCTGTAACACTCCAATCTTGGGCTACCCCGAAGCCGATAAAGAGTTCATAGTCGACAAAGACGCAAGTAATACCGGAATCGGCGGTGTACTCTCACAACGTCATGGGGACAAGGAGATCGTTATTGGTTATTTCAGAAAATCCCTTTCAAAACCAGAACGGAACTATTGTGTGACAAGACGAGAGCTTCTAGCAGTAGTGAAGACTTTGCAGCATTTCAACAAGTATCTTCTCGGCCGAAGATTCCGCTTGAGGACTGACCACGCTGCTTTGAAATGGCTGCTTCAGTTTAAGAATCCAGAAGGGCAGGTTGCACGTTGGCTGGAACAGCTCCAAGAGTATCAGTTTGATACAGAGCATCGGAGTGGTAAAACCCATGGAAATGCTGACGCTTTGTCTCGTCGACCCTGCCCAGAAGAGTGTAAGCACTGCATCAGGGAGGAGATAAAGGAGACCGTTCATTTAAAGGCCATCCGAACGGATAACATCAGCGAAGAATGGAGCAATGAAAACATGAAGCTAGCCCAGGAGGGGGACGATGATCTGATGACCATTATTCACTGGAAGAGAGCAGGAGAGACAAAGCCAGAATGGAAAGATATTTCTGCAATGAGCACAGCGACTAAAAGTTACTGGGCGCAGTGGTCGAGCCTGGTACTTCATGACGGAATATTGTACAGAAAATGGGAAACACCTAACGGAAAGGATACTTCTCTGCAATTAGTCATCCCCAGATCTAAGATTAAAGAAGTTCTTCAATGCCTGCACGATGGAACTTCAGGTGGACATTTGGGAATAAAGAGAACTCTCCTGAAGATACGTCAACGGTTCTACTGGATAAATTGTCGCGATGATGTAGAAGATTGGTGCCGTAAATGCACGATCTGTAGCGCTGTTAAAGGGCCTCATACACGGAGCAAGGGAACTTTAAAATTGTACAATGTTGGAGCTCCGTGGGAGAGAATTGCTCTTGATGTGGCTGGCCCTTTTCCTCCGACAAATGACGGCAACCGTTATTTTATGGTCGTAATGGATTATTTCACTAAGTGGCCTGAGGTATTTGCCATACCAAACCAAGAGGCGATCACGGTTGCACAGAAATTGGTCCACGAAGTTTTCTGTCGCTATGGAGTACCTCTTGAGATACACACTGATCAAGGCAGAAACTTCGAATCCCGAGTGTTTCAGGAGACATGTCGAATAATGGGAATCCATAAGACCAGGACAACCCCATACCACCCACAGTCAGATGGCATGGTGGAAAGATTTAATCAGACATTGGAAAGACACTTGGCCAAATTGGTAGAAGACCATCAAAAGGATTGGGACCAGTATATTCCGCTGTTTCTGCTGTCATACCGAACCGCTGTGCATGAAAGCGTAGATGAAACTCCAGCCTACATAAATTTTGGACACGAACTCAGACTACCAGCTGACCTTCTGACAGGAATTCCACCAGAGGCATCCCATTGTGTAACAGAGTATGTGTCAGATCTGCGAGGAAAAATGGACACTGTTTATGAACGTGTCAGAGAGGCTGGTCTACGAGCAAGCGAGCGGATGAAAACACGTTACGACCGCAAAGCTAATGGAAATGTATTTGAAGAAGGATCTTTAGTTTGGCTACATAATCCATTACGAAAAAAAGGAAAAAGTCCCAAACTGCAACCAAAATGGGAAGGCCCATATAGAGTGGTGTCTAAAATCAATGACGTGACATATCGTATCCGCCGGAATGATAGATGTCGGGAAAAGATTGTGCACGTAGATCGTCTGGCCCGATACCACGGAGACAATTATGCTCGAGACGAGCATAACTAAGGAGGAGCGCGCCCCGCTGCGAAGACATAGCGCTGATACACTACCAAAGTGCGCCAAATGGTTCCTTCGAATTGCAGTAGATGGCGCTACTTGTCTTATTACATTGCGCAGGCTATCGCATCACTGTCGTCCCATATAAAGTGACGCCTCGTCCAGCTGACTTCAGAAACAAATCTCGGACATTCTAGTAATGTCTCGAGGGAGATTGTTCTCGACTGCTGCCCTACATGGGTGCCTAGAAATCGGTGGAGTGTTCTGGAAAGAAGCTCCACCGATATAAAAGGCGCCCAAGGCGCTGAGGGCGGCAGTCTATTTTTGGAAGCGAAGTGAGCGACAACAAGCGATATAGAAGTGCAGTGAACTAGCTCTGAAGTGAATCAGTGAAGTGAGTGATTTAGTTTGTAAATTAGTGTTTGAATTAACCTAGTGTAAAATTGTATTTGTGAGTTTGCTTGTGAATTATTTGAAATAAAGGAAGAGTGTTGAGTATTGGTGTTTTCTTCTCTAATCTGCACCCTACCCGCGTAACTATATTTTTAAATTAATTTCTTTAGGAAACACGATGCAAATATACATATACAAACCTATCGGTAACTTAAAAAAAAACACAAACCAGCCAGGAAATTTTCTTAATAAGGACAATAATTAGTCCCTTACGTAGTTATTGAAAATGCACACCAAATTACGAGAACCAAATTAAAATAAAATATTAGAGGAAACTCATTACTTACGCAACAACAGATCAAACAAAGATTCTTCATCAACACAATTATCGTGGAATAATGATCAACTTCTTTGCGTCTAAATGATTGGTATCACATCGGTTTACGTGGAAAGTGTAGTGTGAAAGGATACATTGGGATGGACATCAATAACGAATAGGCTCCTAACGGTTCGCAAGGTATACGTGTGAATGCATAACTTTAAAAGTAATAAGGGTTACATATGCAGGGTTTTTAGCAGAATCGCTCTTACAAAAAAGGGAAAAGGGATTGAACATTAAAAAAAAGACCAAAAACAAATTGTTTTATCCAATTTGTTGACCGTTGGGATCATACTGGAAACTATTAAATGTTTTCAAATATGTAGATTCTTGGATGGGATGTGGTAACTATCAAATGTTGTATGAAATTTATGTAGAATGAAACATTGAATACCCCTATAATAGCAAAACTAATTATGTATCGAAATGTGGCATAACGTTTAATTATGGGATTTTCGACAAATAGACGACATCAATCAAGTAATTATAATCACAATATACATACACAAAAATTGCAAGTTAATTTACTTAGTTCTTCGATTGCCGATGTTTACATCACATTAGTAAAGCACGTACATCTAAATATGAAATAGGTAGCCAGGCACAACCAAGCAAAATACACTCAACAATTGATGGAAGACGATGTTTGACTGTGTATTACTCCTTGCACTTCGCAAGAGTTCGTGAGGACTTCATCACTCTTTACGGATTAACATCATAACTTTCTTACTCATTGAATTGATGTCATTAGATGCGATAACTATCTTCACGCCTCCGCTCCCGTGGTAACGCCTGCTCAGCTTTATTCTGTTCTAATTCCGAACTTTCATCAGATCGTCTTCATTGTTCATCTGTCTTAATGATTACATTAACAATCAGGTGGGAAGTATTTTTTATTATTAAAAGAAAGAATAGTTTATTAGAAAGAAAAAGTATAAGTTAAACAATGTTATATGCTAAAATAACAGTAGGACTTCATATGTTTGAAAAATGTTACGGCTTTTCACGCGGCAGGTAGAGATATTCTCCGATGTTTCGTGCTAATCATTCAGCCCGTTGTCAAGGAGGCATCCGCCGCGCTTGAGTCGTTTGCTGCGCACATGTCTAACGACCGCGGTAACCTCAAAAGTATCAGGACTTCATATGATGAGATAATTAAAGTAGTTGTGTTTATTTGATGTACTTGAATATTATATGTAGTCAAAACCTTGTCACCTAAACTGGCCATTATTGGTTGTATCAATTTCAAATACTCCATACAAGACCACGTTTTCACCTTGGCAAGAAGCAGTTTGGGCCAGAGTGGAGTACTCACGCCGCACCCTGTTGAATATAGTTAGCTTTTTTTAGGCGAGCTCAGCAGTCCTCGACGTGGGCAACGTGGGGTTAGAAGTTCAGGACATGCGTCAATTCGACACCGAGATACCCAATGTACGTCATGATCGTTTCTTATTTGCATTTTGTGCTAAAAAGCCTAGCAACCCTATATCGACAGTGCCTGCTATTTTTGCAAACTTGCTTCTACTCAAGTCAATTACAGGATATGTCTCTATGTATGTACAATCTTAGATTTTTCATCTAAGTGTACAATCATATTTTCTTCACCCACAACGACCATGAGTAAATATTTGTAGAAGCGATTGTTTTTTTGTCTGTAACTAAAGTTAAATGTAAATTTCAACAAAAATGATATCATATCCACTTTACTTTTAAGGGAATAATTTTTTTTTATTTGGTCCACAAACAGATTGATATGTTACACATGATACATTTAAAAAATCCCTCAAAAATAGTCAAACATATACTCCTAAGCAGTGAACACGACATGCATTATAATAATATACAGAAAGTCACATCTAAAAGGTTTAAACAAACTTACAATTAACTAAGAACAAAAACAAAATGAAAAAGAAAAAAAGTATGTATTTTACAGTTAGAAGTAAATTCTTAAATAAATGTTGACAGTAGTCAATTACGAAAAGTCTAAAGAAAAATAAATATTCATAACATATTCAGGTGACTTTAATATGTTTAATTTGGAACAGGGTGTCGGCGAAAATGTCACATCTGTCTCTCCATTCATTGCAAATAGAACACACCTGTGAATAGGAGAGTGCTGACCAATATTACTGTAACATAATACATAAAAAGGACAATAATTTATCTTTCTGCTGCCTACCCTGGGTAAATTTATCTTTACATAATTTAATAGAGCTGGACAATCCACGTGGTTATTAATAATCTTGTGCATAAAAATTACATCTGCTCTAGAGCGGCGGAACGTTAAAGTTTCTATCTCAAAATGATCAAGTCGCTGTTCATAGGTGCTTAGGGTTCGACATTATATATTTCAATTTCTACTTCCACCGAATTATGTACATAGATGATTTTCGCTCAGCTGTTTCTACATAATCAATACCGCTAACTTGCTAATCATTATCATTGTAAAGCAAAGGACGGGGCCACCGCTTCTGTACCCAGCCCAGGCCGTTACTCGACCCAAAGAAAAAACCGGCCAAGTGCGAGTCGGTCTTGCACACGAAGGGTTCCGTACTATCGTACAAGATTTTACACAAACAAATCACGTTTTTTGTATGGGGGGCCGTATATTTTTTGTTGTTATAGCGGCAAAATAAATACACACTCTTTAAAATTTTCAGCCGTATCACACATATCATATCACAGCCTGTGACAGACGCACGGACAGACGGACGGACGGACGGACCTCCGTTTGCACCCTTTGGGTACGGAACCCGAAAAACTTCCGCGACACCAATACGACGCAGATTAAAATATATTTAAATTAAGGTGACCATTTTTAGGGTTCCGTACCCAAAGGGTGCCAACGGAACCTTATTACTAAGCCTCCGCTGTCCGTCCGTAAAGGGGGCCCCATGTAAAAAACCTGATTGTTTTGTGTTAAATCTTGTGCGATGGTACGGAACCCTTCCTGTGCGAGTTCGACTCGCACTTGGCCGGTTTTCATAATTCTGAAATCAACATTGACGTAGGCCGTCGTTACGTTTCAGGGTGCATGAGAGATGAGTGCTATAGTGAACGCCGCCGCTGACGTCATCAGCGGGACAGCCATCGCCGCCGCAGGAAGTCAGGTAGCTAATAATAATATATATTTTTTTTTTCAGGTAAAACCTATACACAATTTAAAATTAAACCTACAATATCACATCATTTAACTAAGACTGCTGTACAATTAATATAGTTTTTATTTTCATTTTGTCATTTGGTCAACAGTAAATCCCACATACTATTGTTTCATTCTTATAAAATTACTTGTCCGAGATAATTTTAACTATTTAATTTTCCGATTTACAAATTCGATCCATAAACCCTGCTCGCCGCTTCCGCATTATGGCGTAGAAGTCGTCAAGCCGATACTCAGCGAACATACCAGATGCACTACATCTCCAGGGCAGTCTCAACATACATCGAAACGCATTGTTGTACTGTATACGTAGCGAGTTGTAGACTGATAACATGAACATAGCTCGATCAAACTTTCATAGAAGCAATCTTCAACCCTCCTTTGGTGGAGACAGCTGGAAAGTAAATACATATACACTGCAATCGCTGGCTGACAATAACGACTTATTTAAAGTTTCATCAACTAGAAACATTTCCGTGACGAATTTGAACCAAGACTCAACAATAAGTTTATTCGCAAACCTCAGCTCTCACGCCAAACGTCAGCAATTAATTGTAGAGTCATTGTACGTCAACTTGTCTCACGGTTTCAAATGCATACGGTAGCAAGGACTTGCACTTGCTAGCAGGATGTAAACAAGATAATGCACACGAGGTTCTGAAAATATTGTCATATGATTAGGTCAGCGTTTTGGAAATTGCAGATATTTTCCAGATGTTCCCATTTTAATCGCGAGTGATGTGCACTTTTTGATTATTTATTTAAGTGGTGTTTCCATTCATTCCATTTCAGGTAATTAAAGTATGAACTTTGAACATGAGATAGCCTGACAGAGTCATACCATATCATATTCCCTTCCCAACTAAAATGCTTCCAAGTAATCTGTAGTGCACACACCCTCTCTCTAACTTAGTCACATAAACCCTTAATATCTTTCACATACACATACCCTCATATTTCACCATTACTACACCAACGTTGATAACATAAACTATGTATGTTAATAGATTCTAAAATTTTAAAAAGTTTTTGCTGTAAGTTATTCCAGAAATGCCTTAAATTAAATGAACAGGAATACCAACTGCTCCCTATAGTACAGTCTACGGGCTAGTTTAGGGAGCAGGGTGTATACATGGTTATGGGTCAATCTATATGACATATTGCATAAATTTTTTTTTCTGTATTTCATGGCTTTATTTTTTGATCAATAAAACATGTTTTTATTGAAGTGAATTTCAAGGCCTAAAGGGAATTCAATATCGTCTGGAAGACTCATTGACTTCTGGCACGTGGCACAATTAAGGAATGAGTTTGATGAGAAAAGTGTTTGTCGCGTGGCAGGTGGCGTGGTTCATCCCCATGCTAGTGGCGGCCATCGCCTACTTCCAGTACGAGCAGATGGACCCGGAGAGCAGACCCGTCAGCGTGGACGACGCCAGCCTGCTGCCCGACTACGACTTCATTGTGGTCGGCGCTGGCTCCGCAGGTACCGTTTATTGTATTTATCAAACTAAGGAAGCGAAAGAGACGAGTTGGCGAGTTGAATATGCGTCTAGTTCGTTAAGTTAAAGTACTTATTGTTTGAGTGATTGGCATAGTTTGCTTATGAAGAATATATTTCTAAAGGAATAAACGGCTATCTCTAGACTGATATAACGATCGAAACACATATAAAAACACAAAATAGTTTTATCAAGGTACTTGAGTATTACGTAGTTCACACGTAGAATATAGGGGAAGAAGTATATCTCGAAGACAATGTCTTGGATTGTCTTGCCATATGAGCCAATGTATATTATACTGATTTATAAGGTGTATTTTCTTGGCTATCTTTTGTCTTTCTTAGAACTGTAAACTACAGTTCGCCACCCAACGAGTTGGGGCACTGCAGCAGGCTGCTCCTGGAGGCGGACGTTGACGAAACGGAGATCGTCGTGCGACGAGCCGCTGCTGGTCGGTTGTCTGCATCTCAGCAAGCTCTACTAGCAGTTAAATAATGTTCCAGGCGCCGTGGTCGCCAACAGACTGTCGGAGGTGGGGCATTGGAACGTGCTGCTGTTGGAGGCGGGCGGCGACGAAACGGAGATCTCGGACGTTCCGCTGCTGGCCGGATACCTGCAACTCAGCAAGCTCGACTGGCAGTACAAAACCGAGCCCACCGGGACATTTTGTCAAGGTACTGTAATCAATTAATTAAACTTTAACAAAGTTGAAGCTAGGTTGTTGTCTGTTCAACGCTTTTAAAACGATAGAGCACACAAACATTGGTGTGGATATATTAGTACGCATGAATTCGCTTTAACGTTAGCATTTAAACTGTATGCACGCGATGCGCTGGGCACATATTATGATAGTAGGTTTAGTGTATTAGTCATACATGTCCAGGTCCATAAAAAACAAATGCCAACATGAATATTGCGCCAAGAGAGCAGAATATTTGTATGATATATTTTTTCTATTTCCAGCTATGGAAGGTGGACGCTGCAATTGGCCGCGAGGCAAGGTTCTTGGCGGCAGCTCTGTGCTTAACTACATGCTGTATCTGCGCGGGAATAAGAAAGACTACGATATGTGGGAGACCCTCGGCAACGTCGGCTGGGGCTACAAGGATGTACTGCATTACTTTAAGAAGTCTGAGGACAATAAGAATCCCTACCTCGCACAAACCCCCTACCATGGTACGGGAGGATATCTCACGGTGTCGGAAGCGGCCTACCATACTCCGCTGGTTGCCACTTTTGTTCAAAGCGGCGTCGAAATGGGATACGTGAATAGAGACATCAACGGCGAGAAGCAGACCGGTTTCATGGTGGCCCAAGGTACAGTGAGGCGAGGTAGTCGGTGCTCAACGTCTAAGGCTTTTCTGCGTCCGGCAAAGATGAGAACGAACCTTCACATCGCGACCAATGCCTTCGTCACTAAAGTCCTTATCGATCCGAGAACGAAGGTCGCATTTGGAGTGGAATTCGTCAAGAACAAAATGGTATATAGAATCAGAGCTAGGAAGGAAATCGTTTTATCAGGTGGAAGCGTTAACTCGCCCCAACTGCTAATGCTTTCCGGTATAGGGCCTGCGGAGGAGCTCTCCAAACATGGAATACCCGTTATACAGAATTTGAAAGTCGGGCAAAATCTCCAAGATCACATCGGCCTAGGCGGTCTAACGTTCATGGTGAACCAGCCTGTTTCCATAGTGGAATCTCGACTGCATACTGTGTCAACGCTCATGGACTATGCTGTGTTTGGAGAAGGGCCACTCACTATCATGGGTGGCGTCGAAGGACTAGCTTTCGTCAACACGAAGTACGCCAATACCTCCGAAGACTTCCCAGATATAGAATTCCATTTCATTTCAGGCTCGACTAACTCCGACGGTGGAAATCAACTGAAGAAGGCCCACGGTCTTAAGGATGCATTCTACGATGCGGTATTTCGTTCAGTCGACAACGTCGACGTATGGAGCGTTATCCCCATGCTGCTGCGGCCGAAAAGTAAAGGTTACATTTCGCTGCGAAGCGGGAGCCCATACGACTACCCTTACATCCATCCTAATTACCTCAGCGATGAACTCGACCTCAAAACGCTCATCGAAGGGGTGAAGATCGCCGTCGCCATGTCTCGAACGAAGGCTTTTCAAAAGTATGGCTCCTCGCTCCTGAAGAACCCGTATCCCGCGTGCGCGAGCGTCCAGCGGTTCACGGATGCGTACTGGGAGTGCATGATCCGGCAATACACGTGCACGATCTACCACCCGGTCGGGACGTGCAAGATGGGCCCCTACTGGGACTCGGACGCGGTGGTGGACCCGCAGCTGCGCGTGTACGGGGTGACGGGGCTGCGCGTGGTGGACGCCAGCATCATGCCGAACCTGGTGAGCGGCAACACCAATGCCCCCGCCATCATGATCGGCGAGAAGGGCAGCGACATGATCAAGGAGTTCTGGCTGCGGAGAAGGACCACTCGCTACTACACTTGAGCGGAAGTCAATGGATGTCGGTTTTGATTGCGGTCGACGAGGCGACAGAGTTCTATATCCTATAGTGAGAGTGGGAAAAAGATGAAGAATATGAATTTGATGACGATAATTTTAACAAAAACAGTGATATGTGTTGTACAATGAGATATTTATGTATTAAATTAGACTTTTAAAATGATGCTCAATGATTAATTTATGGAAAATTACATCTACGATCACACTTTATTTATTTTGGTAAGAATAATACAAAACATGTTTTCTTTATTTAGTACTTAAACATTTGTTAGACCCTTAAATTGCATGGATATCATAATAAGTAGAGTATTGTACAGGTGCATGTAATGTCTTATAATAAATAAAATTTATAAATTAAAAGAAAATACCAACCATGAGTTATTCTTACAATTAAAGGCGTATATCATGGATATTAGTTAAGTTATCAACATTTTATGAATATTCATGTTTATTAATATCATTTTATTTAACATTTTAGACGCGTACATCATGGATATAAGTTAATTTATAAAAAAAAACCGCCGTAACATTCAGTTGATTTATTTAATATGCAAAATGTCAGGAAAAACTTTCTTTTGACTGAGGAAACTGGTACGCACCATTGCATGGAACTTGATCACCTCACTATCCTCTTAAATAATAATCTTCATAATCTTCAATCCTTTGGCCCAAACAATCCTTTGGCACTAACTTGAATGACTTTAAGAGAGTAAAAAGCGATTCTTCCTGATATAGATAAAAAGTTTGATGTCTTCCAATCATCGGTGACATATTGTTGGTGC
This sequence comes from Incurvaria masculella, assembly GCA_946894095.1. Classification (NCBI taxonomy): domain Eukaryota; kingdom Metazoa; phylum Arthropoda; class Insecta; order Lepidoptera; family Incurvariidae; genus Incurvaria; species Incurvaria masculella. The sequence goes on along the minus strand of OX335661.1, from coordinate 17,343,468 downwards.
CGGCCTCGCGAAATTGTGCAAAACAGTTTAGTGCAGTTTACATTCCAGTATTAGTTCTGATAGGCGCCGGTGTCGCTACCATCGCGCGGCCGCGACACTCCGGGACTCTGGAAGTGATAAATTAGGCAGCCGCGGATAACTTGTTTTTTATATTTTCTTGATATTTAACCGTTGAAATTTCCTGAAAATTGCCGTAATCGAATCATGTTTGTTTTCTTCACATGGTAATGTATGATAGGTTTGTATAGGTGCACTGTATTACTAGAGAATCGATAGAACCAATTCGGACACAGGGGAAGACGCGGGAGGGGAGGGCGGGCGATAGTTCCCGTCTCTGCCGCTGCGACGCCAACGCCCTATAAATACGGGCATTTTTTATTATAAAAGGCGGGCGTGGCGGCATAACATGGCAGTTCCAGTCCAGATCTAATCGAACGAACTCGCCGGAGAAGAAACCTGCAGACCAAAGAAGATTTTCATTTCTCTCCTGCTGGCTGAACCGCTGCACCTTCCAGTCTACCACCTCTGCGTCCCGGCTGCGGAGGGCTGACCTGCTATACACCCTCCCTCCGCCGCAGGGTTCTAAATTTCTCCCCCTGCGGCCGTTGGAAGCGGGTTCACCTCGACGACATAGTCGGAAGAGAAGACACCCTGAACCGGCGCCTGACGCCGACGCCGCAACACATATGAACATACATAATAGCACATATATATAAATGGATATATTTATATGTTTATATATTTAGCTTAAGTCTTTAACGAGAACGTTAATAACAAGCGATGAAATGTTCTGCAAAGATTACAAAATTCAGAACAATACAGTTCGCTGCGACGTCTATTCTTGCGCTTTAAACGTTACAGAGCAATGAATTACAAGTTTCGAAAGAATTGCACCGTTTTACCATTCACGTGAATGGGGTTAAGTCCAGCCTTGCTACACGATTTTACATTAAATACCTCCTTTTATTTTGCGTCAAGGCGCTAGGGCTAGTAGACTTAGAGCTCAATACAAATGCAAGCATGCGTAGCAAAACACATCATTCAACTTCAGTCTGAGAATTGCTCGTTGGTATATTATTGGTCGGTCGGTGGGAAACCACTGAACTGACTTGACGAACTCTAAAATATAGAGCACATTCGCGCACGGGTGCGATGTTTCGACTGTTTGGCATCCCATATAATATGGTCATTTTGACCACGGAAAACTCAATATTCCGTGATTTTGACTATATAGCGGAGACACAATGTCAGCCGCATGCCACTTCTTCCATTCTTTTCAGTTGTGGTGCCTCTTCAAACTTCGTGTTTTGCCTAGTACATAGATTATAAATTAAAGATACATATAATAGATGTAATTATAACCATACAACGTGAATGTCGGCCACCTAACGACGATGAGTGGCGCACTACCTACATAACTTTGCAATTTGTGAAACAAAATGCATGCGCTATCAAACATGATTCTCATTTATAGAATGCACTGTGACACTCTTTATTCCAAGTAAACCACTGAGTCGACGTGTGTCGTGTCAGCATCCATTCAACCATTCGGAACGGTGTTAGCACACGCGACACTTCAGTCTGAGTGTGCAAGTTGAACGTGTTTCATGTGAAAATGGTGCATCTGAAGGGATTACTATCCAGCACGAGAATACTACTCGGACTGATTCCCGGCCTGGGGTCGCTGATTATTCTCAGGATGGCAATTCACAGGTACAGGCCGGACATAGAGGACCTAGAAAACCGTGTACGAGATTGTCCAACGGAAGCGATGTCCGGCTGCTACGATTTTATAGTCGTAGGAGCCGGGTCTGCGGGTGCAGTCGTCGCGAGCCGCCTGTCGGAGAATCCGAACTGGAGCGTTCTAGTGTTGGAGGCGGGTTCTGACGAGAACGCCCTGTCCGACTTGCCCGTGCTGTTTCCGATCGTCCAGACGTCGTCCATCGACTGGCAGTTCACGACGGAGCCGAGCGACGGCTACTGCCGCAGCATGGTCGACGGCAAGTGCAAGTGGCCGCGGGGCAAGGTGCTCGGCGGCTCGAGCGTGCTCAACGCGATGCTCTACGTCAGAGGCAACAGGAGAGACTACGACTACTGGGCCGCTCTGGGGAACCCAGGCTGGTCCTACGACGAGGTCCTTCCGTACTTTAAGAAGTCCGAGGACATGAGAATCTCGGAATACTCAAACGACTCGTACCACGGAACAGGAGGATACCTAACGATAGAAAATTTCCGGCACGAGCAGCCCATCACGACGAAGCTCCTCGAGGCGGCGGAGCAGCTCGGGTACGAGGTGCGCGACGTCAACGGGGAGTACCAGACCGGCTTCACGCGCGCCCACGCGACCGTCCGGGACGGCCTCCGCTGCAGCACGGCGAAGGCCTTCCTCCGCCCGGCCTCTAAAAGGCCCAATCTCCACGTCAGTATTTTTTCGCACGTGAAAAAGATCTTGATAGATGAAAACAAGAAAGCTTATGGAGTTAAGTTCGCGAAGGATGGAAAGGAGCACGTCATTAGGGCGAGCAAGGAGGTGATTCTTTCGGCAGGCGCTATCCAATCGCCGCAACTGCTGATGTTGTCGGGAGTCGGCGACGCCGATCACCTAAAAGAAGTAGGAATACTTCCCATTTACAACCTAACGGGCGTCGGACAGAACCTACAGGACCACGTAGCTATGGGAGGACATTCGTTCCTGTTCGACAATCCATTTAAAAATGGCACCGATTTCTGTTTTAACTTGAACGGTATCCTCACGCTAAAAGCGTTGGTGAATTTCGCACTGCATAAAACTGGTCCTCTTTACAGTATGCCCGAGTGTGAAGCAATGGGATTTGTTAAAACCAAGTACGCCGACCCCGAGGACGATTATCCAGACATTCAGCTGTTCGTAGCTCCGGTAGCGGATAACATGGACGGTGGACTTTTCGGTAAACGAGCGAACGGTCTAAGTGACGACACGTACGCCGAACTGTACGAAGACATCCTCTACAAACAGTCTTACTCAGTGGTTCCTCTACTTCTTCGGCCAAAGAGCAGAGGTTACATCAAGCTAAAAGATTCAGACCCTTATTCTAAGCCACTGATATACCCTAACTACTACACTCAACCAGATGATGTCAAAGTCATGGTAAGTCACAATTTCAAGCAGATTAATGTTGGCTTGTCGCGTGTTTTGTCAAGTGTACAGACCACGGAACATAAGTTTCAATGAAAATTTCTTATCTGTAGTGCACTCAATTGTACCACAGAATAAGTAATAGATTTCACGGATAACCAAAGCATTTTTTTCTCTCAGGTACATTTGTTCTTGTGCATGTCGTAAGAAGCGACTAAGGGATTTGTCGTTTGTGGTTCGGATTCCACGGATAACTATAGGTCCCCTTCCCCTTCTAGGTGGCAGGGAAAGGGGACTTACCACCCGAGTCGGTACCATGGCATTTGATCGAAGCAACAATGAAACTTTTCCATATTTTCCACCCAGGTCAAGGTAGCCTGGCACCTAATTCCTGCAGGAATACCGTGTGTTACATAAAACATACCTAAATATGTTCCGCGCTATCAAATCGAACTGATGCCAACTTACAGACATCCAATAAATGATGCTCTAGGTTTCTGCTGCAGGATCTGTTACTTCATATAACATAGACTGACGTAAATTAGATATGAGTTGCCAAAAACCCAAATTTCGACGACTTTCATTGAACATTATAGCTGTTATCAAAAGAAGAAAATGTATCTCAATTATACAAAAAACCATTTTAAAAAAGACACATCGAGCGGATGATCGAAAGCGACGAGCTGAGCGGTGACCTTGACCTAACTTGATAAAATGTTATGGATTTTTTTATAACAATGGTTCAGTTTCCGATACGCAATGACCTCCTTCAATGATATGAAGGTGTGCAATAACAGCCTGTAAAACCAGCTTGTTGCATTTCTTTGAGATAATCATATGGCTTGCACCGTGTACAATTAGCGTTACGACACAGATCGAGGGCGCTCGCATCGCTCACGAGCTCTCGCGGACGCCGGTCATGCGCTCCCTGCGCGCGCGCCTCAACCCCAACCGCAACCCCGGCTGCGAGGCGCACGCGCTGCTCTCAGACGAGCACCTCGAGTGCCAGGCGCGACACCACACGCTCACCATCTACCATCCGGTGGGCACTTGCGCCATGGGGCCGGCCGGAGACCCGCGCGCCGTGCTTGACCATACGCTTAAGGTATGTAGCTACAATGCTTTGACATCCAACCGCCGCATGTGCTCCCTTAACCCGCGCCATAAACCCGGCTGCGAGGCACACGCGCTGCTCTCCGACGAGCACCTGGTCAACAGCTATGCGGTAGGGCCCGGCGACCCACGTGTCGTGCTCGACGACACACATAGGCGTCCACTGATGGAAAATCCCATTATGATAAGGACGATTATTGCATTCCCTCTCAACATGCCGCCTTTTAAGAGTATAATATTACTACTCTCTCACGCCCCCTATCTGTACTCAACATTAACAAAACAAATGCATCTAGAATATTAACTCTAATTTTCAGGTTCACGGAATAGAAGGTCTCAGAGTTGTCGACGCAAGCATCATGCCCGTAATAGTCAACGGTAACACGAACGGCCCGACAATTATGATCGCAGAGAAAGCCTCCGATTTAATAAAGCAAAAATGGAGTAACGAGCCTTACGGTCAGGAATACTACTGCCCCAACGACCTCTATCAAGTCAAGCACACGGATAAATCCTCAGCAGATGAAGGAACAAACGCTCCGCTTCATATAGACGTTATGCCGAAATCGTCTGAGGAAATTGTCAACGAAACTTGCAATAATTTTCCGAATCTAATTCCAGATTATTTCGCTAAAATACAACCAATTTATGAAATATACAATCCATACCCCGCGACTACACGAGAGTACGAAACTAAATACAAGGAGACTGTAACCGATGGGGCGTTAGCTCTATTTCCCAGTGGATACTATGATCCTTCGCAATTTTATGATCGACAGCAGCAGTATGCTCCCTACAATCTGCAATCGGGAATTGTACATAAGAGTGAGTTCCCGAATAGTGGATACTCTCAATTTATTCAAAGCCCATGGACTCATCAACAAATTTACCCTTCTCAATCAAATTTAATCCAGCATCGACAACTAAACTGGAGCATAGAGAAATACAAACGATTGCCATTTAACCATGGTCGCGACAGCTTCCCACAGTCTCCTTTATATTATAACGTTTTGCAAAATCAACCGCTGGCACCGAATCACTTTCAGTATGTGCATACCTCCAAAAAATATCCTCAAGTACTCCATCAAAATACCATATCGGATCCATCCCAAAGCGGATTTCGACCAATAATTAATCCATTCTTAACAACGATACCACCACAGCCAGGATATGACCAGATTTACAAACATATACCTGCTTTACCAAGCCTTATTGAACAACCAGAACTTTACGACAATGATGACCAATACCACATGCAGTATGAACCATCGGCATCGAATGGCTACTTTCAAGAAATATCACATCCGCCAGGTATTGAGGCGGACCACCAACAGTTTAGCGAGAACGTAGCTAACGCAGAACCTGAAAATTGTCGCATTTGGCTACATTATAATGGCCGCAAGTATGAGATTGCGTTGTAACATTTAATAACAATAAATGTTTAAGATAAAAAAACTGCTATTTAAATACAAGTGTTATCAGTGTAGTCTCGATGAACAGACAATTTCTTAATAATTGGCTGTACGATTACATACTCGATATAACCTTGCAATTTATAAATCTAATTTTGCATGAGGTATGTATACTTTATTTATTAATTGGAGGTTATCCAACGACATCTACAATGAAGCACTGAAAATAATCAGAAAAGTTTAGTAGAAGATAGGGAAAGCATTATGTCGATTCGAATATAATCGAGAAACTCGTTAGCTGACGTAATTAATTTTCAGGATGGCTCAGCGGCCGAGAGGTGGACGTGGACTTAAATCGTCTCAGGTTCGAATCCTGTTTCCAACGAATGTCCACAACAAAATCTGTTTAAAAAATCTCATAACAATGCTTCAATATATACATCGAATGACCTCAAATTAATGAGATAAACATAACTTCGTATCCATTGGATAAATACAATTCTGAAATACTTTATTTATTTTGAAAATTTTATATTTTTAGAGATTCTTAGAACGACTTGGAACAAACGTGATTCGTAATTGCCTCCAGAATCACCTTCCGACGCTACGGGACTCTCGGCTGAAACATCCTGTCATATCATTACATAATACCCCTAAACACTCTTGACGTGTGTATACTTACAAAATAGTGATAAAGCGATTATACGTTCAATGATAATAGTTTCAATTACAATTTCGTCAATCTGTTTATACTACATGTATCTCTTTATCGGCTAGCTTTATTAAACTCACTCGGGCCTTTGGCTTTGAACATTATAAATGAGTTACGTACCCAACTATCAACTACTCTGAAAAAAAACAGATTATTATTAGCAATTCTGACAATTCTACACCCCCCATTCGAATCATACAAAATCCAAATAACAAATAATGTTAAGTACAACATGGTGGGAAGAAACGCCTGGCCGGCTGGCATGGTTTTTGCGGCTTCCGAGAAGATTTGAAAGCCCATGGGCGGCTTCAACCACCTATTGTCGAGAAGCTTGAGTCCGCTAATAAATAACTCGAGCGTTAGCGTTATGAGATAACGGTTGTGTGATTCCGGGATTATCTCATAATGGTAACGCTCAAAAGTGGAGTTATTTATTAGCTGACTAACGCTTCTGGCGTACGCCATATGATTGTTATTTCAAAGAATTTATTGCAATAGATTAGCTCGCAACCAAAATATTTGATGCCATGAATGATAACAGATTGGAGAAAATATAAGATGTACTTAATTTAAAATTTTGAAAGATTAATTTTATATTATAATTATAATTTCCCGTATATAGCTTTCCCGTAGGATCCTGGCATGGTTCCTTAACCATGCCAGGATCCTTCCTTTATAAGCTTGAGCAGGATTGAGCTACACTTGGGCGATATGAAATATTGACGATACGCGATACATTGGTGGTAGTTGTAACTTGCATGCTATATTCCCACACAGGTCTGAAGTTACACACAACTGACATTCCTTTCTCATACATCTAGCTGCATTCAATTAAGTTTATATCATAAGTTTTTGGAGTTTATTGCAATTTCTTGTTTAAGTGCATTCAACATTTATAACAGCTTACACTTATAGCTTATAATTAACAAAAAAAAACAATCTCGAAGAAAGTATTTATCGAGTCATTAATTAAGTTAATTTTAATGTTCGCAGAAGCTGTAATTAAAAAGGATTAGTTGCGGTAAATTTGCTGCTTCTCCTATAAACGAAGTAATCCCAGACAGCTGAGTGAGCTGTTGTCGCGGACCTTCCCACTATTCGACGGCACCGCGTCTGCTTGGCGACATGACAGTGTGAAATTGCGATGAGTCATTCTGGTTGATACTAGGACCCACTAATGAAACCGCCTCCAACCTTCAGTAACCCGCAGTGCGATTACGAAGCGTGAAATGAGGTGTAGTTGCTGCACCAACCCCAAACTGACAGATAACTAACAGCCCTCGCATACATATCAGTCTCTTTGCAGTAAGATTGGTGTGGGTGAAGCACCTACACCTCATTTCGCGCTTCGTAATCGCACTGCGGTTGCTGGTGCTTCCATTTCGTAATCGCAAAAATTGTCGGATACAACCAAACTCCCCCGTTTCGTGCTTCGTAATCGCACTGTCGGGTTCTCCTCCGTGCCCACGTCGCAGCTCGATTATCATGCATTTGTAAATCGCGCAGGAACCGGGAACCAGGAACAGAGAACCGGAGTAGCTTAAGTCCTTAGCGAGAGCAACGGCCGAGCCGGAACCGAAGGCAAAAGCGGGATAAACATAAGATCTGCTTGAAGCCGAGAGGAAATAGGAGAAGAATACAGGTTATTGTAAGATGGTGCATGATGTGAAACAATACTCATTACAAAACCCGTTCATATAGAGCGAGTTCCGCCGGAATCACATCACACGTCGCATTAGAAGCATTGTAATCAGATTTTGAAAATAATCTGATAATTTTAATAAATTAATCATATGTGATAACTTTATAGGTCGCCAACATAAACCAAATTGTTGAAGTAAACAGAAAACCATACGACTACTAAAGGGCTCACCAGTCTTGTAACTTGTCTTGATTATGACTAGCCAGCTTGATGGACAATATACCTGCAAAAAAAAAAGGCAATTGTTTAAATAAAGTTAAAAAAGGTACAAAAATAACAGATAAACATACCATTATGAAATCGTGATATCAGGAGCAGTGCTGTGGCGTTAATCTAGCAATTCACATACGCCGGTGGTACAGTCACCTATGAACCACCGTTGAATAGTTACTCTTTCGTACTCATGGAATGACAGATACTCGCGTGTAACCATTTAGTGTTGTCCTTTTTTAATGGGTTCCGTACCCAAAGAGTGCCAACGGAACCCTATTACTAAACCTACGCTGTCCGTCCGTCTGTCCGTTTATCCGTCCGTCCGTCCGTCCGTCCGTCTGTGACTGGGATGTCTTATAAACCGTAATAGGTAGGCAGCGAAAATTTTCAAAGAGTATGTATTTATTTTGCCGCTAAAAAAACAAATAGGTAAAATTTAAAAATAATAAAAATTAAAGGGGGCCTGAAAAAGGGGACTCCTGATTTTTTGTGCTAAATCTTGTACGATGGTACGGAACCCTTCGTGTGCGAGTCCGACTTGCACTTGGCCGGTTTTTTAATTATTCTAATCAGAGTGTGATGACAACATTTTCACATCAATTTAAATTTCTTGAAAAACCTCTTAATCGTAATTAGTCCTAGGTTTTCCTGTATTTCTCCGGTTACTAGGTAATCGACCTTCAAGTAATGCTTGATGCACATTCACGAACACTCGATGATCTGAAAACCGTTGAGCATTCGGATAACTCCAACGATATAATCTGCTTGCAGCAATACCGTTGCATCCGCATTCTCCATAAATTAAATGCATACGCTGTATATGGATTTGGCATGGTAAATAAAACTTAAAAACAGCCCTATTTCATAATGCCAGGTCAATTCAGTTTACAAATCACAGGATAATCAAGTCCGAAATGCACAAAACCAGTCGTCAGGACGTGAGCAACGTGAATACGAAAACAGTGCAGGAAACAAAGGAGCATCGCGTAACATTACAATTCGCTACCGACGTTATGGCGTTCTAAATTCGATTTTTTCCAATAATTCGAAAAAATAACTGTCCCTCCTCTTCACCGGCAATTTTCAATATTGTATTATTTTATGTGGGCATGTACCACGTCATTTTTAAGTATGATGTGGGAGGTATCATATTATTTTAAAATCCTGATTATTCGCGCGTACATTTTTTTATGCTATGAAATGGCAAAGTCAATTGAAAATAAAATTCTTTAAAAATTTTAAGAAAAATATTTTACTTCATATTTTATATTGATAAAACTATGGGCATATTGGTTTAATTTGAGATACTGATCTATAGCAGAGTTATTTAGGCTACCAATAATAAAAAAGAACAATTATATTTGCAAATTTGTAGTCATAGTAACTAAAAATGTTGTACAAGAAGTAAATTTTCGACGTTTTTCGAAAAATGCTCATATCATAAAAACAAAAGACTGCGGTTTTTTTTTTCTTATTTTTCCCCAGGTACCTTCTACCTAGTTCCCGCTGACGTAAAGTTTTGGGATATTCTGTATTTATATCACTGCATTAAAACTGCAGGGCGAGCACAAAACGAAAATCTCTCAGTCCCTTCCAAGATTACTTAAATCCGAACTGTCATTTCATACTTCAAAAGCGTGACAGGGAAAGAACGGATCGCGGTATTCTTTAGGGTATGTCAGTTTAAAATTTCGTGACATGACCCGTCCTGGAAGGGCCATGCACCAGAAGTCATCTAGCTAAAGCAATTAGGCCAATGAATGAAGCTAAAATTTGGGGCTTACCAAAGCACTAAATCGTCCGTCCATGAAATCTTCAGAATGTGTACAAATACAGGTTTTGAAAATGAATGACTCAGAATCTAACATTTTTTTTTCCCGGAACTTAGGTATTTTGGCCAAAAACACAAAATATGCGGTATCATTTGCTGCAAAAATGGCCCGCCAAATTTCTTTTCAATGTCTAATAAAATGGGTTAATAGGTATATATGTGTTCAGGAATCCAACAATTTTTTTACACAAAAGCGAGTTTTTTTTAAAAAATACACAGTTTTCGCTCTCATAAACTCGGCAGAATTGGGCAGCCCAATCTGTCGTCACACATTGGTTTTTAATTCTTATCAGATCGATCATTTCAACGAATCCAACAAATTTGTTACTGGCAACACATATATTTTGCTAATGGCCAAATCAAGTAAACTGCATAATTTGCCCGCCCATTTTTTAAATTATAATGATAATAAATGATATAGACGAACATACTTTTAACAGAATCCAACAAACAATTTACATGCCAGTCAGTTTTGCAGCGTATAACGTAACATTGAATTTCGCGCTAAAATAGCTTGGCGAAAGCGTGTGGTAGGCGGCGCGGTGCGGAGGCAGTGCGGAGCGGTGGCGTGGGAACGGTGGCGGCAGTAAGAAAGGGTTTAGCCTGTGTTAGTGATACCGATTACGAAGTAATTATTAGTATTATCTTTGGTGATACTTATGTATAGTTCGTTTTCATGCGTAGTACCTGCATAATGGACAAGAGTTTATAAAGTGTGATGTGAAATTTAAATTAATTAATTCGCCAATTTGATAAAGGTATTATTCTTTTGTAATTGCTAGTGATCGTCGAATATACACATGTAAATGAGTAAAATACTTTGGTAAAGGTTGAATACAATTTGAGTTATTTTATTTTTATGCAAGATGATTCCGCGAAGATAAATCACTGAAATTAGATAAACTACATATTTATAATTCACAAATTGATTCACGGTGGATTATACATACATTCATGAATGAAGAACGTGATATATCACGTTCTTGGATTCAGTGCCGCACTAGCTTAGTACGAAAAAGTATATTTACTTATTGAATTATGTTGTGCCTTGGGCGTCAGGGCAAATAGGAGCCGAAAGCGCTAGACCCGAGCACGCCTGTGAAATACCCCGCAATTGGCTTGCACCGGTCATATAATACTGACCATACATTTAAAAGTATGGAAAATTTACTGTTTCGAGCGTATTCAAATGCGAATATCTAGTTAATTACTCATCAGATTTTAGTGAAGTTTCATCAATTCAAATAACACGTTGAAGACTCCATAAGCATAAAAAAAGATCGTCGGTGTATAAAGTACCGGTGAAAATGTCTCAAAACATTTTTTAAAATTTTAAGTGTATGAAAATATATATACCGTTCAATTTTTTTTGTTTATGGAGTCTCTGGCGTGCTATCTTTAATGGTGAAAATCTCATTTAAATCTGACCATTAATTTCCGAGATATTCGCATGTGAATACTGTCGAAACAGTAAATTTTCCATACATTAAAAACTTAAAACAATTTTTGAAAGGCATTTTCACCGATCTAAAAAAACATGAAAAATGTGGTCTATATCGAATATAGATAACGTTGGATCGGTGAAAATGCCTTTAACAATGTTTTAAATGTAAAGGTATTGAAAATTTACTGTTTTGAGTGCATTCAAATGCGAATATCTCGTAAATTAGTCGTCAGATTTTAATGAAGTTTTCATCATTTTAAATAACACGTCAACGACTCCATGAGCATGAAAAACCGGCCATGTGCGAGTCTGACTCGCACACGAAGGGTTCCGTACCGTCGTACAAGACATAACACAAAAAAGTTTTGTGTGTAATTTTGACTATTTTTTTATTCCATATTTTTTGCTTATGGAGTATTTGACGTGCTATCTCTAATGGGGAAAACCTCATTTAAATCTGTATATACGGTACATACATTTGCATCGGTATAAATGCCTCTTTCTTTAAAATTCCTTCAAAAAATTTTGAAAATTTTAAATGTGTTTTTTGTTTGCTCAAGGCGTCTTCAACCTGTTATTTTGAATGGTGAAAACTTTATTTAAATCTGACCATTAATTTCTGAGATATTCGCATGTGAATACTGTCGAAACAGTACATTTTCAATACATTTAAAACTTAAAACAATTTTTAAAAGGCGTTTTCACCGGTCTAAAGAAAATGTGTTCTATTACGAAAATAGAAAACGTTGGATCGGTACAAATGGCTTTAACAATGTTTTAAATGTAAAGGTATTGAAAATTTACTGTTTTGAGTGCATTCAAATGCGAATATCTCGTAAATTAGTCGTCAGATTTTAATGAAGTTTTCATCATTTTAAATAACACGTCAACGACTCCATGAGCATGAAAAACCGGCCATGTGCGAGTCTGACTCGCACACGAAGGGTTCCGTACCGTCGTACAAGACATAACACAAAAAAGTTTTGTGTGTAATTTTGACTATTTTTTAATTCCATATTTTTTGCTTATGGAGTATTTGACGTGCTATCTCTAATGGGGAAAACCTCATTTAAATCTGTATATACGGTACATACATTTGCATCGGTATGAATGCCTCTTTCTTTAAAATTCCTTCAAAAAATTTTGAAAATTTTAAATGTGTTTTTTGTTTGCTCAAGGCATCTTCAACCTGTTATTTTGAATAGTGAAAACTTTATTTAAATCTGACCATTAATTTCTGAGATATTCGCATGTGAATACTGTCGAAACAGTACATTTTCAATACATTTAAAACTTAAAACAATTTTTAAAAGGCGTTTTCACCGGTCTAAAGAAAATGTGTTCTATTACGAAAATAGAAAACGTTGGATCGGTACAAATGGCTTTAACAATGTTTTAAATGTAAAGGTATTGAAAATTTACTGTTTTGAGTGCATTCAAATGCGAATATCTCGTAAATTAGTCGTCAGATTTTAATGAAGTTTTCATCATTTTAAATAACACGTCAACGACTCCATGAGCATGAAAAACCGGCCATGTGCGAGTCTGACTCGCACACGAAGGGTTCCGTACCGTCGTACAAGACATAACACAAAAAAGTTTTGTGTGTAATTTTGACTATTTTTTAATTCCATATTTTTTGCTTATGGAGTATTTGACGTGCTATCTCTAATGGGGAAAACCTCATTTAAATCTGTATATACGGTACATACATTTGCATCGGTATAAATGCCTCTTTCTTTAAAATTCCTTCAAAAAATTTTGAAAATTTTAAATGTGTTTTTTGTTTGCTCAAGGCATCTTCAACCTGTTATTTTGAATGGTGAAAACTTTATTTAAATCTGACCATTAATTTCTGAGATATTCTCATGTGAATACTGTCGAAACAGTACATTTTCAATACATTTAAAACTTAAAACAATTTTTAAAAGGCGTTTTCACCGGTCTAAAGAAAATGTGTTCTATTACGAAAATAGAAAACGTTGGATCGGTACAAATAGCTTTAAAAATGTTTTAAATGTAAAGGTATTGAAAATTTACTGTTTTGAGCGCATTCGAAGGCGAATATCTCGTAAATTAGTCGTCAGATTTTAATACAGTTTTGATCATTTAAAATAACACGTGAACGACTCCATAAGCATGAAAAACCGCCCATGTGCGAGTCTGACTCGCACACGAAGGGTTCCGTACCGTCGAACAAGACATAACACAAACAAGTTTTGCATGTAATCTTAACTATTTTTTAATTCCATATGTTTTTCTTATGGAGTCTTTGACGTGCTATCTCTAATGGTGAAAACGTCATTTAAATCTGTAAATACGGTACATACATTTGCATCGGTATAAATGCCTCTTTCTTTAAAATTCGTTTAAAAACCTTTGAAAATTTTAAATGTGTGAAAATATAAATACCGTTGATTTTTGTTTGCTCATGGAGTCTTCAACCTATTACTTTGAATGGTGAAAACTTTATTTAAATCTGACCATTAATATCTGAGATATTCGCATGTGAATATTGTCGAAACAGTACATTTTCCATACATTTAAAATTTGAAACATTGTTAAGACGCATTTTCACCGATACTTTATACACCGACGATCTTTTTTCATGCTAATGGAGTGAATATACTGATAAGTTGAATACATTATCAATTTTCTCTAGCCACATAAAAGTCAATATGAAGGAAACATAAAATGCACTTATTTTTTTTAATTCAAAGAAAAATCCGGTGGGTATAACATTTTATTTACTTTTTTAATCATATAACAACATATTCAAAACCGGCCAAGTGCGAGTCGGACTCGCATACGAAGGGTTCCGTACCATCGTAGAAAAAAAAAACAAAAAAATCACGTTTTTTATATGGGAGCCCCTTTAATTTTAATTATTTTTTAATCTTACCTATTTGTTGTTATAGCGGCAAAATAAATACACACTCTGTGAAAATTTCAGCTGTCTACCTGTTACGGTTACTGAGATACAGCCCTGTGACAGACGGACAGACGGACGGACGGACAGACGGACGGACGGACGGACGGACGGACGGACAGCGGAGGCTTAGTAATAGGGTTCCGTTTTCACCCTTTGGGTACGGAACCCTTAAAAGTAATAAATAAATAAAATACATACATACTCTGTGAAAATTTCACCTTCCTACTTATTACGGTTCATAAGATAGAGCCCTGTGACAGACGGACGGATGGACGGACGGAGAGCGGAGGTTTAGTAATAGGGTTCCGTTGGCATCCTTTGGGTACGGAACCCTAAAAAAGTAGTATTCAGAGTGGGCGGTCTAACTTGACGACCCGGATTATGTCCGTCCTATGTATTATTTTGCATGTTTAGTCCAGTGATAATCCGTATAAAATGATTACAGTTCACTCTGAATACAACTGCTAGAATCTACGAGTCGAGGTTATAAAGATGTGTCACTTGCCATAGAAAAACTTCACGAGTTATGCACGTACATGACCAATTTATTTACCAAAATCATCCGAAATGCTCGCCAGCTCCCAACTACGCGCTCGCTTTAGGTACATTCGATTATGGGCCACCAAAGTAATTATTAGAATTATCTTTGCCACCACACTCCAAAGCCCCGCGCCTCGAGCGTTTAGTTGCCTCGAGCAAAGGTCGGCGCACACGCACACTTACGCAATCACACATATTGAAACACGTGCCTCAGCCGCCGCTGCCGTTCCGCTTCGGCCTGCCTCAGCCTACCACCCGCGCTCATCTTGCCGTTTTAGCGCGAAATTCAAAGTTGTGTTAAACGCTGCAAAACTGACGGGCGTGTAACTTTTTTGTTGGATTCTGTTAAAAGTATCTTCGATTATATCTTTTATTGACATTATATTTCAAAAAGTGCGCGGGCCAATTATGCTGTTCACTTTATTTGGGCATTTGCAAAATATATGTGTTGCCAGTAACAATTTTGTTGAATTCTTTAGAATTATCGATCTGATTAGAATTAAAAAACAATGTGTGACGACAGATTGGGCTGGCCAATTTTGCCGATTTTATGAGAGCGAAAACTGTGTATTTTTTAAAAAAAACTCGCTTTTGTGTAAAAAAATTGTTGGATTCCTGAACACATATATAACTATTAACCCATTTTATTAGACATTGAAAAGAAATTTGGCGGGCCGTTTTTGCAGCAAATGATACCGCATATTTTGTGTTTTTGGCCAAAATACCTAAGTTCCGGGGAAAAAAAATGTTAGATTCTGAGTCATTCATTTTTAAAACCTGTATTTGTACACATTCTGAAGATTTCATGGACGGGCGAATTCATGCATGTCTCAAATGCCCCATTCAACGGAGTAAATTTAGTGTTTCCAGTGCGAAGCCGGGTCGGGTCGCTAGTTTATAATATATGTATATTTTTTGTTCATTAGTATATGTATATATGTGTTGTTTATTAGTATATGTATTACGATATTTTCCAAATATTCAACTTTTTAATGCCTTTAAATCTTACTGAATTAATAAGTATGTAATAAATAAGAGAATATGTTTAAATATGTTAAAATAAAACATAAACATTTTGGATGTAGTGAACAAGGTCTTCATAAATATGGGTATTGGGTTCCAAGTTAAATAACTTCCTTATTCGCAACTAAACGCGAGCTCAACCCTTTTACTGGCAAGAAAACTGTCTCAATTTTTTTCCCTGGAAGTGGTTTTATTTGATAACGTTCAAAACATCAATTTTAATTATGGCGCATAATTGATATAAAGTAATGTTTCATACAATTTACAGTCGCCGATATTTATAAATTCTGATTCATCTCAGCCAAAATTTATTATTTATTAATTTATTTATTTAGGAGAAAACACAGAGAGAAATACATAAAACAAAAATAAGGTGACGGTTTGATCCTTACACTATCAAACTATCTGTTGATTTTCTATCGATTTAAGCTTTCCTATCTACATATATCTCTTCCATAAAAAACATTTTTTTATTGATAGCTAGTTTCGGTTGGACTATAAATAAGTAGATAAAGACTATCTGACAACTCTCTATACCTATATAATTAATTGATAGAGCACAATCAGGTTGAGCTGACGCGTTCAGTTGGGAGAAGACGTCGCAGACGATTTTTTGAGTGAGTCCTTTCAATTCAATTTTATTAAGTGCATCCAACCTAAATATACGTACTACTACATTTTTTCGAGTTTCACATAAGGATACAGTCAAACTGCATTTATACTAAAGGATCGTAAGTGAATGTATTTAGATAAACTGTAATTAATAATGTAAGTTTATTTAAATTATATTCACTTATTAAAAATAAAGATAAATCGGATTCGTACAGTATTTCCTTCAATATGTTTTACTAAGGGACGTGCCCAAAGTTCGCTGCGTTTGCAACTCATGAAATATTTCACAAGCCAATATTTCATAAATGTATTGTTTTAAAGTTTAAAGGAGCTCTGGTAGAACTTGGAATAGTTGCAATAGTTGTTGCTGAAAAACCAAAATCGAATATACCATCATCGACTTTATCAATACACTATGCGTAGTTTTTATCATTGTTTTATGTTTTTCCATTAATTCAACTCCATGATAATTTATTTAAGTGTAAAAGTTAAACAACTCTGTGCTAAGCCGCAAAACAAGTCGGTATTATATAATGATCATTTCTGTGCCAGGCTCACCAACCGTCCCATTTTCAAGTCAAATGTCATTCGTCCTTTCTTGTACCTAGGTAGGAACTGTCCTGTCTCAGCCATCTTTCGCTTTATTGAAAAAAAAAATATCCCATGTTCGGGCGATAGCTAAATGAGCCGCTAGCACAGAACAAGTAATTTCTGTCAGTTTAAATCGAAATAATCGGGCTCTTAGTTATCCGGCAGTGTAAATGGAAAAAATAACTAATGATTTTTTAAAAAATAAAAACATCATTAAATCAAAGTTAATGTTTGTGAAATGAACTTATCCCTAGTTCTATATTCCTAAACATTCCGAGGTCGACATAGTGAGCAACCTAGAACCCCGACAACGAATATTCTATTCTGGGGAGCAAACACTGCGGTAACATCTATTTTTTTTTTTTTTTTTGTATGGAAAATTTTACGCTTCAAGGACACAAAGCGGAGTGTGTCGCGATGGAGTCGTGGTCGTGCGACGCCGGCCTGGCGAGCGCCGCCACTTCCGCTGCCTCCGCCAACAGCGGCGCTACCTTCGTGGCGGCGCTGCAGACCCTCATGGCGGCACACTGCGCCATCACCACCGACCGCCAGTGGCCGCCGTGTAGAGACGAGGAAGTGAGGGCTGGTAGGGTATAGCTCTAGCTCTCTAGCAGTAGCTGAGTGAAGTGTGTCGCGATGGAGTCGTGGTCGTGCGACGCAGGCCTGGCGAGCGCCGCCACCTCCGCTGCCTCCGCCAACAGCGGCGCTACCTTCGTGGCAGCGCTGCAGACCCTCATGGCGGCACACTGCGCCATCACCACCGACCGCCAGTGGCCGCCGTGTAGAGACGAGGAAGTGAAGGCTGGTAGGGTATAGCTCTAGCTCTCTAGCAGTAGCTGAGTGAAGTGTGTCGCGATGGAGTCGTGGTCGTGCGACGCAGGCCTGGCGAGCGCCGCCACCTCCGCTGCCTCCGCCAACAGCGGCGCTACCTTCGTGGCGGCGCTGCAGACCCTCATGGCGGCACACTGCGCCATCACCACCGACCGCCAGTGGCCGCCGTGTAGAGACGAGGAAGTGAAGGCTGGTAGGGTATAGCTCTAGCTCTCTAGCAGTAGCTGAGTGAAGTGTGTCGCGATGGAGTCGTGGTCGTGCGACGCCTGCCTGGCGAGCGCCGCCAACAACAGCGCTACCTTCGTGGCGGCACACTGCGCCAGACAACAGAGCTAGATCGGAGTGAAGTATGTTGCGATGGAGACCCTCACGGCGGCGCACTGAGCCCTGGCCACCCTGTAGACACAAACAAGAGAAAGCTATAATACTTAATGTTAACGGATATACAGTGTTAAAAGGGCTTACTTCTTTCCGACGTTCCGTCCACCACGTTGCGGACATCATCAGGATCGCGGCGCGACCTCGAGGACCTCTGACGCGTCGTCCAGTCAGAAGTCAATTAAAAGTCGTGGGCTGCGGAGATTGTAGCTGTGGGTAGGTTCAGCTATAGATGCGGGTAGTAACATAGCACTTCGTTGGGCGATGAAATTGTCTGTGCAAACTATGCCCACACTGTCGCATAGTGACACCGTGAGTGGTCACTATGCGACAGTGTGGGCATAGTTGACGTCGTCCAGACAGTGACTTCTGACTGGACGACGCGTCAGAGGTCCTCGGGGTCGCGCCGCGATCCTGACGATGTCCGCAACGTGGTGGACGAAACGTCGGAAAGAAGTAAGCCCTTTTAACACTGTATATCCGTAAACATTAAGTATTATGGCGAACAACAGTGAAAATCTAAATAAACATAAGAGAAAGCTATAATTTAAGTACATTGAAAGAAGCAAAGAAACAACTTGGCGATGTAATGAACTCCTTGCAATGATGTTTTCAGTTCATATCACTTTTCGCACAATTCACAGATTTCTGGCCAATGGTTTCAGATCCGTACTTTGACTTCGTGGTGGTGGGAGCGGGGTCGGCGGGCGCGGTCGTGGCCAATCGGCTGAGTGAGGTCGCTGACTGGAAGGTGCTGCTGGTGGAAGCTGGGGGGAACCCAACCTTAGAGTCAGAGGTAGGCATCCGCGTCTTTAACCTCCGCATCTCCACAATACACGAATCGCTTCGCTTGCACAACCATACCTAAGTTACGAACAAACATAAAAAAAATTGCTTCGCACTTGATGTACAATTATAATAATTCATGGCAAATTCTTTTGGCGTCAACTTAGAACCTTTCGAAACTAATCATGTTTATATTTATCTGCATTAAAAAATAAATACTAAATCATAAATAACATATGTTTACATTGCAGATTATCCCACTATTTTACGACACAGCCCATTCGGAAATGGACTGGAATTATCGATACGAGCCGCAATCAAATGCCTGCCTAGGCTCTAGAGGTGGTCGATGCTTCTGTCCTCGCGGAAAAGCCCTAGGAGGATGCAGCGCTATGAACGGGATGTTCTACGTGCGAGGAAATAGAGCCGACTACGACGAGTGGAGGGACGCTGGTAACGCCGGCTGGGGCTACGAAGACGTGCTGCCTTACTTCAAAAAAAGCGAAAAACTGGCTGACAGCCGAATTCAGGGCGAGGAACGAAGGAAATATCATGGCGAAGAAGGTTACCTTCACACAGAGAGACACCAGGACGAGCATTACTGGAGCGACGTCATCATCAAGGCGTACGAGGAGACGGGACTACCGGAAGTAGCCGACGTCAACGGAGCGAATCAAATTGGCGTGACAAAAACTTTGGCTACTGTGAAGAAAGGAAGACGAATTAGTACAGCCCGAGGCTTCTTGACCCCCGTCAAGGACAGAAAAAATCTATTTGTCATTAAAAATACAATCGCAACGAAATTGATTTTCGAATTGGGTTCAAAAAAAGTTGTAGGTGTAAAATTGCAGCACCAAAGCGGACAATTCGAGGTCTTTGCTAGTAAGGAAGTAATCTTAGCAGGTGGGACAATCAATACACCTCAACTATTAATGCTTTCTGGAATTGGGCCTAAAAAACACTTAGAAGAGGTCGGAATACCCGTCATTCAAGATCTACCGGTTGGCGAAAATTTGCAGGAACATGTCATTACACACAGCTTAGTAACAATAAATACGTCGGTTCCCAATATTGGTCCCGGATTCGCCGCAATGGCAATGGCTCAGTTCGTTTCCCTACAAGAGGGTCCTTTCGCTAACCTAGGACCCACTGAACTGATCTCTTTTGTTAATGTTAGAAATCAATCAGAGTCCGTGCCGGATATACAATATCATCATTTATTTTTCAATCCCAATTTCGCGAAAACTTACCTACAATTTTACAGAATTCATGAATACTCCGACGAAATTATTGAGATAACGGATAACTTAAACGAGAACAAATTTATGCTTGATATTTTTGCGATTCTTTTGAAGCCTAAATCAAAGGGTAGAATTTTACTCATAAGTGTCAATCCACAAGATAAGCCGTTGATAATGGGCAATTACTACGAAAATATCGAAGATTTAAACATAATGGTTGAAGGAATGGAACGAGTGACTAAGCTCACGGAAACTAAAACATTCAAGGCGCACAACGCTTCCCTAGCTGATATCAATCTGAAAGCATGCAATAAATATGATTTAAAAACTAGAGGATATTACGAGTGTATGGCTAAGCATTTCACCGGGAACCTATACCACCCTGTGGGAACAGCAAAAATGGGTCCCAAAGAAGATCCTTCAGCTGTTGTAGACCCTGAACTGAGGGTACATGGGGTCGAAAGGCTTCGAGTAATAGACGCCAGCATTATGCCGTCGATTGTGAGAGGAAACACAAATGCTCCAACTATAATGATTGGCGAAAAAGGTGCTGACTTGATCAAATTGTTTTGGTTGGCACAACCCAAAGATGAACTATAATATTAACTTATTTGCAAAACATTTTGTTTTCATAGTTACAAAATAATAAATTTATTAGTTCCAGCTGTGTTGTCATAAAACAGTATATATGAAATCGCAAAATTGTAAAAAAAAATGTACTCGTTGCTCATAAAACAACATGAACATTTACTCAATAGATTATTTTATTTATAGATAAACAGGTGTTAACCGTTGTTTTTTGTTTTCAATCAAAGCAAGGACGCAAATTAAATTATTGTTTCTTGCTAATCATTTTCATTGATGGACTTTTGTGATGACTTGCTGAACATTTCGTTTGAGTGTGATGAAAACTATTTTTGTAATTAGGGATGTTATTCGTAATATCCTTCTAAATCTCTAACAATGACTCTGGGGGTATTGGATGCTTTGTCCGAAACGAGGTCAGATGGTACAGGTTTTTGCAGTTGCTTGATGTAGTTAGTTTCTTAATCAGTTGCATATTTTACGGTAATTCAAAGAAAGACATTTTAGCCTGCACGTAGATATTTTTTGTTAAATAAAAATGTTAAAACCAATGTTGTCATTCTTATTAAATTCCAAATACCATACCTTATTGTTTAAAATTTTGTTTCGAACAGCGCCACCTAAGACGAAATGGATCAATTAATCGTCATTACTGATGTCCGCAGGCTTGCGGTCAACAGATGGCGCTAGTAATCAGGTTTTGTTACTTTTCTTGCCACACTGCTGTTCTTATAAAAGCATCTTGTCCAATGAAAATAGAACTTTTGTAGAATTTTCGAGTCAAGTTTTGAAGGATATTGTTCACAAAGGTGCTTAGATGGAAATAGGTTGAAATGACTGCGGAGAAAATTCACTAATATAGTGAGTTCTCTTGTGGTACCGAATCCAAAGCGATACTGGTTTTAGAGTGAGCTCCTCTTTGGATCGGAGACAACCGTAACAGAAATTAAGAGACTGCTCCTCGGAAATTATATAAGCATAGATAAAAAGAGAGGAGATATGGCATCGAGCGCGCCTACTATGAGACCCGCTCGCTGTCTTCAATTTAAAAAAAACTACCAGTCCAACTTAAACGTACTTGTCCCATGCAAACATAGTCGCAGACGTATTGGAGGGTTTGTGTGGGTGGGAACTGACTTGACGAGTGCTGTTTTAGTGCACATTTGCGCGCGGTGGCGATATTTCGACTGTGTGGCATACGACATGCCGCCGGATCCCATACATTTATATGCACATTTTGACCATATAGGTTACATACAGCAGAGCACATCGGTTTAGATGTTTCTTGGGTCCTTTCATTTATAACAAGGTTGATAAGATCGATAAAATCCGAGTGCTCACTCTAACAAAATGCCGCAGGTTGTTGAAGTCACTATTACTATGAAAGGGCAGAAAAAATGCTGATGGTTGTACGCTGAAACTGAAATTGAATAGAATTAAGGGGATGGTTTGAGTTATGATGGAGTGCTGGCTTAGTAATTGTATATATGTGGGATATTATATTATATAAGGATATGATTTTTCACTTTTCTTTTGGTTTCAACTTTATTTTATTTATTACACACAGCAGAAAATTAACTGCACTGTCGTGTCTATCCATTATAGAGAATAATATAGACAGGACTGTCCGGTCACCCGGTCAACTGAATTTGTTGCACAGAGTGCTGTAAAATTCAGATCAATGGTAAATAGTAACCTAAGAGTCATTACCACCCATGATACAGCCGCAAGGCCAGTTTAGGAGGTATCGTTTGTCAATGTTGTCATTCAAAAGACATAATTTTTCATTTGCGCTCTGAATATGTAAATATTTGTATGCAAAAATCTGGTTACATACATTATAGGGCCATATGTGTACGTGTATCTCATGATTATAACTGTTTATCTATTTTATTTAAATTTTATTTCAATCTTTTTTTAAGCTCCCGTTTTTACCGTCTTATTTTCCGCCTCGCCGCATCTCTCCTACATCTCTAAGGTTGAATGTCAGAGAATGCCTTATGGCATGAATTTCAGCCGTTTTGCAAATAAATATTGTTTTTATTTAAATTCATTTTCGTGAATAGTCTTTAGAATATCTTGTAAAAACAGTGTGTCGCATACTGCCCGCATGCTCGATTCATAACATATTTTTATCATAGTAGTTATGTACCTATTTTAATCATATTACGTAAATGTCGGTAGCAAACATCTCGAATGTTATTACAAAATTATAATAAATATTTCACAAGGCTATCGCAAAAAGATATTATTGTTTATTCAATTACAATATTTTATACTATCTTTGTCATATTCCTATCTCTGAAGTTGCTATGATGTAGTTTCATCGTGAACTTATCTATGTTATTCAATTACAGTATTCTTGTTCATATACTGTTATTGTGCATGTCTATATAGCATTTATAGTTATTTTATTTCAAATTATTATTTACTACCATCCTCTACCTCTCTATAGATCACAAAGCATACCTTATAACACATATTCATACATACGAATAACCTAAGAATAGAACATGAGAATAACCTTAGGTATTAAGGCTGTAGTGAAGGCAGCGGAAATCGAAGATTAGATTTTTTTTAATAATGCATACTTTCTCCATTGGCCAAGGCACAATTAAGCACGATGACTGCCATCCGTTTTGGGAAATCGTCCTCCAGGCACGAACGGTTCCCTGCCCCTAAAAGTTGTTAAATTTTAATCATAACATTTTTATCACCCAAGAAAGCTTAATTCTATGTTTGTATGTTTTGAATTTTATGAAAATATCTGTATTCTTCAGCAATTTTTTTTAAACAAAGGTAATAAAAGGATACTTTTTTCCAATGTTGTAGCCAATTACCAATTAAAATAAAATATACAGACGTAGGTTTTGACAACATATTTTTGAATCAAAAATTTCCTAAAACGAGTATCACCCGGAAATTCATAAGGTAACGACTCTCTTTAAGATGGCCCTTACAGGCGGGACTAACTCATTCGCGGGCACGGTAAAAAACCGTGCTGTTGCGCTCTGGGACCTTGAAAAAGACAGGCTCCGTGATGAGGAAGATGCAACATTTTCACAAAAAAGACAATAAGCATAGTGTATGATTTGGTAAGATTTACGAAAATTTTAATTACAAAACGACTTACAGCTAAAAGTAAACCACGACCGCTGTTGTCAAAAATCTAACAAAAACCAAAAATATTATAAATCTTGATTAAATAAGCTATGTCTGATGACTAATCGTTTCAAGATGTTCTAACTTTATCATTGCGTAATCCACTTCCAAAGTTATTGGATAAAACGCGAGAAAAATTCGAACTTTCGGACCTTATTACTTAGAAACCAAACACAATTTTACAATACCAACGTTTTGATCGAACTAGACGTCATCAACATCTAGTTTGATCAAATAAAGCCATTTTGAGCAAAACTTGGGATCTCTGACAAGAAATATGGGCGTGATCTTTTTTCCCCGTTTGTATGGGGAGTTCAGCGGGATGGCCCACCTTAAGTCCGCCTCGTTTAACCATGGTTTCAAAAAGGTATACATGTAAGCAACATTTTGTAAGTATTATTATTTCTGACAATTCCGATCTTCAACTCGAGTACATTATCAATCTATAAATTTACATTCCCAAAATTACATAGAATTGGAAAATAAAAACCGGCCAAGTGCGAGTCGGACTCGCACAAGAAGGGTTCCGTATCATCGTACGGGATTTACAAAAAAAACACGTTATTTTTGTATGGGGCCCCACTTTAATCTTTATTATTTTATAATGTTACCTATTTGTTGTTATAGCGGCAAAATAAATACATAATCTGTGAAAATTTCAGCTTCCTACCTGTTACGGTTCATGAGATACAGCCCTGTGACAGACGGACGGACGGACGGACAGCGGAGGCTTAGTAATAGGGTTCCGTTTTTACCCTTCGGGTACGGAACCCTAAAAAGAATTAGGAATTAAAAGATAATGATATCAAACATTACTTCAAGGAGTTTCGATCTGTGCGACGAAGTGGATTAGAAGATTTCCTCTCCATTATTTATGTACATACAATGAGAAGGAAGATGCACCATAAAATAAAAAAACGCATAGCAAACAAAACCGACTGTAGTGTTGTTAAGATATATCTAACATAACCAGAAGGAAGACAGATATATCTTAACAACAACATAATCGTTAACCAGAGATGTCAATCCTCTCGAAAAATACATACTGTAGGATGTTCTGGGTTTTGGATCTAGTGGGTTATTCGACTTTATGAAGACGATCCATTAGATGCCCTAAAATCAATAAAAAATATATTACAATGTTTTTTTTTTCCTTTTACTTGACTAAAATATTTCAGCTATACCCTTAACAAGACAGAGTTAAGTTAATAATAATTATTCTTAACAAATCTTGTCATCATTGTATTTTTATATATTAGGAAAATCGAGGCAAGCCATTGACACAAGCATATAGCTTATACTGTGAAGTACAAGTGGGTAGGTAATACCAGGTAATAATGCCTATCGTGCAGTCAAACTATTTGCGTATGATGGCAATAAAATGTAAGCAGCGCCATTACTCAGGTAGATCAAGACACGTGCACGCGGACAAAGAGTCGAACACTTGAATGCGTGATGCGTGTGACGTCGAGTTCGCTGCGCGGGCGCAGGCGAAAACGCGTGACCTCATATTGTGAGCGCGCGCACCTAGCCAACGGTGAATCCTGAACATTTCAAAACATCCGTACATACTGACAATATGAGCCAGCTGAAATAATGTGAAGTGAGTGCATCGGGCATACTCTCTCCGAAACGCTCAATCACCATTCTAAATTAGAGTCTTATTTTATGTCTCAATAGTTCTTTTTTTTATGCAACCTGACATGGATGGCTAATACCAAACAATTACCGTTATAATATTAGCACAATACACCACATTCCCGAAGGAATTTGGTGCCATGCCAGGACCTTCCCTTTATGAGCATGGCTACATTGAACTGAATGGAAAACACGGATATTTTTTCATTGCCGCTTCGCCCATCTTTTCATCCAATGCGATGGTACCAATCCAGGCGGGCTTAAACCCTACCACCTAGTACGGGAAGGGGACCTACAGTTTTACATGGATTCCGAACCATAGAGCAGCTCGCATTCGAGACGAAATGCACTTATCAAACTCGGAAAGAGAAAGACAGTGGTGCATGCCGGTATTGAACCCAGGCCTCTGGTACGCTAGGCCAGTCCCCGCGCCACTAAACTACGAGCCGAGTCGTTCTGCATCATTTTTTTAAGTTAAGTATATTGCTGCATTAACTTCTGGTATGCGTGTGTTCGTAATTCTTCTCCTAAACGGTTTAACCGATATTAATATTTTTTTTTTCGGTACTTTACCTATGGAGACCCTAGATGGTTCTTGGCTATAGCGGTAGGTGGCGCTATTGCCTAGACACAGTTTTTTTTTTAAGCGGACTTATAACTTTCACTTTAATCACTTTATACCGGGGTCCGCTCGGGTGAATGTCTAAAACGGAATTAAAACGAGCGTAGTCAGGAGCCTTAGCTAGTCTGATATAATATGGTTTAAAAGAGTAACAGCCTTACTAATAAAAACATCGTAAACAGTCAATGATCTTTGGATTAGTAAGCTAGCGTGCAAATAAGGAATGTAATATGCATATATAATAATCGATTAAGAAGTAAGGACACATACATCAAATAAGGAGCCACGTGTTAGTAGGAGCCATTAGTTACGGGAAGAGGGACTGTAGGAGAATTCCAAATTATGAGTACAGGGTCCGTCACTCGAACAGTTACTAACTTCACACTGCTTCTATTGCGCGTCAAAGTTTGGTGAAACGTCAATTTGTTTCATTGTTTTAAGTAGACGAAAGGAGAAATTTAAATTTGATAATATTTTTTGCAATGGATATTATACGTAACAATGTGCAACATCACGTTATATGCTTCGAAAGGTGAGGCTCGAATTCAAAGGTGAGTATTTCGCACTTTCGAAAATATAGATTCACTTAGTTTAACAGTGTCAAGTTAAATGAAAACAATCAACGCTGGCTTTTGACACTTTGATTAAATTATCAGGTCCGGTTAAAACTGGACAACTCGAGAATGTTACTTTTGCATGACCAAAAAAACGTTAATTTTGCATGACTTCGCCACGGGTTCAAATCATGTTTAATGTGTCAGTTTGCAGATACTTGACCACCACAGAAGTATGAAGATATGTATAGTAATAATTATTGTAATAAAACATTTAACACCCACTTGAATAGACGTTATTAGGGTTCCATACCCAAAGGGTGCCAACGGAACCCTATTACTAAACCTCCGCTATCCGTCCGTCCGTTTGTCCGTCTGTCACAGGGCTGTATCTCATGAACCGTAATAGGTGGGCAGCTGAAATTTTCACAATTTGTGTATTTATTTTGCCGAACAACACATTTTCATCGTACGAAAAACGTGATTTTTTTTTTGTTAAATTTTGTACGATGGTGCGACTAGCACACGAACGGTTTTTTTTCTTTTTCGATATAGGATTAATTCATTTAAATAGCATAAAAAACAGAGAACATTAAATTTATTAATATAGCGTATAAAAAATAAACAATTTATTTCCGTTTATGAGAAATAAACATTTTAACATTGGACCAAAATATTATAAATTTGAGTTCCCCTGAACTCGGGTCCCCTGAACTTGACGCGGTTGATAAGTGTTGAACACGTGGTCCCGGTAATGAAAGTGAGCTGTGTTGTTTCCTGCCGCACTCATCCCGTGCATGTCGTAAGATGCGCCTGAGGGGTTTGTCATGTGTGGTTCGGACTCCAAGTAAAAAAAACTGGCCAAGTGCGAGTCGGACTCGCACACGAAGGGTTCCGTATCATCTACAAGATTTAACATAAAAAAATCAGGTTTTTTGTATGGGGGCCCCCCTTTAATCTTTACATTTTTTAATTTTACCTATTTGTTGTTATACCGGCAAAATAAATACACACTCTGTGAAAATTTCAGCTACCTACCTATTACGGTTCATGAGATACAGCCCTGTGACAGACGGACGGACGGACGGACGGACAGCGGAGGCTTAGTAATAGGGTTCCGTTTTCACCCTTTGGGTACGGAACCCTAAAAATGGGTCGCCTTCTTACTTATTGGACTCTTGGGATTATCCCGATTGATTTTGTGGTAAGTACCACTGCTTTAAATGAACGATAGACGAAGAAGCAAAGAAAGAGTTCAGTGTTTTCCATCCAGTTCGAGGCAGGTACAATAAAAGAGAGGTACTCGCATGGCAAAGTTTTCATAAGGTGTTATAGATACATTTCGTAACAGGAGGTGTGGTATTAGCCATCGATGCTCAGCTTTTGTCAGCCTCAGTGGCCCAGTGGCGCGACACTTCGGCGATCGCTCTCCGAAGTTAAGCAACGCTGGGTCCGGTCTGGTCTTGGATGGGTGACCATTCGACCGTTGAGAGAGGCTGGCCGTGGTTCGGATTCCACGTTAAACTGTAGGTACCCTTCCTTACTTACTAGGTGGTAGGGTAAATCCCGCCCGGGTTGGTACCATCGCATTGGATGAACGATGGTCGAAGCGGCAATGAAAATTGACCGTGTTTTCCGTCCAGTTCAATGTAGCCGTGCAATATAAGGAAGGTCCTGGCGTGGCACCTAGTTCCCATGTGGTGTGTTGGGCTAATACCATGACTGAAAGTGTGGTATTAGCCATCCATGTCCAGTCACATAAAAAAAAACATGAAAAAAACAAAACCGTTTTTTACATGGATTCCGGACCATGGAGCAGCACGCATTCAAAACGAAATGCACTTATATAACTCAGAAAGTAGTGCATGAACGGGGCGAGGATTTGAACCCAGAACTCTGGTATGC
Organism: Incurvaria masculella; assembly: GCA_946894095.1. NCBI lineage: Eukaryota > Metazoa > Arthropoda > Insecta > Lepidoptera > Incurvariidae > Incurvaria > Incurvaria masculella. The sequence goes on along the minus strand of OX335661.1, from coordinate 17,314,526 downwards.
TAGGCAAGTCCCCCAATGGCCCGCAGCCCGTTTTGGCCGCTAAAAATGAGCAACGGGCAATCACTGTTTAGATGCTCTTCATATTTTACTAAGTTTTTGTAATTTTGCATTTTAAAATATACTGTCGAAATCTACGTCAGTAAATATGTTTAAATATACCTTTTACATTGGAAAATATTGGCTAATGAACATAAAAAAATTCTTTTTTACATTCATGTTCGATTTTTTTACTGAAAAATTGAGATGTTTACAATAAAATAAAAAAGGTACGGACAATTAACCTCTCTCAAGTGATTAAAAGAAATACAAAAATCTGACAACTTTTAGGGGTAGGACTCAGAGAGCTACGAGTTAAATAGGTGTAAGCATATACTTTTAGTAAAGCCAAAAACATCGACGCCGATCGCCGAAAGATTAATTTAAATCAACACGGCTATATCTCTTATCACAGAGGTGGCAACACTTGTATAACCCCGCCGCCGATTTGAAAAACATTCCGACCCCAATGTCAATCAAATCAAGCGATTAAGTCTGAGCTCCCAATATAAAGCGCGAGTGACACCGAACAAGTTTCAGGCGGAGCAACGCTTTTCACCAAGTAAGTCACTGTGACCTCCAATACCTACATTACACCAATTATTATAAAATACAAACTTTACAAATCACTCATTTCCGCCACTTATGACAAAAGGGCACTACCGTAGTGGTTTGATGTATCCTAGAGATTCTAGGATACCTTGTTAGGAATACGTCTGAAGCCATGCTATCATTTACAACAAAAATAGCCCTTGGACGTAATCTACTCCGGCTCTGAAGAATATTCTACCGTTAGCACCCCTTTGATTAATATTTTTATTAATTTTTTTGTACCTTTGCCTTAAAAATATGACTATAATCAACGTTTCTACCTAATGGGACCAGGAGAGGAAAACAGCCGGGCAGACGCACGAAAGTATCGTTTTTGTCATGTAATAGTTGTATTATCGAGTAAACTCTCCAGCTACTAGATATAAAGCAATGTTTGTATGCGCGTGCGCAGGGCAGGCAGAATGTTGGACGGCGGTTGGTCGTGCGACGGCGGGCTGGTGTCGGCGCTGAGCGGCACCTACCACACGGCGGGCCCGCTCTTCGTGAGCTCGCTGCAGACCTTCCTGGCGGCGCAGTGCGCACTCACCACGCCCGAGCAATGGCCGCCGACGAGGGACCGGGAGCTCTTCGAAGGTCCATACATTCATACTTCGAGTGTTCGACCATAGGACGCGATCAGAGCCTGTAGTCCCAGTTGTCACCTAAATTGGCGTTTACGGCAAACCGATCGAATGACGTTTTCAATTGTATTGAGAAATGGAAGAGCGCGCGCAGTGGGCGTTAATCGAACTAACATTTGCGAGTCCGAGATTGATTTGACAGCTTACTCAACGTTGCCGTTTACGCCGACGTCCGCGTTTTCATACAAATCGGAAGTCCAAGTTTGACTTTGACAGCTTGAAGAAGAAAAACCACAGAATATCTAGTAAAAACTTGTATGGAGTTTGACGTTTTTACGGAAAACGCCAGTCGATCGGTTTGCCGTAAACGCCAGAGAACTCAGACTGACCACTCTGATGTTGTTCGAGCCGGGATTGCGTCCTTAGTACCTAGGCGTAATGGATGGTACTGAGCGGAATTAGGACCGGACAACACCTCTGATGCTTCACTGGCGATAAAAAAAAATGTAGTTGCGCCGACCGATCCAGGCGCGTTTAGGCAAAGAATGGAAAGATGCGTTAAGTGCATCGGTAAGATTGGATAACACTACTTTTTAGGGTTCCGTACCCAAAGGGTGAAAACGGAACCCTATTACTAAGCCTCCGCTGGCCGTCCGTCCGTCCGTCCGTCTGTCACAGGGCTCATGAACCGTAATAGGTAGGCAGCTAAAATTTTCACAAAGTGTGTATTTATTTTGCCGCTATAACAACAAATAGGCAAAATAAAAAATTTAAAAAATTAGAATATGCAGCCCACAAAAAACTTGGTTTATTTGTGTTATGGTACGGAACCCTACGTGTGCGAGTCCAACTCGCACTTGGCCGGTTTTTTGCTAACACAAACGATATAAATGAGCTCAAAAGATAAATTTTAGCAGGAAAGATTATTTTGGGGATCATGAATACGTGAAGAACAAAGTAACCTATACAAAGTGTAGAAGCAGTTATTTTTATTTAATGCATTACAAAGTCTATCTCGTAAAATGAAACTGACCTGGGAAATAGCCGACGTAAGATGTGAGGGATTTCGACCAAATCTGAACCAATCAGATGCGTTTATTTCATACCTTCTGATTGGTGCAGAATTTATCGAATTCACTCATATAATTTTTCACATCTTACGCCGATTCAGCATTTCGAATGAAATATGTGAAACCACCCAAAAGGTGTCTATCCTTAATTCTAATCTTATCTAAAACAGAATCGCATCGATATGTAGTCACCTATATTTCTCCAGGATCTTCATAATGTGTTATTGAGCTTACATGATTATGTGCAAAGTTGAAAGAGTTAATACCTCACAAAACCCCGTTACCGGAGCAGGCTGACTTTGTTAAACTTATTTTAGGATTGTTGACGTGACGTGATTGTTGTTCACGATTATGAACCTAAAATAGTAGGTCCCTTTCCCTACGTCCTAGGAAAGGTTACATTGGCATTTGGTAAAGAAAACTATTATCCTTCGGTAACCAGATACAAACCAGTAACGACACAAGCCTTCTTAGCAAGCTTATTAAGGTGGCCCAACCCGGGCGGGTCTAACTCATTCGCGGGCACGGTACAAAACTGTGCTGTTGCGCTCTGGGACCTTCTCTGTTTCAAAGAAAAACACAGGCTCCGTGATGTGAAAGACGCGACATTTCCACTAAAAAGACAATGTGCATAGTGTATGATGTGATAAGATTTACGAAATTTTGAATTACAAAACGACTTATAGCCAAAAGTAAACCACGACCGCTGTAGTCAACCATCCAACAAAAGCCAAATGGATTAAAAATCTTGATTAAATAATCTATGTCTGATGAGTAATCATTTTAAGATGTTCTTAATTCATCATTGCGTAATCTACCTCCAAAGTTATTGTATAAAACGCGCGAAAAATGCGAACTTTCGGACCTTATAACTTAAACCAAAACACAATTTTACAATGCCAATGGTCATCAGACATCTAGTTCAATCAAATAAAGGTATTTTGAAAGAAATTTTGGGATCTCTGACAAGAAATATGGGCGTGATCTTCTTTCCCCGTTTGTATGGGGAGTTAAGAGGGATGGGCCACCTTAAGTGACACACACTTGTGAGTAATTTTAAACTTGTCTTCTATTCAAAATAATGAATATTTATACTGTGAGTATTTAATATCTGGTCAGAAACATAAAACGTGTTTAAAATAAGAAACAACATTATAGTATATTTATATGTTGTTTGGCAAAAGCTAAATTCGAAAAAAATGTTCAAGTATTCCAAATGGATAAAGATTCTAATTATAAATTTTACCTTCGTGAAATGTGATAAAATAACAGTTTCTCGTGAATTTATTAATATTTCGGATTAGATAGAATAATAGAACTCCTAAGATATATCAAGCATACGGTACCAAAGCATCTCTATCGCGTAATAAGAAACCCTTAATAGTTTAAATGCGGAAGAAAGACCTCCGACAATCGATCTTTCACCCAGGTCTCTGAAATTATGCCAACATCTGATATGCCGCGATCATTGGTAATCGGCAATTTTTTTCTATGTAACTGGGCATGCTGGTTATTGTTAGCCCAACACACCGCATTCTCGAAGGAATTAGGACCAAAATAGGACCCATCTTTATGGGCACGGCTACGTTGAACTGAATAGAAAACACGGACAATTTTTCGCCGTCTCGACCATCTTTTCATAAAATGCAATAGGACTAACCGGGGCGTCAAATCCTAACCACCTAGTAAGTGAAGAGGGCCTCCAGTTCTACGTGTATTCCGAACCATCGGGCAGATCGCATACGTGACGAAATACTAATAATAAGGTACGAGCCGCTCATGTTGATACATGAACTTGTAAACAGATCCGCACTTCGACTTCGTGGTGGTGGGCGCGGGGTCCGCCGGCGCGGTGGTGGCGAGCCGACTCAGCGAGCTCCCCAACTGGAGGGTGCTGCTGGTCGAGGCCGGACCCAACCCCTCGCTCGCTACCGAGGTTACTTTCATTTGCAACTTCTCTTTCAATTCTTGTAGAATTCCAAGTGAGAACAGAGGAAATCCTGCGTAGGCCTTTGATAAAAGTATCTGTGCACTATGCTCCAACTCTGTACTTTATTAATTGACCGATCCATATCAAAAGATGGAAAGCGATCACTGTTCGCCGCTTTAGACGATATCCTTTTACCTTATATATTATACATACAGGCTGTTACCAACTCCATTACCTTCCTGGAAACCATCGTTGAACAAACTTGGAATGAAACAGCGTGCTCTTATTCCGTCAGATGCCTGCCCCATTCTTCAACAACATCAACACTAGTATCGACTGGCAGTACCGCGCGCAGCCGCAGAGCGGCGCCTGCCTGAGCTCGCGCGAGCGGCGCTGCGTGTGGCCGCGCGCCAAAGTGCTCGGCGGCTGCAGCAGCCACAACGCCATGTACTACGTCAGGGGCAACTACGACGACTACGACGAGTGGGAGAGGTTCGGCAACAAGGGCTGGAGCTGGAAGGATGTCCTCCCCTACTTCAAGAAGAGCGAGAACCGGAACGGGGGCAGCATCCCGCGCGACGAGTCCGAGAAGTACCACGGCCAGGGCGGGCCGCTCAACGTGGAGCCGCACAAGTACGACCACCCCTGGAACGACATCATAGTGCAGGCGAACAGGGAGCTCGGTCTCGACGTCGTCCCGGACATCAACGGCAAGAGCCAGATGGGCGTCACGAAACTGTTCTCGACGGTGAAGGACGGGCGGCGCATGAGCACGGCCCGCGCCTTCCTCTCGCCGGCTCGGGACCGCAAGAATCTCTACGTCATCAGGGAAGCCCTGGCCACCAAGTTGATCTTCGAGAGGAACACGAATCGAGTCATCGGAGTCAACATAGAAAAGGACGGAAAGACGGTGAAGGTATACGCGGACAAAGAAGTCATCGTCTCCGGAGGAGCGATCAACAGCCCTCAGCTTCTGATGTTGTCCGGGATCGGACCCAAGAAGCACCTCGAGGAGATCGGGATCGAGGTCAAGAAGGATTTGGCCGTCGGAGAGAATCTGCAAGACCATCTCATCACCCCGGTGTTCTTCAGCACCGAGGGCAAGGCCGTGTCGGGCACGAAGCACGCCGAGGACCTGTTCGAGTGGGTGACGAAGGCATCGGGCCCGCTGTCGAGCGCCTGGAAGCTGACCGACTTCATCGACACCGTCAACCCAAAGTCCGACATTCCCGACATCCAACACCACTACTTCCTGTTCGAGCCGAGGGGGCTCATCGACTTCATTAACTATTTCGACGTGCACGATCTGAACGACGAGGTCAAGGCTCTCGTCCGCGAACTCAACGAGGACCGCTTCGTCATTTACGCCATCAACATCCTTCTGAAGCCGAAATCGGCGGGCAAAATCCTCCTGGCGAGCGCCGACCCCCACGAGCATCCGCTGATCTTCCCCGAATACTTCAAGGAGGAGGAGGACCTGCACACGACGGTGCGCGGCATGCGGCACGCCGTCAAGCTCGCGGACACGCCCGCCTTCAAGGCGGCCGGCGCGCGGCTCGAGAAGCTGAACATCGGAGCGTGCGCGCGGCACGACGTCCGCAGCGACGAGTACCTGACCTGCATGGCGAGGCACCTCACGATCACGCTGTACCACCCGGCCGGCAGCGCCAAGATGGGCCCCGCGTCGGACCCGACGGCGGTGGTGGACGAGCGGCTGCGGGTGCACGGCGTGGAGGGACTACGCGTGGTGGACGCCAGCATCATGCCCAACCTGGTGCGCGCCAACACGAACGCTCCGACCATCATGATCGGCGAGAAAGGCGCGGATCTCATCAAGGAAGACTGGAAAGCGATCAACCGGCGCAGCGAGCTCTGAATTTAGTTTACATTTATCTATAAACATATCGCCGTTAATTGTTTAGTATGTATCATGTTACCTATGTTTATTAATTGAGTAAAGTATGTTCGTTGTTAATAGTTTTTTTTTCTTTTCCACGTTCAAATTTCTGATTCCGATTTAATTTTCTGGTTGACATGGTTAATTTTTATTAGAAATGCATTTTTTATTAAACAAATCGTACATCTATGATGTGCGAATAGTAAATACTCACGCGTCAAATTCTCCAGTCTCAGTGTCTAACGAAGTCATGGCATTGTAAAGGATTATGTTCGTACTAAAATGTTTACTATAGAAACCAACTTCAATTCCATTGCCGAAAAAAATATGAGACATTTGGTAGTCATAAAACTGTTATTGTAACAATAAAATAGAATATATGTAACTTTAAAATAACGATAATAAAAAGGTGCGCCTGCGCGAGTATAACAGCTGTTTTATTTTTTATGTAATGTTGCGCCTGGGATTGAAAAAAAAATTTAATAAGATGTCAAATTTAATTACTTTGCAGGATTTTCCATGTATTTTGCACGGAATAAGGTAAAATTAATGTAGAAGAAAACTATTTATAGGGAAATAACTTCTTCTAGAATGATTATTTACTTCACATGATTAGTTGAGATTCTTTATTGAAGCATAATTATATTCTGAATGATCTCATCTCTGTTGGTGGATGAGTCCAGGCTGCATACATTTTGGCTCATGGTCCTTTACAAAAATAAAGATAAATATTTTCAATTTACTACTACTTGCTAAACAACACGATTAAGACATAGCACGTGTAGATATTTATTAACTTTGCACAAAATGTTGTAGAAGACTTACTCGTTGTAAGGTGGTCCTATTAGAAGGGAATCAATTACATAAATGGTATGACATCCACATTAACAATTCTTAGCTTGGCGCCCTTGGCACAATCGTCAGTTTGAATATCTTACGACAGACAAGTAAACATTTAAGATAAAAATTCTAACCCTGCAATATTTAGGTAAGATATTGATAGGTATATCATATACCTTGTATAGGTAAATTGTACATAAATATCAAGAATTTTATGTACGGTGATCAGTCATCGCACAATGACCATTAGATAATAATTGTTTAACAACAAAATTGATGGCAGCTAGTACAGAGATGATCGCTTTAGAATATGAAACCGGTGTCTCGGAGATAATAACAAGCGAGTTAAGGTGAGCCGTGACAAATCTAAACGTCTAAAGCACGGAGGAGGTCTAAACGAGGGTCTAAAGCATTATTAATAAAAAATGCATTAATGTATGGGATTTTTTAAATATATTTTAACCGTTATGTTAATAAACAATATTCATTTATACTTTCATAAATAAAGTAAGAATTTCTTATTTTATTTGTTATAGTGTGAGTGATTTTGAAGAGGAGTGATTGAGATGTGAAATATTTTGGCGCCTGATTCCCTCTCGCTTTCGAGTCGCGGCGTGTAGGAACCCTGTCGTCTTAGCTGCATGTATATATACGTGCACGTATAGCAGGACTTTTAAACTGATACTTTTTTCGCTTCGGTTTCCTTAATATATAAGTAAATGGTTTCCTCTTAATTGTCGGCTATATAATATAATAGTCTAGCTAGCGTAACGATATAAACAATTAGAAATGCCGATGCTTTTAAGTAGCTTTCTTGATATTTTTATGGCTTAATGGTTAACAAATTGGTTTTTTTCCATTAATTTTAGGTACATATAGATGCATAATCATTGGACTTCGAAAACGAGCAGAACAATTACTACGGTGAAGGTACAGTGAAATAAGTTTCGGAAAACATATTAAGAAACTGACGTTAATCGATCAGAACAAAATTACCTGATCGAAAGTCAGAGCTCAACTGATTGTAGATGAATATGTTTGCCTAAATATTGAGCAGCGCGTACAAACGAGCCAGCTATCAGTCGGCAGGTGAGGCTCGCGCCGTGAGGTCAACGGTTAAGGTTTTTTTTAAGTTTCGTTGAACCTGTCGCGGACATCGCTCCGGTGAGTATTTGTGCACATTTAGTATGTACTAATATAATCGTAGTGATTTTCTTGATTGTGCATGAAGTTAGGGTGATGGGTGAAATGAATATAATTAGAGTGCCGTGGTACAGTGGTAAGGCCTTCGCCTGGCGTCTAGGAGCCGTAGGATCAAATACAGCCTCCGCAAGTTTGGTGTTTGTTGCGCGCTTGCCGTGATGTTTGGGACCTTCTACAAGAAACTTTGCTAAATTTGGGAGCATGAACATTATTACTTTCAACCGCAGAAATAAATAGATAAAAAAGGCTGTTCCGACCCATATAAAGTTGTTTGCACACATAACGCAAAAAGTATTGCACTTTAAGCCACGAATTAATAATAAAAGTTTAATATAGTCATATTACTTGCAGCGAAAACAGTTTCACAATTTCAGGATTATTGGTTTTGTTACAATTTATTTAAATACGATTTTTATTTAACAGCGCCATCTAACGGTGTAAAATTTCGAATCAGCAATTACAACGAAACCATTAAACCTGAAATTGTGAACGCTGCAACTACTATGGCTATATTTAATATTTTTGACGAATTCGTCCATAAAGTGCAATACTTTTTGTGTTCTGTGTAAAAAAAACATTGTATGGGTCGGAACATCCTTAAGTACGTTACGATATTAAAATGTATTATACGTACAGGTAACAATTGGCAAAGGATGGCGTCCATTTATTACCGCTGGTATTGATATATCTAGCTTTATCTCAGATAATATTATACTTGTTACGTTTATGAATGACATGTAATAAGCAGTTACACATTAATAGATTTATGTTTCATTAATATAACATTTGCAAGCACATTAACATATTAAACGACAATACAATATCAAATTTCCAATGTGGTTAGCAAATATATTATAATATTTTAAATTAAATGAAGTTCGATTATTAGCAAATAGGATTTTAATAAATGTATACTAAGACTACATTAAATAGGGTTTTCATGACACATAAATAAATGTACCACTAACTTCTTTAAAAAAGTTTTTTACTCATGCTGTAGTTTTTATTACTAGTTTTTTTTTAAATTATTTTCTTTCATGTTTAGGCGATTTCGTCACGAATGTGAGCTATTCCATGGTTCGGAACGCATGTCAAAACTGTAGATCCCCTTCCCCTACTAGGTGTTAGGGTTAAGTCCGCCCGGGTTAGTACCACCGCATTTAATGAAACTATGGTTGAATCGGCAGTAAGAAAATGATCGTGTTTTCCATCCAGTTCAGGGAAGCCGTGCTCTTTAAGAAGAAAACTTGGCATGGCACCTAATTCCTTTGATTGGGATAATATCATAACGGTAGTTGCGCGATATTAGTCATCCATGCCAGGTTGTATGAAAAATATATATAAGCTTATTCTTTTGGTTTTAATATATTGTTTGCGCAGCTCTCGATATGTTCACCTATAATAGGCAAATATAACATGTTTTTCCGTATTTGCGTAGTTATTATTCATTCTAATATCTTGTGTACTGCTGGTGCTCCGTACCATAATGTATAAATGAATACATGTAATATTCATGGCAGTCGCAATTTATGACTCATTACAGATTATCATTAACGTCGTAAGCTGTCACTGCTTTTAATAACTACTGTTTCTTCGAGCTGCAGACCTCGCGAGTCTGTCTTTTTGAACATTGGAGATTTTTGACTATTTTTCAAAATATTGCAACATTTTCAAACACTTGTTCGATTACAAAAATCTATAAAATTATCGAACGTGGTCACAGAATTTTACGAGAAATATGAACCTTGTGATATGTCCAGTTCATATATAAATTGAAAGAAGATATTTCATCTAGCCTGCTTAGTATGAGACCCGCTGTATACAATTTTCAAAACAAACTTAAACGTACATGCTTCATATAAAAATATTCGCCGAGCGTATTGAAGGATTTGCGTTGGTGGGGACTGACCGCGCCGCCGGATTCTCATACAATTATATGGTCACTTTGACCATGCGGCGGAGACGCAATATCGAGGGCATGCCACTTCTTGTGAGCGCTTAGTTATTGAGATTAAAATAATCATTTCTGTAGATAAACTTATGCCAACATATTTTTGGTCATTTTCAAAGTGAATTATCAATCAAAATTGCATGCAGCGAGTAAGTTGCAACTGATAATCATGAAATTTATCTTTGCAATATCTACAACACGATTATAAGTGCAATTTGTGCCTTTTACATATTTAATAAAAAATAATCGCCGAAATGTATGTAGTTCCATAACTTCCGAACGACTCCTCCGAATCCGCGGATCTTTGTGACGTAACTTGGTGTAGTTTGACTACCAAAAAGTTTAAATAAATGAAATGAAATGAAATGAAATTGGATAATTATTCTTCTGTAATGTTCGGTATTGTTAGGACAAGGTTAATATGCAAGAAAATAAAAATAAAACCCGGAAAAGTCGGAAATTAGGATGGTATTTTTTTTTTAAATCTCAATAGAAAAAAAGTTCTGCTATCACCATTGACAAATATATTACTTGCTTTTACATGGAATATGACGTTTAGTTTGACAGTAATGCTGTAGTAACATATTTTCATAACAATAACAAATGTCGTATTAAAAAATAAATGAATGAATTTAATGTAATTTTACAAATTTTATATTGGAATTTTGCAAAAAGAATTGAAATTGTAATCCATATTCCATTGGGTCATCCGTGGTGATTATATCTTTGGTGCATTCAAAATGTATTGATTTGGTTGTTTGCAAAGATGGGATCGACGTCAGTTCGTGGTTTATTAGTTTGATAAAAGGCCATCAGCGAGGCGTCGAAACAACGTCAAAACATTGGTTTGGAACAGTGATATGCAATAAGATTTGCAATGCATGAATCTTTTCATTCATGCTAATATAATAACAGTGAAAGTAACTTTGTTTGTTGGACGGGTATGAATACAAAATATATTGTATCCAGCGGAAGGACATGGGCTGACCAGGTGATCAGAAGCATGAAATGTTTATAACTTAACCTTGTTTTGGTTACCAATTACCCTATTTAGAAGCGGTTTGTATTTAAGTCTATCAGAAAAAAATGCGCATAACGTAAAGGCTACATAACATCACGCTAACTTACCAGAGGTTTAAGTACTGGGGGTTAAATATTTATAACAGGTTAAACATATTCAAGGTGCATATTATTAACATAGCGCAAACATATTAAAGGTGGTGGTCAGGTTGATGTGATCTATACAGATTTTGAGAAAGCGTTCGATCGTGTAGATCACACCATCCTGATGCATAAATTTAAACGTTTGGGTATACATGGTGACCTTCTAAGATGGGTGGAATCATTTTTATCTAGCCGGCCACAGGTTGTTGTCATGGGAGGATTTAGATATGCCTTTATAGCAATACCTTCTGGAGTGCCGCAGGGTTCGCACCTAGGCCCATTGTTTTATAATGCTTACTTATTTGACATAGGCACTTGTTTTTTTTTTTCTTAAAAATACTCTATGCATGCCGACGACAAAAATGTCATAAAGGTAATTAAGGATTTAAATGACTCCAAGGGGATCTCAACCTATTTAAGCCTAACCAAAATATTTTAAAATAAATAGGATCCAAGTCAACAGCAGTAAATTTCAACAAATCTCTTTCACTCGCAGCTCTAAACCTATAATTTATAACGATACTAGCGGCCCGCTCCGGCTTCGCACGGGTATAAAATATATAGAGTATGTCACTTACTGAAAAAATGATTAACATCGATCCATTAGTTTTGATTTATTCATTACTGCCCGTGGCCCGCACGCGTTAAATTTGGAGTAAAACAATTCCCCTTTCCTTATACCATGAGTATTTCCTGCTATCTTTGGAATATCTAAATTCATACTGTAGAAGATCGCTGGCTGGACAGAAGAAAAAAAATTATGAAGTTTTGTATTCGAATTTGACATTAAAATTTTATTATATAGTTGTTGGTGAAAAGCTGAGCATCGAAGAATTTTATTGCAGACCTCTGCCGATCCTATCGCCAACAAATGGTCCTTCAGCCGAATTGAGGTCTGTAGCAATCATGCAGCGCAGTCCGATCGTGACACGCAAGACTGCGAAACAATTCACCACAGAGAGAGAGCTCGACGTCGTCGCTGTCGCGCCTGCTGTTTCCGCCGCCGCCGCCACCCCCGCAGCCGCGACTGCCGGCACGTCGAGTACCGTCCCACCCCCGCCGCTATTTATGCCGCGCACTGAGCATGGGGATGTGGCACCCGGAGTCTTCACCTCGCCGCAGGACTCCGTCTGTCTCTATGGGCCCGCCGTCGGTGATACATACACTGACAGATCGTCAGCCGGACGATCCGTAAGAGAATTAGATACGTCATCACAATTCTCAATAGGTAAAAAGAAATCAGCTTATCTCCGAAAGCTAATAACACTACGCGCTATGGAAGAAGCCGCGATCCTTGAAAAAGATCTAATAAAACAAAAAGAAGCCGTTGAGCTAGCCAAGATCGACGCGCAAGAAGAAGAGTGGTCCAAACGTTCCAATGTACCACATTCACGGACGGACGATGTTGTAAGTAAGCATTCAAGTGTGAAAAGTTGGCTAGAAAATATTAATACGCCGTATCCTACCGCACCAGACGAAATGGTTGTCCAACAAAAGATACCATCGTTGCATCGCGATATGTCACCACGCAGGCCGCTTGCCTGCGCCCGTTCCAACACACCGCGTGACAACGCAAGGAACGAGCAATTGGCTGGCAACCCCCATGACATTATGAATAGCTTAGCCAAAATTAATACAACACGAGAGGAGAAGCTTGACTATAGAGCTGTTTGTCGTACGCTACCTACCTTTGGAGGCGCCATAGGTGAATGGATGTCTTTTAAACGTGCCTATGAAGATTCCAAGTTGCACGGACGCTTCACCAAAGAAGAGAATCTTGCACGGCTGCGACTAAGCCTACGAGATCAAGCCAGAGAAGCTGTATCTACGCTATTATCATGCGCTGACGATCCAGATGATATAGTTAATACGCTAGAGGAACAATTCGCCCACCCAACCCTTCTAGTAGATGAACAAGTGCACAAGATCCGTGCTTTGCCCAAGCTACCGCTGGAATTTCGTGCAGAGCTACCAAATTTTGCTTCGATAGTTTACAATGCCGTCACCGTGCTAGAGAAGATGAAAGAGTATAATTACCGAATGCGATCAGATATCCATCTTGACGTTTTGGATAAATTTCCGATCACACTACATGCAATATGGGTCGACTGGGCAAGCAAGAACGACGATGGCGATGAGTCTAGAAACAAGCTGCTTTCTAGATTCCTCAGGATGGAAGTACAAAAGAATCGAAAATATGGTGCCGCACCTAAGGAAGTGACTACCTTCGCACCGCTTTCTATGAAAGAGAGAGCTCGCTCATTGGTTACTGCACCGATACGAGCCTCAAAGCAACAAGTGCACGTGACGCATGATGCAAGCAGCAACATCAGTAACAACTGTGGCATGTGTGATGGTCAGCACGAAAATACAAAATGCGACAAACTTCAGAGATTGAACACCGAAGACAGATGGGCTCTTGTTAAGGAAAAAGGCTTGTGTTTCCGATGCCTCAAAGGAAAACACCGTCTTATTGATTGCAGGAGCCGAAAATCATGTGGGAAGGATGGATGTACTCGCTGGCACCACCATTTACTACACTCCGAACCCAACAAAGAACCCATCATTACCCCTGCTATACCAATGGAGTCTACCGCGAAAGTACGTGCTGTCATTAATGCGGCCGCCACTCAAGGTCGAGCATATTTAAAAATAGCTCCTGTCATGTTGACGGGACCAAAAGGGCAAGTAAACACCTACGCTCTGCTCGATGAAGGTTCTACGATATCTCTAATAGATGATGGTCTTGCCAGAAGACTTGGTTTGGATGGAGAGGAAGAACAAATTCAAATCCACGGGGTGACACATGTATCAACAGACACGACAAGCCGTAAAGTATCACTTAAAATTAAAGGAGCCGGTGGACGTGAAACGTTCGAAATACGAGCAAGGACTCTAGCTAATCTACAACTGAGTTCGCAGAATATTGATATTGATTTAATGCAGTATGGACATTTACGTGGGCTGAATGAAAAAATACTCTGTAAGGAAGCTCAGCCTGAAATATTGATTGGTCAAGACAACGCTGATCTAATAGTTACCAAAAAAATACGAGCCGGGAAAAAGAATGAGCCAATAGCTTCATGGACAGAACTCGGTTGGATAGTACATGGCTACAATGCGATGTTTAAGAAACAAAAAAAGGCCAACGACACTGTCTTGAATATGCAACTTCAAGAATTAGTTAAACAAAGCTATGACTTGGATGCACTTGGTGTGCGCAGTGGCCCTCGCATACATGCAGGTGAAGAGCGTGCGATGCGCATACTTCGAGAATCAACTCATCAGACCGAGAGTGGAAGATGGGAGACTGGCCTCCTTTGGAAAGATGATAATTCAACTTTTCCCTTGAGCTACCCAATGGCCCTCAGAAGACTGCGCAATATTCAGGCAAAAATGCGTAAAGATCCCACTTATGCTGCTAAGTACACAACAGAAATAAAAAAAATCATAGACAAAGAGTATGCAGAACAATGTTTTGAGCCTGCCACTGAAAAAAGGACGTGGTACTTACCACATTTTGGAGTAGTGAACCCTAATAAGCCGCTGAAGATGCGCCTTGTCTTTGACGCGGCGGCGAAAGTAGGGAATGTATGTCTAAATGATTTTCTACTCACAGGACCTGACCTTTTGAGCTCACTACTGGGTATTATGATGCGATTTAGAGAAGGCCGCTATGCCATGACGGCCGACATACAAGAGATGTTTTTGAGAGTACACATAAATAAAGAGGACCGTGATGCTTTGCGATTCTTATGGCAACATCCTACGAGAGGGGGGGAGATCACTGAGTACAGGATGACCTCTCTTATTTTTGGCGCAACTTCGTCACCTTGCACAGCGATTTATGTAAAGAACAGGAACGCCGATATTTACGCAAACGATTACCCGGAAGCTGCAACTGTGACGAAGAGGAACTTTTATATGGACGATTGTGTTCACAGTTGTGACGACGAAGATGCTGCAGTTCGGATATCCTCTGACTTAAGAGAGCTTCACAGAAAAGGAGGGTTTAATCTCATCGCCTGGGCAAGCAACAGCGAACGCGTACTTGACTCACTGCCCGAAGATGCAAAGATAAAAGGTCATGTTGACCTTAGTGCTGACTACATGACTCCTGAGAAAACGCTCGGTATTATGTGGAACCCGAAAGAAGATACACTTGGTTTCAATTTGTCAATGAACCGCGTACCAAAAGAAGTGATAAATGGAATATCAAAGCCTACTAAAAGACAAGTGCTCAGCGCTGTGATGAGCATATTCGATCCTGTTGGACTTGCTTCTCCTGTCACTATTCGAGGACGTATCTTTCTGCAACAAATTTGGAGAAGCGAGATTGGTTGGGATAGCCAACTGCAAAGCCATCAACAAAAGAAGTGGATGAAATGGCTGGCCGATTTGAACACTCTTAAATACTGTGTCATATCAAGGTGCTACGAAATGGAAGCAGCACCGCGGGGAAGACAGCTACACACTTTTTGCGACGCTTCCGAATCTGCTTATGGTTGCGCATGCTACTGGCGGTACGAAAGAAATGATGGCACGATTCACGTCGTGCTCGCTGCTAGTAAGGCAAGAGTGACACCTCTAAAGTCAATCTCCATTCCTCGCCTGGAACTACAAGCTGCTCTACTCGGTGCCCGCCTAGCAAAAACTGTCGTCGAGGAACATGACCGTAAACCTATGAAACAATATTTTTGGACGGATTCACGAACAGCACTCGCTTGGATAAAAACAGATCCACGCAACTTCAAGGCTTACGTAGCTAATCGTCTAGGCGAGATCGACGACATAACAGAGCGTGATCAGTGGCGCTGGGTTTCCACTCTAGATAATCCAGCCGATTTAGTCACAAGAGACGTTGGGGAGCTGCAAATGGACCCACATGGAAAGTGGTTCCAAGGCCCACGTTTCCTAAGCCACCCTCCCGCCGAATGGCCGGCCCAACCTTACATAGAACTTGACTACGATACCGAAGAAAGACAACGTGAATGTGTTAACCAGGTCACAATCATAGAAGCAACACAAGCAACAACTCCTGACGAGAAAAGATTTTCTTCGTGGAAACGTTTGCTGCGATCAACAGCCAATGTTTTATTCTTCGTTGACAGGCTACTAAACAAGGCTGAAACTATGTCCATGGAACATATGACAAAAGCAGAGATGCTACTCATAAAAAAAAAGTCAAGAACAGAGCTTCCCTAAGGAAATAAGGTTGTTACAAAGTGGTCGCTCGCCGTCAGCCCCCAGCCGCCTAGGGGAACTTCAGCCTTCACTCGATAGCAATGGGGTTCTTCGATTAGATGGTCGATTACGGAAAGCCAACATTGAGTCGGACCTCAAGACGCCAATCATTCTAGACGGCGACAATTATATAGCTCGACTACTTGTGCTCGATTACCATCAAAAGGCTAACCATGCAAGCCAGGAAATGATAATTAATGAGCTTCGACAAAAATACTGGATACTTAAGCTACGTCCAACAGTACGGAATCTAGGAAGGAAATGTCAACTTTGTCGCCTCCTACGAGCTAAAGGTCAGCAACCGCCGATGGGCGATCTCCCCACTGAGAGACTGGAGCATCATCATCGGCCATTCACAAATGCAGGTATTGATTATTTCGGGCCAATGAACGTTACAATTGGAAGGCGTCACGAAAAGAGATGGGGCGTGCTAATCACCTGCCTTACGACCAGGGCTGTACATCTGGAACTTGCAGCGACACTCAACACTGACTCAGCCATAATGGCCTTACGGAGATTTATGGCACGTCGAGGAGCACCCGCTATCATCATGTCGGACAATGGCACTAACTTTCATGGAGCGAATAATGAGCTACGAAAGGCGTACGCCGAACTTGATCAAAGCCAAATTCAACAGTATGTATTATCAAGAGGAGCAAAATGGAAATTCATCCCACCTATCTCACCTCACTTTGGAGGTGCGTGGGAACGTCTGGTTCGGAGTGTGAAGGTAGCTTTAAAGGCCACATTACGAGAACGAGCACCAAAAGAAGAAGTACTTGCAACACTGCTTGCCGAAGCCGAATATTCAGTTAATTCAAGACCCCTTACACATGTCTCCGTAGACCCCCGTGACCCTGAAGCCCTCACGCCCAATCATTTTCTGTTGGGATCATCAGCCGGTCTGCCTACGCCAGGCAGCTTCAATGACGGAGATCTTCTGCGACGCCGGCAGTGGAGGACATCGCAGAGGCTCGCCGATATGTTTTGGCAACGGTGGATAAAAGAATACCTTCCTACCCTCCAGACACGAGCAATGAAAGGGAATAGTCCCCCAATGAAAGAAGGAGATCTCGTCATCATAATAGACCCTGCATCACCGAGGAACTGCTGGCCAAAAGGACGAGTTCAAAGAACATACCCAGGCGCCGATGGGTATGTACGAGTCGTGGATATCAGAACTTCAACGGGAATTTTAAAACGATCAGCACGGCAACTCATCGTGCTGCCTACCGATCCTGAGGAATGACGGCCTCGTCATGAGAGGGGGAATGTAGAAGATCGCTGGCTGGACAGAAGAAAAAAATTATGAAGTTTTGTATTCGAATTTGACATTAAAATTTTATTATATAGTTGTTGGTGAAAAGCTGAGCATCGAAGAATTTTATTGCAGACCTCTGCCGATCCTATCGCCAACACATACACTACATTTTTACTTATTTACTTTTTAAATTTTTACCTATTTATTTTATTTTTACAGCAATTAATATATTACAGAATGTCATTATATACAACGTTCACAGCTTTATTGTCATTAGACAATACAAACATGTTTTCTCTAGAGGTTACTCTTGAAAGAGCGACATACAGTTGGCCATGTGAAAAACAGTAAGCGCTCAAATCTAAACCTGCAACGTTGAAGGTTTGACCCTGCGATTTATTAATGGTCATTGCAATTTTTAAATATGTAATATCTTCGAAAATATTCATTTAAATCATATGCTGTAACGGGCCATATAGATCCATATTAAATCAACAATTTATTTAAGGTATTTAATTGGATAAGGATTAATGCTGTATTGGTTAAAATCACTTCGAAAATTAGCCATTATTTGTCGTAAAAAGTAAATGACAAAAAAATGTTATTGTGGGATATCCATAAGAGATAGACATATACCATGGCGGAGTTTTCTGTAGACCTTTTCAATGTGTACAATACTTAGTACGTTATTTTGACAAATCTCGTAGGGTTCAGCCTGCGTTTGCAATGTAAGCGGAAAAATGATTTTTTAAGCTATTGCATAGCTTCTATCGAGGGCCTTGAGCGCGGGGACCGAATCCAGAAATTCCGTAACGAAAAAAAACCTCACGCTCCCCACTCCGACGGGCGATGCCGGTAGCGCTACTTCACACCAGGGGGAGCGGGGCCGGGGGCGGCGGCGGGAGCGGCGGCGGGGGCGGGCCGGCATAACTTGATACAAAATGCTATGCAATAGCTTTACCGCGGCAGTCCCCGAGTGCCACACGTCTTTTTTTATGACATCACATTGGAAACCTCAAAAATAACAGTATTTCTCCACTATTTAATGGATGTTATTATACATATAAACCTTCCTCTTTAATCACTCTATCTATTAAAAAAACCGCATCAAAATCCGTTGCGTAGTTTTAAAGATTTAAGCGAACATGGGGATATAGGGACAGAGAAAGCGACTTTGTTTTATACTATGTAGTGATTATGAATAACACCATTATTGAAAAAGTTAACACAGTGCGAGATTTAGGGGTCCTATTAGATACGAAACTGTTATTCAACCTGGAAGCAATAACGCATATGGCATATAAAAATCTAGGATACGTCATGCGGATTGGAAAGCATTTTACCGACGTCGAATGCTTAAAGACATTAATCTTTGCTTTTGTGAGAAGTATTTTGGAGTATGGCTCTTGTGTCTGGTCAACTCAGTGACCAATCCCCACCGGTAAGGATGACCTTTAATCCCACCGTTAAAGGCTCATAACTGGCGAACTACTCACTTGATCAATATACGGATTGCATCTTCGTATGGGTTCTATAGGCGCGTTCGGGTTTCGGACGGGTGACCGTTTTGGATGTTGAGGCTGGCTCTAGTACGAATTTCACGCAAAACTTTAGGTCCCCTTTTTTACTAACTAAGTGGTAGGATTAATCCCGCCTAAGTTACCAATCATCGCACTAAATGGAAGATGGCCGAAGCGGCAATGAATGTCCGTTTTTCCATCCATGTCAATGAAACAGCGACAGTGCAATATCGTCCCGGCCGCAAATGCTTTAAAACAATTGGAAAAAAATACCCTAATGTTTTACAATCAAGGATTTAATATTCATTCCATCCACTGAATTTATGAATGGCAATATTTTGCTGTTTTTTTATTCAATCATGCCACATCTGCTCGACCGTTTGTTTGGAATGTTCATGTCAGTTACATTAAACAATAAATAAATATATTATTTTTCCCCAGATAGTTGGGGTTTTAATTCAAAAGAATCATAGAATTTATGTTCCAGGTACACAAGACTAAAGTGTGATGGAGTCGTGGTCGTGCGACGCAGGCCTGGCGAGCGCCGCCGCCTCCGCTGCCTCCGCCAACAGCGGCGCAACCTTCGTAGCGGCGCTGCAGACCCTCATGGCGGCACACTGCGCCATCACCACCGACCGCCAGTGGCCGCCGTGTAGAGACGAGGAAGTGAAGGCTGGTAGGGTATAGCTATAGTTCTCTAGCAGTAGCTGAGTGAAGTGTGTCGCGATGGAGTCGTGGTCGTGCGACGCAGGCCTGGCGAACGCCGCCACCTCCGCTGCCTCCGCCAACAGCGGCGCTACCTTCGTGGCGGCGCTGCAGACCCTCATGGCGGCACACTGCGCCATCACCACCGACCGCCAGTGGCCGCCGTGTAGAGACGAGGACGTGAAGGCTGGTAGGGTATAGCTATAGTTCTCTAGCAGTAGCTGAGTGAAGTGTGACGCGATGGAGTCGTGGTCGTGCGACGCTGGCCTAGCGAGAGACGCCGCTGCCGCCGCCTCCGCCAACACGGATATTACGAGACAAGCAAGATAGGGCTGATAGGGTACACAGTTATAGCTCTCTAGCAGTAGCTGAGTGAAGTGTGTCGCGATGGAGTCGTGGTCGTGCGACGCCGGCCTGGCGAGCGCCGCCACCTCCGCTGCCTCCGCCAACAGCGGCGCTACCTTCGTGGCGGCGCTGCAGACCCTCATGGCGGCACACTGCGCCATCACCACCGACCGCCAGTGGCCGCCGTGTAGAGACGAGGAAGTGAAGGCTGGTAGGGTATAGCTCTAGTTCTCTAGCAGTAGCTGAGTGAAGTGTGACGCGATGGAGTCGTGGTCGTGTGACGCTGGCCTAGCGAGCGACGCCGCTGCCGCCGCCTCCGCCAACACGGATATTACGAGACAAGCAAGATAGGGCTGATAGGGTACACAGTTATAGCTCTCTAGCAGTAGCTGAGTGAAGTGTGTCGCGATGGAGTCGTGGTCGTGCGACGCCGGCCTGGCGAGCGCCGCCGCCTCCGCTGCCTCCGCCAACAGCGGCGCTACCTTCGTGGCGGCGCTGCAGACTCTCATGGCGGCACACTGCGCCATCACCACCGACCGCCAGTGGCCGTCGTGTAGAGACGAGGAAGTGAAGGCTGGTAGGGTATAGCTCTAGTTCTCTAGCAGTAGCTGAGTAAAGTGTGTCGCGATGGAGTCGTGGTCGTGCGACGCAGGCCTGGCGAACGCCGCCACCTCCGCTGCCTCCGCCAACAGCGGCGCTACCTTCGTGGCGGCGCTGCAGACCCTCATGGCGGCACACTGCGCCATCACCACCGACCGCCAGTGGCCGCCGTGTAGAGACGAGGAAGTGAAGGCTGGTAGGGTATAGCTCTAGTTCTCTAGCAGTAGCTGAGTGAAGTGTGACGCGATGGAGTCGTGGTCGTGCGATGCTGGCCTAGCTAGCGACGCCGCTGCCGCCGCCTCCGCCAACACGGATATTACGAGACAAGCAAGATAAGGCTGATAGGGTACACAGTTATAGCTCTCTGGCAGTAGATCAGATGAGTGTCGCGATGGAATCATGGTTGTGTGATACCTACTTGGCGAGCGCCACCGTCGACGCCGCATCTGCCACCAGCGGCGCTAACATCGTGTTGAACCTCTTTGAAGAAAAAAAAACAGGAAAAAAGAATCGTTCTCTTGGTTATGATTTCTAAACATAAACTGTCCTTGCAAATATTTTATCTGGTCATGTTACTGTTCGCACATTTTACAGATTTCTGGCCAACGGTTTCAGATCCGTACTTTGACTTCGTGGTGGTGGGAGCGGGATCGGCGGGCGCGGTCGTGGCCAACCGGCTGAGCGAGGTGGCAGACTGGAGGGTGCTGCTGGTGGAAGCTGGCGGGAACCCAAACCTAGAGTCGGAGGTGAGTTATTTTCTATTAGTGGATACAAATAAGCCCTCTAAAATGCGTTAGTGTTATGAGAGCGGTAAGGTTTTGTCATGGTAAAAGTTTCTTTTCATGAGAAATAAATTGAAATATATAATCGTGCAATATAAGGGCAATCATGGTATAGCACCTAGTTACCATTTGATGTGTTAGGCTAATTAATATCGTCTTGGTAGGTGTGACATTATCCATACATGACCAGTTACATAAAAAAGTTTCGTTTCTTTTTATAATTCTTTAAAGCAAAACCACCCAAGCCATCAGCCAAGTTATCTCTGCCAGTTCTAGTCAAATAAAGGGGACAACGCGTCACTGTCAAGTTATTCAGTTCAGTACTGGTATACAGTAAATTTTCACAAATGTTTTAATGTCTGAACAGGCAACACATACTCATAGTTTGACATGTCACTTAATTATACATGTCTGCAAGTAATTACATTGAGGTGTACGAAAAGCTTATTACTGTATATGCAAGATTACATGATTTTTCATAGTTCAAGGGTTATATTTATAATATTTATATTATAATATTTGTGGTTATATAAAATCCCAAAGATGTGAATATATGTGAATCATTATACTATAACTTCGACTGTTTTGTTATCCTCACCGTTTTTTGCCACTGCTGCTTTTTTTGTCCTGTTTGACATACTCAGCTAAAAGTTGCGATGTAAGGACTGTATGAATAGTGATGATTTTACATGTATTTCACAGTTACAATATTACTGTTATCTCATTAATATGGGGTGACGTAACTGTCCGGGTAGCTCAGTGAACGAGTAATACTAAAGTGGTAGGTTCGAAACCTGCTTTAGATGAATAAACAAAGTTTTTTACTTATTTACATTGCCCTAATCATAACTTCAGTGCCTACGCTCAATGAAGAGTCTAATTTGTTTGTTTTGTTTTCAAAGCAAATATAGTTATATTAATAAGTTACGGTTCCGACAAAACGTTTTTTTTTTATCAGACTGTGTTAATAAGTATGCAAAACTTTATTTGTAACTATCTCATGAAGTAGTAAATATAATATTTACTTTATATCTTATCTACCTTTACTTTAAGTCTGAAAATTGTAGATATTTATGGTAAGTTTTACTGCATAAAACTGACTTCTGAGTAGCACACTACAGAGGCTCCTACTCAATAATTTCAGTGCAGAAAGATTTTGGATAAAAAGTACACTTAGTTGCTTACGGTAAAGCATGTTACGGCTGTCCTTGCTCACACTGGCGGGGACACTACCGTAGCCACAGATGTCGTTCGAATATACAACTTAAAGTCTTTTAACTACAGCTATTTTAACAGTCCTTTTAATTGTTTTCAGACCATCGCACTTTTATTCGACGCAGCTCACTCGGAGAACGACTGGAATTACCGATACGAGCCGCAACCGCACGCCTGTCTGGGTTCCAAAGAAGGTCGATGCTTCTGTCCGCGCGGCAAGACTCTGGGAGGAAGCAGCTCAATCAATGCAATGTTTTACGTGCGAGGAAACCGCGCCGACTACGACGAGTGGAGAGACGCTGGCAACACCGGCTGGGGCTACAAGGACGTGCTGCCTTACTTCAAGAAGAGCCAAAAACTGGCTTATGATAAAATCCAGGGCGAAGAACGAGAGAAATACCACGGGGAGGAAGGCTACCTTCACACGGAGAGACACCAGGACGAGCATTACTGGAGCGACGTCATCATCAAGGCGTACGAGGAGACGGGGCTGCCGGAAGTATTCGACATCAACGGATCAAACCAAATTGGTGTGACGAAAACTTTAGCTACCGTCAAGAAAGGAAGACGCATGAGTACAGCTCGTAGCTACTTAACTCCGATTAAGGATAGAAAAAATCTATATGTAATTAAAAATACACTAGCAACTAAACTACTGTTCGAAAAGGGAACTAAAAAAGCAATAGGGGTGGAGTTGCAGCACACGAGCGGAAACATTTCTGTTTTCGCTAAGAAAGAAGTAATTGTATCTGGCGGAGTTATCAACACGCCGCAGCTCCTAATGCTTTCTGGAATCGGGCCCAAAAAACACTTGAAGGACTTAGGTATTCCTCTCATTCAAGATCTCCCTGTCGGTGAAAACTTGCAGGAACACGTTCTTACACATAATCTAATCGAAATTAACACAGTCGCCCCCCTAATCGGGCCCGAATTTGCCGCAACGGCGATGGCCCAATTCCTTGCGACACAAGAGGGTCCTCTAACAAACCTCGGGCCCACCGAACTCATTTCGTTCGTCAATATGAGAAACGAATCGGATCCGGTGCCGGATATACAATATCATCATTTATTCTTCAATCCTAGTTTTTCGACAACGTTGTTGCCATTTTACAGAATTCACGAGTACAGCGATGAAATAGTAGAGAAAACTGATAAATTCAATGATAACAAGTTCATGGTTGATTTCGTCACAACTTTACTGAAACCTAAATCCAAAGGCAAAATTTTACTGAAAAGTACTCATGCTCACGATAAACCGCTGATACATGGCAACTATTTCGGAGTGACCGAAGATTTAGACATATTGATTAAAGGTATGGAAAGAGTAGCCAAAATAGCCGAAACTGCTTCATTCAAGGCGCATAACGCCACATTAGCAGACATGAAACTAGATGCATGCAAGCTACATCAGTTTAAAAGTAAAGGTTACTACGAGTGCATGGCGAGGCATTTTACAGGTAACCTTTACCACCCCGTGGGGACAGCGAAAATGGGGCCACCCGGAGATCCCACTGCCGTCGTAGACCCTGAACTAAGAGTGTATGGAGTAGAAAGTCTCCGTGTTATAGACGCCAGTATAATGCCTTCAATAGTGCGTGGGAACACTAACGCCCCGACCATCGCAATAGCAGAAAAGGGCTCGGATATGATAAAGGAGTTTTGGTTAGGAAAGCAGAGAGACGAACTATAATGGAAGTGTTTGTTATGAGAAGAAAGCGGTGAAGTATGAACTCATATAGCTTGAGGTGGTGGAATAAGAAAATGAGTTTTTTAAGTTCAAATGAGCTAACTTTTTTAAATCCCAGTGTTGAGTTTTTATAATGAGTGTTAATTGCATTGAATATATGCATCATTTTACAGAAATGTGTTTCTTACAACTCCCCTGTTGACAAATGCTCTGTAC
Source organism: Incurvaria masculella (assembly GCA_946894095.1). NCBI lineage: Eukaryota > Metazoa > Arthropoda > Insecta > Lepidoptera > Incurvariidae > Incurvaria > Incurvaria masculella. The sequence goes on along the minus strand of OX335661.1, from coordinate 17,289,688 downwards.
GTACTGCTCTGTACTGGGTTTACCTTCGAAAATATTTACCAAATGGGGTTTTCATGGTATTAATTAATCTCAATTAAATTGGTTACCAGAAATGTAATTGTAAATGCTTGCAAATCGTTAAGATATTCTTGCTTGACTTGGCACAGTCATGCACGCAGATTAATTAAGCAATTATTAATCAAGCCATCTGTTAATTTAATTTCATGGAATTCCACGAACTGAGATTGGTTTTAAATAATGTGCTCACAAATATTAAAATTTGACAAGGATACCATTGCATCTGTAGCGTCATAAGAAATTCAAACCGTTCGCATGGCGGACTCTCGATCTGGCTAGAACAAAGGCGAAGACGAGGCTACATAATCGAAATGTACAAAATGATTACAGTCAAATATAACTGCCAAGCCATGGAAGATCGTTTCATTCTCACCAAACATCCTTTTCTACGCGGTCACAGCTAGAAGCTGGGCACAACATACCACAAGACCGACGAACGCAAGAGCTTCATAGTATCATTTTTTCTTTTATGTAACTGGACATGGATGGCTAATACCGAACTTGCCGTCCGATATATTGCTTGGCTACATTGAACTGGATGGAAAAGACGGAACATTTTCATTGCCGCTTCGACCATCGTTCATTCAATGCGATGGTACGAACCTGGTTGGGATTAACCCTACCATCTATAAAATAAGGAAGGGGACCACGGCCAGCCTTAACGGTTGAAAATGGTCACCCATTCATAACCTAATCGCGCTCAGAGGCGCTTACCCAGCTTATCGAGTCGCAAAGCGTCGCAAACTGAGCTACAGAGACTGACAAACACAACAAGTTTTAGAGGACTCGAACAAGCTCCCAGCGGATATAATAATAGAAAATAATGTAAATAAATTAAAAAACCAATTCGATTCTCTTAAAAACTTTTAAGAAAACATTCCACCCGCCGCGTTTTAGGGCCGAGTGCACGAAAGGACAAAAAATCAAAATCAACGTCAAAGTATGACTAAACACGTCACTTTCTGTGGACAGTATGAAAGGAACTCTATGCAGTTCACTAAAAGTGATAAAACCTTGATTAACTCGGCCGTCTCTTCGTGCAATCGGGGCTTAGTCTGAGTTTCAAAACCTGGTCAGTTTAGCTATTATCTTGAGTTTGGTATCGTTTTTGTATACCTTAAATTGATTTACCCAACTCTTCAGTATAAGTTGCAAAAAATATTCGAAAAATGAATTCCGCATCCTTGTTTTATACGAAAACGATACCAAACTCGACCTAGTAGCTGAACAGACCCAGTTTTGACGCGGCGGGTGGAAAGTTAGATTGCATACCGGGCTAAATCTGATCAGTTTGAACCTAGGAACAACTGTGCCAAGCAGCTTGCTTTAATCAAATTTCGTAGGTTCATGCTGTGGCAACGTTAAACTGTTGTGCACTGAAGTGCAGGCTGTCACTTTTGACAGCTATCGCTATGACGCCCTCTCCTACACGTGAGCTGTGTGATATTCGTGTGATAATAAACCGATAGCAGATGACTACCAAGTTCTGCCTTTGTTTAGTCCTGCGGGCTCCTCGGACTACGCAGCGGACTCCGCACGCGTGGGACACGTGCGGATACGACACATGCCAATAGAGCCCCCAATATAATTTGAAGATTGCATCAAAATCGGTCACGATATCTTAAGATATTTCATTTTGGACATTCGCCCGAGCGGAGCTTCTAAACTTCCAAACTGCACAGGGTCACCCGCTGGGCTAATCTGAAGATTGTCTTAAAATTAAAAGTTAAACCCGAGAATGACGGGAGGGTTGAAGCTGTCTCTTTGACAGCAAAAGTGTCGGTCTCGGATTAAGGATCGGTTGGATACATAAAATAAAAATACTGAGCTGTGGTTTTAATTTCTAACGTTTGCATGTAAACAAAACATATGTTAAGGTTCTCTGGAACTATTATATTATCATTCTGTGAGCCTCGGTAACCCAGTGGCGCGAGACGGCTTGCGATTCGATAAGCTGGTTGAAGCACCTCTGAGCGCGGTTGGGTTCTGGCTGGGTGACCATTTGCAAGCGTTGAGGCTGGTACTGGTTCGGATTTCACGTAAAACTGTACGCCCCCTTCCTTACTTACTAGGTGGTTGGTACTACCCGCCCGGGTTGGTACCATCGCATTGAATGAACGATGGTCGAAGCGGCAATAAAAATTGTCCGTGTTTTCCACCTAGTTCAATGTAGCCGAGCGAAACAAGTAAGGTCCTGGCATGGCACCTAATTTACAAAATGGCACAACGGTAGTTGTGTGCTTTTAGCCATCAAGTTAGGCTGTATAAAAAAAAGTGAACATGTCTGAAAGTTTCTCCTGTAACTGGGAAAAAGTCGATATGTACACTAAACACGTAAAGCATAAACATGTTTTGTATAATCTTAGCACAATACTTCAAAAGTGACCCGCGCACAGATAACTCCTTGCAGGTCTGCTCCTATCTGTCACATACCGCTGCTTGCCTCCACCAGTACCAACCGATTGTAGCGAAAACTACACAGTACATACGAGTAGGTGTATCGCTAAACAACAAACACATTTAATCAGAGTAAATGTTTTCGCTCAGTGGTCGGTCAACAGGACGGAATAAACATAATACTGGTAATAGCTGGCAGTTGCGTCAAATTAGTGCAGGATAATCGAATAATCCAGGTGAGCTTAAGGTGGGTTCAGTGTGAATTGTTGTAACACAGGTGTAATCAGGATGAAGTGGGTTACTAGACTGGTCGCGTGAACAAAACAATCAAGTTTTGTATGCTGCGTTTCTTGCTGGGAGCAATCTCCTGGGGACAACCTGTGATCGTCGCTACACAATTAAATGACTTAAGAATGGCCCGTAAGCTATGCTCCCCATACAAACGTAGTTCACTAATCGCTGTTCCCATTCAATTGATATTTACGTATATTTTATTTAATATCAGAAATCAAATTTTAAATCCAAACCGAATCAAATGAAAGCAAATAGGAAATGTTCATATACATTTTTCTCTGTGTGGTTAGACCCAGGATACATTTAACGTAAGAACCAAAACATGCAGGCCTACCTTAAGTAAAATACATTTTAGCTACACTGCTCAATATTTCGCAATCGGTTATTGTATCACACTGGACGCTCGCCCCTAGAGTCGCTCGTGTTCGCCGCGTTTATTATTTGACTAGTTATTTTTTTGTTATTGGAATACAATCTAAAAAAATAGAGCAGAGATAATGATACCACATTAAAATAACCAACTCGAACGAAAAACACTTTAATCGAACACTTTAACTTTGTTCGTTTAAGGCCCGATTTTTCAATAGTCAGATAAATGGTCGGATACCTAACAAGCCAATAAAATTGTTCGGCTCTTTAACAGACTGATAGGACTAGCTCGATTTTTCAATGTTCAAACAAAGTTAGCTATATGATGATTATTTTAAATGGTGCAATATTTCTCATGACCAACTTCAAGGAGTAGTGTTAGAGAGAGCCAGCTCAGTAAAATAGCTCTTATGTTAGTAAAGGGTACGACTTCACATTTTTTAGTTTGTCAAGATTGAAAGTAGCTTATGTTTTTGTTCAATATAATTTCGAAACACAGTTGTTCGTTTCGTTCACTTGCTTGTTCCCGTTACGTTTAATTTTTTGGATTTTGTCGTTGGTTTTTTTCTACCGAAATAGAGAGCAAGAAGAGAGAGCGGACTTATTTCCTCCTCCTCCTCAATCATCATATCATCAATGATATCAATAAAGTCCCATGTTTTATGGACGAAAACTTACATAAAGCAACGACTTGTAAATCACTGAGCGATAATAATCTTGATCTGTCCAACCCATCGATATCAATTTCAAATGACAAAAGGAAACGTCATAAATATCAGACTGATAAGTGACTATTTATAAAATCGGCCAGATAAATTTATTGCCTAGATAGTAGACTTATTCCTGCGATAGTCACTATTCGTCTATTGAAAAACGAAAAATAGTACTATCAGACCATTAAGTACTATTCGATTGTTTATCTGACTATTGAAAAATCGGGCCTTAATGCATTAAAATATTTTATTTTATTTTATTTTGTCTCAAATTATGTTAGCGAAAAAGGTCGCGCAAGCTGGACAGGCGCTGAATTACAGATGAAACGAACATAACATGTATTAATTAATAAAAGAACTTCTTCTTGTTTTATTTTTAGTATTTTTTAATTACGTAATTTCAGTATGAAAACAGAGTCATTAAAATATTCAATTTTGTCGAATACCTATATCGATCTATTTATAACAAATCACTTAGTCATGCGACATCAGTGCAGCTGAGAGCTGCCATTTTTTTCTGCCACATACGCATCATACATGCATCACCTTTGGGAAATACATGAATCTATGGCACCTCATTTATTAATATTCACCTGCCGTTTAGAGAGTAGGAAATAATGACAGATATTTCTTTCCGAATATACACGACAGATGGACATAACCCCGCCTTTGCTGTCGCGCTGTCGCTCATCGTCGGGTAAACAATATATTCGTAGTATTCTAAGATTTAATCCTTCAAAGAATTGTTTTACATTGAGTGGCATTGAATAAAATAAACATTCGTAATAATTTGTGAAGTATGGATGACATAACGTGCGATATTCTCAGCCGAATCTCGCGTGCATGTAAGCACGTAAGTTTTGCTAGTCATGGTGTGATTTGTCGCTGTCGCACAGACACATGGTTGCTCATCGTGACCCTACATCGCTAGAAGTAACTTTAAAATAAGCCCTTCCTAAACAAATAACCGCACATTCAGATCGTTTGATGATTAATGACCATTGCATAAAAACTGTTCTGGTGCATAGACATTTAGAAGTTAAATAAATAAATATTGCCCACTCATAACATATGTAAACAAGGTTATAGCAAAGAGAGACGCTATATTCCTACTAAATACCTCGGAGAAACGCTAGCGGGGATGCGTAACGCAGTGAATCTTGCCACCTCGGTCATTATTATTTATTCTGTGCCGCGGTATAATGGCGAGTGACCTAGACAACGTCCAACCCCTTTTCTTCAGATAAGTACCGAAACTAACTAACCGCTAAATTTTCAACACAAGCTACAGCACTTGCACCAGAGATGTCAATTTGGCACACTTTCTTCCCAATGCACATGATGCACCTATCCATATTTAGTGGCTGGATCGGCCTGCGCAAATACTAGCTTTGCAAGCAAGCACCCGATGTATCGTACAACCCTAACCCTTCGTTAGGTACCATCTAACTTGACGAGAATCTGCTCACTTTCGCTTCACAGCCAACTGCAGGGTTCAGGTACTGGGCAGACAGAATGAACAGCCCGGACGCACTTGCCCGCTAGGTAAGAAACGTTGGTTGGATTGTTGTAAGATACATAATGTTCACACACATATGTTCTTAGATTTACACCGTCGCTGTACATAATGTTTTGAAAACTTACGGTTTTCCGGTGTGCAATGCCGTGCTTGGCCGACATGTTTCGCTTCCCACGACGGAAGCATCGTTAGGGCCACTTCGTTGCCCCGGAGTTACCTCTGACAGCCCGGCTCGTCAAACGGTAACGGGCGGGCGTCGGCTGCGAAGATTGTAGGTGTGGGTAGGTTCGGGCTGCCTCGTGGATGCGGGTAGGTTGTCAATTTGCTGCACCATAGACATATAGGGCTCCGTGCACACATAGCTAACGGTGTCAGCTGGTGCCACTGTGACATGTGTGCCCTTCGGTCTATGCTGAGCAAGAAGAGGAGTCCAAGACGGCGAGAGCCTGATACTGTCGTCCCTGTTGAAGTTTGCATGTCTGGAGATTTCAATGGATTCTCGAACCTAGCGTGGCATATAGTACTTTTCTGCTGCTAGTGTGGTTACTTGGTCGAATCTAATCCAGTGATTACTCCCGCTCTCGAGGACATGCTCGCATATGGCCGAGAATCCATTGAAATCTCCAGACATGCAAACTTCAACAGGGACGACAGTATCAGGCTCTCGCCGTCTTGGACTCCTCTTCTTGCTCAGCATAGACCGAAGGGCACACATGTCACAGTGGCACCAGCTGACACCGTTAGCTATGTGTGCACGGAGCCCTATATGTCTATGGTGCAGCAAATTGACAACCTACCCGCATCCACGAGGCAGCCCGAACCTACCCACACCTACAATCTTCGCAGCCGACGCCCGCCCGTTACCGTTTGACGAGCCGGGCTGTCAGAGGTAACTCCGGGGCAACGAAGTGGCCCTAACGATGCTTCCGTCGTGGGAAGCGAAACATGTCGGTCAAGCACGGCATTGCACACCGGAAAACCGTAAGTTTTCAAAACATTATAATGTTCACAGATGGCAGGCACAATGACTTGGTCGTGCTCCGCGCCTGTAGTGTCGGCAGCGGTGGACACCTACCAGAGTCACGGCGCCGTGTTCACTGCAGCGCTACAGACGCTCCTGGCTGCACAGTGTGCGCTGATCACGCCTGCACAGTGGCCACCGGACCGCACCGAGCACGTTCTACAAGGTATGTATCTGTGACACGTTTACACGCGGCCTGCACCGTGATTGGGTCGTTCTCCGCACCTATGTTGTCGGCTGCAGTGGACACCTGCGAGAGGCACGATCCCGCGTTCACTGGAGCGCTGCAAACGCTTCTGGCTAAACTGCTCATATCAACACTGAGCACTTTTACGATCCGCGACATTTTCACACAGGACAGGCACCACTCATTATCAAATAGAAGGTCTAGAGCACGGTCTCTTAAAAAGCCACAAAAAATATTTGATCAAATGAAGCAAATGATCTAGAAACTGTACCAAAGTTAACGACAAATGAAATGTTATTCTGCCACAGATCCGTACTTCGACTTCGTGGTGGTGGGAGCGGGGTCGGCGGGCGCGGTCGTGGCCAACCGGCTAAGCGAGATGGCTGACTGGAAGGTGCTGCTGGTGGAAGCCGGTGGAGACCCAAACATGGGAACCGAGGTAAACATTACAAATGATGCACAGATAAGAACACAATCATTGACTTTATAAAGCCTTACATTATATTTCAGATACCGCCATTGTTCCTGTGGAACATCAACTCGTCGATAGACTGGGGCTACAAGGTAGAGACTCAAGACAACGCCTGCTTTGGTTACGTCGACAAGAGGTGACATTCGCGGGAACGCTCAAGACTATAATGAGTGGGAGGAGGATGGTAACACGGGGTGGAGTTACGAAGGAGTGTTACCCTATTTTAAAAAGAGCCAGGACATGGAATCAAAATATATTGATCCTAAAAAACTCGATAAATACCACAGCAAAGGCGGTTACTTGCATACGAAGTTCGAAGAAGGCTCTGACCCCTTAGAAGAAGCCATACTGGCAGCAAATCAAGAAATAGGCATCAAATTGATAAATGATGTTAATGGTGCATCGCAAATGGGAGCAACGAAAACATCAAGTACAATCCAAGATGGCAGAAGAATGAGCACTGCTCGAGCATTTCTTTCTCCTATTAAAGATCGTCCAAACCTCTTCGTCATCAAAGAGGGAATTGTAACAAATATTTCATTCGACGGAGATTCTAATGTTGTCAATGGCATCCTGCTACATAAAGGAGACAAAGATATTTACGTAAAAATTAGAAAAGAAGTCGTTGTTTCTGGTGGAGCTATCAATTCGCCACAACTTCTACTTCTATCAGGAATTGGACCTAAAAGGGATTTAAAGTCTGTGGGCATACCGGTTAAAAACGATTTGCCCGTAGGGTTAAACCTTCAAGACCATGTCTACATCCCAGTGTTTTTTGCCATGGAGGTAGAACGGCAAATCACGATAGCGGAATACACGAAGCATTTGTTCGAATATCTTACGCAGAAAACGGGACCACTGGCGTCAATGAAGCCAAATAGAGTGATGGTTTTTCTCAATACTCAGGACAGCACATCCGTCATTCCCGATGTCCAAAATCATTTCGTAATATTTCTACCAAATTCAACCAATTGGGTCGACTTTCACGGTAGACACAGCTACAACGCAGAGGTGAGAAGAAGCTTTCAAGAGTTAAACAAAAATAAGTTAATCATTCAAATGAACATTGTACTGCTTCGCCCGGAATCTAAAGGAGCAATTCAATTGAAATCGAAAGATCCATTCGAGCACCCACGGATAAACGCCAATTACTTTAGTAAGGTAAACGATCTGAGGATCATAATAAGTGGAATGAAACAAGCATTTAAATTAGAAAATACGAGCACTTTTAAATCATTAGGAATTAAACTAGAATGGCTCGATCTCGCTTCGTGTAGAGAGCTTGTTCGCAAAAGTGACGAGTTTTTGGAATGCTGGGCAAAGCACATGACATCGACATTGTACCATCCTGCAGGAACAATAAAGATGGGCCCTCACACGGACGCCGAGGCCGTGGTTGACGCTGAACTCAAAGTGCATGGAATCGAAAGGCTAAGAGTGATCGACGCGAGCGTCATGCCAAAAATTGTTCGAGGGAATACTAACGCCCCAGTCATAATGATTGCAGAGAAGGGAGCCGATATGATCAAGTCAAAGTGGTTGCGGGAGAAAGGCGAATTGTAATACGGAATACATTATGTTACTGGACACTGACGGCTAATGTGTGAAATAACGTGTTTTTATATGCACAAATAAAAAAAAAAAAGTATTGTACCGCTACAATTGTAATTGTGCACATAAGCAAATGTTATTAAATTTTTGTCTGGTTTTCTACACCTTAATGAGGACCTTTTTCTTAAATAAAAATCGACAGCGCAAACTGAAGCAAACAAAAAAAATATGGAACTTGTGTGAAAGGGGACAACATTTGTACCTTTTCTGGAATCGTATGAATTAATTACCTACGTAATTTCCATAATTTGTATGCCTCGTGTCATACTTTTTTTAGTAATACTCTTAGATTTCAATAAATGTTGTTTACATAAACTGTAATTTATGACGTTTTATTTCTGATAATTTTAATGCAGATTTTTTTAAGTAGTTACTCATTCATCAGCTGTTATAAAATCGTGAATAAAGTGCCCAGAGTGTAGTAGTTATTTTACAATTATCACTTTTTAATAATAACACAGAACATAAAAAAAAAACGTAAAACTTAAATAACTCAAAAACTAATGATTTTAGCCCCCGTTTCACTGAGCCAAATTTGTTGCAAAGGCAAAAGTAACTCTGTCAGTCTGTTCCGTGTTCACGCCCAAACCGATGAACCAATTTTGATGAAATTTGGTACAGAGTCTGGACCTTTGTGATCGGCTCGTAGCCTAGTGGCGCGGGGATTGGCCTAGCGTACCAGAGGTCTGGGTTCAATACCGACATGCACCACTGTCTTCCTCTTTCCGAGTTCGATAAGTGCATTTCGTTACGAATGCGAGCTGCTCCATGGTTCGGAATCCATGTAAAACTGTAGGTCCCCTTCCCCTACAAGATGGTAGGGTTTAAGCATGCCCGGGTTGGTACCATCGCATTGGATGAAGAGATGGTCGAAGCGGCAATGAAAAATTGTCCGTGTTTTCCATCCAGTTCAATTTAGCCGTGCTCATAAAGGGAAGGTCCTTGCATGGCAGCAAATTCCTTCGGGAATGTGGTGTATTGGGCTAATATCATAACGGTAGTTGTGTGGTATTAGCCATCCATGTCAGGTCGCATAAAAAAAAACCTTGGGATGTAGGCTACCTTTTGTGGCGATAAAAGAAATCAAAGGGGGTGAAAATGGAATTCATAACATAAAATGTTAGGTTCAGCCCGACATCAGTCTGAAACGATACTGACCCAAACGGAGCCGGGTACCTCAGCTAGTCTACAATATATGGTAAAAATACTTACCATGGTCGACGAATGGATGACGAAAAAATCCATAGACCAAATCGATGTAATTCTTCGTAAATGTCTGGTACGTAGCACCCGCAATCGTAGAGCATGTATGAAAAGATGCATGTCCGTAGAGGAAGCGAAAGAGGTGAGCTGTTATCGAGCCGTATGGCGCTCTATCATCTCTGCTACTACGGAATCATATAAACAAAAAGATTATACCTACATACAGTTGGTTTGTGCCAGTTCACAGTCGGAGGCATGAGAGCAGGTTACCACGCACAACTGATATGACACTCGACCCCAGCTTCAGCTACAGAGGGTCGTCACGCATATCAATTCAGGTGCTTTTCATTGTACTTTGGAAAACAATGCACACTCCAAAAGGTGTTAGGGTTCCGGCAAAAAGCGAATAACTTTCCGTAATTAGTGTCATTGGGTAGTTAGTGGTATTTGGCCAATTGATTATGACGAGACTTAGAGCCGAGTGCACGAAAGGACAAAAAATCAAAATCAACGTCGACGTATGATTAAACACGTCACTTTGTATAAACATTATGGAAGGAACTCCATGCGGTTCACTAAAAGTGACGCGTTTGAACATTGATTAACTCAGCCGTTTCTTCGTGAAATCGGGGATCACTCGCAAAAGAAATCTGCAGGCGTATTCGGCAAGTGTGGGCCGCCATTGGAAAACTTTAAGATTTTTTAATTCCTAGATGCACCAGTATTTCAAGGACAGACTGGTTGACCAATGCGTGCTGCCAGTTCTAACCTACGCCTGCGAGATATTGACGCTCACAGTTGGTACTGCACACAAGCTGAAAGTGCTTGGGTCAATGGAAAGATTCTCTCTGCGCTACCGAATGCCAAATTCACTTATACTTCAAAGCTGACGCTATGCATAGGGGCACTACACTCAAGTGGCAGTGGGCAGGCCACGTATGTCGCAGTGATGACCACAAATGGAGCACTAAAGTTTTGATACATTGTGTGATAACACCGGGAAAATAGGCGTCGGCAAACCACCAGCACGTTGGTCAGACGATATACATCAGACAGCAGGTGACAACTGGCGAAGAAAAACTGGAGACCGCACAACTTGGCGAAGTCTGGGGGGGGGGGGGGGGGCCTACGTCCAGCAGTGGACAGCAAGAGGATGAAGAAGAAGAATAAGTTAGTGTTATCACTAATGACTACAATCACAATCACATGCAAAACTTTCAACAAGACTCAGTAAACCAGAAGAGAAATTATTCTTAATAGACTATGCGGAGCGCAAAAGTTGATTTAAATATGTTTATTGCAGTCATTTTCTAATATACGAATGATACTAAAATATAGTATCAGTACAAACATATTTTTTTTCGTACTAAGCATGTATACGTCGCTTTATTCAACTAATGTGACGTGTATTTAGAATGGACCGTGAAGTAAGGAATCATTAATAAAAGTAATAAAGCTGTAAAAAGAACGACTACAGTGTAGGGTAGAGTAGTGCAATACCCGCGAAAAGTATATTTGCTGGTTCATGTCCGGCCTTGCACTAAATTCATGAAGTAATGAAGTTATTTTGCAGCTTTCTTTCTTTAAATATTGTGTCCTTGCTTCGATCTATTCTACGTTCATATAACATTTATAGAGCATCGTATGGTTCATATTTCTATCCCTTATGATTCTTCCATAACCCACAACAATGTTTTTCCTACTTGTGAAGTCGATAGTTGTTGGTAGCACGATCTTGCCCATTTATAAAAAACAAATACAAAATTTAAGATAAAAAGAAAACAAAATATAACGGAACTGAATATGCTTCTGACGTCTTGCCTTAAGCTATTTATAAATGCCTTACCGACACAAGGAAAATGACAATAGGGTCTCGCGGTTCACGCGCTCCTTGTGACGGACGGATCGGGCGTGTTCCCGCGCGGCGGCCGCGCGCGTCGCTCAGTGCGCACGCGCACGGCGCCGGCAACACGCGCGGCAGACACGTAGAAAGTGCATCGAGAGAGTAGTGCAACTTCTCCGGCGGCGGCGGCGGTGCAGCGGTCACGGTAGGTCTAACACTACATGTCTAAATTAATCACTAAAAACACTATATTCCCACAGCGTTTCTTCCCGTAAAAGTCGTAATAGGCGAAAACGCAATTCATCTTTCGTGGTCCCCTTCTTTGCTTGCTAGGGTGGTAGGGTGAATCCGGCCCGAGTTGGTACCATCTCGCATTGATTTAAAATTGGTCGCAGCAATATTGAAAAATGTCCTTGTTTGCAATCCAGTTCAATGTGGCCGTGTATGTAGGTAACATAAGAAAGATCTTGACATGGTACCTAGTATAGTATTATGACAGGAGGTTTTGGATAAGCCACCTATGCCCAATAAGATAAAATAAATTGGACCGTACACCCGTTGATCCTTTCTTGTGAAACTGCGAGGAAAACATAATTGTAGTTTATTATTTATTCGTCATTCATAGGCAGTACACTACAATCAGATTTAACATGTTCTATCATTAACTAGTACAAAAAGCACAGCGAAGACTAGCAAGAATCTTCGCTGGACATTTTTGTAGCCAAGCTTAAAAGGGTTTGAGCGCTGCTTACAAAAACATATCCAGGGTCACTTAAAACGGCAAGCATCAGCGAGAGATATGAGTGACGTATGGATTGTAAGGATATGAAAAACTTATTATTGTTAGGTGTTACTACCATAAAAATTAAGTTTGGAAGTACCATGAAAATAACCTGTTATTTGTTTATGTTAAGCGGCATATGGTGTACGTCAGGACCCCAAATAAAAGGTGCCCGAAGACGCCCATGGGCTTTCGAACTTTCACTGGGGCTGCGAAAACGATCTCGACCGGCCAGGTGCATATTCACACTATGTTTGAAGAACCCTATGTTGTACCTTGGAGGAAATAACTCAGCAGGGAGTCCAATCCATAGATAAAGGATCAAAAGGATCTGTTGTTTGTCACGTAGTGGATTTTTGGTAAGCCACTACAGTGTTCATAGCTCCTTGGCCAAGGCTAATCCAATCGCCTTGCTCCCTCCGTGGTTTTACCTAACTAAAAATCTTCCTTACCCTCAGAAAAAAAGAGAAACGAAAATGATAATTTCGTAGTGCGGCGACCATTTTGGGTCGCCCACTTTACCAGCAGCCTTCGCAAAGAGCGCACCTCTACAAACCGCGGTCCACCTACCGGTAACCCAACTTCAATTTAATACCTTTTAGCGATTGCTCACAGCCCTGTTCATTTAATTAAACTCATTTCCTCCTTGGTCGCTATTGACCTGGCTTTATTTTAGCTCCTCAAGCACCCTGTAACCATTTTACGGCGCCCACGCCTCATTTTATCGTGAGCGCCCGTCTAAGTGTTTCGAAATTGACTTCAGCGGTTCCTGCGGGGCTCTTCTTGCGAGCCCCTAAATGTAACGACTGACCGCGCGAGGCACGGCTCGCGAGGGGTCGCCGTCGCCGACAGCGACGCGGCGAGGTAGCCGAGCACGCTGGCCGGCCATCCGCGCAGCCGCGCCGATGCGCCCCGCGCCGAGCAGCGCTGAGCCACGCCGCCACGCCGTCGGCCGGCGTTGACAACGCGGCCGACACGCCGGCGCCGCTGCTCTGAGCCGACGTCCCGCGCGCCGCACCGCACGCGCGTGCACCCACCATGCTGCGCACCGACGTGGTCCACCACTGAGTGAACCAACCACCAAGTTTTTCTACCCTTAACGGAGGCCTCAACGACAGACTTTCTAACTGCAAACCATTTATGTACCGCTTGAGCAATTTTGTTTAATTTTCTTTGTAATAAACGTCCACCTTTATTTTCACTAATTGGTCGTATTCTTTTCCCTGTCCCTGGTAGTACTTGGCTCGGCTACCCCCTAAGGGTACACTTATTCTACATTTAATTTGGAGTGGTGGCGCGTGATGACGCGGACGGAGCCGCCGCAAAAGCGAGGGTTCCGGTCGAACGTCTCATGTTCCTTATTTTCTGAATGTCTACAGTGAATGGGGGCATTCCCTGCCTGTTCTGCGTTGAACGACGGGAGAAAGGGGACATCGTTATGCAGCTACGGTGATGATTCTCCATGCTAAAGACAATAAAACACAGAAAGAGTTGGAGGGTCTCTAAATTAAGGGGTACCTCAGGGTCGTCAACGAGACGCACGGCACGAAGCTGTATCGAGTCCAATGAGCCTAGCAGGTACTTGGAGGCAAAGCAGTCGCACGATTGTGAACAATACTCTTCGCAAAACCGTATCGGCGCCTTGTTGAGGAACACTTATTGGTCAGGCGTGAAATACTGACGCACGCTGTTGCGGACTCATAGCTTTTTTTAGGTGAGTTGGCCTTTATCCACAATATGGCGTCCTAAATTAAAGTCCACCAAGAATCCTTATGTGGTCGTCATTGCGCAGAATTGTAACCTGGAAGGTCGGAGCCGAGTCCGCTCCGCACTGAATCGTGCTTGCGTCTTGCTCGCGAAAAACTCAACGAGGTTCTGGAGACCCCACCCGAAAACTATTTCCAGGGTCTCTTCGAGTCTAACAACGAGGCGCCCTCCACTTTCCTCCTCCACTTCAGCCCGGCTTGCAGTTCGGCGACTCGTGTACCAGGCTAGGACCGTGCTGTCATCAGCGTAAGGATCATTGTCGCCCAACTTGCGCAGATATTAATATGCATCAGAAAAAGATGTTGGTACAACACAGAACTCTGCACTAGGAAGGCATTTACTGACATGGCTCTGGAGCAGCATCCTTCTGCCAAGACTTTTATGCTGCGACCATGCAGAAAATTGGCGATCCAAAAATACAGGTCAGTTGGAAGAACATGGGAGGGCAGCATGGAAAGCAGTGGGTTGTGCCGCACACAGATTTTGGTTTTACGAGTATATTTAATTTCATAGACTTAAAATCGTCCATTTGCTTGCAGATGATGGGCGCGGAAGCTGCGGTGGCGGCAGCGGTTGAGGTGTGCCCGGCGCACTTCTCCGGGCAGGCGGGCGCTCTGTTCGCACACGCACTGGGCGCGGTGCTCGCGGCGCACTGTGCACGCACCGACTCTGCACGCTGGCCGCCAGATCACGCCCCACACCTGCTGCGGGACGGTTAGTCTCCTCCACGTACTTCTCCGGGCAGGCGGGCGCTCTGTTCGGGCACGCGCTGGGCGCGGTGCTCGCTGCGCACTGTGCACGCACCGACTCTGCACGCTGGCCGCCAGATCACGCCCCACACCTGCTGCGGGACGGTCAGTCTCCTCCACGTGCATCTCCGGGCAGGCGGGCGCTCTGTTCGCACACGCACTGGGCGCGGTGCTCGCGGCTCACTGTGCACGCACCGACTCTGCACGCTGGCCGCCAGATCACGCCCCACACCTGCTGCGGGACGGTCAGTCTCCTCCACGTACTTCTCCGGGCAGGCGGGCGCTCTGTTCGGGCACGCGCTGGGCGCGGTGCTCGCACAAGGCGCCATTTGACCATGGCAAATTTCAATGGAGGATCGCATGTTCACTGCCTAATTATAAAATAACGAATTCAGATACATAATACGTTGTTTCCAGGCGGAGGAGCGTACGAGTTCGTGGTGGCGGGCGCGGGCACGGCCGGCTCGCTACTGGCGGCGCGGCTGGCCGGCGGCGGCCACACCGTGCTGCTCATCGAAGCTGGCGACGACCCCACCTTCGACAGCGAGGTACACACCTAGTAGCTGACGTTCACGGCTCCGCTCGGGCCCGGTAAAATATGATCAGAAACCTTCGCGGTCGTGTTATTCAAGCGGTCAGTTTTGAATGAATGAAGACATGTTGAGAGATGCTGGGAGGCTGTAAATGTGAAAAAATTGCCACCTACCGGCAATGCGATTATGAAGCGCGGCATAAGGTGTAGGTGCCGCACCTACCCCAAATTGACAGCAAACTGACGGCTTTCGAGTGCAAAATATGTCAGCACCTACACCTCATTTCGTGCTTCGTAATCGCACTGCGGTGGCCGTTGCTTCCATTTCGTAATCGCAATAGCTGTCAATATAACCGACCTCCCCCGTTTCGTGCTTCGTAATCGCACTGCCGCCGGTCCAACTACAGCTAAGAATCATCCAAGTGACCACATAAACAAAAAAATCATTAAAATTGTTTAAGGCGTTTAGGAGTAAGTAGGAGAAGAATTACAAAGATACGCATACCGAAATTTTAAATATGTTCAGAATATAAAACAAAGATTCGTGCAATTTCAATATTAGTAATGTTTCTGATGAGTTTTTGTGATGTGCGTCTATTTTATCAACCGGCCTCTGCCCGGATGTTCATAAAAGCATAATTTTAAGCTGTGATCTCTAAAGAAATGCGAACTATTTTTGAAAACGAGATTAACAGTCGATTTTTAAATAGTAAGATTAGTCAAATAACTATTCCATGAATTTATTTCCGCCGCTGCTTATCCATTCGTATAAGCCATGCCCATATTTTTATTAGCAAAACTACATGTAGATAATGGTACTAAGAGGTATAATCACCCGGTAGTGACTATCCGTCTTCTGGCAAAAGTAAATTTTGCTATCAGACCTGATAAGTACTATCTGAGGAATGAAAAATCGGCCCTAAGTCATTTTAAACAGAGATAGCGGAATCAATTCAATTTATGACACGTCAATATGACGATATAAAAAAACTCCACGAAGAAAAAAACAGGTTATTGAGCACGTGACTAGACCAACGTAAGTTTGCAATGTCAGGCAGTGGGTATGAGCACACGCCAAGGACAACTGGAAAGCAGTCTCGAGACAGCAATCTGGAAATCCAATGAGGACCGAAACATCGTCCTGAGAACCTAGTCACTGTTTTTCAGCATGCAGGTCATGTCGTCGTGCCACGGATTAGCTAAGGTCAATCGAAAGTCAAGCCGACCCAGATCCATCGTCTCAGCCTACCAAGCCCATGGTGCCACGATGAGATGCACAGCCGTCAAAATCCTTAACAAGAAGATGAAAATATCAGCGTGCAAACTGAATAGCAGCCACCTAGGAAGAGCCGACTAATAACAGTGTACATTCGAAAAAATACAGATACCGCTGGGAACGCAATGGCCGTTCTGAGAAAGGACCATGATGCAACCTATTACAAAAGGACCTGGATAGCATATCTCTGTGGTGTACAGACAATAACAGGGCGATCATGTGCATGACTAAATGTAACCAAATTGAAATAACTGGCAGGCGACACCGACAGACACATGATTACACATTAAACGATAAAACAATTTCAGAGGTTTTATAACTTCGCGACCTTGGAGTAATGATAGACAGCTCAATAAAATTGCATCATCGCATATACAACATCTCTAAAAAATTCTTGGTTCTGTCAACAGGGAAATCAAGGTCTTTAAGAAACCGTCAACATTTAACTCGCGTGTTCGCAGCACCCTTGAATATTGTTCCACAACATGGAATCCTAGCTACCAAATCCACGCAGATAGGCAAGAAAAGGTTCAAAAATTATTTTTAGATCATCTCTCAGATCACCGTAGTGGCTCCCTTCAATCATATGCAATAAGAAAGACACATAACAAGTTTGAAACTCTAACACTAAGACGATCACGAACAGATTTCATGTTTATACATACAATTCTAAGTGGACTTATCGAATTCCCTGATCAGCCTCTTAGCATTAACATAGAGGTCCCTCGCCAAGGCAGGACTCCCCCGCCATACGACTTTCGCTACAGAAGCTACTAGAACCTGAACGGAAAACAATAGTTTTATTGTTTAGGCAATTATCTTGATTTTGTTATGAATAAAATAACTCAATGAAGAAGGTAAATAATGAGTGTGTTTACTTGTTCGTTTATTATTGTGGACACGGCTGATTTATTTTTAGCAATTTAATATAAATTATACTACTAGTACAAATATAATACTTGTTAGATATTCACCTCGGTTCGATGCATCGGGTCCATACCATTCCAGTTCGGTCAGTTGTATTCTAATGGTGTGTTGTAAATTATCTTAATCATGTTTGAAAAATGTTACGGCTTTTCATTCGGCGGGAGGAGACATTCTCCGACGATTCGAGCTGATCGTTCGGCCCGTTGTCAAGGAGGCACCCGCCACGTTCGTACGCAGCCGACGACTGACGTACGACCGCGGTAATCCTAAGAGTATCTTATGTTAATCAGTTCAACGACCTACATCAAATGTTGCATTACAATTTGCCAATTCTATACAAATACATCCCACACATAAAATTATTTAAAGATGATTATAAATAGCATGTAAAATGGACCATAATGATAAAATACTGTAAATTTTAATTACAGGTGCCTGCGTTCCTCTTCTCGAACCAGGACACGAGACAGGACTGGAGTCACAAGACGGTGCAAAACCCAAATCACTGCCTCGCATCAAGGGAAGGCGTCTGCAAGTGGGCCAAAGGTAAAGGCTTGGGCGGGTCGACCTCGATAAACGCCATGCTCTACGTGAGGGGCAACCGTGCTGACTACGACTCGTGGGAGGCCGCGGGGAACCCTGGCTGGGGCTACGACAGCGTCCTGCCATACTTTAAGAAAACTGAAAACTTTTCAGTCACCAATAACATTGAAGACAAGAATAATTACCACGGCAAAGGCGGCGAACTCAACGTGGAACCGTTCGCGGGACCTCAAAATCCGTGGAAGGAAATCATTTCACAGGCCTGGCAGGAACTTGGATACCAATACAACGAGGACGTCAATGGCGAAACTCAGATAGGGATATCGAACGTCCCGGGGAGCGTCAAAGATGGAATGCGTCACAACTCTGCGAAGCATCTCCTAAGTGAAGCGAGTGACCGAGGGAATTTACATGTTATGAAGAACACAATAGTCACGAAGGTAATATTAGACCCGTTAACTAAAACGGCTTTAGGAGTAGAAGTGAAGCACGCCGACGGAGCTGTGATGCAAATTGACGCGACAAAGGAAGTTATTTTATCAGCCGGTACGATCAAAACTCCCCAAATATTAATGTTATCGGGAATCGGGCCCAAGTTGCACCTCGAACGAATGAGTATTGATCCACTGATCGATCTACCGTCGGTCGGACAAAATTTGCAGGATCATCCAATTTTACCGATATTCGTACAAATACCAACGGACAAGTCGAGAAGTATCACCAACGAGGAAATAATTCAGGCAATTCTACAGTACATGCTAACTAGGCGGGGCCCATTCGGGGGTATCGGAATGACGGACTTGCTGGGCTTCGTCGATACAAAGAGCAACGGCCTTGTCCCGGATATCCAATTCCACCACATCTATTTCAGCAAGGACGACCGCGTCATTCTCCCGGCGTACCGCGCCGCCACGGGCTACGTCGACGAGTTCTGGGAAATCCTCGGCGAGATGAACAGGGACAACGACCTCATCGGCATATACCCGACGCTGCTACACCCCAAGTCGCGGGGCGAGGTCCTGCTCGCGAGCGCAGACCCGGCGGCCGACCCCGAGATCCACGCGAGATATTTCCACGAGGAGGAGGACATGGTCTCTCTCTTGCGGGGCGTCGACTTCACGTTGAAACTGCTCAACGCGACCGTGTTTAGAGACATCGGGGCCGAGGTGAAGCACTTCGGGTTGAAGGGTTGCAGCGGGAGGCGGTTCGGGAGCCCGGAGTACTGGCGATGCTACGCGAGTCACGCGGCGTCGACGATTTACCACCCGGTGGGCACGGCGCGGATGGGCGAGGCGGTGGACGCGGAGCTGCGCGTGCGCGGCGCGCGGCGCCTGCGCGTGGTGGACGCGAGCGTGATGCCGACGCTGCCGAGCGGCAACACGATGGCGCCGACGCTCATGGTCGCCGAGAGAGCCGCTGACCTCATCGCGCGCCATTGGCTCGCCACTGACAAGACTGAATTATGAAAAGCTTTCTTACTTCATTTATTTTTGTTTACTTGGGTGTGGCGATAGGGTTGAGTGGTGTGCACATTGTTTTACATAATGAGTAGTAGATTGATTATATGAACAACTGGGCTAACGATGCAGACAAGGCTGGTAGGGTTAGTTGGTCGTCGTATTGAATGAGAGATGATCGAAGCGGAAATGATTTGAAGAACGATCCTCGCATGGAACCTAGGTTCCATGGGGTGTATTGGCCTAATTTCATGACAGTATTTCTAGAAAAAATAAAATAAAATGGACATAAAAAATAAAAAAGGTCAAAACCTTTCATTTTTTTCTTCAAAGGAAAACTTATAGCTCATAAATATAAATTAAAGCATAACAAGTAATCACAAAAATACAGCCGAAGGCACCGCATATCACCCCACTTGCTGAATATTGCAGACCTGGTTATCGAGCTTGTTAGAAGGTCGATGGAGTGAGGGTAGGCAATCGCAGGCAGACAGTTCCATACCCTGGCGGTGCGACACAGAAACTAATAAAATAATGGTGAGATCTTAAAATCCTAATTTGCATTACTATTCGTATTGATTAATCCTCCTTTGGGACGCAGGGAACACTTGGAATCGTCAACCATTTACAATTACAATTAAATACAATTAAAATTAAAGCATAACAAGTTCATTATCTATCCTTATCATGCCAAAAGGTTCACTTAAGTCTAGATTTTTAAATAAACTGTAACGTAACTTAAATTTTACAAAATCAGCAAAAGTCTCTGCAAATGTCTCTGCAAAAGAGTGATCTGATTCACTGCGGTGAGTGACGCGGATATAGGTTGAATGGGGGGAACAAGGGATGTTCCACAGAGCAGCGTCCATGGTAATACCTGTATACACTTCACACCGACTGTTGGTGCTGTTTGTTGCAGGACGCCAACAGGTATTTGAAACTGCCTTCCCAAATGCAGCGACAGCATTCCAGCAACGGGCCGATACGTATTAGATTAGAAATAGCCGCGTGTGTTCATTAAATTCAATGTATTCCTCCATAAAACGCATGTTAACGAAATAGTAGTGGTTAGCTCTTCGAATTTCCTCCTAGTCAGTAGAAAGGAAAATACGCCTTCAAACACCCTCGTGCACAGAATACCGACACTCACCCCCCCCCCCCCCCCTCCTCAACCACCCCAAATAAAAATACAAACTTGTTTTTTACGTATTTGATTTTATTTTGACATAACATTTTCATTTAATTCATTACAATTATTGAATTTTTAAACATTTTCATACAAATCTTTGGAGGCTTATGTCATGGATATAAGATAAGTTATCAAAAAAAATAAAGAAACAATGCTTTAACAAGAAAAAAACGTACAGACGTAGCTCTCAGTTAATTCATTTTATGTGCAAAATATCAGAAACATAATCCTTAATTTTAGTGAGGAATCAGGCACGACCCATTGTATGAAACACGATCACCTCATTATCAGCTTAAACTCTGTCTTTTACAAAGAGTAATATTGATTGTTGGATTTGGCTCCATATAATTTGGAATGTTCGTAATAATACCAATAAGATTTGCAGGCTCCGCTGGAATGAATGTCCAAAACGACATTGACCCGGGCGCTGCCGGGTACCTCAGCTAGTCTCTAGTAAATCAACATAATGTCAGGCAAATATGTTACCCCGGCGCAGAATGCGTGTGCAAATCGCAATTGGGAAAATAATGAGTATGCACCTCATTGTCAGCAGCAAGAGACGCGCCAACACTTACGCAACCGTCAGAGAAATCGGGAATCTTGCGTACTTATGTACGGTACTGCCGCGCATCACTAGCGCTAATGATGTCCCCCGTCGCGTCAATATCGATGTAAAAATAAAATGTTTTCTTAAATAAGTGGTTTTTATTAAATTAATCAATTTATCTAAAAAGAAAATACGAATTACAAAGGAAGTCACACAAACTGTTGTAAGTAAATATACTTTTTCGTACTAAGCAGGTACGTCGCTTATTCCAAGGAATGTGACATGTATGTATGTATAATCGACCGTGAAGCAAGGACACATTAATTGAAGAAAGAGCCCAGTAAAAAGAACCACTTTACGAATATACTGCAAGGTTGGACCCGAACCAGCAACTGGTTCTTTCTTTACTTACTGGTTTACTGGGCACTTTCTTTAATTCATGTGTCCTTGCTTCACGGTCGATTATACATACATACATGTCACATTCCCTGTAACTGCCGTTTATAGGGAGGAGCGGTCATATTCACTAACCGAAATGACAAGAACAATGGTTTGAGAGCACGTCAACTGACATGGTGAAGATTTTTATGAGATATTCTGACTGCCAGCAGTTGTAAATAAAATAAGTAAAGCTCGGGTATGTGCACAGTACCATTGGCACTAGTTATACAACTATGTATGAATTTGGCCCTGCAACACGTAACCCTTAGTGCTAAACGGACACGCGATGTTTTCGTCATTGCCGCATTTAATTTTACAACCGCCCATTCTATGTAAATAACGCGCCATCATTGAGAATTGTTTATAAACGGAAAAGATGCGTCGAGACCTCTTACTAACGTTGCCAATGTCGTGCTGCGAGCTAACGAACGCATTCAGTAAGCCCCAAGGGGTTAGCTGGCTCTTGGAATAACATAAATGTTGGGAAGTGAAGCTACTTTGGAAGACATCAAGTTTGCAAGCGAATTGTCAAAAGAAGTTTTATAGATTATTATATTAGGATGTAGAAGTCAAATAGAATTTGTAGTGTTTATCTGCTGAGGTATTGACGCTGTGAAGGATATTGTAGAAAGCTTACTTTAAAATTAGAAGTTTTGGCTGCAATCAGCTAAATCGTTGTCTTTTTACGAAATATACAAACTACTCGGATTTGCAACAAAATCTGATGCGACAAGTCCAAGCAGAGGAAACTTTAAGGTGAGTGTTTTTGGACGAATGTATAAAGCAAGTGTTCAATGCAAATACATTAATTTATTCCACCAGGCTGATTGATACGAGTATAGATAGTATCGATATGATCTTTACGTTATTCCGGGAAACACAGCAATTTACTTAAATTAATACAATGCATTATATGTCAGCCTCAGTGGCCCAGTGGCGCGACACTTCGGCGATCGCTTTCCGAAGTTAAGCAACGCTGGGTCCGGTCTGGTCTTGGATGGGTGACCATTCGACCGTTGAGAGAGGCTGGCCGTGGTTCGGATTCCACGTTAAGCTGTAGGTCCCCTTCCTTACTTACTAGGTGGTAGGGGTTAGCCCGCCCGGGTTGGTACCATCGCATTGGATGAACGATGGTCGAAGCGGCAATGAAAATTGTCCGTGTTTTCCATCCAGTTCAATGTAGCCGTGCAATATAAGGAAGGTCCTGGCATGGCACCTAGTTCCCATGTGGTGTGTTGGGCTAATACCATGACAGAACTTGTGGTATTAGCCATCCATGTCCAGTCACATAAAAAAAAAATATATATATTGTAAATCACTTGGATTGCCACAGTTGTGTTTCGCGGTCATACTGGGCCATCCGATTCGATCAACCGATTTTTGCTTGCAATTTGTGTATTTACAAGGATTGTCTTTCTGACAAGTTACACTTTTCTTAATTTTTAAGGGTGTGATAAAGTATTGTTTTCTGAAAGGTCATAAATTCAGATTCAGATTCAGATAATGTATTCATCACAAAGACATACATATAGCTGTAGGGCTGCAAATGTATCGACTGATCGGAAGCAGCCGCCGCCGCCATCGGTAGAGCAGCACCAGGCCCCCTACTACGAACGCTATCGAGCAAGCGCTATCGAAAAGGCTCCTGTCAAAACGATTGTATGAGTTTGACAGATGGTTTCAGAAGCACTTTCGACACCAACTGTCAAACGCATACAATATTTTTGACAGGCGATGTCGCCTTCTCGATAGCGCTTACTCGATAGAGTTCGTAGTAGGGGGCCAGTACTGCCAGCTTGAGGCATTTCAGAGCTCCTAGACCAACTTCTCATCTAAATTGGCGTTTACTGAACTTCGAAGTTACGTAAAAACGTTTACTTTACGTTTTACTTCTTCAACCTGTCAAAATCAAACTTGGGCTTCCGATTTGTATGAAAACGCGGAGTCGGCGTAAACGGCAACGTAAACGTATTTACGGCGATGACAAGTAAGTTGTTAATAATCTTTCCTATAACGTGGGAGTCTTCATGGGTAATTTGAACAAGCTCGATAGTTCAGCGATAGTCCGCAAATCCGCTAGCATGGTGCCTCGCTGAGCGAGGTGTATTTGGATTTTGTGAGCACCTTTGGTTGGTCCTCAGCACACCCATACCGGTTATTCATAAAAAAAATCTAAACTCGGGTTCGCAAATGTTAGTTCGCCCAGGGGGGGACCTGGGCGCGGTTTTTAATTTCTTCATACATTTGAAAACGCTAGCCGATCGGTTTGTCGTAAACGTCAATTTAAGTGACAAGTCGGAGTAGAGGGTCAGGAAGCCGGCAGCTGTCCACACACGCGACCGTCCGACCGCGCTCCTTTCGACGTCGGGACCTGTACAGGCGCGCGCAAATAACTAGAACTCGAGCGGGTCGGACAACGGTCGGGACCTGCACCTCTACTTCTGCGCGGGTGTCTCGCGTGCGCGTCGTGTGCTAGTTACTTGCGGGAGGCTGTACCGTCCGTTCCTCGCGATGGCGCCTTCAGCGTGGGCTCTTGTTTCCTGAATGCAATGCGTGCCTTACTGCGAGCATTGTTTCATTTACATTATTATGATTATGTCATAATTAATATACTTGTGAGGGAAATATAGTAAGCGTTTACGACATTGCATTAAAATATTGCTATAGAATGCGATACGAGCCGTCCCGTTCCGCATTATGGCAACTCTATAGAATGAGAGGGTGTTAAAATTAAACTTGTACGATCGTTTCAGGCTTTAGCTAAATACAATCCAAAAAATTCCATAGAATATGGAAATTTTGTTCCAAGCAGTATTTTGTACGTCATTATTTTCTGTTCGATTAATATGTATGAGAATCTCGAGAACCGACTTTTTTGATTTGTTATGGAGGATTTTTTTATCTAAGCAATAAGCGTTTGATCCAAAGAACGAGTTTCTAAAAATGTCGATACAATTTTCTTTATCTTGGATACTTTTTATTAGGGTTCCGTAACCAAAGGGTGAAAACGGAACCGTATTACTAAGCCTCCGCTGTCCGTCCGTCCGTCCGTCCGTCCATCCGTCCATCCGTCCGTCCGTCCGTCCGTCCGTCCGTCCGTCCGTCTGACACAGGGCTGTATCCCATGAACCGTAATAGGTAGGCAGCTAAAATTTTCACAGAGTGTATTAATTATGCCGCTATAACAACAAATAGGTAAAATAAAAAAATAATAAAAAATAAAGGGGGGGCCCCATACAAAAAACGTGATTTTTTTGTGTTAAATCTTGTACGAAGGTAGGGAACCCTTCGTGTGCGAGTCCGACTCGCACTTGGCCGGTTTTTTATAACCATTAGCTTACATTATTTGTGTAATAGCCCCTGTCGGAAGATGCCCTGCGAGAGTGGCGGGTCGCGAGGTGGCGTGACGTGAGGTGAGGTGACGTGAGGTGAGGTGAGGTGACGTGAGGTGAGGTGACGTGAGGTGAGGTTACGTGAGGTGAGGTGAGGTGAGGCGACGCAAAGCTATCGAATATTTCCCTTCCCTCAACTCGTTTCGTGACGTTACACACACGGAGAACCCGCGAACTGACTCACACGGGTTTTCCTTCAACCGCATACCGCCCTCACAGGTTCCGTAACACTATTACGAATTGACTTGTCTTCCGATTTTGGCAGCTCTCACTTGAGTATATATACTGCTAATACTTGTTATTTAAAACGAAAATATTATGGTTAAAAATATGTGCATATATAGTTAAAGTTTACATGCTATAGCACATCCAGCCCCACGAGATGAAAACATTTACCACCATTTCACCATTTTTAATAAATTAATAAAAACATATTGGTAGCTAATATTTAGAGCATCCTAGAAGATTTCCTGTGTAAAATATTTATTTTACTAGTGGCTATCCTCGCGAGTCTAACTGAATAAATGTTCAACCAAAAAGCTGAGAGACATGTGTTAATTTTCGCTGCTACCGTTTTATTAAAAGCGACGTTTACGTTACATTTTCAACCTCCATGGCTCCGCCATTTTGAAATATTTCCAAAAACTTAATCGATAAATAAATCCACATAATTATTGAACCCGATCATAAAAAATCATGAGAATCGGTTGCGACCTGTAGAGGAGAACACCTGGACAGCCGGACAGACGGATAGAAATACGAAAGCATTTTTGCCCAAGCTGAAAGGAAGAGAGGGCCCTTCGCTCGGTCAATAACTAGCTGATTTTTTATTTATTTTTTATGTAAAGTGCGGCATATGGCGTACGCCAGGACCTCTTAAGGTGGCCCAAACCGGCGGGCCCAACTCATTCGCGGGCACGGTACAAAACCGTGCTGTTGCGCTCTGGGACCTTCTCTGCTTCAAAGAATAAGACAGGCTCCGTGATGAGGAAGATGCAACATGTCCACAAAAAAGACAATGTGCGTAGTGTATGATTTAGTAAGATTTACGAAAAATTTCATTTCAAGACGACTTATAGCTAAAAGTAAACCACGACCGCTGTAGTCAAAAATCTAACAAAAACCAAATAGATCTTAAATCTTTTTTAAATAAGCTATGTCTGATGACTAATCTTTTTACGATGTTCTTACTCTATCATTGCGTAATCCACCTCCAAAGTTATTGTATAAAACGCGCGAAAAATTCGAACTTTCGAACCTTATAACTTAGAAACCAAATACAATTTTACAATGCCAATGGTCATCAGACATCTAATTCGATCAAATAAAGCTATTTTGAGCAAAAATTTTGGATCTCTGACAAGAAATATGGGCGTGATCTTCTTTCCCCTTTTGTATGGGGAGGTGAGCGGGTTGGGCCACCTTAAAGTGCCCGACGACGCCTATGAGCTTTCGAAATTTTAAAGGGGTTACGAAAACCATGCCGGCCGGCCGGGTGCTTCTTCACACCATGTTTTAAGGATCCCAGATTGTACTTTGGGGGAAATAACTCGGCAGGGAGTGTATTCCATAGTTTAGCAACCCTATAGATAAAGGACCAAGAGGATCGGGTGGTTCTGATTTTCGGAATGCCGACAGTGAACGGGTGCATTTCCTGCCTGTTCCGCGTTGTGCGATGGTAGATGTTTCCTGCTCCGCTCGGGCCGATTACGTTTTGGACACTAACCCAAGTGGATCCCGGTCATATGTGGTTTTATATTCGAGTATTATCGTTTATTATTATCATAGTACGTCGTATTATCTGGGTTTAGACAACAGCGGGCCTCTTGTACCCTGCCGCGTCCAACTATGGCTAAGAACTTTCCTTGGACCTCAAGGAATGTTTGAAAAAAAGTCGAATTGGCGTTATCGAGCGTTAGCAACACTTATTCATTCATTTTTAAATATATGGAAAGAAGAAGGTAATGATTATGGTATGATGCTTTTGGTTTAATTTATTTACGAACCATTATTTTTTTAAATATACTAATATATTTTGTGGTGTAATAAATAATCTCGAATGTTGAACCCAGATTTAGCGCATATTTTGATACAGAGACGATGGAACAAATGAGAGTTTCTTTAATGAAGCAGAATCAAATGTATTTCTAAAAATAAGTAAACAAAGTTAATTCTATCAAGAAAACCTGCAAAATGGCATGAATCAAAACCACATATGTGCTAACGTCAAATGTCGATTTAAGCCAAGGTCGCCCGTCATTAGGAGGCTTTCTATGCGCGTTCAACGCTCTCGCAACATCCAAATTAACATTGACCCCCCCGTCCCATTCGCGTCGCAGCAACCTGCGCCTGCGCAGCCCGGCGGCGCGACGCGGCGCGGCGCAGCGCAGCCGCAGCCAGTACCGCACGAGCAGCGCGCGCGCACGGGCCCGGCCCCTTCCCTCGTGACGTAACGCGCCGCACCGTGACGTAACGAGCGCACACCGAAAGCCGAAAGCGCGCAACTATTTGGCGAATTCGAAAATGTTATCGCCGGGAAGCAGTCGGATGTGACGGCAGATTCGGCCCGCGAAGGCGCTCGCAGTGAACATAAACATACGCATACACGTAGTGTTACATGAGTGACTTCGACCGTTGTGCAACGTTTTCCTCTTCATTTTTTAATGTGAGTGTACAGACAAACACGTAAGGAATAGATGAACTCATCTTCAACGGAGTTCCACAAAGGTACTTGTTATTTTCTTTAACAATCCGTTTTGATAATGTCGAATACCCCACGGGCCACCATTACGCCATGAGTCAATGTCTTCCTGGCAAATACGTGCTGCACCGTTTCCCCGGAGAGGATGGCCAAAATGATAGAGCACCACGCGGTACGCTTGCACAGGTTCTACGTACGAGGGGTGCTGCCATGGTAAATGAACTCGCCGGTTCAATACACAACTAAGTGATTGAATCTGACGTCTAGTTGCATTTCGTACCACGCTAACTTGCTATTTTCGTGTGACAGCATGGTACGATTTGCATCTAAACGTCGGATTAATCGATTCATAATAAGGGATGAGTAGACGAAAGCATCATGAAAGGAAAAAAATCTAAATCAATGTCAGCGTATGACTAAACACGTCACTTTGTATGGACAGTATGGAAGGAACTCCATGAGGTTCACTAAAAGTGACGTGTTTGATTATTGATCAACTCGGCCGTTTCTTTGTGCAATCGGGGCTCAATATTTACGGATCTACAGTATTATGTCGAACAACAGTGACAATCTAAATAAACTTAATTCATTCACTTTGCTGTTCAACGGTGAATTAATTTACTATGATAACCGTATAGATTTTTTTTATTCGACCTGACATGGATGGCTAATACCACACAATTACCGTTATGATATTAGCCCAATACACCACATTCCCGAAGGAATTAGGTGCCATGCCAGGACCTTCCCTTCATGAGCACGGCTACATTGAACTGGATGGAAAACACGGACAATTTTTCATTGCCGCTTCGACCATCTTTTCATCCAATGCGATGGTACTAAGCCGGGCGGGCTTAAACCCTACCACCTAGTAGGGGAAGGGGACCTACAGTTTTACATGGATTCCGAACCATGGAGCAAATCACTGAAAATCACTTCACTAATCATGGAACGTACTTCTAGGCCATACAGATGTTTCACACCATTACAAATGACATAAGACAATATCTTGAAGCTATTCCTGAGTAATGTACTAGCATTTATGTACCACCTCCTAGATACAATATCTCTTGATTTGTGTCACTGTTCTCATGCTCTCTCCACGTGCCATCCAGAAAGTCATCTTGCTTCTTTTTGTCTTGTACTGGCCGTCATAGCAGCTCGCTAATTATGTAGGTTGTACGTAAGGAAACTAATATAAGATATATGGTAACGCGTTTGAGTGTTGCAAGAACCTTCGCCTCCGCGACCACGAGCTTGTCCAATATTACAAGAAGCGATTGCGAATAGTTCGTTGCTTCAGCTCGTCGTGCGCAGAATATCTCTTCTCCCGTATAAAATTAATTAAAACCTTGAGATAAAAACTGTTCTACCTTTCCAATAGTTCGGTACAAACGTACATAATTTTGACCGGCACACCATTCCCCGGAGGATCCCTGCGCGATTAAGAACCACACATAAGTTAGAGCTCTATCCCTACCTCATCGAGTATGCAAGTACTAAGTTGCATACATTCAGACTGAAATCATTTTCTTTTACTAGTTCCAAATTATAAACAAAATTTGTGTTGACGCTACGGTTCCGTTTAGGGTTCCAACGGAACCCTATTACTAAGCCTCCGCTGTACGTCCGTCCATCCGTCACAGGGCTGTATCTCATAAACCGTAATAGGTAGGCAGCAGAAATTTTCACAGAGTGTATAGTTTATTTTGCCGCTACAACAACAAATAGCTAAAATGAATATACAAAAATAATTAAAGGGGGGGCTCATACAAAAAACTTGTTTTTTTTTGTTTAAAAATGTACGATGGTAGGGAACTTTTCGTGTCTTAATTTATCCTTACTTTAATTACCTTCAATACTTGGCTGGTTTTTAAATCGTAAAATAAGGAATTGTTTATTGTTTATTGTTTCGGAATAATTACCATGCAGGCATAGAAACATTTCATTATAAATCGATGTGGTAATAAAATAAATGATTAAATCAGGCTATGAAAGATATTTCACGTTAATATAGTTCATAATTATTAACAGAATAACTGCCGATGCTATGAATTATATTAAGGATTTTTTTTTAATTTGTAAGGACGAGATTATAACATCGAAGAGTTTAAAATCTACAACGTCATATTTTTTTATCTTGCTTAATAAGACCTGTCATCCCATCGAATCGCTTAGTTTGTAACGCCTACCTGGATAGGTGCTGACAGATAAATTGAGCCTGAAAACGCAGCCCCGATACGGGTGCGTCACGTGGGCGTGTGGTTCTGGTTACCTGCGCCACCTGTACCACGGAGAGCGACGTACGTGACCGAGTCTGTACATGGTCTAGTGGTACACGGTACACGCCTCGTTTCGATCACCCGTCTCCGATCGCTAGTACGTCGCGGTTGGAAACGTCAAGCCAGTTGACTCTACCCGAGACGCGCGCGTTGTGTAACTCGCACGCAACGTGCTGCGCGGCGCGCTGTACGCACACAGCGCGCCGCTTACGCAACACCACTTCGGATACAAAATTATATTTTACTAGCTGAGGTACCCGGCTCCGTTCGGGTCAATGTCGTTATGGACTGAAGTCGGACTGAATTATTTCCTCGATATTGTATGAGTCCCATACAAACTGCATCCCCTATTTCACGCCCTTCGAATTTAAATTTCGCCACAAAAGGTAGCCTATGTCTTTCTCCAAGGTCCAGACTATCTCTATACGGAAATTCATCAAAATCGGTTCAGCGGTTGAGGCGTGAAAACGCGACAGACAAACAGAGTTGTTTTCGCATTTATAGGAAGACCTCCGCCCCCAACAGGATCGGCCATAGCGGCTTACGTGGTTATTTGGGCGATTGGGAATGAAGAAACAACCAAATCACAATCACGTGTTATTTTAATTTGGCGAAGTGACTTCCTTATGATAAATCAACAAAATCAATTCACAACTTCACAAGATATCTGATACTCAATCAAAGGTCATTATAATAAGGGGTCAAAGTAACAAGATTACGCGGAACAATAGCGATTCGTCGGGGACGTGGTGCGCTCCTCTTGACGTTCCGTCCAACATGGCCGCGCTAACCATCGACACGACGCTCCGTTAGACTGACAGCCGTTGACAGCTCTCTCTCTCTCGTCCCAACGCAACTTCAATAGATGGCGCTAGTGAAGCGCCGTCACGGCCGGACTGACTTGCGACCGTCCTCGGGCGCTTCGTTTTACAATCCTGTAACAATTTCGCTAGTATCTATAGCCTAACTTGCTACACGGTCCGCTCGTCTAACCTGATATTCCCAGAGCTGATATGCTATCACTCCCACAAACAATTCTTATTTTGTCTATGCTTTTATGGACACCTTAGGATAGTAGAAAGCGTGTGTCCCTTCGACCACGCATGGACCGGACGGCACCTTTCTTCTCAGCCTTAACGCAATTAACTTCACACTGAGCTAGTATGTCCTTACGACCAACCACTCAGGCTTGGACCGGACGATACTGTCATCTTAAAGCGCCGTTCAACCATCGCGTCTGGACCGGACGGGTGTGTCCTTACGACAAGCCACAAATGCTCGGCCCGGACGACACTGTCCCTTCGACCAGCGTAAATCCGTAACTCGTATCACGTAAACCCGGACCGGACGGATGTGTCCTCTCAACCAGCCGCTAGTGCAAGGCCCGGACGACATTGTCCTTTCGACCAGTTTAACTCCATAACTCGTAACTCATTAGCCAGGACCGGACGAATGTGTCCTCTCAACCAGCCGCTAGTGCATGGCCCGCACGACATTGTCCCTTCGACCAGCTTCACACAAAATCCATCTCCATAATTCAAAGGATTACCTACTTTCTCATAGCAACTTATTTATTTATTTATTTATTTATTTATTTGGAGAAGAACAGAGAACAGGTTACAATGACACATTAATAAAATATTATAAATTAAAATTAAGCTACGCCTGCCTCCACTACGCTTCCCTCGAAAACACATAATGTAGAACATAAATATTTACACTAGATGAAGCAACACAGAACATTACATATGCTTAAGAGGAATCGTTTGGATGCCTGTATGTCTAGCAGATTAAATTAAAAGTTTTACCAAAAAGTGAATAACATTTAAAGCATACAGTTAGAAGAGGCACAAGTAAACATATAAAATAAAATAATACACTACTTATCACAATTATCCAGCAGGTGACGGACATGTTTTTTGAAGGTGAGAGCTGTATTGCAAAATAAATCAATGGATGTTAAATATCTGTTGTAGCTATCGCACATTCTGCGGATTGGTGCACGGACACCAGCTTTTGTTTTAGCTCTTCCTACATGAAACAGTGACGTCGAGCCTTCACAGCTAATATAATACACGCATAACACATACCCGTTAGTCATGGACTGTCTTGTTAGCATGAATTTGGACTTGATGCTCAATGACTTCATGATCAGAGTTGATACTCAGTGTATCTGATCCTACTGTAATTGTATCACATTCTGCTGTAACGGTATCGGTGTCTACGGTTAACGTATCAAGACTACATAGTCTGCTAAGGCATTCATGGGCAGCCTCCATCCGGCTCCCGTACACAATATAGTTCATGGGCAACCTCCATCCGGTTCCCGCACACAGCACATCATGCATGGGCAGCCTCCATTCAACTCCCGTACACAACACATTCAAAAATTTGCTTACCACTGAACATTTAAGCAACATAATCTTTGATCAACGAGCACTCTGCTCCAGAATCGTAACTAAATGAAACGAGCTCACCAGATTGACGAAGAGATCCAGTCGGCGCATTCACGGTGCAGATGTCCACGCAATTTTCCTTGGAAAGACGGCCCCGCCGTTGCTCCCCTCTCCGCTGTTCCTCTTCGGACAGTATAACGCGTAGTGGCCTCGCTCGCTGCAGTGGAAGCAAGTGATCCGGTCGGCCCTCCTTGAAGATAGGTTACTTGTATTCCGATCTTGCGACGTCCTGGTCTTAAAACGGTCATCTTGTAGCTTCGTATCTCTTTTGGCACGACAATGGCAATAAAGAGCTCCTTGAAGTCACTCCAGGTCATGCCTGATGTTTACGCTTTTCTTCGCTCGTGTCGCAGCTCACTCTATGTGGGACGTTGAGATTCAAATCCACTTCTGATATAGGAAGACCTCCGCCCCCAACAGGATCGGCCATAGCGGCTTACGTGGGTATTTGGGCGATTGGGAATGAAGGAACAACCAAATCACAATCACGTGTTATTTTAATTTGGCGAAGTGACTTCCTTATGATAAATCAACAAAATCAATTCACAACTTTACAAGATATCTGATACTCAATCAAAGGTCATTATAATAAGGGGTCAAAGTAACAAGATTACGCGGAACAATAGCGATTCGTCGGGGACGTGGTGCGCTCCTCTTGACGTTCCGTCCAACATGGCCGCGCTAACCATCGACACGACGCTCCGCTAGACTGACAGCCGTTGACAGCTCTCAATCTCGTCCCAACGCAACTTCAATAGATGGCGCTAGTGAAGCGCCGTCACATTTATAATGTTCCAATGGATGGATGCAATGGCTTCTAGTCCTTTAGTCCTAAGTCGTGTGGATGCCCCTACGGAAGACTTCTCCAGATAACCTTGTTCATATTGAAGGTCGCGAGATTCAAAACAAAGACAAAGTCCCGACGCGTTTGCAACGTCGTCGAGCCAATACCATTAACTCTGGTCTTAATACTTTTTTATAACAAATATTGCCTGGTTGTTCCGAAAAACCTAAGGAACGTCTATGGCTCATGAGGAATTCAATTTTGGGAACATTATTATTTTCTACTTTAAAAACTCAACCTTTAGGCCATTTCTTCATTATAATGAAAATATACTCGTACAGCTTCATCATAACGCATCTCTTATTACGCACAAGAAAGCAGACTTCTATACTTAAGGTGGGCCTGTGGGTGGGTGGAATTTATTTACAGACATATTACTGGTCGATGAAACCAAACAAAATGTAAAGGGAACACCATCATCAGATCGCTTGGAGATAAACGAATCTTCCAATGCAATCAAATTTTGGAAATTATTTTAGAATCACTTTGAAGATTTACTTGTTTATAGTATGCACTATCTTGTGGGGACTGGCCTGCTCCAATTGGCAACATGTTAGATGACGGACATGACTTTGCAGAATAAACCGATATTTGTCATGAACTGTTGCATACGGCGTGAATGGTAGATTTTTGTGAATTAATATTAATTTAATGTATTGACATAAACGGGTACCAATCACCCGTGTTTCTGTAAGCAGTGGCAAACAAATTTGTAAACTTAGACTAAGAGGACGTTGAAAAAAATCAGCAAAGTTTCTTGCCAGTTCTTCTTCGCCGTGAACTCTGAACTGGCTAATGATAAAATATAACAAATCCGAGTGCAGTGTGCAGCCTGTGAATGATGAATAAACAATAAACAATAAACAATATCACTCAAGCTGGGCCTGCACGCTTGTGTGTGTTCGAAAAAACAAAGTGAAAATACAAAAGAAAATTAGAACGAGGATGATTTAAATAAAAGCGCTGACATATAATATTTATTGACTGACATTTACCAAAAATCAAGGCCGTTGAGCAGCGATTTCCAAACGATCTATGTTTCTATCATAGGTATGTGGGGAGGGTCATTTTCCAATATTTATGGGCGAGTGTGAGTCAGTCTCAGAGTTGACTGCGTGCCTACGTGAGGCGGCTCAGGTGCTGCGGGCGCGCGCGCTCTCTGGCTGTTTTCTTCCTCCCGCGTAAGCGGACGGGCGAAACGGCATTTGGCTTTTAGGCTCTTGACCGTAATTACATTTGCTGTCTGCTACTGCAGGCAGCTCTATGGGGGGGAAGGGAGCCACTTTGGGGCATGCGCTGCTGCCGCCACCGCCGGACCGGGTGGAGTGCGGAGAGCGGTGAGCGGGCGCTGAGTGGGACAGTAGTAATGGGGTCTTCTGCAACTCAGGAGTTGGTGCAGGTGCGGGCCTACAGGGTTGCCCCTTCTTCCCGGGCTTCTTCTCGGCAGGCGCGAACAGTTGTCGTGAAGCCTCGGTCACACGTAGCTTTTTTTGTAACAGAGTCGCCGCCATAAGGCCATCCAAACTTGGTTCGATCTCGTTTAAGTGGTAGCGCTTTTCTGCTCTTTAATCAAACTGGCAATTTCCTTTCCTTAGGCAAGGTTAGGTTAGGTTAGGTTAGGTTAGGTTAGGATTGCCAAGCATAAATAAAAAAACCGTCGAGAATGTTATGTATATGGGATTTAGCTAAATCATAGATTTTTTCTATTTCGCTGCGACATTAACGTGGGATTCTGAGGAATTAAAGATGACGTAAATTGAGAAGCAGACGGCGTTACATTCGTTGGAGAAACATTTCTAATTTCGTTAAATTATTTCCGAAAAAGGCAATGAAATATCCACATTAATTTGTCAAGAGCGCAGAGCGCCCGAATTAAATGCTTGCTATTAGCGATGGGTTATTCCGACACGAAGGAGAAATGCACCCGTGCCTAATACACAAGTCTGCAATGAAGGATACAACGAAATTGCAAACTATAACACCGAAAATCTGGAATGGTGGTGGCAGCTTGCTCTGAAAGCAACGGACTTTGCCTCCTAATAATCGCGTAACAAACATACAAAAAAACATACAGTCGAATTGAAAACCTCCTTTTTTAAGTCGGTTAAAAAAACAGGCGCGTTAGAAACCAGGAGGCGGGTTCTGGACTAGGAATGACCATCCCTTCCAACCGACTTCATTGAGCCGTCTTGAGTAATGCAGTAGCCGAAGATACGATACGAGTTACGTAAATGTATCAGTTGGGCAACGTGCCTTCACGCGCGCCTCACTAATAATGATATTCGGATATTTCTTCACGCCGACATTAGGCCTGCCGACCACTGCAAGTATGTATGTGTTCATTGGTTCTACGCCAGTTCCGAGCGTAAACTCATTAACAAAGTTAACGTTAACTATTTAGGCGGTTTACACAACAGCAGCAATTTGCCAATATACAATAACTACATGATTCACGGCTCGGAACTGTGAATGTAACTAGGTAGAACCTTTCTAGCTAAACAGCCGACTGGTCCTGCGGCAGATTAACCCGAATCCAAACCAGTCGACATTCAAGCAACACAAGTCGTTCTACGATATTATGATGACTTAAGTACTCAGTTACTATTTCACACCAAATTAATAATTTGAAGAAAAGAAGAAAGAAAAGAAAGTAAAAGTTTATTAAAAAGAAAAAGGTACAAGTAAACAATGTTTTTACTAAAGTAACAGTATAACTTCATTTGATGATATAATTTGTAGATTTGTTTACGTTTTCATATTAAATTTAGCGCGCAAAAATGTATTTAGTTTACAGAACGCATAAAGTATTGCACTTTAAGGCACGAATTCGTCAAAAATATTGAATATAGCCATAGTAGTTGCAGCGAAAACATATTCACAATTTCAGGTTTAAGGGTTTCGTTGTAATTGCCAATTAGAAGTTTTACACCGTTAGATGGCGCTGTTAAATAAAACTTGTATTTAAATAAATTGTAACAAAACCAATAATCCTGAAATTGTGAAATCGTATTCGCTGCAAGTTATATGACTATATTAAACTTTTATTATTAGTTCGTGGCTTAAAGTGCAATACTTTTTGCGTTATGTGTGCAAACAACTTTATATGGGTCGGAACAGCCTTAAACAACAAGGCGTTAAGGATGTTCCGACCCATATAATGTTTTTTTTACACAGAACGCAAAAAGTATTGCACTTTAAGGCACGAATTCGTCAAAAATATTAAATATAGCTACAGTAGTTGCAGCGAAAACATATTCACAATTTCAGGTTTAATGGTTTCGTTGTAATTGCCGAAGAAGTTTTACACCGTTAGATGGCGCTGTTAAATAAAAATCGTATTTAAATAAATTGTAACAAAACCAATAATCCTGTAAATAATCCTGCAAGTAATATGACTATATTAAACTTTTATTATTAATTCGTGGCTTAAGGTGCAATACTTTTTGCGTTATGTGTGCAGACAACTTTATAGGAACAGCCTTAATGAGTAAACCATAAAACAGGACGATTAATAAAACACAGGAAAACGTTAAACAAACGTTCGCCCATAAACAAAAGGTAAGAGTTAGAGAGTAGGTAGACTAGCGCAATAAAGGATTCTTATATATGATAATATACGTATGTTTATACCGTAACGCTCTCAAATGTGAAAATTAACATAAAAATATACATAATACAGCAAACATATAACACTGGTCAACAAAAAAAATATTATTTTTTGGTGCCGAGAATACGTTAGTGGTTTTGTGGTAATAATTTAGGTATGCATTGGCAACAGTAAAAATATTTTTAACTTTTTTTTCCTACGTGTGGATTTGGAACTACCCTCAGTTTTCAATGTCAGTCAGCGTGTTTGCGTCCACTGCTGGACATACGCCTCTCCAATTTTTCTCCAGTCCTCCCGGCCCTCAGCGGTACGGAACCACTGCTTTCCGCCGACGCACTTGATGTCGTCGTCCCACCTGGCGGGTGGTCTTCCCACACTCCGTTTTCCTGTCCACGGCCGCCAGTGCAGGACACGGTTACTCCAACGGTTGTCGTCTCTTCGGCTGACGTGACCAGCCCACTGCCATTTGAGCCCGGTGTCCAATATCGACTACTTTGGTACGTCGGCGGATTGCCTCGTTACGCACCATATCCCGTAGCGATATTCCCAGCATGGCTCGCTCCATTGCTCGCTGGGCAACTTTGAACCTTTGGACAACGGCGACCGTCAGAGTCCACGTTTCACATCCGTGCGTCATAACCGGGAGGACGCACTGGTCATATATTCGGGTCTTTAGATTTTGCGGGAGGTCAGACCTCAGAGCGAATTTTAGCTTTCCGAAGGCAGCCCAACCCAGTTGAATCCGTCGCTCAACCTCCTTAGTCAGTCCTTGTCTACCAAGCCGCAGAATTTGACCGAGATATACGTACTCTTCAACCTGTTCGATCACTTCTCCGGCGATAACGATTTGTCCTCCTGTCATACCCTCGGTCGCCATGACCTCATGAGTCTTCAATGAGTTTTCAATATTGGCTGTAATTAGTACTTTCATGTGCTTGGTTTGCTATCTTATCCATACATTTCTACAAATAAATTCATTTTAATATAATGTCTTCCTCGCGAAGAAGTTGTTTCAATGAGCTAAATGTGTTTTGTTATATTTGTGATGAATACACAGTTAAAAATGATAGACAACCTATGACAGATTTCATAAAAACGTGCTTATTTTTCTGACTTTAAGTTGGAAATTGAGGATGAATACAAGACGTGGATAGCTCAAATTGTTTGTTAAATGTGCTATTAACACTTGAGACAGTGGGTCAGTGGACAAATAAACCGTATGAGGTTTTTAGTGCCTAATGCAATGAAAAGAAAAAAAAACATATCAACGACTGTAACTTCTGCTCTTGTCATTGGCGTGGCGTCAACTTAAAAAAATATTCAATCAGACTTAGAATCAGTTAGAAGACCTTTACTACATTTAGAGAAAGAACCGGTAACAACATTGTGTACTTCCCACGAAACATCATTTGAAGAAATTGTTAAAAAAGTGAGTTGCGACAGTGATTTCGAAGGAATAGCGTCTACAGAGCGAAAACCTTTTACCCAAGACCACTTGAATGATTTGATGAGAGATCTTAAACTACCTAAAGAATCAGCAGAGGTATATAGCTTCTAGATTAAAAGAAAATAAACTGCTTGACAAATACAAGAGAGCAAGACTTGTTACCATTTTTTTGTTCGGAAAATCTTGCAAGGCTTATTCTCGAAATGGGTCTTTCAGAATATCAGCCAAATTGATATCCACTCTTTATAGATAGCTCGCAACAAAGCCTTAGGTGTGTAATTTTACAAAATGGGTTCCAAATATGGTTCATCTCCCATTGCTCGTACAACAAAATTTAAGGAAACATATGACAATATTTCACTTGTGCTAGACAAAATCAAATCACAATCAACAAAATCAAAAACAAACACCAATGGAGTATCTGTGTTGATCTCAAAGTGGTTAAACTCTTATTCGGATACCAAATACCCGTGTTTTATTGTATGTGGGACAGTCTAGCAAAGCATCAACATTAGGAAAAAGGAGACTGGCTCGTCTAGGAAATCAAAGGTCAAGTAACTACTCTGAAATTAAAAATGACATACTGGACAACTTTATAAACTTAGATTTTCATATGTCCACTAAAGTGTACTACCTCCTCATACAGTTTGACCAATTGCTAGAGAATCTTGGATCCTCTGGCAAAAAACAAGGCGAGCGGTTTCAACAGGACCTAAAACCTATGGAAACGAGGTACCAGGGCCGATGGGATCGGCACATGATGGTTGACTACTGCTGGGGGATGCAACATGATTGTCCTACTAAATATCATTCACGATAGTCGCGAAAAAGAAAGTTTTTTTGGACACAATAATTTAATAAATGCTGTTTTTCATGTAAAGTTGTTTTTTTTCAGTAAAAATCAAAATCTAGAAAACTACACGTAGGAAATCAAAATGTTTGCTCTCTATGTAATCATTATAGGGTCCTAAGTTGAAAAAAAAATACAGCTTCTCGGCACCAAAACCAGTTTTGACCTGTGTAATTGTTCCAGAAATAAAGTACACTTCGTTTTATTCACATTAATTTAGCAAAAGCTAATTAAAATTTTAATACAAAATATTTCACAGATAACTAGGTTGTTTTAAAATTTTAATATGACATTTGAATTTTCGTCTAATTTTTGACCAATTACACACCTCTTAAAATTCTCTATCTCATCCATTATCTGCTGGTATCAAACCAACATCTATTTAATGTTTGTGTTCACTTATAGAGTCGCTAAACTATACTATGCGCAGCCGAGGTATGTAAGTAAATTAAAACTTAGGTCCTTTAAAAAATATGTGAAAAACAGCTTGGCCGGCCTGCATGGTTTTCGCAGTCGATACATTTCTAAAACTTATAGGCCTGGCGTCCGCCATATGCTGCGTCATGTTTTAAATATGCTTGACGGTTAAGAAGTTAGAGTATCAGACATGGCTGTCTTAACTTTTGAGGCGTTGAACTCTAAAAAATATGCACGAGTAACAATAGGATAAATCATGAGATGCAAGTTTCCATGAACTCTACATCTTCGCATCGATCCCCCCACAATACGCTGCGCATATCTACGGCTGCGTCCCACTTCACACGAGATCTTTGCGTGTGTTCTGTCCGCACAACGTCGTCAAAACAATCCGAGTCCCAATTCGACGATCAATAATGAGTAGATAATGAAAACAGGTTCAAAGTTTACTTCTGAACAACGTGCTGGATGAAATATATTTATTTCTCTATTTACTTTAGACATTCAGCCTAAGCTGACATGTCTAAATATTATTTTTCATTAGCTTTTAGTGGATCGTGTTTTGTTTACATGTGGAAAGATCTTTAGGTAGTATTTGGTAACACATTGATTTATTTGTTTTTTTTTTCTTTTAGTCAATTTCCATTGTAATTATGGATTAACTGGTTCTCTGTTTTATTTTCTTTTAAAATGAGTGTATAAACGATTTTTTTATTGATTGGTTAAGTTAGCATTAATTCCGTCTTCGGGGAGCTTGTTCCATATTTCTACAACTCTATTTGTAAAGAAATGTTTGCGGGTGTTGGTGTTATGTTCCGTGCAGTTGATTTTCAAGCTGTGTCCTCTTAATTGAGTGTTTTTATTTAAGGTGAGCATATTTGCAATATTTGCGCAATCATACTTCCCGGTCATTATCTTGTATGCTTCTATGAGGTCACCTCTCTGACGGCGGCTTTCTAGAGAGGGAAGGCTTAGAATTTTAAATCTTTCATCATATGTTAGGTAGGTGAGCTATTGAGGAATTTTGGTGAATCTTCGTTGGGCTTTTTCCAATATTGACTGTGAAAGCATCTTTATAGTCGAAAATTGGAGAGCAATCGAGATCTAAAGCTTTATATTGTCTAAAGAACCATCGACCACTAAGACGACTATACGGGAAATAGCATTTCACTTTATAGAGGTCACAAAATAATATAAGATTAATTGAGACAGTTTCATTTTAGGGTAGGTATAGAAGGAATGCATGTATAGATGGTAGCAACGTCGTTTCACCTCCATACGAGTATGTCATCTCTTTTGCTAAATTGAAATATGTATAGGGTAAGATCTTTCTCTTGAGTGAAAGAAGAATCTGAAGTTTCATAAATAGGCGAGGACATTTTGATTTTCATTTGCTATATGATTTACATTATAAATTTTTAAGCAGACTAGATCACAAGCCGCAATAAGCGGATGAGCATAAGCGGAGCTTCGTTGTTAGAATCGTAGAAGCCCTGGGAAAAGTTATCTGAGGGTCTCCAGAACCGCCTCGACTACAACACGAGCAATACATATACGTGTGTGTTTAATGCCAAGCAGAGACTCTTCTGTGGAGCTCCGACCTTCCAGGGCCAACTCTGGGTATTTACGAATTACCTGAACTTTGCACAACATATCGAGGCTTAATCAAGGCTCGCCTAAAAACCACTCAACTCACCCTGAGTCACTGCTTTACGCCCGAATGCTTTACAAGACGCAGATAACGTCTTGCGTTAAGTATTGTTCGCAACTATGGAACGAATCAGCTAAGAACGTGCTTGGCTTCTTAAAATAATACACAAATATGTGGTTTAACGGCTATAATGCAGTAACAAGAAGATATTCGTAACACGAAGAATCTGACTCAAGCTTGTGACCAAATTACGAGTACCAGATGTACATAATGACGACACTTTTACCTTAATTACACACGCAACCCAATAAATCACGTATTTACAAATTACATATGTACTACTAATAAGCCAGGTTGTTTCCAAAACTGGCATTAGATCGAAGGTGGCAGCAATAGACGGCAAGTAAAACTATTTTACAATGACCTTTTCCCACAGAAATGAGCAATTTACGAGCGAGTGCACTTATGTCGCAGCAGGTGATTTATTTTGCGCTTTTGAAATCTAGGCATTGCATAACCGGACAATCTTCACCTATGTTTCGATACTCGGGGAGATTACGGTTGCAGAAAAGCATCTAATGAGTTAACAACATCAACTAATTGTAGATGATACGCGTGAGTTAACACACCGATCGCTGCGCTGGCGATTTATACATAGGTCAATGCACACAGCTTTGCCTATGTCGTAACGGACACAAAAATTACGGATGCTGTCAATCTCAACATGGATATGAATAAAGATAGTGTATGCCGAAACATAGATGAATACGAAAACCACATTTCTCAACGCGAACCGAACAAAAGAAGCGAGTGATGCTAATATCATAGAGTTCACAGCGTGTCAGGAGATTTATGATTATGTAAGACTATTAAGCACAGACTTTGGCTTGACAAATAAGGAGACTCGGCTTAAATTCGCGTCGGGTTATTCTGTCACCAGTAAAATAGAATACGTTACTGTACTGTATGTGTTGAAATAGGTCTTCATACCATATTGGCTGAAGTGTTTTACTGCCTACAAAATCGTTTATTCCTGAACTGACTGACGTCATTACTCTTGCACACTTGCTACCACAATTGTCTATGATCTATTTATTTTCTAATGTAAAAAGTAACTTCATACATGCTAACGTAGGTCTGCTCATAGAATAATATAAAGAGGTGTCACTGGTGAAATGCAAATAATCGATAGGACCGCATCGAGGTGAGATCGTTGGCCCGACACACTAACCTCGGGGTAATTTAACCAAATCCAGCCAGTTGCAATAATGCCGAATCTAGACAGTAATAGACCAGACCTATTGTGCGGAACTGCTTTCCAAGTGACGACAGCGCGCTTGAACTGTATCTGCATAGCCGCCTGCTGTCTGACTTTACCGATCTATGTAGTGTCTAAGTAGTGTAAAAAATCGGACGGTAAATGAATAAATTGTAAAATCACAAAACGCAACACAATAACGTATACCTAGATGTATCATCAATACGTTACGCGTATATTGATCAGCCAAATTGTAGCATTAAAGAATGATCAAGTACTCGTACAGCGGTGATCAGACGAGCAAGTCACGTTACGGCAAAGTTAATTTGAATATTAAGTTGTTTCCCTTTTATTTATATGTTACACGATGGCTAAGAACCATAATATCTAACCAAGAATGCAATGTCTCCGTTTCGACAGTTTTACTTTTTTATAGATTTGTATTTTTAATAAATTTGTCCTTTTTTTTTTTTTTATGTGACTGGACAT
This sequence comes from Incurvaria masculella, assembly GCA_946894095.1. Classification (NCBI taxonomy): domain Eukaryota; kingdom Metazoa; phylum Arthropoda; class Insecta; order Lepidoptera; family Incurvariidae; genus Incurvaria; species Incurvaria masculella. The sequence continues at coordinate 17,246,399 of OX335661.1, read as the reverse complement.
GGATGGCTAATACCACAAGTTCTGTCATGGCATTAGCCCAACACACCACATGGGAACTAGGTGCCATGCCAGGACCTTCCTTATATTGCACGGCTACATTGAACTGGATGGAAAACACGGACAATTTTCATTGCCGCTTCGACCATCGTTCATCCAATGCGATGGTACCAACCCGGGCGGGATAAACCCTACCACCTAGTAAGTAAGGAAGGGGACCTACAGCTTAACGTGGAATCCGAACCACGGCCAGCCTCTCTCAACGGTCGAATGGTCACCCATCCAAGACCAGACCGGACCCAGCGTTGCTTAACTTCGGAGAGCGATCGCCGAAGTGTCGCGCCACTGGGCCACCGAGGCTGACAACTCTTGTTCAGGACGACGATAGGATAGGATAGTTTTGTAAATATAATTTAATTAAGTTTGTAATAAGATTTATAAATAATAAAGAATAAAATATAAGTATAGGATATTAAATATAGATAGTTATAAATGTTAGCCTTGTAATGTACTTATATGAATATTTGTAATTATTTTGTAACTAGTTTGTATTTGCTTAGTTTTAGTATTATTCCCTTCCCGCGTGACCGCCGTCAGCGTCGAGACCCGGCGGATCGTCGAGGCAACCTGGGAGCACCGTCCTCCTGAGCTACGATCCTTCACAACTCTAGAACCATTTTTGTGTACTTGCCTGAATTAAACCATTATATTATTATTATTTATTAAAATTGGCGACAGCGGGTCTCATAGACGCGCTAGATGGCACATATACATACTTTTTGATCAGAGGTTCAACGCTTGCTATTTACTCGGCCAAGATGTGTCGATACGCAGCAAGTTGCCAGCCTTCCAGGACGACCGTACTATGCTGTACTTGCATACTAGCCTCGTATCATCACACTCGTATTGTGTGTAGTTACTAAAACAGTCGTCGTGTTCGCTTGCAGTACCGGCCTGCCTCTGCCCACGCGCGTGCCATGAGGGTGGCGTGAGGGAGCGGACGGCCCCGGACCGGACATGGGGGTGGTGACGGTGGTATCGGCCGCCATCAAGGGCGCGCTCACCGTCGCCGGCATCAGCAAGCTTACCTTCATACCGAGTAAGCATTTTAAGGCTGGAAATATTTAAAAGGTCTAAACTCTTAATTGACTTGTCTGGCTACATGTCTAGAACATTTGTCTCGAATGTGTGAAAGCTACAGATACATATGAATAATAATTTAATTGGATTGAATTAAATTAAAAGGGAGACGCCGATGCAAATAGTTAGAAGACACAAAATAACTGTCAAAAAGAAGGGCTAACCTAAATAACATCGAAGAAATTCTAACTTAAAACATGTCATCTCCTATTAGAAACATTAATATCTTTTGCAAATCTACTACGAGCATTTGTGGATAACTTCATTCAATATATGTCCATTGTTTCAGATAAAGCTATATTTGTTTAGACTTTACTACAAGGGTGTGACACATCCGCTACGTTTACACGAGTAAAGACTGTACAATTCACGTTGCAGTGATGCTGGCCGCGATGGCGTACTACAACTACGAGCTTCTAGACCCCGAGCAGCGCCCCTTCAACCAGAAGCTCCTGCGGCAGGAGTACGACTTTGTCATCGTCGGCGGCGGCTCAGCGGGCTCCGTGCTAGCCAACAGGCTCTCCGAGGTAAGCACTCTTGCTGTGATGCTGGCCGCCATGGCGTACTACAACTACGAGCTTCTAGACCCCGAGCAGCGCCTCTTCAACCAGAAGCTCCTGCGGCAGGAGTACGACTTTGTCATCGTCGGCGGAGGCTCAGCGGGCTCCGTGCTAGCCAACAGGCTCTCCGAGGTAAGCAATCTTGCTGTGATGCTGGCCGCCATGGCGTACTACAACTACGAGCTTCTAGACCCCGAGCAGCGCCCCTTCAACCAGAAGCTCCTGCGGCAGGAGTACGACTTTGTCATCGTCGGCGGAGGCTCAGCGGGCTCCGTGCTAGTCAACAGGCTCTCCGAGGTAAGCACTCTTGCAGTGATACTGGCCGCGATGGTGTACTACAACTACGAGCTTCTAGACCCCGAGCAGCGCCCCTTCAACCAGAAGCTCCTGCGGCAGGAGTACGACTTTGTCATCGTCGACGGCGGCTCAGCGGGCTCCGTGCTCGCCAGCAGGCTTTCCGAGGTAATCAGAATCATGGGTTTTAAGCTCCTGCTTTGTTAGGACAACTTATTGATATAGAGTTCTATAGTCTACTATTCTGTGATTGCGCAATTATTACAATACACTCTGTTTAGTTCTCTACATCTCATTACCATCCAAAGTGATTGCAACTTTACCATCTAAGCCTAAATTGTTCAATGTGAAAATATAATTTTGATAATAAGAGATACTGAGCTGGATATATGTATGTCGTTGAATAAATGTTGTGCCTATGCGTAAAGTGAGAATGTAATGTTTCCAGGTTGAGGGTTGGAAGGTCCTACTCCTGGAGGCGGGCGGACACGAGCACGACATCAGCGACGTGCCACTGCTGTCGCTCTATCTACACAAGAGCAAACTCGACTGGAAGTACAGGTCATCTTACGAGTGATACATTTACAAAATTAAGTGGTTCAAAGCTTTCAAGGTAAAGACTTCGAAAGAGGTTTGATTCGTAGTTGGTACTTACATATCTACATTAAAATAACATGATTAATTAATCTGTCAAAATTGTAAATTCATCATTAATCAAGGACGACGCATGACACAAGACAATTTTGAAGCAGCTTCATTTGACAAAAAGTAATCTCACACCTTACCGAATCGGAGCCAATGTTTGCAGCACCAACGAACCGAGTTATTAAATGTCCAGGACGCAGCCGCAGGACTCCGCCTGCCAGGCCATGGTGGACCGGCGCTGCTGCTGGACCAAGGGCAAGGTGCTCGGCGGCTCGTCCGTGCTCAACACGATGCTGTACATCCGCGGCAACCGGCGCGACTTCGACCAGTGGGAGTCCTTCGGCAACACCGGCTGGGGCTACGACAGCGTGCTGCCCTACTTCAAGAAGTCGGAGGACCAGAGGAACCCGTACCTCGCCCGCGACACCAAGCACCACGGAATCGGTATACTTTATTTTGAACAACCACAATTTTCTATTATACTTCGTTTTGAACAACATCGACTCTCGGCGCACCACGCGATGTGTGAGTTCCGGCACTTAAAAATAATACTAGTGGTCCCACTGAATTTCTTTCCGTGTATTCGACAGGGACCAAGTTCATAGTTAGGATTCAACGTAAAGTCTAGGTCTTATTCCTCACTTACTAGATAGTAGGTTTAATCCCGCCCGGGTCGGTAACATCGCATTGAATGAACGATGGTCAAAGCGGCAATAAAATGTATCCGTGTTTTCCACCCATTAATTACATTGTAGCCATGCAATATAAGACAGGTCCTGGCATGGTTTCCAGTTTCCAAGAAATGTGTTGGATAATATCATGATAGGAATGGCATTTTTTTCAATTACATGTGCTGTGAGCATCTTGCTTCTTGGCAAATTTCATGTTTCTAGGTCACAGGGAAGCAGCCCATAGGTTTATTTAGCTTGAAATGTATATATGTATGCATGTCAGATGTATGTTTAGGTCAAATCTTGCAAGATGATTTAGAACCACTTCCTCTTATCCCACGGAGTTGTTTCAGTTCTGATGGCAACGCAATTTATGATAAGCATGACCCGAATCAACAGCTCCAGACTGTATAAAAAAAATCGATTAATTCATCATCATAAACATAGTTTAAAACAAGCTTTTATTTTAAAGTTCCAAAAAGAAGACAATTTTATTTAAGTTAAATCAAACTCTTGGATTATTACCTGAAAAAAGATGCAGCTTTCTTGCAATATTATGTTTTCAACAAATTTTAAGAAATATTAGTGATTGAATGTTAGTTCCTGAAGATACTTCACATACTTTTAACATGGCCTCTTCACTCATTCGAATTAATTTCGGGATTTAAAGTATTTTACTGTTTATACTTTCAGGTGGCCCACTTACCGTACAAGACAGCCCTTACAACACGCCGATAGGAGCGGCTTTCATGCAAGCTGGCGAGGAGATGGGCTACGACCTGATAGACGTAAACGGTGCGCAACAGACCGGCTACGCGTTCTATCAGTTCACGATGCGGCGCGGCACACGCTGCTCCACGGCGAAAGCCTTCCTGAGACCCGTTCGCCTCAGGCAGAACCTCCACATCGCGCTGCTCACACACGTCACTAAAATCCTTATCGACAAGGAAACCAAACGCGCCTACGGAGTCGAATTTCTCAGGGATGGGACCAAGCAAGTCGTGTACGCGAAACGAGAAGTAATCTTGTCGGCCGGATCGATCGGCTCTCCGCAGTTGCTCATGCTTTCAGGAATCGGACCCAAGCAGCACCTCGAGGAGGTTGGCATAGATGTTATTCACGACTCGCCCGGCGTAGGAAAAAACCTCCAGGATCACATCGCTATAGGAGGACTCGTGTTCCGGGTAGATTATCCTGTGAGTCTAGTTATGAATCGTCTGGTCAATATCAACTCGGCTCTGCGCTACGCCGTCACCGAGGACGGACCGCTCACCTCCAGCGTTGGACTCGAGGTCGTAGCATTCATCAACACCAAGTACGCCAACGCTAGCGACGACTGGCCCGACATAGAGTTCATGATGACGTCCGCCTCGACGCCCTCGGACGGCGGGACTCAAGTCAAACGAGCTCACGGATTAACGGATGAATTCTACGATGAAGTGTTCGGTGAAATTAATAACGAGGATGTGTTTGGCATCTTTCCGATGATGCTGCGCCCGAAAAGTCGAGGATTCATCAAGCTGAGATCTAAAAATCCTCTGGACTATCCGCTCATGTTCCACAACTACCTCACGCATCCGGACGATGTCGGAGTGCTCCGGGAAGGTGTAAAGGCGGCATTGGCCGTGGCGGAAACCCAAGCGATGAAACGTTTGGGGGCGAGGTTCCACAGCAAGCCGCTGCCGAATTGCAAACACTTGCCTCTCTTCACGGACGAGTACTGGGATTGTCTCATCAGACAGTACACTATGACCATTTACCACATTTCATGTACGGCCAAGATGGGGCCGGCGTCGGACCCGATGGCGGTCGTAGATCCAGAGCTGCGGGTGTACGGGGTGCAGGGACTGCGAGTGATAGACGCGAGCATCATGCCTACTATAACTAACGGAAACATCAACGCGCCAACGATCATGATCGGTGAGAAGGGAGCGGATATGGTCAAAAACCTGTGGCTCAAACCTACGAGAAGACGAAAACGGAGAGACTTGAAGTGCTCTCGGAAGGAGCAGCTATTCTTAGGGTTAGGGCATACCAGAAATATATGCAGCATAGAAAGATGACCAATTATCTGGGGATTGGACACTGTAAAAAGCCATATAGAGACCTAGATTTGTTTTTTTAATTAGGGGTTAAGTAGCAAATTGACAGACGAATATGATTTTAAAAAATTCGTGAGTCTATTGTCGGTAAATTAGATTTCCCGCAGCTCCCTGAAGTGTTCAGCTAGTTCTACTTGTATTGTTAAATATTTTTACGAAGCATTTGCTCAATTGTTTATTTAGTTCCACAGAAAGAACCAAATGTTTGTTTATACTTTTGTACATATTATTTTTTAGTTTATTAAAAAGTAGTCCAAACATGTGTTATTTATTAACCTGACAAATACAGAAAGAAACCTAAAAACTATGACAAGTCAAACGTTCAAAATAAACAAAATAAACTGCGGCCAATGATTATTTTGGCGAAGTAAGGCGGAACCCATGAAAAGAGATATTATTTAAACCAACATGACACGATAATTTAAATGTAGACAAATATTAAAGCGCCACCTGTCGTCCACAAATATCAACAAGGAAATGCTCAAACGCTGCTCTCGATTGGCATCACCATTACGCCAGATGGCGCTAGCTGTTCCACTGGTAATTTAAATACGTGCACACATATCTTTTCTAGTGGGAAATTTGTGTTAAAACATTTAAATTAAAATATGCTTTCATTTTATCCAGAACATACCTAATGAATTTTTTGCCAATGCTCTGTTGATTATTTTTAATACTGTAAATATTATGAAGTATTTCACCCCATTGAACTAGATGAGTATTTTGAATCATTTCTCGGAACTGAGAGCATGAAGCGTAAAGCTACCCTTAGGAATAGAATAAACAAGCTTGTACATGCAAATTAATTCAGTAGTAAATAAAATTAAGGTGGCCCAACCCGGCGGGCCTAACTTATTCGCGGGCACGGTAAAAAACCGTGCTGTTGCGCTCTGGGACCTTCACTGTTTAAAGAATAAGACAGGCTCCGTAATTAGGAAGATACAACATGTCCACAGAAAAGACAATGTGCATAGAGTATGATTTGGTAAGATTTACGAAAATTTTAATTTCAAAACAACTTATAGCTAAAAGTAAACCACGACCGCTGTAGTAAAAAATCGAACAACAAGCAAATAGATTATAAATCTTCATTAAATAAGCTATGTCTGATGACTAATCTTTTTAAGATGTTCTTACTTTATCATTGCGTAATCCACCTCCAAAGTTACTGTATAAAACGCGCGAAAAATGCGAAATTTCGGACCTTATAACTTCGAAACCAAAAACAATTTTACAATGCCAATGGTCATCAGACATCTAGTTCGATCGAATAAAGCTATTTTGAGCAAAATTTTGGATCTCTGACAAGAAATATGGGGGTGATCTTCTTTCCCTTTTTGTATGGGGAGATGAGCGGGATGGGCCACCTTAAACCAGCACACCGGATACCGACAGATATAAGGTTTACGCCGGAACCTTCCCTTGTATTATGATGACTACATAGAACTAGTTGAAAAACGAAGAAAATTTTGAATTGCTGTTCTAACCATGTTTTCATCCAATGCCATGGTACCGAGCCGGAGTAGAGTAAACCCAGTTTCACATGTATTCCGTCGCATATGTGATTCATTTGCAAAATTACAGTTTCCCTTAGATATAGAAGTTGAAGAGTTTCCACAATGTATATACTAGAAATATAGAACTAAAAATAAACAGGCTCGAAAATTAGTAACAAGAGATGGATAACGTATAGTATTTATTATAGTCTAATAGTTACATATTCAAATATTACAGAAGAGCAAAACAACTGAAAATATTCTTCATTCCGAAAAAAACTTTAAAAAATACTAAAAATAATAAAGCCAGTGGCTATTAAAATGAACATCTACATGAACCACAATATAAACCAATATTTCTGCAATTAAATTAACTCAGAGCTACATCTGTACGTTTAGATTTTTTGATAACATAACTTATATCAATGAACATGCCCTTAAACATTTTCATACAAATAAGTTGAGGCTTATATCACGGATATGAGATAAGTTTTCAAAAAAATCTTGTGTCTCAAAACGGCATGGCTCCAAAAGGGATGTACTTAGCCAACATTATAAGGAGCTGCATTTTTTTCTCAAGAATGGGTAATTCTGTTTTTGACATGTGCGGTAATGGACATGATGGACGACTCACACAAGCAACGTATCGAAGACACAATGCTCAATGTCATGTCAATGTCTAAGGCTGAGTTAAATAGTCGTAACAAAAACTAATGCTAACGCAAAGTAGTACTTTGTGACGTCAAATTGAACTACTTTGAGATTTCGTCTATACAAGATGTGTCCAAGTGACGTCACAAAGTACTACTTTGCGTTAGCATTAGTTTCGGTGACGACTATTTATATCAGCTTAAGATATATCTGATGAGCAATAGTGGACGAAGTTGTGCTTTCGATCTCTGGAAAAAAAAAAACGAAGTATCCAGGCATTTTGCAGAATAACACTGTATGCATACATTTCATTACATACTTCTCATTTACGCACTGTTTTCATTCAAGACTGTGCATGATACCAATCTGCTAAGCGAGCAAAGAAATATTGCTACTTTGTGACGCTCGCTTATCAACAATATTTCAAAAGCTGAGAAGATCTGGGCGTCCCCTGCATGACTAATAAACGTTTATATCATCGCTATTACTCCGGTATTTCTTGCTGTCCTGTACTTATAGCTAGAAATACCGGAGTAATAGCGATGGTATAAATGTTCATTAGCAAAGCGGCGCAAGTTTAAGTGACGGTACTTCAATGAAATTCGTTGGGATTGTTTCGGTGGGACCCACCACCGAGTAAAGAATGAAAAGGGGCCTATCTTTCTGCACGACTTCCGAACAATTAAGTAACTCATTTTAAACGTCAGTACGATATCAAATTGAAATCAGTTTCCAGCTCACCCTTGTCTCAGCGAGTCGTGGCACGCGAGCCTTACCTACGCCGATGCAGACAGGAACAGATAAGAGTGTAGGCTTGGGTGAAAGTCGTCTTACTACTCGACCATACGCTTCCTGTCGCGACAGGAAGCCGACAAGCAATATCAGTGTTAGTTAGTCTCCACTATGATCGGTCGCCGCTTTTCATTGCAATGTAATGAGCTGAGAGTCATTACGTTGTTGGTTACGCAGAGGACGCACGAGTCAAGTCTAGAAAGGAAGTATTTTTCAGATTTTCTTCGAGTATTCGCAATAAATGAAAACAATGCTTAAAATTGTATGAAAATCCGTCCAGTGATGATGTGTTTCACGGAAGGGCAGGGCAGCGAGGCAGAGCAGTGAAGAAGACAGAAGGATATAATTGTGGACGTTCAAATTTCGGAAAGCTCTGTTGGAGACAGCAAAACCATCACACAGCATGTCTCCAAATAACAATTACAGATATCTGGCCTTCCACACACACTGCGTTCAGTTGAAAAGCAGTACAGAGCTAAAGGGGAAGCGACTGTGTCGAATAAATAGACAGATCGGCTATCCACTCTCCAATTTCAATTTGAATTATTTTAAATTCTAGTCTTTAAAGTTTACTTAATTACGGAAAAAACTGATTGATTCATCCACGGATTCGATAAACTTAGATTTTACAATAAACACTTCAAATTGAAGCAGTACTGATTTCTTCAATAATATTAACTATCCTGTCACAGTTCCGTGTGAAACGGGTATTATGTAGAAAAATATTGTACATGTTTAAGCACAAAAAGGTCAAGACAAAAAACGATGTTTCTTTCATTTCTTTATTTGTCATTTAATCATATTTAAGGAACCCCATTTGTTATTGCTGATCCAAAGGTTTCTTTGAAACTCCTTCGTCAGGTTATTTTTATATAGCTAGACATGGATGGCTAATGCTACACCCAACGTCATGAGATTAAACCAACTGATCGCATTCCCGAAGGAATTAGGTGCCATGCCAGTACCCTACGGAAAAAATCTGGCGGCTTTACAATGATGTGAAGAACATTTTACTTACAACATCGTGGTTACGCATTGAACCTTTGAGATTCTTATCAACATCATAGTGACGTAACGGCTTTTAAATGAGTTGTAGAGAAGTCAAAAGTATAGAAAGGTTAAAGAAGATGCCCCCAACTGACAACGTCTACATTAGGAACCCGCGCCGACACCAACCACGACATTTGTATTGTATTGTGACGAAGCTAAATATGAATGTGTTTTGTAACGAGTGTTATCTGTGCAACGGTTACGGCGGCGGTGAATATATTATATTTTTAAAATATGAAAACAAATATAGAATTGCTTTCCTACTGTCATATATAAAATCCTTCAGAAACAAAAAAGAAGGAATATACCCGATATCATCCCAATTAGTCGCATATATTTATTTATTTTTATGTTAAGCGCGGCATATGGCGTACGCCAGGACCTCTTAAGCTACTCGACGACGTCCATGGGATTTCGAACGTTCAAGGGGGCTGCGAAAGCTATGCCGGCCGGCCAGGTGCTTCTTCACACCATGTTTGAAAGACCCGATGTACTTTGGGGGAAATACCTCGGAAGGGACTTAATTGCATTGTTTACCGACCCTTTAGATAAAGGATCGAGAGGATGGGTGGGTTCTTATTTTTGGAATGTCGACTGTGAATTTGTGCATTTTATTTCTGCTGTTGAGAGAAGATAGAAAGGGGACGGAAGGACAGCGTTTATTGTTTATTGTTTATTGTTTATTCATCATCCATAGACAGTACACTGCACTCGGATTTGTCATATTTTATCATTAGCCAGTTCGGGGAAATCCCAGCGAAGAAGAACTGGAAAGAAACTCCGCTGGTTTTTTTTTTCAACGTCCACTTAGTCTAAATTTACAAAAAAAATTACAAAAGTATTTAGACTCACAGATAAACACGCTAAATTAATATGAATTGACGAGAATCAGCAATTCATGTCATATGCAACAGTTCATGACAAATATCAGTTTATTAGTAAAGACCATGCCCGCCATCTAGAATGTTGCCAATTGGAGCAAGCCAGTCCCCACAAACAGCACCCGTTCACGAGCATCACGCCAGGCACAGCCATCGCCTCTATCAACCATATTTTAGGGAAAGAGGAGACCCGAACCCAGCGTCGCCGCAAGTAGGGACCTTAAAGCGATGCACTACTCCAGTGGCAACATGAAAAAGTTGTGAAAGCTCTGTACGATTTAGTTTTAATACGATTATTTCTGTCATGAACTACTACAGTGACCTGTAAACAAAGAGTCAAAATACAAAATACATTATTATTCTTACAGCTAAAAAAAAAACTATATAATATTACACTTTAAATGCTACCACCTACAGAAAATTAAGAGTACAATGGTTTGAGAGCAACCATATACGAATAAGATTCCTGAAAGAGATTCTGACCAACACCTACAGTTAAATAATGCTTCAATACAGTTCGGGTGTACAGAGCCGGTATGCAGCTCCGACGATCGTTCTCTATAGTATAGACGATAGAACATAGAGAGACACTGTGCGTCCCTTCGGACGTTGACGGGTCTCCAATATAGAATAGCGGCAATGAAAATTGTCCGTATTTTCATCCAGTTCAATGTAGCCGTGCAATATAAGGAAGGTGCTGGCATGGAACCTAGTTCCCATGTGGTGTGTTAGGCTTATACCTAGCGGTCGGTTTGGCGTTAGCTATTCATGTCCAGTTACATAAAAGTAATTATATTGGTTTCGGTGTCACAATAAAAGTTGTGCATGCGTGGTGGTCAAATTACAGGAATACGGAAAACCATACTTTTAAAAAGCGACACAACCAAATAAAACTTTGTTGTAAAGAATGTATGTTGAAAAGAATGAAACACAGTGTAAATAATGAAAATTATCCTAAACAACCGACTGCCGGTGCCGCCATGTTAGTCGCGGCACTAAATGTTTTTGGCGCCATTTCGCGAAAGTTTTTGTTTGGTTGATAGCATTCAAAGTGCAGAATTAAGAATTGTCTTGTAAAGAAAATATTACCACAATAAAAAAAATATACTTGATTTACAACGTTAAGTGTGTTTATAATTTAGAGACTGATTATATGTTAGAACGAATATTTTTTAGGTAATCACAAATTAAGCTGTACATGGATGCATAAATATGATTATTATTACGTTGCATGTAACTTAAATATGTACCACTTTGAAAAAAACAGAACCAGCCATCTTCCAAATCAAACTCAGACCACCTCAGGTTCACCCAGGCGAAAGTTCTAAGGTAACAAACATAAAAAAAATACATACAGACGAATTGAGAACCTTCTCCTTTTTTGAAGTCGGTCGGTTTGGCGTAAACACCAATTTATGTGACAAGTCAGACTAATTCAATCATCAGATAGTACTTGTCGGACCGATAGTACAAATAAACTTTTTGTCAAAAGACGGACATTTACTACCGGATAGTTATTTCTTCTGTCAAAATTATCTGCCTGTAATTTAATTGAAAATAATATGGACTTACTATAACGGATGGATACGCAAAGGCGTAAATAGATCCGTCAAATAGTTATAAAGAGGAAGATATTAGTGCATAAATAGGTCAGGGATTGAATGTATGCCCACTCACATGAAAAACAAGGCCATGTTCCCTAAGCTACGACCCGCTCATTGCTTATAAGTAAAAAATGATATGAAGTATCACAGTCGTGTCACAGACTAGCACTGCTGTATACCCTTGGTAATGTGGATTGAGATTTAAGGCGCTAGGACTAGCCAACTACTCGCGCCATACAAATGCACTTTTTAACAAATGTAATAATATGTAGTGAAACGCTTCAGCAAATCCAAATAGAACTCCAGACTGATAATGGATTGTTAATATTTTTTTATTCCATCATTTATTTGAATAATAATATTAATAATAATAAAGTCGTTTTTACACATTAGATATCTGAAATTAATTTGATTTCTAGATACACGCAAAAACAGCATATATGCATAAACAAATAATTCCATTTGAGTTTAGATTTCTACATTTAGTCAAAAAAGTTCGGAAATGGACACCGTTTCCGCAATGTATTTTGTATAGAAAAAGGAAACATACATTAACGAAAATAGGTCGATTCCTAGACAAGGAATCATATATTGTAAGAATGACACTTATAATCGTCAGACTTAGTTAGTTAACTTGGGGTGCCTCGTCTAACTTTGCGATTTGGCTAGTACCAGGGCCTTAAGGCCATACAATCAATGGTAACGTGTGAGCCACGGCACTGCGGCTCCGAACCCAAACAGTGCGTAGTGGTTGCCGGATTACCGGAGGTGACGCAACAGACAAACGCCGACGCATCGTGCAACAACACTATTGTACTCGACTCGTCTCGACACGACATGAACGGCACTAGACACCGACCGTGCACACTTTGTGGGCGGATGATATTTGTTGCATAACACCATTAAAGCAACAACGGTTCGGCTAGTCAAAGTGCCGCTCGACAATAACGAACTTTACTATAGCTCAATGGAGACAATTCGCAGTAGAGCGACAGTGAATCGCATGAAAGGTCTAATAAAAAACCTACCATTAATTTCTGGGTTCATTCAGTATTTGAAATAGAACAAGTTTTGCATTTGTAATTATTTTCAAGGAAATTATTATGAACATGCATAAGGAGAGGACAGAGCGGTGCAGAAGCGGCTGTGGCGGCGCGGCGCAGGGCGCGGACTTTGTTTAAACATTTCGTTTGGAAACTATTATAAATACATAGATGCAAAGTTTCTTGGCAAAAGCTAATTGAAATATTGAGAAGAATGTCTTCATTACATTATACTCCTGAAAATACACTTACCTACCACAACGGGTAAAGGGATACAATTACATCATCCTGTTGTTTATCTGCTGGTTAAAAGATACAGGGTGTAGCAACAGTCACTACATACATTTCGGCAGCGTAATCCTCATGTTTTTTCCAAGACAAAAAAGTTGTTTTGTCTAAAGTGTCGTGAGATATAAATATTTTACATCATCCTGTTGTTTATCTGCTGGTTAAAAGATGCAGGGTGTAGCAACAGTAACTACGTACATTTCGGAAGCGTTTCGGGCCAGGCATTCGTCGCAGCGAGGCGGCACGAATGCATTTGCTAGTGCGGTCAGGGGGAAAGTTAAATTACAGGAACTAACGCACAACATAATGTTGCCGGTTTAAAGAGCACGTTATGTTCTATTGTCAAAGTTAAGTCTGTTTCGTGACTGTTCATGACCTGCTCGGGCTGTGGTGCATTCAATAGCCCACCACGGATTCCCAGTCCGCTGCCAAACTAAAAATTATATTACTGAAGATGAATATTCATAATAGGCTATTAGCAACCATGAAATAAATTATTTCTTATTGTAAAAGAACGCTTTTCACATTGAACATAAGAGTCCATTGTGCTCAGGCCTCACATTGTTCTTTTGAATGGATGAATTAAGTTCGACGGGCCAGCATTTTCAGTTTCCGATTATCTCGATTATGGTGTCGGAAGTCGTCCATAAGCAGTGGCGCGAGTGCACCCGGAACGGACGTGGCTCGCGGCGCAACGCGCGCGTCCCACCCAACACAAAACTGCTCTGGGACCGTTAAGGCGGGAACGACGGCGTCGGCCACAGAGAAGCGCATGCACTTTACCGAAATCTCAATAGACCTTGATCCACGCTTGGTTGAATCAATCGATAAACCAGCCGTGAGTACAACCGTTTCTTAAATCGTAAAAGTATTGTAAAACACGGTAATAATAATCTCGAACCATTAGTCAATATTGTTTTGGAATCTCATTCCATTTGAGCAGGCCTGTATCAAATGCGGAAAAGTTTGAATTGCCTTTCGGAACATAATTTTATCGAGCGTTTTGCCTTCCCACTTCAGGTGGTTGTAAAGGTTGGATCTTTATTACTGTGACGACTACCGAATCATAGCGGCTGGTTTTCTCTAACGCTATTCCGGTCAACAAACTGTTGACCGGATTCAATGTGATGGAACTAACATTGACGTATTTACCACTAGTACTTAGTAAGTAGGATAGGGCCCTGCAGTTGTATTTAGGTTACGATAAAATGACCGGCATTTTGATTGAAATTTCTCATTTTTCGGAGATAAGAAATAAAGAGATACTTGATGCTGCCCGCGCGTCTGTTTGCATGACGACTTATGTGTGTGACGTATATTTGTTAATTTGTTAGTGTAGAGAAATTATGCAAGAAACAAACGTCCTGAAGTATTTTTTATATTCAAGCACTTGTGAAAAACCCACCTAACAAAAATTTCGATCACAAATTGAATAAAGTACAGTTTTACATTATATTTACAAAGCATTTATTCCAGCTGGTATTTTTTATAAATTGAGTCCTTGCTTCACGGTAAAAAATCTAATAGTTGTTGAATTGTTTCTCACCTTAAGTAGGCACGTCAGAACGTGAGCGACTTTGCAGTAGTTAATGCGAGCAAAGAGAAAATTCTGCTGGCAGTACGGTCTGTAAAAGTCACCACTCACTATATTCAAGCTATTCCAGCTTCAAAGAATATCGCCCAGCCTGTATATGTAAATGAATTTAAGTGCTGGCAATTGCCAAAACACTAAGTTTGATGAGGTCGGGGTGCCTAAACTTCTAGCGATCAACTTGCTTTCTTTTTAGGGTTCTGTACCCAAAGGGTGAAAACGGAACCCTATTACTAAGCCTCTGCTGTCCGTCCCTCCGTCTGTCGCAGGGCTGTATCTTTCAACCTATTAGTTGTTATAGCGGCAAAATAAATACACACTCTGTGAACATTTCAGCTGCCTACCTATTACGGTTCATGAGATACAGCCTTGTGAGAGACGGACGGACGGACGGACAGCGGAGGCTTAGTAATAGGGTTCTGGTTTCACCCTTTGGGTACGGAACCCTAATGATGAAAACACGTAGACGTAGATTTTGACACTATATTTTAGAATCCAAAATGTTAAACATTAGCCATATAAACAGTAATTATCAGCCGTAGTACGGGGCATCGATAGGTTAACGACTCTCTTAAGGTGGCCCATCCCGCTCATCTCCCCATACAAAAGGGGAAAGAAGATCACGCCCATATTTCTTGTCAGAGATCCAAAATAGTTTTATTTGATCGAACTAGATGTCTGATGATCATTGGCATTCTAAAATTGTGTTTGGTTTCTAAGTTATAAGGTCCGAAAGTTCGCATTTTTCGCGCGTTTTATACAATAACTTTGGAGGTGGATTACGCAATGATAAAGTAAGAACATCTTAAAAAGATTCATCATCAGACATAGCTTATTTAATCAAGATTTTTTTTGTTCGATTTTTAACTACAGCGGTCGTGGTTTACTTTTAGCTATAAGTCGTTTTGAAATTAAAATTTTCGTAAATCTTACCAAATCATACACTATGCACATTGTCTTTTTTGTGGATATGTTGCATCTTCCTCATCACGGAGCCTGTCTTATTCTTTGAAACAGAGAAGGTCCCAGAGCGCAACAGCACGGTTTTGTACCGTGCCCGCGAATGAGTTAGGCCCGCCGGGTTGGGCCACCTTAAAACATACAAGCAGTCCCTATACGATTCTTTCAGTGCCTGTCGTAAGGCGAACAAGGTATTTATAATTCGTGGTTCGGATTCCGCATGCAAGTGTACATACGTGCCCTTCCGCACTTACTACGTGGTGGGTAAATACCGCAAGGGCACGTCTCCAGAAGACTGGCTTGGTGAAGCAACACTGAGCGCGGTTGGGTTCTAGATGGGTGACCGTTTGCAACCGTTGAGGCAGGCCGTGGTAGGATTAATCCGGCCTGAGTTGGCACCATCGCATCGAATGAACAATGGTCGAAGCGGCAATGAAAATTGTCCGTGTTTTAGAGTCAGATACCATTAGCCGTGCTCATAAAAGGAAGTCCTGGCATGGCACCAAATACCCATATTTTTTTATGCAACCTGACATGGATGGCAATTTTCTGGGAAATCCAGTTGTGTATGTGTAGCCGAGCAATATAAGGATGGTCCTGGCATGGCACCAAATACCCATGTTTTTTTATGCAACCTGACATGGATGGCTAATACCACACGACTACCGTTATGATATTAGCCCAATACATCACATTCCCGAAGGAATTAGGTGCCATGCCAGGACCTTCCCTTTATGAGCACGGCTACATTGAACTGGATGGAAAACACGGACAATTTTTCATTTCCGCTTTGACCATCTTTTCATCCAATGCGATGGTACCAACCCGGGCGGGGTTTAAGCCCTTCCACCTAGTATGGGAAGGCAACCTACAGTTTTACATGGGTTCCGAACCATGGAGAAGCTTGCATTCGTGTGTTAGGACAATATGATAAAAGTTGGTATTAGCTATGCATGCCCAGTTATACATAAAAAACATTTAATTCAGCGGTGCAATATAAGGAAGGTCCTTGCATCGCACGCAGTTCCCACGTGGTGCTACATATAATGACAGTAAGTGTGGTATTAGCCTTCAATGTAAATAATAATGCGCTCACGCATCTGCGACAGCTAGCGCCGACGATTTTCTTGATGTTGGAGCTGGCGCTTCGAGTAATTGCCCATGGGCGGGCGCGGCGCGGCGAGGCGGTGTATGTAATGTAGTGCGCGCCGCTATTGTCGAGCGGAGTGGCGTAACAGGGAAATTGGAAGTACATACTTACTCAAAGCACTCGTAGGCTACTTTAATTAAGCACACATCTTATATTACAATTAAGATGCCATCCACATTTCCATACTCGTAAAGTTGGAAGGCAAAAAAAGGGTTCCGTACCATCAACACCAAAAAATCACGTTTTTTGTACGGGGCCCCCCTTTACTGTTTATTATTTTTTTATTTTACCTATTTGTTGTTTAAGCGGAAAATAAATACACAATCTGTGAAAATTTCAGCTGCCTAACTATTACGGGTCATGAGATACAGCCCTGTGACAGACGAACGGACGAACGGACGAACGGACGGACGGACGGACGGACGGACGGACGGACGGACAGCGGAGGCTTAGTAATAGGGTTCTGGTTACCCTTTTGGGTACGGAACCCTAAAAGTACGAATAAAATAACATACAAAATTACAATTGCTGCTTCTAGATTTTTGTGACATCAAATACAAACACCAGAAACGTTCTTTCCGAATTAGTATTCTTTGCACATTTCTTTTCTAATTTTTCCAAGTATTTAGAACGAACAACCCAAAAAAATGCATGGACATGGTGCTTGTATATTTTCGAATCGAATTGATGTAAATCCACTTGGACAAATATTTTCAGCGTTTAGAATTCCATTCCACTTTAACAAAAAAAAAAAACATTTTCTCACGATTCTCGGGTACTACTATGAAGTGTGAGAAAATGTGCTAATTTGGCGTTTTTTTGTCCTATTGATCAAATGTTCTGCTGTGAAAAAAAAAAGTCATTTCGCGCGGACATATCTGAAATTAGATAATAATGAATTTGAGCTTTAGTCTCTAAGAAATTCAACTGAGGGTGACATTAATAGTCTTGGGTGAGACAAAAAATTAATTAATGGGAAAACCGTATTAGTCGCAACTTCAACAATGCAATTTTAAAATCATTAAATCCTAGAAAGTTGTACTTAGTTCAAATATAGGATATACAAAGCATTGCACATTTAATTGCATTTTAAAGCCAGAAATCGATTAAACTGGCGATCATCCGTGGTCGACGCCTGCAACTTTCTATGTGTGAGTACTCTGCTGGTACCTCGTACCTACGTGTGTTGCGTGACCGAGTACGATCAGTACCTTATCGGTAATGGAGAAATCATTATTTACGCAGAGACGCTTGATATCGTCGCAAGCGACTCGCCGGCAACCGTAGAACTCCTATAGACAGTACGTATCCTATGTAGTTCTCTACCGATACTGTTGGTTGTGGTGGAGTCATCTTAAGGCGCTAGGACTAGCCAACTACTCGCGCCATACAAATGCACTTTTTAACAAATGTAATAATATGTAGCGACTTGAAGAGGTAACATGTGGTCATGGGTACCTGCTCCGAGCGCTTACCCACACCCTGCAAGGATAGGCCGCTATACCTGGATATGTCCTTGCATAGCCTGCTGTATTGTTTTGCGTTTGTGTGTGTGTTACAAGCCGTGAAGTAGAAATTCGGTACGTCGAGTCGTAGGCCTACACGCAGGTAGCTCCGACCCGCCTTTCAGTATGCTTAGTGCCGCCAGCTATGAAGTGCGCTTGATTCGTTCGTTCGTGATTTGACTTAAATGTGTTGATGTGGTTGTTATTATGTAAATAAGTTGTGTTTCTACAAGCAGTGAACCTCTAAAAATCATACACAAGAAAGTTAGTGAAGTGTGTGCGCCAAAATATGTGTGACAGTGACTGGATTTAAATGTTTCCGAGTACTTATATTAGTCCCATTCTGTTAAATAAAAGAGCTAGTTTAGTTATATATAATTTAGGTGGTTTTATTTTGTTTAAGAATTATTTTGTTTCACACTATATGCATTATTTGATTAAATAAGATTAGATTTATATAATAAAGAAGAATTCTTAATGTAGAATCCTATATATAATGTCGATATCTATTCTGAAAGTTCAATGTGGCAGCATATTTAAGTGAAAACGTATTTAGACATGGCAACAGATTAAACAATAAAGATATGTATTTTAAAATGACTCCTTCCTGAAGCTTCATATACCTACGTACATATTAAACATATTGAACTAGACATATTACATTATCATTAGTCAAGCTCAACACAGCAAATAGTATTTAGGAGCTATTCCAGGGCCTGCCTTAATCGCGGAAAATTGTCATTGATAAATATGTAGTAGATATGAATTTCCTTGTGTTTGAGGCAGGTTCTATTACATAAAGAAATTATGCCATTTTTGTAGATATATCTAGCAAATATGATGTCCTCTATATTTTTCTACTAAATAATGTTTACTAATGAAAACATTAATTCAAGTGATGACATGTACAGTTGTATATGTTTGCAGATTATATGTAGTAAATATTATATTTTTTGTGTCTTAGGTAGTTGCGTCCATAATTGAGAATGAATGTTTGAATATCTATCTATGTTTGGAGACATTTGTGCTTAGAAAATAAGAACCAATAAACTAAATATAAATAATACATATATTTTATTTTAGCTCCACTCTCAAAGTAATGCACATTTTTCACAGTAACAAATTAATTATAAAGTATTAATAAAATGATTAATTTGTTACATTAATTCCAATCACGGAATAGCAAACAATTTATGATCATTCACTCATAAAAACTATTGCTAAAAGATACAGTTACATTAATTAAGTAAGAAAAGGCTAATTAATACCTAGAACAAGGCTAGAATCAGCGTCTTTCGATAATATTTTGACCTCAGCTCGATAAGATAGAAAGAACCTTCATACAAAGCTAAGATATCGGTAGGCCTACCACTACCTGAAAATGGGACGCTGCTAATCCTACTTCACGGCTTGTAACACACACACAAACACAAAACAATACAGCAGGCTATGGTCCTTGAGACCTCGGGTTCAAAACCCAATTATTATTTCTTATCTGATATTGAAATGTCCAATGGTAATCCTTCATAGGTTGGATTCCATGTAAAACTGTAGGTACCAAAGGTATAAAACTATCGGCATTACAAAAAGCCCGATTACAATTTAAAAGAAAAAAATCAAACTGTATGTTTGAAATATGAATGCAATAGCTTAATGATTTCATTAAAAATATTTTCGTTCGTTCGTAGGTTCGTTGAGGCTGGCCGTGTTTCGGATTCAACGTAAAACTGTAGGTCCCCTTCCTTACTTACTAGCTGGTAGGGTTAATCCCGCCCAGGTTGGTACGATCGCATTGAATGAACGATGGTTGAAGCAGCAATACAAATTGTCCGTGTTTTCCATCGAGTTCAACGTAGCCGAGCTATGCTAAGGAAGCACCAACCGAAATAAAAAGTGTGTGAAAATATTATAATGCGGTCAGTAGCCAAGGGGTAAACCATGTGGTCTTGCTAGGATTTTCAAGTGTTATGGGACAAAAAATGGCCCAACGATGGGTACAGTTGCATCTATTGCTTCGAAATTTATCGACGGGGGAAAGGGAGGTACCTGCTCTGAGCGCTTGCTCACACCCTTCTGGGGCATAGTTCGAGGTGTAGGGGCTAGAGGACTTGCCTTTCATGCGAGATATCATGGGTTCAAAATCTTTCTCTTTCTCAGTTGGATAAGTGCATATCGTTACGGATCCGAGCTGTTTCATGGTTCGGAACTCATGTCAAATTATAGGTCCCCTTCTCCTACTAGGTGGTAGGATTAAGCCCAACCGCATTGAATTAAACGGCAATTAAAAATAGTCTTTGTTTTCCATTCAGTTCAGAGTAGCCGTGCTAATAAAATGAAGGTCCTGGCATGGCACCTAATATATTCGGGGATGTGGTGTATTGTGCTAATATATTTTTATGTGACTGGACATGGATGGGTTATACCACACCTACTGTCATGATATTAGCCCAACACACCTCGTGGGACCTTCCTTTTATTACTCAGCTACATTGAACTGGATGAAAAACACTATTGTCATGGCCGCTTCGACCTTTCTTCATTACATCAAATCAAATCAAATCCTTTATTTACTTTTTTGGCCATACAGCATAGTAAATAGTATTTAAGATAAATAAATAATTTAAGTATTTCAACATAGAAATAAAAAATTCAAACAGAAAATTTTAAGCACATGAAATTAACAAAAGTTTGAAAAATACAAATCAAAGATAAAACAAAGTTAGACATAAAATTACAAAATAAATAACATTCGAAATAAAAAAAAAACAATTCATAAATGCATAACCTAGGTGGTAGTAACCCTACCTCTTAGTAAGTAAGGAATAGGACCTACAATTTTACTTGGAATCCAAACCATGAACGACGAATTCCTTAGTTGGCTCTTACGACATCCTGCAATGAGTCCAATTGTATTCTTTTAACGTGCTGGATCCCACACAGCACATCAGGAATGATGGGACGCATGAACCGTAATAGACACATGGTTCAAATTTTGATTTGTTTGAACCAATTTTATTAGGGTTCCGTACCCAAAGGGTGAAAACGGAACCCTATTACTAAGCCTCCGCTGTCCGTCCGTCCGTCCGTCCGTCCATATAGTTTCAGATAGGCAGCTGAAATTTTCACAGAGTGTGTATTTATTTTGCTGCTATAAAAATAAATAGGTAGAATTTAAAATAATAAAAATTAAAGGGACAAGGCACACCCATACAAAAAAGTATTTTTTTGTGTTAAATCTTGTACGATGGTACGGAACCTTTCGTGTGCGAGTCCGGCTCGCACTTAACCGGTTTTAAATTTTGACTACCATTATCATTACTTTAATAACTGGAGTAAAGTTGTTAAGTACTAAAAATGTGTTATACATTCGATTGGATTTTACTGTTTGTCACAGATTTATTGTTTGAATTATTATTTATTGTACAACACCAAACAGTTATTTCAAGGGTAAGAAATAAGTCAGACTGAACTAATTTCATCCAGTAATTTGAGTTTCAGCGCCATCTACATTTGGAGCATTTTAATAAAATATGGAAAATCATCTGATTACAAAGCTTAAAATGTCGATGTCGCTGAAACTCAAATTAATGAAATAACCGAAATGTGCTATCTATAAATGTCGTCATTCGATAAACGAGGTTAAGCAACCCTCAACGCGCGGTCTGGTTGTGGGTGGGGAACCGTTTCTATCTGCTAAAGATCACGATCAGAATCGTACTTTACAAAAATAATACATTTATTTAATAACACTTTAGTTAGAATAACATATTATTTAAAAAAAACAATCAAAATTTACAAAGATCTCTTGATTTGGGCAGTATACGCCAAATAGCAATATTCATGGTAATTAGAATAAGTACGAAAATTGGTCAAACATTTATTAGACACCGTTAATTTTATATAAATTCAAAGTAAGTATACTTACTTTGAATGGTCCGTCATAGGTGATAATATTAAGTGATTGGTTAATCATTAAAAAAAAAATGAAACAAAGAGTCTCTCTCGGCTACTCAGAAGCACCAGCTTAGAAACAATTAATTATGCTCAAGTAATTCGCGGTCAACAGCTGGCGTCGATAGATACGGCGATGCCTATTCTCAGTGTTGGTAGCACCCCGTGGCGAGCTCGGCCCGCGGCGATGAACCCTCGCGCAGCGTGGGCACTGCTTCTTAACGCTAGTGGCGATGCATCTCGCGGCTATCCGGTGGCGTCATACAGTCCTAGACCCCAGCATATATGCATAAACAAAAAATTCCATTTGCTTTTAGATTTCTACATTTAGTCAAAAAAGTTCGGAAATGGACACCGTTTCCGCAATGTATTTTGTATAGAAAAAGGAAACATACATTAACGAAAAAATCATTCGATTCCTAGACAAGGAATCATATATTGTAAGGATGACACTTATAATCGTCAGACTTAGTTAGTTTACTTGGGGTGCCTCGTCTAACTTTGCGATTTGGCTAGTACCAGGCCCTTAACTACATATACATAAACGTACTACTTTAAATCATGCGATTACCGTGGCAGTTAGAAGATGCTTAAGTTACAACAAAATATACCAGTTACACAATGAACGGTTGGCGAACAACAACGCCGACAAGAGAAGTCAATTTATGAAATGTCGCAGACATGTGATTGTAGCAACTAACAGAATATTATGTATTTAAACATTGACAAGTAAGTGCAATAAAATTATATCGAGAAAATTAACACGTTATGCCGTCGAAGAAAGCCGTGTGTTTACACGAAGCAAGTGCGCTCTCGTAGAAGTATACGTATATTTCTCCGAATATAAAATGTATTATTGCAAGCTCACACTAAATTACACTAAATTAAAAACTTCACTGCAGCATCGTTAACATTTCCTCAATAGTTTTAGGGATTACTCTCAATAAGAAAATCTAATTACAATAAATTTAATGTAAGAGTTTAGTCTAGAGTCACCCATAATTATTACATCATCGGAGTTATTACAGAGCACATAGTTTATGCCACCATTAAAAGCAAGAATCTAAGATTATTTTTTACATAGCTTAACAAAACAGGCTTTGTACTTCTTACAACATTTATGAATACTGCATATTTACTGTTCACAAATCTCATAAATAAGTTATAATATCATCATATATTCGAACATCGTCAAATTACGCCCAAAAGATAAATATAAGTTAGAACTACTCTGTCAGAAGTAAGTCTGTAATGGCAATTTTACTAAATATGACTGTTTCACGACGAATTATGTACACAAGATAAACATGAGTTATACGTTTACCTTTCATGGCAACTAATAAGACGTTTACTCGATGTTACAGTTTCGACGCCAGTCCACTAGGACGTAGCTCAGCAGCGTGTAAGCGCGCCCCCGCTCGACTCGACGGCGCTCGTCCGACGGCGTCCCACCTCTCAGTACCACGCGCAACATTAGAAAGATACGACGCACTGCGCACGCGCGTCGCAACCACCACAGGTACCACAGCCCGCACTCTCGGTTTCACCGCGATCCAGTTTCGTTTCGGATCCCCCCCCGATTCTCGGGCTGCCCCTGCTAGTGTCCGAGTGCGGCGAATCAACGGAATTGTGACGTTTCATATAAAGTCGGGACCCCGTCTCAGTGATATATTTCCTCCCTGAGCGAATCTCGGTGCCCGAGTCACGTTGACATCAGTGTTGGAATAGTGATTAAATTTCGCGGGCAGATCCGGTTGGAGTTAAGCAATCGAAAGCTTCCGAATTTTAAGTTCGCTCGCAAAATTGCAGCGACTTGAGATACATCTTGAATTAAGTGATTAAAATGCATCGCTTAACTTTCCAACGGCCATTAACGGGTAAATCCCGACTTATACTTTCGTCATTAGCAGAACTAATTCAGCGTAAACATCTAACCTAACCTAACCTAACCTAACTTCAGCGAATAGTTAAGACACAATTGTATCCTTGGTTCCAACCATGTTTCCAACAGAATTTAATTAATCAAAGACCGTTTCGAAGTTATACATTTCCGAACCTTTTCGTGGGTAAACATATTCAGTCCCTATCTAATCTAATCTAACCTTAATAATGTATTTCGGTTCTAGCAGGGACAGCCCGTTTAGAGTGACTCAAAATCCTCGGCTACAGTGTAAGTGAGAACGACAATGGACAAATAGATTGTGCAATAAAAGTGACTTTCTCGGAGCAGCGGAGTCGCCGAAAGGATTGAAGTTGTCACATGGGACGTGATCTGTTGCTTCTGTTAGTAAGTACATCTATCAACACATATTTTATCGAATGTATACCATCGCTCAAGGCGTAACTGGCAGGGAATGCACCCATACAATATCTATAAATAAGCTAATTCCCGACTGTGATGAAGACGAATGCTGAAAGTCAACTTACTTCACAAGAAACTAAAAACATCTCTTCATCAATAACTGTGAGGTGGGATGGGGTTTTTCATAGTTTGTTGACTAACGTAAAAACGACAAATAACGCCGACGCCGCGTTTTCATACAATTCGGAAGTCCGAGTTTGACTTTGACAGCTTGAAGAAGTAAAACCACTATACAGTATACTAGTAGAAACTTGTATGGAATTTGACGTTTTTACGGAAAATGCCAGTCGATCGGTTTGCCGTAAAGGCCAATTTAGGTGAGAACTCAGACTGACCACTGAGAACCCTGGTCGACTCTCCACTACCCAGCTCGATCAGCATTCTGAATGCTGACTCCTAAATTCCTCACTGGACTCCTGCGCCGGTGCTTCCACGGTGAGCGTAAGGTTCTAGTTAGCTTCTGGGATTCATAGTAATTTATTTAATCTGCTGACTATAACCTGCAAGCAGTAGGCATTAAACAATATAAATATTTAACCGACTTCAAAAAAAGGAGGAGGTTATCAATTCGTCTGTATGTTTTTTTTGTTTTTATTTGAGTCGGTGTCAGCCAAGGTTAGGTTAGGTTAGGTTAGGTTAGGTTAGGTTAGGTTTTCTTGATTGGCGTAGCGCGTGCCCGGCTGACGCCGTCTCAAAAATAACAGAAATCGTAACTACAAAAATGGAAATTATTTTTTACTTTTTAGTGCTTTTTCTTTGAAGTCGTTTATTTTTTTTGTTAATTTTTTTTTTGATGTTTGTAATGACTAAATATGGGTATTTTTCGTGGCACACCATGATCTGTGTCAGAAGCATCACCAGAGTATGTGCCACATTTTGTCTTTTTGGTGTTGCTGGGTTCCGTCACCGAAAAGAGTTAAATAATTAAATAAATAATAAACAGTCCCCCTGGATTCAGTCTCTCCTCCCGTAAATGTCCCGACTATGGAATTTGTCATTCTAGGATCGGATTTCACGTAAAATATATGATCTCTAACATAGTCGAGGCGGCAATGCAAATGGTCAGTGTTTTCCAACATGTTCAATGCAGCCGTGCAATAAAAGGATGAACCTGGCAAGGCACCTTGTTCTGGTGTGTTGGGCTAATATGACGACAGTAGATGTAATACATAGCGTAGCCATGGTGTAGCTATACGTATCTAGAAATTAAATAACCAGTCCAGTAACATATGGCCTACGCCAGCCCCCACGGTAAGGGATGCCCGATAACGGGTATGGGTTTTCGAGAGCTGCGAAACGTAATCCATGCAGGCCGACCAGGTGCTTCTCCCGCGACACCGCCTGTGCTCTGCAAGATGACGGTCGAGCAGCAACGGAGTGAAAACAGTCGTTAAATCATTGGACAACCGCCAACAATGTATTCGGCGAAAATTGTTTAATATTCGCTCGTGTGGCCCCTCGCCGTGGCCCACATGCCCGCGTCGAAAAATCCGTTTCACTGACACTGCTCGCAACAGATGGAAATAATCGGATTCGCCTTCCTTAAATCAATAGTCATCGAGTGACATAACCACGCCGATCGCCGCATGCGCAGCCCAGTGAGATATTACACGGTGGATAAGGAGTTCATTTATTAGCCGAGCGATGGAACATCTTGCGCATGAAAGTGTTGCACGTGTGTCACGCAACAGCTTTGTATTTTTTTATTGAAACTTTGAAGCAACGTCTTATTTTATGATAGTACATACATACATACCTTTACGCCGTTTTCACCATACGGTAGGATCACAGCACACCTCTTTCGCTACATCTACAGACATACATCTTCATCTTCTTTCATACTTGCTCTACGATTATGGGTGGTACGTACCAGACTTTTACGAAGAATGACATCGATTTGGTCATGATACGTTCTTCTAGGCCGCTCGGGCACGACACTTCCGCTCTGTAAATTTGTTTCGTCATTTTTTCGTTATCCATTCGTCGTCCATTTGTCCAAATTATGCATGTATTTGTTTTAAATACTTAATTGGATTCAACTAATTAATTAACTTCCTTGTGATTTAACTTAAATCATATGGTCAAGTGTTACCATATATTTGCAGTGGAAATTCGATATGACTTCAAAATTTATTTCAACCATATCGACATCGATGTTCAAGGAAATTGAAAATTCTAGCCCTTTTCAGTTTACTGACAAAAAATACATGATTGTAAATCCATAGTCAACTTGACTTGACTTTTGACTGGACGATGCGTCAGAGGGCCTTGGATCCTGACGATGTCCGCAACGTGGTGGACGAAACGTCGGATAGAAGTATGCTTTTACACTGTGCATCCGTAAACATCAAGTATTATGTCGCTAAATACTTCTTACTTTCGCTGTGACTGACATTGTTAACCAGCGCCATCTCCCGTCACTGCCAGAACTATTTACATCGTTATTAAACTAAGCTTAATTCCAAATTAGGCAGGCATGGTGAAAACATTAATTAAGTAATGTCATTGTAAACAAAAATATCATTGATATTCATTGGTTTGTATTTTATATGTAATGTCAAAAGTGAATCGCAACGCCATCTATTGACTTTTATTATCCCTATTCAACACTTGGATGACGTTAACTATCTTTCCCTACTAACATTTATCTATGGTCACAGAATAACTAATAGTGCTACCTATGGTACAGCTAAATACTATTGCTGATGATTTTAAGTATCTATTCAATTTTGTCAAGCATTTCACACTTTTTAGAGACATTACGAAGTGCTTTAATGTAACCGCCATTAGCAGGGTCGGGGGTTAGTCGGTCAACATTACACTTAAGGCGCTTATCTAGTAAAACACCTCAAACATATTTATGAAAGCCTCATTTTTTTATTTTGAAATAGTAAACAGGCTTTTCGGTTATTATCCGTACATAATTTTAGTAGTACAAGTATTAAATTATAAACACGCATACACGTTATTACCACTTACTACCTACATAGGGTAACAGTAATGAATAGGGTACAGTAGTAAATATCTGGGATAGTAAATATAATATAATAGTAATAATCGGGAAGTATGATTGCGCAAATCTTGCAAATATGCTCACACAAGGTTTGAAACTCAACTGCACGGAACATAACACTAACACCCGCTAACTTTTGTTAACAAATAGAGTTGTAGAGATATGGAAAACGTAATTAATGTTAGCTCAACCAAAAATCTATTCAAAAATCGTTTGGACACTAATTTTAAAAGAAAATAAAACAAAGAACCAGTTAATCCACATTACAATATCACTTGACTAAAAACATTAAAAACAAATTGATATGTTACCAAATACTACCTAAATAACTTTCCACATGCAAACAAAACACGATCAACTTAAACTAATGAAAAATAAGATTTAGACCCTTAGACCCTAGATTTAGAAGGTTAGGCTGCCTGTCTAAAATAAATAAATAAACTATAAGCAGGCAAAAGGTTAACAATTGTATCAGGACATTTTACAATATTTCGATGGCAATATTACAGAAGTGAGCGCTGATACCTGCTCCTAAATACTTCATCGTCAATATGCGATATATTGATTTTTTATTCAAACCAATACATTTTCCACATCATTATTTCACAGTAAACAAAACGTATTTAAAGGCCCTCACCCGAGGTTCTGTTGGGTACATATGTAGCGAATTTTAGGATTAAATAAATTTCAAAAATACAAGTACAAATAAAAATAATATATCTACTTCGGGCCTTGATCTCAAACTATATGATCCTTTATTCTCCCTGCATAAGCCGCTACATGTTTTGTTTATTTCGATTCGTCAGAAAGAGGCCTTAAATATTCTCGAACTGATGTACATAAACAAGTTTATAATCCGCATGCAAATATGTGTAATAAGCTCGATCGTCTCGAGATAAGCCGCGGTGTGGGGTGGGGTGGGGCGGGGCGGGGTGCGGCGGACGCGGCAGCGCCGACATTCGACGCGGTGATATATCTTCGTTATAGGCATTTAGTCAAATTAATATCGCCACATGATTAATATTATTTGATAATACTTTTATCGATGCATCAAATGTATGTTTTAACATACAGAAGTTGATGTTAGGAATCAAAATCAATAGATTGTATTATCATGTTGAATGTTCTGTGGAGTTGAAACACATTTCGAGCGGCTTGTAGCCTAGTGGCGCGGGGACTGGCCTAGCGTACGAGAGGCCTGGGTTCAATTCCGACATGCACCACTGTCTTTCTCTTTCCGAGTTCGATAAGTGCATTTCGTCACGAATTCGAGCTGCTCCATGGTTCGGAATCCATGTAAAACTGTAGGTGGTAGGGTTTAAGCCCGCCCGGGTTGGTACCATCGCATTAGATGAAAAGATGGTCGAAGCGGCAATGAAAAATTTTCCGTGTTTTCCATCCAGTTCAATGTAACCGTGCTCATAAAGGGAAGGTCCTGGCATGGCACCTAATTCCTTCAGGAATGTGGTGTATTGGGCTAATATCATAACAGTAGTTGTGTGGTATTAGCCATCCATGTCAGGTCGCATAAAAAAAAAATTAACATATTGAAATGTGAATGACGAGAGAAGCAATCATAACTCATTCCTATGGCGACAGCGGAGCCACGAGTCAGTGGATAACGTCTAACTGTAGTCACTTCGGTTACGAATTCGAGATATTCTGTTCTTACGTGTTGTGTGTTCTTACGTGTCATTAGAACTCGATCAAGCGAATTCGTAAGCGCTGACTCGCTGGCGGTACCGTCATTGTATGCAAAAGTGGCTACGCCGTCCCCATAGATACTGGTTTCGATCGATACTCAAGTTCTTCAATGCCTGTCTGGCTGAACCTACGGAATGGTAGAAAAAGAGGAGGGGGGCAAACAGCGCATCAACCTACGCATACATAACAATTAATTAACGACCGGGGCGAGACACGCAATTTCCTTTTAAACTTTTCGATGCGTTATTGCTACTGAACGCTAAGCCCACCGGCTAGATTGCTACAATCTCACCCGAAGGTGATATTAATAATAGTTAAAGCGCGGTCGTTAATTAAAAAGTGTACCTAATTAGTTAAATATTCGCGCCGGCGCGATCATTAAACGAACGCAGCACGGGCCGAGGCACGGCGAACGTGAACAATTACCGTGAATGTGGAGAAAGATCGCATCTCGGCGTTGCCGGCACGATACTAAACACATTCACGTTTGCTTTTGTTTTTATTGCTAGCTTTTATGTACCCGTTGCAAGAATAATAACCGGCCAAGTGCGAATCGGACTCCTACACGTAGGGTTCCGCACACAGAACACGAAAAATCACGTTTTTTGTATGGGGCCCCCTCTTTATTTTTTGTTTTTTTTTTATTTTACCTTTTTGTTGTTATAGCGGCAAAATAAATACACACTCTGTGAAAATTTCAGCTGCCTACCTATTACAGTTCATGAGATACAGCCCTGTGACAGACGGACGGACGGACGGACGGACGGACAGCGGAGGCTTAGTAATAAGGTTCCGTTTTCACCCTTTGGGCACGGAACCCTAAAAAACACGCCCTTCCCGACACGGGACTAACTCATTTGCGGGCACGGCGCAAAATGGTTCTATTGCAATCTGGCACTGTCTCTCTTTCAAAGAAAAGAACCAGTCTTCGTTATGAGGGGGATGCAACACGTCTACAAAACCAACAATGCGCATACTGTTTGATTTGGTTTGATTTGGTTTCATTTGCAACAATTTTAATTACAAAACGACTAAGGTTCAGCTTAAAGTAAATCACGGACGTTGAAATAAAACTTCAAACAAAATCTAATTTGATTGTAGTGGCCCAGTGGCGCGACACTTCGGCGATCGCTCTCCGAAGTTAAGCAACGCTGGGTCCGGTCTGGTCTTGGATGGGTGACCATTCGACCGTTGAGAGAAGCTGGCCGTGGTTCGGATTCTACGTTAAGCTGTAGGTACCCTTCCTTACTTACTAGGTGGTAGGGTTTATCCCGCCCGGGTTGGTACCATCGCATTGGATGAACGATGGTCGAAGCGGCAATGAAAATAGTCCGTGTTTTCCATCCAGTTAAATGTAGCCGTGCAATATAAGGAAGGTCCTGGCATGGCACCTAGTTCCCATGTGGTGTGTTGGGCTAATACTATGACAGAACTTGTGGTATTAGCCATCCATGTCCAGTCACATAAAAAAAAAAGAATATTCATGGACAAGCTAGGTTTGATGAGTAAGATTGTTTTGTTTTATCGTTGAGTAATCCACGACCAAACTTATTACACGCGTTTTAAATACGTATAAAACGCGCGTTAATAATTTCGAACTCTCAGACCTTATAACATAGAAATCATATAAAATTGTTCAATGCCCAATGGTCATCAAACATCTAGTTAATAAAGCTGTTTGGAGTATAATCTTGGATATCCGACAAGAAATGTGAGCATGATCTTCTTTCTACGTTTTGTCACGATGCGGAATGCGGTGGCAACCCGCCCTCGTTTGAAGTGACTGGCCGCCTGTTTTTGGAGGAGACCCAACACAAAAGGAAGAAGTGGGGATTGG
Organism: Incurvaria masculella; assembly: GCA_946894095.1. Lineage (NCBI taxonomy): Eukaryota > Metazoa > Arthropoda > Insecta > Lepidoptera > Incurvariidae > Incurvaria > Incurvaria masculella. The sequence goes on along the minus strand of OX335661.1, from coordinate 17,215,112 downwards.
CACTTTTGTTTGAAGGATTGGAAAATTTGCTTTTAGAAAAGATATTTTATGCCAAATCCTAAATTTTTAAGGCGGTTGTGATGCGCCCGACATTTTAAAGGTAGAGACGGCCGACAGGAGGTCTGCCGGTTGCCCTTGACATAAGGTTAGCCGAACATATTTTTTCCTTTCTATTCCGAGTATCTCTTCCCCGACCGCAGCCTCAAGAGTGAGAGGAAGCTAGCGTGTCGGGGAAGAGGCCACATTGTTCTGATCTCTCCCCAGGGCGTTTGGGACGGGCGGAGTGGGAGCTTTGTGGAAGAGTTACGCGAGATCTGGTGACCCGGTCATACCAATTATATATAGGATATATATATATTATAAATAGGAATAAATATTGTGTAATTCTCAACTATCGTTTCCTTCAACGCGGAACCATCCGCTCCTGACCCTTCTGCCCGCTTCACGGGAGCTCCGTGATAGTTTGTATGAGGAGTTGAGCGAGAAGGCCCACCTTAACTTAAAAGATATTATAATACATGACTCTTGCTAATTGTTATCTATGCAAAATCGCGGCCAATTTGAAAGTTTAAAATAAAAACATGTGTGATGATAAATCTGTTAGATAAAGCATCCGTAATCGAAGAGCACGTGTTCCATTTTTTCATATTTATGTTTATAATATACATACATACGGTTGCCTTAACATCATGCTGACAAGAGGCAATATCTTCCTGGCAGGTACAGGTCAACTCCAACGTGGAGCCGCAGATAAAATACTGTCGTGACGGAAACGGACCGCTAAGATTTAAAAAAAATAAGAAATGTCTTCGTCTATTGCCCTATGGTTCCCTTACCTCTTAAAGTTTTGTTTACTTAAAATTGTGTAGTAACTCGAGGAGGCTTGATTCTATGTCCGAATGTGTTAATTTTTTTTTTGTAAATATCTGTATTTTCAAGTAAACAAAAATCTAATCAAATCTAAAAAAGTTTATTAGCCAATATTTTCCAATCTTTAAGGTAAATAAAAAAAAGGTCAAGACGTATTCTTGACAATTCTATTGATGCTGTTTGATGTAATTTTAATGTATGTGACAAATATCCTGACAATTCTATTGATGCTATGAATTTAATATTTATTATTGTATTTCAACTGTTACTATATTATTTATGCTTTCATGCTATTGTATTTAATTTTAAATGTTTTGACGATTCCAAGTGTTCCCTGCGTCCCAAAGGAGGATTCATAAATACAAATACAAATACAAGTACAAACACAGGGCTCGACAATATATTTTAGAACCTAAAATTAAAAAAACCTAGACAAATATTTAAAGCATGTAAACAGTTATCTCCCGTATTATGGGGAATCGATAGGGCAACGACCGTCTTAAGAGCAATACAGATCAATAAAGGGTCATTCAAAACAATCATGTTGAAATAATCATACTCAAAATTGACGTTCCAAATGTATTATCTAGTTCATAGCAACCGTCCTTCTAGCTATGGTCCAGCCACGCGGAGACCAGGACAAATACAGAGTTTAATAGTACATAATTTCTACTATGCAAGCGTATTCTATTGAAACAAATTGACCAAAAGTTAATCATTTCAAAACAATCCAAGATTTAGTATATATTCGCCTGCTACAATCAATACCGCAAGACGTCGAACCACCAATATGTGGATTGCCTGCCGCCTGCCGCTTGCCGCCTGCCGCCTCGTGCCAACAATAGAGTTCAACGCGCCTTCATAGAAAACCTTACTCGTGGAAATCAACGTGTTTTTTTTCGATCTCCGAAATTATACTTAGTTATTTTTATAGCGTTTTCTTGGTAATGTCGATTGCTAACAGCATGTCATTGAGGATACCCATTATAACGTATTCCTGTGGTTTAAGCTTAGCTCGAAATATTTATATTACGTCCTAGTTTTTGCTTATTTAGCTAATAATACAATTTTATTGTCCAATAGTATACCCAGTAATGCTTCAGGTCTTGTCAAAACCGACTTTTTATAACATCTTTCAACATTTTTAACACGCTTTTTATATTAGCTTGGGTTGTATGTATGTATGTAATGGAATCTTTGAGATTAATTTTCACCAGTTTCCAGAAGTCTGATTAATTTGAAACTTTGCATACGTATCTAGGACCGATGACAATGCAATAATTTCATAACAGTATCCCATTATCCTTATTAGGACCGCCAGGATTAATAAATTCTTTTATAGATCCTCTGTAGTGGAGTAAAAGAGACAGAGCTAGTTATTAAAAACACGCTTTTATATAAGCTTGGGTTATATACATCTATGAATGTAATGGAATCTTTGAGATTAATTTTCACCAGTTTCCAGAAGTCTTTAATTTGAAACTTTGCATACGTATCAAGGACCGATGACAATGCAATAATTTCATAACAGTTTCCCATTATCCTTATTAGGACCGCCAGGATTAATACATTATTCTATAGATCTTCTGTAGTAATAATAACTAATAGATAAATCAAACTAAAAAATGAAAAATAAATAATAGTTTAAAAAAACTAAAAAAACACGCTTTTATAGCTAACCGAACTAAAAAATATAAAATAATTTTTAATTTTAAAGAGTTTATATCACAGTAGTAGAAGATCTAACAATCAATCAGAATTTATCACCTCAAAATAAAATTATAATAAAGTTTAAGTTATTAACAAAATAATTCAATTTAGAGTAAAAAGCGTGGGGTGCTTGATAAAGTAAATGTAACAATCATTCTATTGGCTATGAGAGGAGAGTTATGAAAAGTAGTAAAATGCACCCCACGCTTTTTACGCTGAATTGAATTTTAATAAACTAACTCGACGAGCTTATCGAATCGCAAGGCGTTGCACCACTGGGCTACCGAGGCTGACCAAATGATAAATAATACCGTCACATCGTCACGTCATAATAAAAGAATAATATCCTAGAATATGTTATAGTGTGCACATGTCTATTTGTCCATCAGCATATTAAGAATTATCGTCGTTGCTGACGGCGGGCGGGGCAACTCGACGCCTACGCCGCTGTTTGTTGATCGAATGGCGGCTGGATCCGGTCGCCATGCAAATATAAACTAATATATCTTGTCATTAAATTCCATCAGTTTACATTAACAACTTAATTCGATCCAGAGGCTCCTTTGGTGAATGAAACCGGCCAAGTTCGAGTCCGACAGGCACACGAAGGGTTCCGTACCTTCGTACAAGAGTTAACACAAAAAACGTATTAAAAGGAGGGCATCCCTTTCATTTTTATGAATTTTTAATTTTACCTATTTGTTTTTATAGCGGCAAAATAAATGCAGTCTGCGAAAGTTTCAGCTGTCTTCCTATTACGGTTCATAATATGCAGCCCTGTGACGGACGGACAGCGAAGGCTTAGTAATAGGGTTCCGTTGGCACCCTTTGGGTAAGGAACCCTAAAAAACCACGACGAACCTCACCGCGAAAACGAATCGCTATTTCCTACTCATGGAATGACAGCTACTCGCCATCGACCTTTTCACACGAGTCACCCTAGTGTTGTCCCTTTATAAATATTCCATAGAGTGCGATGGCACAACATAAAAATATCAGCGAAGACGTCATGCGAATGCTATGCGAAAAAGATGTTTATTTTATTTATTCAAATTCGTCAGTAAAACCATATTAAAAAGGTATGACGATATAATTGCAGTAATTACTATTCAGTTACAACAAACAACACATGAGTATTGAAATGATTAATTCCGATTACAATCACTTGCAGCTGTAAAATTAGGTCGTGTTTCGAACTCGTGTTCGAACAAATTTACTTTCAGCTGTAAAATGAACTTGTATTAGCTCCAAAAGTGCAACGACTGACGCCTTTTTGAAGTGAATAACTGACGCATTATCACAATAATTACGTTTAACAAAAAAACCGGCCAAGTACGAGTCGGACTCGCACACGAAGGGTTCCGTACCATCGTACAAGATTTAACACAAAAAAAATCACGTTCTTTAATTATTATTAATATTTTATTTTACCTATTTGTTGTTATAGCGGCAAAATAAAGACACACTCTGTGAAAATTTCAGCTGCCTACCTATTACAGTTCATGAGATACAGCCCTGTGACAGACGGACAGACGGACGGACGGACAGCGGAGGCTTAGTAATAGGGTTCCGTTTTAACCCTTTGGGTACGGAACCCTAAAAACGGCCACGGTGGATAAATGGGGCAATGGGGATGGAAAATTACGGGAAAATGGTTTGCACCAAACTATTATTGAGATCAACAGTTTTGGGTATTCATTTTTTTATCGGTTGTCATGGTGTATATGTCTACCATCTAAATTAAGTTAACCATATACTTGCGAGCGTCTAAAATGATTATTATACTAATCATTTGTGGGTCTGGTTAACTAATTGGTTCACAAATATAATTGCAAAAATGTTCGTTTGATAGTCGAATAGTGTAGTCACATCTGTGTCGATCGAGTGTTGGCTTAGTTGGCTACAGGCGTTCGGTAACAACATTATCAACTGTTGCTGCTGTTTGCCGTTAGATGGCGTCCGAAAAGAAAATTGTATACATAGATAGAGATTCTTTTTTTATTGGAAAGGACGTGTACAAATTAGTTAGTGTACCTCAGATTCACTAAAAATGAACAAATAAAAAAATACAAAAAAAATAAAAATATTTTTTTGTTAATTTTTTTAAAATAAATTTCAAAACTGTATAGCCTTTGCAGCTCTGCAAATCCATGCAAGAAATGAAAAGGACAAAAATGAGTAATTTACAGAGATTGGGCCACGGGCATTTTTAACATTTAAACATTATTTATGCTATTTCGGAAGTTACAAATTTAACATTTTCAGGCTTTTCATATTTATTAGGTGTGTATAATTTTTTATCTTTGTCAAAATAACAACGAAGTTCTTGAATTTATAGAGTTTGATCGGTCCCCCGATTCTCCCATAGTACAAGTGAAATGTTGGACAGCAAGAATAGTTTTCCTTTTTTTCGTTTATGGGAGGAAATACAGACACAAACATTTATTTATAAACGGACATTAACCTGATGAACTCATTTGCATCATAACCTATTCCTCACTAAAAAGCGTGTTTAATACTATCTGAGGTACCCGGCTCCGCTCGGATCAATGTCGTTTTGGACTAATGTCGGGCCGAATTATTTCCTGGATATTATATGAATTCCCCATACACACGTTCATCACCTTCAAGTTCAATTTTCGCCACAAAAGTCTTTTCCAATGTCCAGTCTATCTCTATACAGAAATTCATCAAAATTGGTTCGGTGGGTTACGCTTAAAAACGAAACAGACACAGAGTTACTGTCGCTATTAAAATATTAGTATTTGGATATGGTTTGGATAAAGATCGCCGCTGGGTGTCCTTCCGTGAGAAGAAGAATAATTCCACAACACTAGTAGAGAACGACCAAAAAAGTAGAGATAACCAGTAAAGTTGATTAGTTTAGACACCGGCTGCTATACTTACTCGCACTAACTCACGCCGCTCAGTTACGAATGAGATGAAACATTCTCGATTCACTAAGCGCCTTCGCATTGTCGCCAGTTACCTGAAACGAAAACAATTCATTTATTTAGTATTCGTAAAAATACTTTTTAGGACAACAAAGCAAAATCGGTGGCTGCTGTGAGTTTGCTTGCACCCAATGTGAACACAGGTAAGATGTCATTTTAAATGAATGCTCATGTAGGATACCTTTTATATTATACACATTGACATATCTAACGTAACCTAAAAGCAGTAAATGTAGCATCAGCTTTTGCACGCATACATAGCATATCCTAATTGTTTTTAGTCTGTGATCGACTAAACGTGCGACTAAATGCGACAAAAAATGTGCAATCAACAAGTGTTAAAACCAAACTGAAAATAATAAATGCATGCAGTTTCCTATAAAAGTTCAAACGTGCATACCAATTTAGACGCAAACGTTTAAAATTATAAATAAACAACACACGGCGGCTCGTGTCACCTAAATTGGCGGGAAGTTCCGAAAAAATTCGAAATCGTTACGAGTTTTACTTTTTAGGGTTCCGTACCCAAAGGGTGACAACGGAACCCTATTACTAAGCCTCCGCTGTCCGTCCGTCCGTCCGTCTGTCCGTCTGTCACCGGGCTGTATCTCATGAACCGTAATAGGTAGGTAGCTGAAATTTTCACAGATTGTGTATTTATTTTGCCGCTATAACAACAAATAAGTAAAATAAAAAAATTAAAATTGTAAATAGAATAAAAAAATACAAAAAACGTGATTTGTTGGTATTAATGGTACGGAACCCTTCGTGTGCGAGTCTGACTCGCACTTGGCCGGTTTTTCAACCTGTCAAAAACTAACTCGGATTGCCGAAGTGTATGAAAACGCGGAGTCAAATCGAGATTGATTTGACTCCGCGTTTTCGACTCGCACTTGTTAGTTCGCTTATTGCCCACTACGATCGATCTGGCGTAAACGTCGATTTAGGTGAGAAGTCGGACTCAGGGCTCTGTCTGAGAATATGCAAGCGCTGGTAAATCTGCAGCTTACTAGCAGGAAACTTTCTTCTCTGCAACAATCGTTTTACAAGTCATGTCAATGTTTATTGCAGACTAAATAGTACTTCGACAGTTGTCAATGTTTATTGCAGACTGAATAGTACTTCGACAGTTGTCAATGTTTATTGCTGACTGAATAGTGCTTCGACAATAATGATGAATTTAGAATGTAATACAGTGGTATACGTATTAAATTGAACATTACACTTTTATACGACAAGGTACCTACATATGTAATGGAGAAGTTAGCAATGACTGCTAAACACAGTGGTTGCTGTCGAAAATAAATCTTTTGGTTTGAAGTGCGCAAGACTATTAAGGTGGCCCAACCCGGCGGGACGAACTCATTCGCGGGCACTATACAAAACCGTGCTGTTGCGCTCTGGGACCTTCTCTGTTTCAATGAAAAAGACAGGCTCCGTAATGAGGATGATGGAACATGTCCACAAAAAAGACAATGTGCATAGTGTATGATTTGGTAAGATTTACGAAAATTTTGATTTCAAAACGACTTATAGCTAAAAGTAAACCACGACCGCTGTAGTCAAAAATCTAAAAAAAACCAAACAGATTATTAATCTTGACTAAATAAGCTATGTCTGATGACTAATCTTTTTAAGATGTTCTTACTTTATCATTGCGTAATCCACCTCCAAAGTTATTGTATAAAACGCGCGAAAAATTCAAACTTTCGGACCTTATAACTTAGAAACCAAACACAATTTTACAATGCCAATGGTCATCAGACATCTAGTTCGATCAAATAAAGCTATTTTGAGCAAAATTTTGGATCTCTGACAAGAAATTTGGGCGTGAGCTTCTTTCCCCTTTTGTATGGGGAGATGAGCGGGATGGGCCACCTTAAATCGGTTTGTTCGTTTTGAGTTAGTTTAGTTAAGCCGCTAGCTCAAACCGCTAGTAAATAGACAGAAATGAGACAATAAATCAAAAGTCAGCAGGTCATCATTTTATATCTTCATGGCTGCCTCATTGAATTCGTTCTTGCACGTCCGGAACAACTCACAGTCAGCACAACAAACAATATTTTCCAAAGTAGATATATCAAATATGATAACTAAAATACACCATACTAGACTTTAAATTATCTTTTTTTAATTGAATTCCAATTCAACATCGTAACTGGAACAAAATGTAAAGAAACTTAGAACCTATGGAATTAATCAAATGGTTCAGGTTAGGATGGCATTTTATCAGTTTAAGGTGGCCCATCCCGCCCATCTCCCCATACAAAAGGGGAAAGAAAATCACGCCCATATTTCTTGTCAGAGATTCAAAATTTTGCTCAAAATAGCTTTATTTGATCGAACTAGATGTCTGATGACCATTGGCATTGTAAAATTGTGTTTGGTTTCTATGTTATAAGGTCCGAATGTTCGCATTTTTCGCGCGTTTTATACAATAACTTTGGAGGTGGATTACGCAATGATAAAGTAAGAACAACTTAAAAAGATTAGTCATCAGACATAGCTTATTTAATCAAGATTTATATCTATTTGATTTTTGTTCGATTTTTTACTACTGCGGTCGTGGTTTACTTTTAGCTATAAGTCGTTTTGAAATTAAAATTTTCGTTAATCTTACCAAATCATACACTATGCACATTGTCCCATCCCGCTCATCTCCCCATACAAAAGGGGAAAGAAAATCACGCCCATATTTCTTGTCAGAGATTCAAAATTTTGCTCAAAAAAGCTTTATTTGATCGAACTAGATGTCTGATGACCATTGGCATTGTAAAATTGTGTTTGGTTTCTATGTTATAAGGTCCGAATGTTCGCATTTTTCGCGCGTTTTATACAATAACTTTGGAGGTGGATTACGCAATGATAAAGTAAGAACAACTTAAAAAGATTAGTCATCAGACATAGCTTATTTAATCAAGATTTATATCTATTTGATTTTTGTTCGATTTTTTACTACTGCGGTCGTGGTTTACTTTTAGCTATAAGTCGTTTTGAAATTAAAATTTTCGTTAATCTTACCAAATCATACACTATGCACATTGTCTTTTTTGTGGACATGTTACATCTTCCTCATCACGGAGCCTGTCTTATTCTTTAAAACAGAGAAGGTCCCAGAGCGCAACAGTACGGTTTTGTACCGTGCCCGCGAATGAGTTAGGCCCGCCGGGTTGGGCCACCTTAAGCACGCCCATAAAATTATCGAGGGACTAGCCTAGGGGAGCCTAGCTGTCAGTCGGCTGCTGCGTACGAACGTGACGTGGCGGATGCCTCCTTGACAACGGGCTGAACGATCAGCTCGAAGCGTCGGATAGTGTCTTCTCCCGCCGCGTAAAAAGCCGTTAGTTTTCAAACAAGTTATGAATAAAAAAAAATTATGTGACCTGACATGGATGGCTAATACCACACAACTACCGTTATGATATTAGCCCAATACACCACATTCCCGAAGGAATTAGGTGCCATGCCAGGACCTTCCCTTTAAGAGCACGGCTACATTGAACTGGATGGAAAACACGGACAATTTTTCATTGCCGCTTCGACCATCTTTTCATCCAATGCGATGGTACCAACCTAGGCGGGCTTAAACCCTACCACCTAGTAGGGGAAGGGGACCTACAGTTTAACATGGATTCCGAACCATGGAGCAGCTCGCATTCGTGACGAAATGCACTTATCGAACTCGGAAAGAGAAAGACAGTGGTGCATGTCGGTATTGAACCCAGGCCTCTGGGACGCTAGGCCAGTCCCCACAGGCTACGAGCCGCTCAAAACATAATATAATGACTACGTTTAATTATTTTTTGTCCACCTTTTTATTTAGTTACGACGTGTCTCTCGAGTTCGGGCGCCAGATTTGCGACGGTTAAAATGGGGTAAAAAATGTCGGAATGTATTTTTTCATTTTCGCTCACGGAAAACCTGACCGTTTTTCGGTGGACTGGCCTCAATTAGTACACAATGAGCATGTATCGCTCGAAGATGCCACAATGTACCATTCCCACGACCCTGGCTGGCTCTGAGTGGCAACCACAATCATTTTCTAGTTTATTTTTTCGTTTCCACTCATGATAGCGCGTGAGGAAATAGTCGCCTCTCCAAGCCAGCGGCAACACACAACCTTCTAGCCAGAAGGCGCCCATTACACTACGTCCAATATATATGGTATGATTGCATTGACAATGAAAGCGACATAGTTTAAATAGAAGCAAGTGCCCAGAAATGTTCTAAATTTTATATGCTCCGAAATCAATATATATATGGTCATCGATACTTAACCCCACCACGTAATATTTTCTCTAAATCTGTCCACATAGCGATTGATTTTGCATGGCATGTGATGTATAGTTAGAAACAGCGTAAAGCAGCTGAATATTTAATTAATTAATAAATTAAGTTCTTGCCATACTTTTACTAATATTAGGGACTCTGGGAGTCCATAAGTCCGTTTCATGGCATTAACTTCATTAAATTATATTTTTTCTACGTTACCGTTCAATCAAATACATATTATTTCGTGCTAAAAAAAGTTAAAAAGGTTTAAGACTGTTGATTTTGGTGATTTCTCCATACCACGTGACACCTAACAAAAAGTATCATAAGTGAAAACCTTGTAAATGACCCCACACACCTACATAAGAAATTTGACATCGATCGATAAGCCGAACAACCTGTATATTGAAAATTCTTTATTACGACGCAACATAACAAATTTTAACGTAAAGTTCAGTGCAATAAAAACATAATAATGTGGGGCGCAAAGGCGGGCTTATCTCTCGAAGAGATTACTTCCGCCCGACCTTTGGGTGTTGGAGATGATAGTGGGGATATTTTAGGATATCAATTCGTAGACAGTGGCGGTAGGTTTGGATTGAGATTTTGAGTATAACTTTTTAGGTACAATGACGATGGCACTAAACACCAGATTTAGGTCAAGTTCGTAAGATTCATAATTATAATTTTTTATATATATATTTTTAACGTTTCTCCTTATGTTTTTCTTGTGAGCGGTTGTGTTGATTACTTAACTACTTAAATTTGAATTAAGTTTTAAACTTTTTTTGTGACTGGCAAAGTATGTTTGCCAGTTCTTATATGCGTGGAAATAGAGCATGCGACATTAATATTTTTGATATAACCAAGCATAACGATTCTTGAGATGTTCAAGTGTAGGTTACCTACCTATGAATGCAATAAAACAATACAATACAATAGTAAGTTAGGATAGTCGATGGAAGTTAAAGTTGACGACTAAAATTATGAATATATGATGAGATTGTCCGATATGGTCAGAGGGCTAACAACTAACAACTAACAATAACATAGTACGGTCCACGTCTACGTCCACACCTTCCGATACCCGAGCGCTGGGTCTGGCGCTGGGGCTGACGCTGGGGCTAGGGACTGGGGCTAGGGACTGGGGCTATAGCTCGGGGTACCGCTCGTCGACCACCGAACCGTAAAAACTCGACCACCTACTTACCTGCAGATTAGTGGCCGGTTACATTCTTCTCTCGCACCGCGATCTATACACCACCGCGAGACTCGCTGCTGGACTGGCATGTGAACTCACAAATACTAATGGGCGAAAAATCGAGTCGAGAGAGTCTCCACTACTGCCTTAGTTACTTGGATTAAGATTGGCACGGTGCTAAAAACAACAGTATATTTGTGTGCTGATTCTAACTACTCACAATTAACAGCTCATGATTATATAATTATTGTATGGCATATTAGATAATCTGGTCGCCAGGACTGGATATAACTTATTTTAAAGGAAATTAGTAATCTCGAACATAATAAGATCATGCGTGCGAGTCGCATCGCGTGCGGTTTGCGGGTCGTGGTACGCAGAGGGGAGAGGGGAGAGGGGAGAAGGCGTCCAGACTAAGGGGCGAGAAAATCAAAATCAACGTCAACGTATGATTAAACAAGTCACTTTAAATGGACAGTATGGAAGGAAATTCAAGCGGTTCACTAAAAGTGACGATTTGAATATTGATTAACTCAGCCGTCTCTTCCTTCAACCGGGGCTAAATCTTCAATCATTATTTTAAGTCCAATCTTGCACCCTATCTAATGATAGTTTGGCCCTATACAATATGTATGTATGACCCTATATAATGATAGGGTGCAGGATCGGATCCTCAGCATGCGAGGCGAAGATCTCACTACCACTACACCAAGGGCCATCATTCCAGAGGTTTACTTTCACATGCAAAGATCATGTCGTGCTACTCTTCCGCACGGCACTAGAAGCGGTCAATCTGGCTTCGTTGCTACATCGATAATTTGATTCCGCTCGACCGCCGCCGCCGCCGCCGCCGCCGCCGCCGCCGCCGCCGCCGCCGCCGCCGCCGCCGCCGCCGCCGCCGCCGCCGCGCCGCGTCTCGCACCGCGCGAGCTGCGAGCTGCGCGCCGCGCTCAGTGCGCCTGCGCCGCGCGACGCCGACGCAAGAAAACGAAAGTCGAGAGAAAACCGACTCCGACCAGTTTAAAGCCGCACCGAACGAACTGTTCCTATTTCAAAAATCATATAGGAACCGAATCATAAATCGATCGTGAAACAAAAGACAGCGTTCCAATTTTAATTTTAATTAGTCAACGACTGTTCAGTGTTCAGTGACATAAATCTTTAAATTAATTTGAATTCCAATCACACCAGTGGTGCTCCAATTTCGAATCGAACGTAACGGAAAGTGCGAAGAAATCCGAACGAGCGGCGCGCGCGGAATCGTAATGAAGTGAGCCAACGGTTCCGCCACCAGTCGGATCGTACAGCATCGGTAGCAACATCGAACGGGAAGAGTATCGAGCGTTTGTCCCGACACCAGCGCCGGGCACCCACCACCACCACCACCGCGCAGGCGCAGACGTGAGCGGCTGCGAAAGGAGAGGCCGATCGCGCGCGCGCAATACACCTGCGACTGGAACGCACGAAAATGACGCAAAGGTGTGTATTGTCTTCTTCGAAATTATCTGACATTGATGCAACGTCTCGAATGATGGGATCATGCAGCAATATTGCAAGCGTTAGATAGGTAGATATGATAAAGACAAGTCAAATTGTTACCTTATGCCTCATTTTCCGGTAAATGTAAACATTAGAGTAATAACAGTAACAAAGACGAAACTCGTAACCGTTTTCGAAGGACGTAAATCTTGGACCTACTAAATATATGACAAGTATACTGAGCTATTACTATGTAAAATGTAAAGAATGTAAACATAGTATCTGATATTTATGTATGCATAATCGACCGTGAAGCAAGGATACATTAATTAAAGAAAGAGCCCTGTAACAATCCTTGTAAGGAGCGACGTACGTGCTTAGTAAGAAAAAGAATATTTTTCTTAGATAGATTAAAGTAACATCTGCATTAAGAAGCATTGTAATGAGATTTTGAAACAATGTTTGAACTAGAAATTCGTCTGACTACACAACATTGATGACAAGTATTGAGGCTTCCAAGTTGACGACAGGCAGAGGAATAGATATATTCCAACAGATATATAGAGAGATATATTTATAACCAAATGGCTGCAATCGAATGACCGTCCTAGTTTCGGTAAAAGATGACCCCCAAAAAGGAAAAAGTTAAACGCGGCCTCAGCCCCTACCGCCACCGCCGCCGCTACCGCCTCCGCCACCGCCACCGCCGCCACTACCGCCTCCGCCACCGCCACCGCCGTGCAGTCGGCACGCAGTGTTTGCGGATGCGTAGCGCGCGGAACAATAACTGCATTCACACTCGATGCACACTGCACTGCGCAGCCCTAGCTGTATCGTTGCATTAACAACATCTATCCTGCAACGTTGTCTTACAATAGTCTTACTTTTAATATGTACAACAAATACATCATTGGAAAAATTGTATCCTAACGTATCGTATCTAATCCAAATGTTCACGGGCTCAAGCTGATATATACGGTCATAAGAAAACAGCTTCGAACCTGACTGGCCTTGGAATCACGTCAGAACGAAAATGCAATTGTACCAAACGAGAGATGTGCTCTCTTCAAAATTCCAAACACAAGATTAAAACGATTGACTGACAACATTGCAGACTCGAATAAATACATGTGACCCAGATTATGTTTCATCGTGACAACGACTGTGCATTTAATTGTATTGAAGCGAAAAGGGTATATTAAGATGATTCATGAAGGGTATGTAGAGATGAATCGAGAAGGGCATGTTGAGTTGAATTAAAAAGAATAAACTAAGCGTAAAGCTCAAGCAAGTAGCACCAGTAATCGTATAGCATGTACAAAAATATCTGTAGAGGAAGCGAAAGAAGTATTTTGTGATCATACGATACAGCCTTCTATCATATCTGCCTACTCTTTCGGAAAAGCGACGTGATGGAATCGATGCATGTATTGAAGGCTATTGAGGCTGCGAGCGTCCCCCCGCCCCCACGCACGCCAGGTATAGTAATGACCGGTCTACGGAGGCGCAGCGAGAATGAATGATCACCTTGGCTCGGTTCGCGGTGGAATGGCTGAACATTGAGGACGCCAGAATGAAAAGCATGTTATTAATCAAGTCGCCTACAAGATTACAGCTATAACATTGGTTTATCCAATTTTACAATATGATACTACATAAATGTTGCTAAAATAATTTGTCTGACGGAAGCTATGAATATTTGTTTATAGAACTAAAGATATGCGGTGTTGTTTCACATAGAAACGGTGCCAAAATTGTTCATGGCATGTATGTATATGAAAATATCGCCTTGTCAGTGTATTTTGATGAAAATACGGATACAGGTTGCTCACTTCACAGTTTAGAAGCACGGCAGACGCATGAGCAACCTTTTCAGTTTTCGCAATCGGACTGCATTCAGAACATAAGACGTATAAGATATTTCTATTTTACTTAACTCCTAACGTGCCTTTAAAACTGAAGCAATTCAAGAACCTCGGACACCCTAGGGTTGGCCACCAAACATAAGTCCCGACGCTGAATTCAATCCAAGAGTTGCTCCCTGGAAATAGACCGAACCATACCAAAAGTGGGAGGAATAATTAATACTGGAAGAGGGCCGTATCTTCGTCTTATGCAAAAACCATTTTTTAAGATTTTGAAGATACCCAGGCTTTGTCTTAAATTGTGCCGCGGGAGACGAGGTCGTGTTACATGAAAACTAAATTATTTATGGAAATATTGGTGGGAAAAAATGCAAAATGCAAGTGCGATGGCTTACATAAATAATGTTGTTTCGGTTGTGTACACAGATAATCTTGCAAACTTAAGCGAGAATGAACAATGAACTTACAAAACTACGAACATTAGTATACTCAAATGGCATACCATTTTGTAATTTATCTTACGTGTTTGGTTTGACCCAACGATTCGGTGACATCTTGCGTCAGACTTTAACACAGCACCTGAATAGGTATAAGCGTGAAGCAATATTTCTAGTTGACCAAAATGACTATATGACATTAACGCATTTCACGACTTGCCTGTGAAGTCAGAAAAGCATCTTCAAATTCGTGAGGATAAGTCATAATTGATCGTGGTTGTAGGTTATCCCAACGGTCCGCAATATGACTGTGAGCCAATCTGTAATGCGCAGGCGCTATATACATTTCGGTCGCGCTTTAGTGACGGATGAGACAAACCATTGTTGTTAACTTTACGGTACATTTTCTCATTGTGTTGTCTACAAAATAACTGAACCCCGATTCGCTGTTAACTTTGAACAACAGGTATTTGTGTTAGAATCTATACCGTAAGCTAAATACGTGTTTTGTAAATATAATCAATGATTTGTGTATTCTTTCAATAATTGCTGCAACAAGTTTAATCATTTATTATTTTGTGCTGAATATTACCCCAAAATTGTAAAATCATGTTTAAAATACACGTTTACAGATGTTAATGAACATTCGCAATTAAATGGAACCTTAAAATTATCGATAAAGGATCAATTTTGATGTTGTTAGACCAAGGCATTTATCACAATAAAGAATAAATTAACACTGGCGGATTTAACTTTTAAAAAATCCGGCCAAGTGGGAGTCGGACTCGCACGCGAAGGGTTCCGTACCAACGTACAAGATTCGTAAGATTCTTACCGTAAAAGCACGTTCTTTGTATGGGGAGCCCCTTTAATTATTATTATTTTTTAATTTTACACACTCAATACACACTCTGTGAAAATTTCAGCTGCCTACCTATTACGGTTCATGAGATACAGCCCTGTGACAGACGGACGGACGGACAGCGGAGGCTTAGTAATAGCGTATTTCACCCTTTGGGTACGGAACCCTAAAAAAAGGTGATCACCTGGACAAAAAATCAATAGCGCCAAACCAATGCATGCACAGCAAGGAAGCGTCATCGTTCCACCGTAAATATAAACATCACTATCTAATCTGACACTAGTACAAATAGATCAAAATGTAAAAGAAGTGAGAAAAGTATCACGCTCGAACTGGATAAACGTAAACCGAACAGAATAGGTCAAGCAGCCGGTTCAAGGGCGTCATTCTAACCATCGGCGATGGCGCTTGGAATGTCGAGAGCACTAGACAAAAGTAGGCAGCTGAACGAGTCGACGCGACTTTGCACGCCAATAAAATGAAGCCAGCTAGCACTTTTCTAATGTGTACAAGTGGCCGCTAGTAAGGTGTCGCATCAGTTGCGCAATGGTCGATATGTTTGGCGTCGCATGATCAGTGAAAGCTACCGGCTGGTTAGGAGACGTGTTGACCGGACAATTAGCGCCTCCTCCCACTGCGCCTTCATCGTTCTGGAGGTTGGAATCATCGGGCCTCCTTACGATTGCACTTGTAGGATTTCTAAATTCATCTCGTCTGATATAGCCTTGAGAACGCAGATCGTCTTACGCCATCGTTCTATCTATTACGCTATCTCAATGTATCCATTACTTGTCTTTCGCACTGACTTTAACGCAATCGTGTACCTACTGTAATCTAGTGAAAATTATTATATATTCCCTGTGAATGCATTCTAGTTACAATCTATCAATAAAAAATGTGCTCGATACTTCATAATTTTAAGGCGCAGTCTCAATATTTTAATCCTCCAATTTTACTACAAATCTATTATTTGAAAATAAAAACTTTTCATATAACGCGGTTTATTCAAATGTTAAGAAGAGACTTTTAACATATCCATAAATCATAACAAGTCTCTGACCATTTGAATAATCTAAAATTTAGACTAAGACCTATTGGTAATGTAACTTGAGTGCCCTCAATGTAGTACACATTAAGTCTTCTTTAATCTCTGGAATGTGTTTAACGATTGAAATTTTTCGAAGGAGCGACGCGTTGTCCATCAGTGTTGTCACCTCACTATCTCGAGGGTGAAAGCCACTAATGCGTTCGCCGTCGGTTCAGACAAGTGCACGATGACGTTTCTTGGAACCACTTTTAAAGCTGCCTGACCGAGTCCCACTTCCTAGATCAACAAGCTATAAATTAACCGCTATGTATTCGATTATATGTACGAAAAGGGGTCTCAGTCTAGAAAAGTACCTCAACATGCAATAGTAGGTAAGGAGAACGTCCACTTTCAGAACAATCGTTTCAAACTTATTTTTTGCAGGCAATTTGCAGAAAATTTGAAGAACTGTTTCCGCCAAACACTTCTTGCCCACACAAACGCGAATGGTGAACAATTTAGTTTAACCCTATCTTACTTCAAATGTATTTCATAATCTATTTTATAAAAAAATATTATATGGCCCTAATAGTATTTTCGGGGGCCCATTTAATTTAATTTAATAATAATAAAATGTTTTTTAGCTTATATTGTTTTAATAAAAATATTATTTACGCCCATCCAGAAAGAATGCAAGTCCATCACAGTCAACTGACCAGAAAAATTCCGATTATTTGTTTAAAACCCAAATTAAACAGGCTAATGTTTTTGAATCGCACTAAATCTTTGTTGAAAATCATTCATTAATCAAAACAAAAAAAATCACGTTGAATTGTGATCTGAGAGAAAAAAAAATTTTAATATAATTAAATTCCAATAGGGCTAGACGATTTGTCAAAAAAACTTGTCTTTGTCACAAACCATGCAATCTACGCGCCTATTTTTTCTCTACTTCATCGTTATTGAAAATTATCGGGGATCATGTCAGCTCATTATCCTTGAGAACTTTGAACAGGACGGCCCCTAGCTTCTGTATTTATTCGAATCACCGGTCAGGGATTCACGTCCAAATACTATTTGCATTGGCTGGCTGCCGCAATGTAAATGTTGCGCAACACGCAATGCTAACTTGTCCGGCAGCTGCCTAATGCATTGTATTTCGTCAACACATACTTCAGTGAGGTCGACGTGACACGTCGTGAGGAAACTCACTTCCATTGGGAAATTTTGTAAATTTGAATTTATCATTTACGATTCAACATCAACCAGCAGACGCCTCGTGCTTCGGTATACTCTCTGCTAGCGTCTGACAAGTGAACCGTTCGCGTGCAATTTTGTATAATAGAAATGCACAGAACACTTTTTACGCAACGCCTGCAATGTTGCAGACCAACACAAACATTTTGCAAATAGAAGTTCAACGGGTATACAAACTAAACCTGCATAGCAAGACACGACGCAGTAATAGTTGATATTGAGTAACGTTATATTAGCGAAGACGATATAACCTACCAGCCTGTTCATTGTACAGCAAACTAATGGACGATATATGTACTCATTTTCCACATGCATGCATCTTGCAGAAAAATATGGTTTGGGATTTGCTTAAATCAATATTACGGGTTTGAGAGTGACAAATTGATTATATGAAGAAAATAAGGGGGTCAAAGGATTTAGGTAGAACATCCATGCCTTAGGAATAAGAAATAATAAAATATAAGTGTTTATTATTGTACTTGAAAAAGAATATGTTTACACATACACGCTATTTATATACCAGAAAACTACTAAAAACATGTATTTAAACATTAAACATATCGCTTTAACAAATACATTATAGAAGGCATAATTCAAATTTACGTTCGAAAAACACAAATTCAAAGGGAAGCATATGACGAAAATAAATAATTCGCTGATTTTAGTTTCTAGGTCTTTTCTAGTAGTAACTAGAAACATTTTAGCTATTGAAGGAGACAAAAAAATAACATAAAAAAATATATCAAAACACTTTGTTCTGCGAAAAAAAATAAACAAGCATTCATCAGGCGTTAAGAAACGGGATAATCCCCTCATCGATAATGATGGTGTTTAAGAAAAAGGGGTTGAAGCAGCAGCCTTTTAACAAAAGGCATCAAAGGTACTAGAATGAACATCTCAAAGAAGGAAGCAGATGTGGGCTCCACGCATTCCGAGTCGATCGACAAAGTTTGCCGAACCAAACGACACGGCACATGGCACACGCCACAAGGCGCACGGTCCGGACCCCGGACGGAGGTCGACACTTGACAATGAATTAGCTTGACGAGCATGTAGAGCGACCCATTATTGGATGTGCTGTAACTGTAGCGGTCGCTTCGCACTACGGAGGTGGCTTGTTCATCACAAACGTTTCACGTTTAGGCCACAATTGGACAGATGATCTGTTTGCAGATTAGAGAGCCCTTCGCTGTTATATAGTGCTCCCAATGTCCAACCGGGAGGTTATACGTAAAGGGAGACGCGAGACACCGAAATGTCAGTGGGAATAGCAAACTATGCAACAAGTGTAAGGCAACAAAGTCCTGCCTTGCGCTACGTTTCTACTTTATCATGTTTCTTTACGGTCGATTCTACAAACATATCCAATTCGTTACAAATCCGACGCACTTTCTTAGTACGAAAAAGTATAGTTTATATTAATTAAATAACTTATTAGTAATTGTTCTAACATAGTTTAATTGCAAAAAAAAATTTGAACCCACTCCATATTATTGAAAGAACCTTGGCTTAGAAATCTTCTAAGGCTGCGATGACCATTAACAAAACGCAGAATTAAAATTACCATTTGAAAAGAACTCGTACAAATTCCAGTAGCGGAGTGAATATGCTGTAGGGAGTTGTAACAGTGGTCATCATTTCTTTCCACGCACATGAGTAGGATGACATACTAAAGCAATATTCGTACTTTTTGGAAAAAACAATCCAAAATAGTAGTAATGGTATTGTCTTCTAAAATAGTTTATCATTACTATCATAGTGTTTTGAGATAAGGTTTTTAGTGTGCGCGGCGCCTAGTGGGTAATACTGTGCATCCTCTGTCGGACAGTTCGATCCCAAGGAGTGCATAGATTCATTTCTTATGTGAGCTGGAAATTATATGTACGTAGCGAGCTCTGGCTGGTTTCTGGTTCAAAATATTCTTGCTGTGCTGTGGGTACATCCCCTGCCGTACAAGACTAGGTAGGACATTGCTTATTTTGTGGAAGTAGGGTCAAATCAAACCAGATAGGCGCCACCAAAAGAAATGAAATATGGGGCCGAAATAACAATGATGACGTTTCATGTTTTCAGTCCCGTTCAATGTAGCCGTGCTCTTTAAAAAGCTCATAGATTCTTCGGATCTGATTGAGTAGTCTTTATTGTGACACTTTATGTAATAATATAAAGTCATAATTAAAAGACCGGATTTAGTACCGAATTTACGCGAATATTGTCTTTTGGAACTGCGCTGGCCTGTACATCAGAGTAGAAAAGAGTTTCCTTCAGGGAACAATGAAGAAACTTGACTTCTTTGAGATCAAAAACCGGTCAAGCAGGAACGTGTTCACATGCGGAGGGTCCCGTCACTACTGGAAATGGACAACGCGTGCGATGATTATTTTGCAATTTCATACAAAATTACACTGAGAAAAATTGACCCCTGATTTTAA
Source organism: Incurvaria masculella (assembly GCA_946894095.1). NCBI lineage: Eukaryota > Metazoa > Arthropoda > Insecta > Lepidoptera > Incurvariidae > Incurvaria > Incurvaria masculella. The sequence continues at coordinate 17,194,746 of OX335661.1, read as the reverse complement.
GCGGAATTCTCGTTCCGTTAGAAGGAATTCCTCTTAAAAACCGACTCAGCGTCCAAACGAATCAATTAACAGGAAATCACTGCACTGATACAACATCATGACTTGGATTGTTAGAAGTTATGACGTCAGAAGCCATGTCGTCAGACAATCAACAGGACAGGAAGTGTAAAGCGTAAGGCTTACTACAACTAATAGAGCAAGACAATAATGATACCACATGCAGACGTCATGTTAAGGTATCATGATCACTCTGATGTTTTAATATGAATAAATAGAAGCACAATCGGTACGGTCAGGCAATGAACCAGTCTGTTCCTGATACTTCATCGGGATGTTACCAATAAAAAGTAGGGTAAGTATTGTACTTTTATCGAGTCTACACCATTATTCTGTGCAACATTTCCTGATAATATCTCATTCACAAACGCATATTATAATTATAATGTACTGATAAGTTTAACTTCCTTCGTGATCTTTTAACTTTACTCTCCGTATGAACATTTATTACATACCAATAGTTCAGCGCCAATTAACTGTTTTTTTCCTCATACTTTCATAATACAAGAACATATTTTCAAAGCATGGTATTTTCAAGGTGATTCATGAAACTTAGCAAATTTCGTTTGAAAACATTTTTAAAGTTAAAAGTAAGTACTTAACTGAACCCTAAAATGTTCTAAGAGTTCAGTCAAGTAGTTTCATCTTTAAAAAAAATTAAAAAAATTTGCTTAGTTTCATGCAAAAAAATCACATTGAAAAGAGACCATGCTTTGAAAATATGTACTTGTATTATGAAAGTATGAGGAAAAAACAGTGAATTGGCGCTGAACTATTGGTATGTAATAAATATTCATAGGGAGAGTAAAGTTAAAAGATCACGAAGGAAATTAAACGCATCAGTACATTGTAATTATAACATGCGTTTGTAACTAGAAATTTCAAGAAAATTATGTAAAGGTATCAATATTACACATACATGATTAAAATTGGTATTATTAATTTTATATCTTTTAGTTTTAGATGCATGAGGTTTTAAATGAAATCATCAAAAAAATATTGAACAAACAAATTTATTATTATATTAGACAATCTTAAAAGTAGTATACAGTATATCAATAGCGTGCATCAGAGACAGGAATACAAGAGAAATAATGACCTGTTAAATGTCATGACAACATTTTATGGAAATGATAGGCCAAAATGCACCAACATTGTTAAATGAGTCTCTCTATTTGAAAACAAAGATTTCGCATGTACAAACGGCTTCATTCTCGCCGTCACACATTGGACTTTGACTCTACATACGTTTTCCTTGCGAATACCAATGCGTAGCGTGGCGTTGATGGTGATGCGCTCCGTTTAAGGTTGCCCTGACCGTAGTGCAACAGCGCGTGACTTAGTTGTGTATGCCCAGGAGAGTCTGAATGGTCTGTCGAGGTTTTTCTCCCGCTTCGCTGCATTCCAATATTTTTTGCACCACCTCCAATTCACCTTTAACAAATCACATTATTAATTACAGTGTTGTTAGATACTTTTGTGCTTAAATCTAAAGGTGATTACGTAAAATGAAGTTTTTTAAGTACCTAAGCGAAAATGGATGGATAAATAAATACCACACCCCACCATAATATCGTCATAACACACCGCATGCCTTCACTTTATGATCACTGCTACATTGAACTGAATAGCACGGAATATCTCTGCAGATTTTAATTTAGCTGATTTGAATTGCCGCTTGTGGTCGATGGTACCAACCAGAGAGATATAATCCTTTCACCTAGTTGAAAAAGGGGAGCCCCAGTGTTTTAAATGGATTTCGGACTTGCAACTTAGAAAGTGACCTCCGGCATGAGAAGCAAGACTCCACGACCCTAAACTATGAGCCCCTCACATTTATATTTGCATCTCAAAAATAGTTAAGATTCCAAGATATAATTTTCTGTAAATCGCATTACCTATTTTATGATCATTGCATAAGATTTTAACAATTTGTAATTCCTCACTTGTAAACCCACCACTTTGGTAATGTTACCACCGCATTGGATGAAACTATGTTTAAAGCGGCAATGAACAACTGTCCGTGTTTTCCATCCAGTTCAGTGTAGCCGTGCTCATAAAGGGAAGGCCCTGGCATGGAACCTAATTCCGTCAGGAATGTGGTAATTAGCCATCTATGTCAGGTTGAAAACAAAAAAGTTTAAATCTATAAATAAATATAAAGTGGAACATTCACAGAGTTAGAATGTGTCGTCGATTTGATCGAGATCGATTATATCATTAATAAGGCTTTTTATTGCACAGCTACATTGAACCGAATGGAAAATATAGAAAATGTTCATTGCTTCGATCATCGTTCGTTCAATGCGATTGTATCAACCTGGGCGCTACCTAACCTAAGCTAACCTAAACTAGACTACCACCTAGTAAGCAAATCAAGTAAGGAATCCGAACCACGAACAACGAATCCCTTAGTCGGCTCTTGCGACATGCGACGGGATTTTCAGATTTTCACAATAAAACTCATATTATATTATAATGACACCTGAGATTTGTTGACTAATTGAAATTGTTTTTTATACTCATAAGAGATTCAATACTTGACAGCCCCAACTAGCGAGCCAGGTCCGATGAGTTATTGTTTCATAGGAAAAGATCTTTAGGTAAATGATTAGCAGTTTCTCATTTTATTGCTGTACGAAAAAATATTATAATATGACATACTTACATATACACTTGTGTCTTCTTTCCATAAAGCTAAATTAGTCTTGAACTTGAACCGACCACCAACGGGTGCTATTCATTGTTTGATTTCCTTTTCTGTCAACATTTGTAATGCGATGTCGATGCATGCAGCTGTAAAGTAAAAAACAGATTATTACACAATGGTAAAATTTGAACGTTTATTCCCATTCAACGAACGAAAACTATGAATGTGGATAAATAAATACGTAAGTTTGCAAGCAGTTTGACCGAATTTGCCATGCAGTTTTACTTAGTAACCTATTAACATGAAATCCTTTTCGGAATGATTAATAGTCACGATCGTGCGGCAAAAACACGCACAAATATTGAGCACAAACTGTCGTATTCAGAGTGGGCGGACTAACTTTAATCCGCCGGACTAAATCGGTTTTTATACGGTTAGTCCGTTGCTAATCTCGTAATAAGTTTCGAGGGGCTCTCTGAATACGACTGATAGTAAAAAGGTTAGCTTGGTTTGGTTGGCTTCATCGAACGCACGAACCATGATCTAGTCAAGGCATTGCCATAAGTCATCGATGTCTGTCACTGACGTAGAAGATAAGAGGTACTTACCATCGAACGTGTTGAGGTACTGCAGCATGTCCGATTTTATCAATAGATCCAATGTATTGATCCATTTGGCAGAGCTGCACACCGTATGCACACCGACGCGACAACACCAACATTACAAATGGCGGCGGCCAGCCCCAATCGCTAGCCAGCCAGCCGGCTGTGTTCGTGCGCGCTCGCAGAATCATGTGCGTTTGTGCGTGTTCCTGCTTATTTTTCGTAACTTTACGGATGAATTATCGTGCAGTATGGAGAAATCATCAGTCGTCATGATACTTTCTCATTATATTATTTGAGTTCTTTAGGTTCAATACGATTATATATTTTTTATTGTTATATGTCGTCGGGAAAGGCAAGGGCACTATGCGTTCAAATATTCAATTGTAAACTGACAAGGACTGCGGTAGTTCGCTTGTTGTTGTTTTGAAATCAGGTAATTATTTTTATTTCTATTGTTACTTCACACTATAAATTCTTATTTTAGGAAAATTGATCATCTTTGGCTTTTAAATGAATTCACAAAATTGGCAGGATGATTAATATTCGGCATTCCCGGTACCAATTGTTTCCATGGAGGTACTTTTCGAAAACATTAGTAGATGTTAGATTTAAAACAGTCATAAATTGTGACCGTTGCCAAAAAAATTTGTTTATTTATAGATTTATACATCGTCAATATATTTCCATTAGGCATAGTCTTCTTAGCCTGGTTTTCACCAAGTGCTGAATTATTTTAATTTACACTCAAAGTGCTGATTATCTTGTGCTGGTATCGATTGCCAGATGGTAAAAAAGACCATTTACTGTTAGGATTAAGCTAATCAGTGCTTGGTGGATGAGACCCTTAGCCTCTCAGTAAGGTACCAATTTTCTGAGAGCTTCCATATTTAGAAACCTTATTTAAAAAAAATACCTAAATTTCTTATTTATCGGCCACATAAAAATATATTTTGTTATTCAGATCTGCATATATACTCTGTTACTAATAAACCAAGAGAATCCTTCGAATCGTTTTACAATGTTCTGTCCTTTGCATTGACATGCAGTTTAGAATTCGGGAGAAAGAGACAAAACATTGTATAACTATTCAGAAGATGATTCAGAACATTCAGAACAAGCTTCTGAAGGAATTGCTTCCTTTTATGACTTCAATATGTATTTCACACAAAACCAAAATTTTACGGTTTTTAAGTTACGCATATACTCGTACCTACATATTTTGTTGTTGAATTTGTATGGAGCCGGTTTTGGAGTTTCGGATTGTGTACCTAATGGGGACCGTTTTCTTCTAATCATAATAACTTCCTAATTAGGCCTACAGTGTTTGTATAATCCAGCGAGGACCTTACCTATGGAAAATCTCGTTTTTGTGACGAAATGCACTTATCCGCGGCGGGGATTTGAACCCAGACCTCTGGTATGCAAAACAAGTCCCTACACTACTGAGCCGCCACTAGCACTACGCCATGTTAAGATATCATTACTTACGCTTGTTTTTTTTGTCATAAGCGTGTTACATTTAAAGTATTTCAATATCGCTAGGTTTTATCAATGATCACCATATTTTGCTCTGCCCTCTTGAGAATGTATCGGTTTATCCTGATGCACGCGTGACGTCACGCTTTATCAGGAAGATTGTCATGACAACTTAACGGGATGTAATTGTAACAATACAAGGCATAATGATAGATTATCGTTACGATAATTAACATGCCAAGTACTGATAGTTTCTCATTCCGAGGAAGCTAATATCGTTGGTACAGGAATGACACGGGTCGGTATACTGATAAAGGTTCAGGAAAAATGAAAGCAAAACACGAAGCTGATACTTCTTCATTACGCCAAATTCTCATTTTTCTCAGTGTAGCGCTTCATAACTCTAGCTTTTTCTCACTTTCTCAAAAAGCAGGACGTTTTAAACAAAATTAATTAATTGTTGCACAACTACATACGTGTAAATGTATTGCATTTTTTTCCATAATTTTCAAATAACTGTTAATAAGAGAAAAATTGGGGACAAAATGCTTGCAACCGGCAGACACCAAACCCAGAACATAAGGGTCCTATTTTTAACCGACTTCAAAAAAAGGAGGAGGTTATCAATTCGTCTGTATGTTTTTTTTTTTTTTGTTTTTTTTGTTTTTTTTTTTTTGTTTGTTACCTCATAACTTTTTCCTGGGTGAACCGATTTTGATGATTATTTTTTTAAATGATAGCTAGTGCTTCCCAAGTGGTCCCATTTTAATTTGGTTAAGTTCTGACAATGATATCCATGAGAAAATCATAAAAGTCTTAAATTTGTATTAAGATGTGCGCGACAAATGGACGAATAACTCAATATAACGCCAACCGATTTCGGTGATTCTTTTTTTATTGGAAAGGACGTGTACAAATTAGTAAGTTTACTTCAGATTCACTAAAAATAAACAAATAAAAAAACAAATTTAACAAAAAAAATAACCGACTTCAAAGAAAAAGCAATAAAAAGTAAAAAATAATGTTCATTTTTGTAGTTACGATTTCTGTTATTTTTTAAAACGGTGTCAGCCAAGGTTAGGTTAGGTTAGGTTAGGTTAGGTTAGGTTAGATTAGATTAGATTAGGTTCTCTTGATTGGCGCAGCGCGTGCCCGGCTGACGCCGACTCAAAAAATAACAGAAATCGTAACTACAAAAATGAACATTATTTTTTACTTTTTAGTGCTTTTCCTTTGAAGTCGGTTATTTTTTTTGTTAAATTTGTTTTTTTTTTGGCTTGCGACGGTATCCTAAAATTGCGTTTATCATTTATATCTCCAGAATGAATCCCCAACATAAATTACTAGCTGAATTTACAACTGGTAGAGCAGCGATTTGATGAACTCGTTGGTGTTTGAGCCCTATGCATTTGATTAGAGACAAAATTTTGAGCCACAAGGGGAACAGGTACTTGCTGGATTCTGATGCTCTCCTCATGCACAAACACATATAATTTTTTGGCCTTTTGTTATAATTTAAATTGTTTTGGGTTTACCAGGTTTATCGATTTATTGACTAATTTTGAAGCGTTTGTTGGAAATGCATCTTGATTGCTTGGAGATAGATTTTGCAAAAAGCGTATTTTGTACCCACATTATACTATCAGACGGGTAGTTTGCAAAGTGACGAGTTTAGGCGCGAATTTTAAATAGAATTTGAATATGAAGGAAAAGGATATGGAGCTCGTGGCCCAGGATCCAACAGTTGGTATCAAGCAAACAACGGTAAATTGTATAACAATGCAACCTGTCAACCGTCCGATTTCGATGACAAAAATATGTAATTGAAGTCCCTCTCGTTGGCTACACGTAAATCCTTTTAGCTACCACTTGTCATATTTTAAAACTCTAAAATAACAATATGCACACTTTAAGCTTGACCAAATATTGTCTTCGTCAAAGCTCCCGCCCAAACAAATACGTTAAGACAACAGAAGGCGGGCGGCGCGGAGTTTCGGATTCTGCACGGATTTGACCGACACAATGTTGTGCGACATACTTCTTAGTCCGCGTGCTCATGTCCACTGTAGCATAATGCAGCATGGCGCATTCAACACGCGTTCAACGAATATATCGATGCGAAAGGATAATGAGGTGATCGAGTTCCATACAACAATCATTGCATACAATGCTTATTACGCTCTTAAGGATGTTCCGACACACAGAACGCAAAAAGTATTGCACTTTAAGGCACGAATTCGTCAAAAATATTAAATATAGCCATATTAGTTGCAGCGAAAACATATTCACAATTTCAGGTTTAATGGTTTCGATGTAATTGCTGATTAGAAGTTTTACACCGTTAGATGACGCTGTTAAATAAAAATCGTATTTAAATAAATTGTAACAAAACCAATAATCCTGAAATTGTGAATATGTTTTCGCTGCAACTACTATGGCTATATTTAATATTTTTTACGAATTCGTGCCTTAAAGTGCTATACTTTTTGCGTTCTGTGTAAAAAAAATACCGCTATGTTCTTTGTGTTGTTAGTCTCAATGTATTTTAAACATATCAGTCAGTCAGTCAGCGTGTTTGCATCTACTGCTGGACATACACCTCTCTTATTTTCCTCCAGTCCTCCCAGCCCTCAGCGGTACGAAACCACTGCTTTCAGCCGACGCACTTGATGTCGTCGTCCTACCTGGCGGGCGGTCTTCCCACACTCCGTTTTCCGGGAGTAGTATACGTAAGAACTAGTCGTGGGACGAGAAATGAGAAATGGGTTTGTAAACTGTTACTAGTGTAAAAACGAAGTATTCATTTTACGCCGAGCAGTATGGCCGCTACAAGTTTCTTGTAGCGCACTGGATCGCGCACGCGGCGCGCCAACGCAAGCCCGTTGCGAGACGTCTAGACGCAACGAACCGCCAGCCGCGACTGTCTCGCTCGCGCAATGTAACCGTAACCGGCTCGAAGCCGGCGACTTTCGTAACTGGGGTTACAAGTAATACTTAGTAATATTAATAATTACTTCGTTGCGGCTTGTAGCCGGCGACTCTCGCAACTGGGGTTACCGCCGAAACTGTAATGCGCGCGCGCAGTGCGCACTGTAGTCGAAGAGGGGCTACATTCTTAACGACCGCCGTTGTGGTTTGCTTACAGAAAAAGTCCAACGATTAGTATTTCTAAATGCTAATAGGCATATGAAATAAAATATAAATATGTTTATTTATCATTTGTGTTATATTATTTCTGGGGATTATTTTGTCGAGGATAAAAAGTTTTGTCTGACTTCTTAATTGTTTGCGATAACTACATAGTAACAAAACCTCATTCTTGATTTTGATTTTTCCTCTCTTTCTTGTTAGGGTTCCGTACCCAAAGGGTGAAAACGGAACCCTATTACTAAGCCTCCGCTGTCCGTCCGTCCGTCCGTCTGTCCGTCTGTCACAGGGCTGTATATCAGTAACCGTAACAGATAGCCAGTTGAAATTTTCACAGATTGTGATTTTTTTGTTCGATGGTACGGAACCTTTCGTGTTCGAGTCCGACTCGCACTTGGCCGGTTTTTGAATACAGGTCACTGCACTCGAGATTCAGAATTCATGTGAGATGATCGAACCGTGCTAGATGTCATTATACTCATTCATGTCCAGCCAAAAAAAAAAAAAAAAAAGGAGAAGAAGGGAGAGGGAGTTTTCTTTCATTTCTTTTTGAAACCGTTTCCGCTAACGGCTATCGGCATCAGCATTAACAGTTACTAACGTTTTCGAAAACCCGTGGAAACGCCCACGACTAGTAAGAACCTTGCAGGATGCTATTTAGTGCAACGAACATTCGATATTGCGCGTACCGAATTCGTTAGCGAACTAACTACAGTTAGACATTTTCCACTAATTTGATCGCTACTTGAAATAATCATTCGTCTGATTTCACATGGATAAATGAATGCCCATTGCTGTCATCTATTTTCTTTATAGATAGAGCAGCTCATAGCTCGGTGGCGCGGCGACTTGCCTTTCATGCAGAGGGCATGGGTTCAAATCCTCGCCCCGATCTTTCTCTTTCTGAGTTGGATGAGTGCATTTCGTCGAATGTGATCGGTTTCATTTCATCGTTTCAAATCCACGTAAAACTGTAGGTGGGAGGGTTGGTACCATCACATTGAATACAAATATAGAAAAAACTGGCAAACTTTCATTGTCACTTCATTAATAAAAATGTTTATTATTGATAAATGCTTAGTCTACATACAATCGGATAGCTTATACTTACTTAATTTCTAAATACTATGCTATACTAATTAGTAAACATCAGTAATGCAAATTAATTTAACGAAATAACAGTAAAAGTAATGAATAAAAAAAATTGCAAAATAAATAAACAAAATTAAAGTTAAAACTAACAAAAAATATCCATAACAGACGAAATAAACTGCTACTCCGTGCTGCTACTACTACATTCTAAATACATAGATGGATGATAATGAAATGAAAAAAAAAGATTCCGACGAATTGATAACCTCCTCCTTTTTTGAAGACGGTTAATGAAGTAAAGTTTTGGCCAAAACAGCGTCAGATATTCGGACCCGCGACTCTGCGATAGTTGAGTCGCGGGCGAGCGGAATCGAATCACGAGATTCATGTCCGGGGCTCATCACCCGCTGTTCAGTCGAGTCAGTTAAGACCCTCCTGATGGCACCGAGGCGAACTCCGTCAGACTCTATGTACCCATCGAGCACGTATGTTGCTTGTGTCATGTATAAAGCCAGAAGCGCCATCTATTGATGAAATATTTTTAGCTTTAGCGACCATCGAAGAAACATCTACGTGTAGACTTCGAACAACGCCATCTACTACAGTGCGGTGTAACTAAATCAACGATGCATTGTAGGAAGAAAATAGTCCAAAGTTGCAACTGTCAAAGAGCGGCGCTAGCATAGTCTGCCCCGAGAATTGTATCGAAGATTTAGATAACCTGGTTTGTTGTTCAGGTTGAAGAAGTTTCTTAGTGCGATACTTAGATATTTCAGTATTTTTAAACGCTTTTTGTGGCGTGATAAAAAGTTTTAATGTGAATAAAACCCAACTTTTTGTAATATTTAATCCTTGATCATTTTATGTATTTAATAGATTACGACATTGCCGTTATCTCATTAACTTGAGTTTCAGAGACATCTACATTTGAATTATTGTAATCAGATTTTGAAAATAATCGACGAATCCTGCTTCCAACTACTTTACTCTACTCCAACTACTTTACTCCAACTAAAACTTTTTTTAAAAATCTGATTCAAATGTAGATGTCGCTAAAAAATTAATTTAATCCTTAGGCTCAGAGTAATCATCATAATTTTGAGAAGTAATTGGATATTTTGAATGTTAGATTATTTTATTGGGCACAAAAAACATTGTGTTAGCGATAAGTATGTTTGCATAGACTGTTCCATGCACGGAGTTCCATGGGTGTGGTACAGTCGTTTCGTCTGAAATTATACAACGGAAATAGAGACAAATTTGATATCTCTTACTGCCATGCTGACGTCAACCATAGTCCAATATAAAAGAAGCAACCGTTTGAATGATAAAGACGTAAATTGAATACAAGCACGAGGTGACCTGGACACATTGCTAGCCTGCCTGCCTACTGCCTACGTGCGTGTGCCCACATCGCCTATAGATAATAGGGTTATCGAATGGACGCGACGCGACACAGCGACGCACGAGAGAAAGTCGCCAGTTGCTTAGGATTTAATTAATTATTGCAAATTTACAAGCTATACGTTGCCCACGCAGGCAAAGAATATCTAATAAAGACGCAGGTCAAGGCTGTAGTGCCTTCAGAATGAGGTTAAAGGATAATTTCAATTTCGAGACGAATTCTGGTTTACTGGTTTATCGAGGGGAGCGGTTCGGAGACAAATAGAACAGATAAAAGGCGAATGATAGTTGATGGAAGGAAGAAAGGTCTTTTGCAAAATGCGAAATCCGTCTCAGGTAAAATACAATAATGAGGGACTGAAATCCAACGTCATAAATCATGCATCAATGAGTGTTTAGTGATGCACTATGAACATAGCCTATACTACTCGTATAAGTGAACATAACCTAAGCTAACCAACTAGTTAGTAGTATAGCTATCGCAACAAGTTGATTGGAGTAAACGAACAGTTGCATCAACTTTTTTATTAGTGCTAAAGGCTTGTTAGTTTTCTGGAGAACCGCTTAAAAGCAAGGTTCGCTGAATTAATGTTGGATGTAATTTAGGACTCCAGGCAACAGTTCTAACTCAATTGATGTTTCTATTGCTTGCAACCACGTTCAAGTGAAAGTTAATGGGTAAATAAATTACCGGAGGTATATTACTCTCCGCTCTGTACATTTAACTGAAAGTGCAGTGTATACTATCTTCTAGAAGGAACAGATATTCAACTATCTTCATAGATTACGTAACTTAATTAATAAATACTTGTGGCTAAAAGGTTTTTTCCCCTTCAAGATCTATATCCTCTTGTTATTCTTTGATTATGTTTCTTGCCTTGTTATTATGTTATTCTTTGAAAGATTAGCACTGAGAATTTGTGGAAGCGCTTTCATAACTACTTAAATGGTATTTTACGGTTAATAGATCTAATAATCAATGTTAGTAAAGAGCATGCGAGTTAGAGATAACTGCAGAATAAGGATGCAGGGGCAATCGACGAATTAGACTTGTCTAATAAGTGCAGGTTCGGCGGACTGCAATTCCAAGAAATCATTGCCCTACAACCGTGTCATATGTACACTGCTACGTCTACCAGCCGGCATTAGGATACGATGCGTTCGTATACATTCCTCACTTATAGAGATATGGTTAGGTAAGGTTTCTTTAATCGTGTCTCGAGTTTCATCGGGGATTGTCTGCAATTGGCTAATGGCCGTCTCGTCTCGTTGCAGAACGGAGGTCGCGCCGCGCCCTAGCGCGCCGCAGCCGCCGCCGTCGCGCCATGGGCCAGGAGCAGTCCGCGCGCGCTAGCCGCGTGCCGCCGCCGCCGCCCGCGCGTCGCCTCGCCTCGCCCGCACCCGCCGCTGCCAACGACGAGCGCAGGAGACGACACGCCACCAGGCACAGCTCGGCCGATTTCGGTACGAGCGTACTCAACTTGAACTAATCCTGGTTTCTTGAAATCCCTTGACTTATGTTGCAGTGTCAGCAGGACGTTGGGGTCCAGGTTTTGCCAAAACCTGCAACAGTATTACTTAACGTTATGGTTAAGTTTACCGATTGTTACAGAGAAGCGATGTCTAGATTGACATACCCCAGCAGTTACAACCTCATAACTATGAATTTAAGTATCCCAAAAAAACCGGCCAAGTGCGAGTCGGACTCGCACACGAAGGGTTCCGTACCATCGTAAATAAATGTATACAAAAACATAACGTTTTTTGTATGGGGACCCCCTTTAATTTTAATTATTTCTTAATCTTACCTATTTGTTGTTATAGCGGCAAAATAAATTCACACTGTGAAAATTTGAGCTGTCTATCTGTTACGGTTACTGAGATACAGCCCTGTGACAGACGGACAGACGGACGGACGGACGGACAGCGGAGGCTTAGTATCAGGGTTCCGTTTTCAGGTACGGAACCCTAAAAATACTAAGCCGCCATTCTTCCTCTTCAAATTACTTGCTGTGGTTTCAGATTTAATTATTTACTTGTCACCCAGACGGTAGTTTAAAGTGGACTTAAACGGGAATAATGTCTCCATTTCAGACCTGAGGAGCGACAACTCGTCGACGGAGAGCAGCGGCTACCGGAGCGGCTCCAGCAGCGCCTACGAGTACCGCAGCGCGCCGGAGAGCTCGCCCGGCAGCGACTACTACCACCTCTCTCTCTACAAGAACGACCACTACAAGGACATCAACCGCGAACTCTACAGACCGGTCAAGATCGCCAAGGACAAACGTCACCGGCTCGAGCTGTTCGATGCCGACAAGGACGTCAAGCGATACAAGCACCGCTGCGTCGAGAGCTACCACGGCGACGCGGGGACGCTGAGGCCCGGCGTCGCGGCGGCCGAAGCCAAGAAGTCCGGCATCAGGAACTACACGCCGAAGATTCTCTCCGATGAGGAGCAGAAGAAGATCGAGAACTGGATCTAGCGAGAGCGAAGACTTTAGGATTAAGTACACTTAGGGGTAGCGGAGAAGATGGAGGCGGTCGGTGCGCTGAGCGCGCTGGGCAGCCTCGCGCCGTCGCCGCTCACCGTGCTCGGCCTGATTCCGCTGATGGCGTTGGGAGTCACCTACTTCCGATATCAACAATACGATCCTGAGGCACATCCCTCCGAGGTGGAGAATGTAAGTGTTTCATTCTAGTCTTAAAAGTGCACACATCGTGGCAAAAATCCCTGTAATCAAGATGTAGTTTCATAGAATTTCCCAAATACGTAGAAAATTCTACTATCTCTATTCTCTGAATCAAATTCTAGCATAAGAATAGGTATAGAGTAGCCAGCAGTGAGATTTTTCTTAAGAATCAAGTGGAGGTATGTAAATGGTTAAGATGCTGCACGCAAAATCTTGCGTACCAGAAGATATTTCAGGATACATTTATCATTTAAAGTGCGAGAAGTATTGACGAAAATTAAGCGATGGATTGCAGAAAATAATATAGTTATATAGTCATTACACCTGTTCTATTAGGTTCACTCTGGAATATTATTAAATAATTCGTTATAGTATTTATGATTCCCAAAGCTTTGAGAAGCGTTGCCTCTATATTTCTTGAAAACTACAACATGAGGTAAAAGGCTCCTTCCTTTCAAGCCGTAAAGGCATGTATCGCCCTCGCACATTTTCGAATACATATGGGCGCCATCGCTGTTTAAAACCCTGAACCTATTTGTCGCGCGTTCTCTAAAAACATCTACATTTGAACTTTTTTTTTTAAATATATATTTAAAACAAATTATTTACTGCATTACAGGTGCTGCCGATCTACGACTTCGTGATAGTGGGGGGTGGTTCGGCGGGCGCTGTGGTCGCGGCGCGTCTCTCCGAGGTCGGCAACTGGAGCGTGCTGCTGCTGGAGGCGGGCCACGACGAGAACGAGCTGTCCGACATCCCCGCGCTCGCCGGCTACGTGCAGCTCTCCGACATGGACTGGAAGTACCAGACCGCGCCCTCGCCCAACCGCTCCTACTGCCTCGCCATGAACGGAGATCGCTGCAACTGGCCCCGGGGGAAAGTGCTCGGCGGAAGCAGCGTCCTCAACGCTATGGTCTACGTGCGCGGCAACAAGAACGACTACGATCTGTGGGAAGCGCTCGGCAATCCGGGCTGGTCGTTCAAGAACGTCCTCCCGTACTTCCTGAAGTCGGAGGACAACAGGAATCCGTACCTAGCGCAGACACCGTACCACACCTCCGGCGGGTACCTCACGGTGCAGGAGTCGCCGTGGAGGACGCCGCTGTCGATGACGTTTCTCAAGGGCGGCATGGAGCTCGGCTACGAGAATCGGGACGTCAACGGGGAGAAGCAGACCGGGTTCATGCTGACTCAGGCGACGATGCGCCGCGGCAGCCGGTGCAGCACGGCGAAGGCTTTCCTGAGACCGGTCCGAAATCGACGCAATCTGCACATTGCGATGGGCGCCCAGGTCACCAAGATTCTCATCAACGATAAGAAGCAAGCCTATGGGGTGGAATTCGTTAGGGATGGTAAAATGAGAAAAGTGCGCGTAAAGCGAGAAGTGGTTTTGTCCGCGGGAGCGCTGCAGAGCCCTCAGTTGCTCATGTTGAGCGGAGTAGGGCCCGCGGAACATTTGAGAGAGTTCGGTATTCCGATGGTGGCGAATCTAAAAGTCGGACACAACCTTCAAGATCACGTAGGTTTAGGAGGTCTCACGTTCATCGTAAACAAACCTGTCACTTTCACCAAGGACCGGTTCCAGACTCTGCCCGTCGCCATGAACTACATACTCTACGAGAAAGGGCCGATGACGACTCAGGGCGTCGAGGGGCTCGCCTTCGTCAACACGAAGTACGCGCCGCCGTCGGGGAACTGGCCCGACGTCCAGTTCCACTTCGCCCCGAGCTCGATCAACTCGGACGGCGGCGACCAGATCCGGAAGATCCTGAACCTGCGCGACTCGGTCTACAACACGGTGTACAAGCCGCTCGAGAAGGCCGAGACGTGGACGATCCTGCCGCTGCTGCTGCGGCCCAAGAGCTCCGGCTGGGTGCGGCTGCGCAGCAGGAACCCCTTCAAGGCGCCGTCGGTCGAGCCGAACTACTTCGCGCACAAGGAGGACCTGCAGGTGCTCACGGAGGGCATCCGCATAGCGTTCGCGCTGTCCAACACGAGCGCGTTTCAGCGGTACGGCTCGCGGCCGCTGACGACCCCGCTGCCCGGCTGCCGGCAGCACGAGCTCTTCAGCGACGAGTACTGGGAGTGCAGCCTGAAGCACTTCACGTTCACGATCTACCACCCGACGGGCACGTGCAAGATGGGCCCGCGCGGCGACCGCTCGGCGGTTGTGGACCCGCGGCTGCGCGTGTACGGCGTGTCCAACCTGCGCGTGGTGGACGCGAGCGTGATGCCCACCATCATCAGCGGCAACCCGAACGCGCCCACCATCATGATCGGGGAGAAGGCGTCCGACATGATCAAGGAGGACTGGGGCTACTTATGACACTACTGACGGACGATCTACTCATTCCTTATGAATATTGTCGATACGTTTTTGAATTGTTTATTGTTAACATTTAGTCATTTGAATACTCAGATTGTATGTAAACTTATCTCTGTACATAAATAAGATTAGGGTATAAGCTTTTATAATAAAAATCGATGTTGCTGTATGTTTATGGTTGTTTTACACTGAAAACCCCAATTTGCCACCTCTTCCTCCTTTTCTTCTCAATGTTTTTTGCCCGCCACTCCATCGACTCGACCAAATATGATCCACCACCACCCACAATAACTTCATTATACTGCTACCCAGTCAAACTCACTTTCGAGAGGTATACAATTTTGTCATGTCACAGCTTCAGAAAATAAATCATCTACCGTGGAGACAATGCAAAGATTAAGGGCCTTTTTCACCGACTGCTGATTAGCTTAATCGTCACATATTAAGGGTCTTTCTTAGCAGCTTGCAATCAAGACCAATACAAGATAATCAGCACTTTAGTAATAAAGGCCCTTTAAGTGTCGACTAAAATTTGTCAGGGCTTGGTGAAAACCAGGCTAAATAAACAGAGTTTAAAAAATACCCGAACAGAAATGTACCATCCAATTAATTTGGTCTGAATTAATATTTTGTCCAAGTAGCCTTCAAACATTAACTATATTATGCTGGGAGGTGGTCCCACTGTATTTCTTCCCGTTCAGTCGTAAGAGGCGCTAGGGATTCGTCGTCGGGTGAGATTTTTTTATTCCAGCAATCCTGACTGATAACTCATCGCCTGCCCGCCCAGCCCACCGTCAGCGTAAACCTGCCAATATTATTTTTATTGATATGATATATTGGTTTGAACCAAAACTAAATTAGTTTTATTAGTAGTCGTTACATAGTAGTTACATACGTCCTTATAAACTGAATGCAGGGCCTTATCACGCTGCGCGCGCATGCTAGGTCTACGGCTACAATTAAATATTGTTTTACGTTAGAGATCATGGCGCCACCTAGCCTCCGTTGAAGAACTGGCGACATTTCGATTCACGAAAGTAGTATAGCTCGAAACCCTCGCTACATCACATCTACAACAAAATCTAGATGGCGCCACCTAGTCAATAAGGTGATTTGAAACGCTCTTATCCACAAAATAATCTAGATGGCGCTAATATCGAAAAATATATCACAAATAACATCTACGATTACCTCAAATCTAAATGATTTTTTGGAATGTATGTAATAGCCCAAAGGTATTTCGAAAAGGTAATGTCAATGCCATCAAAGTATTTTCCAAATCGAAATAGGCCATTATCATAACATGAACTATTTAAAAAACTGATTTGATATCCCAGCTTACAGTGATTTGTTTGAATCCATCGATACATCCCACTTATGCCGATGATCCAAGACCTAGCGGTAATTCAAGAGGCCTTTTCAGGCCAAGATAGCCGTTTCATCTTATATAATTATGTCGTTAACATACTTGTATCACCATCTACAAATAGCATTTGCCAATAGCAAATGTATTTTACAAGATTTACATTGTCTTAGCGTCATCTATTGGAGATAGCTAAAACTAATAGATGAGCAGAGAGATTAATTAGCAGCAGATGTCGCTTCTTAAATTGAAAACAGTATGGTAGTTTACGGAGCAAAATGTTAACGTTAAGGTGGCCCATCCCGCTCATCTCCCCATACAAAAGGGGAAAGAAGATCACGCCCATCTTTCTTGTCAGAGATCCTAAATTTTGCTCAAAATAGCTTTATTTCATCGAACTAGATGTCTAATGACCGTTGGCATTGTAAAATTGTGTTTGGTTTCTAAGTTATAAGGTCCGAAAGTTCGCATTTTTCGCGCGTTTTATACAATAACTTTGGAGGTGGATTACGCAATGATAAAGTAAGAACATCTTAAAAAGAATAGTCATCAGACATAGCTTATTTATTCAAGATTTATAATCAATTTGGTTTTTGTTAGATCTTTTACTACAGCGGTCGTGGTTTACTTTTAGCTATAAGTCGTTTTTAAATTAAAATTTTCGTAAATCTTACCAAATCATACACTATGTACATTGTCTTTTTTTGTGGACATGTTGCATCTTCCTCATCACGGAGCCTGTCTTATTCTTTGAAACAGAGAAGGTCCCAGAACGCAACAGCACGGTTTTGTACCGTGCCCGTGAATGAGTTAGGCCCGCCGGGTTGGGCCACCTTAAGGATGTTCCGACCCATACAATGTTTTTTTACACAGAACGCAAAAAGCATTGCACTTTAAGGCACGAATTCGTCAAAAAATTTAAATATAGCCATAGTAGTTGCAGCGAAAACATATTCATAATTTCAGGTTTAATGGTTTCGTTGTAATTGCCGATTAGAAGTTTTACACCGTTAGATGGCGCTGTTAAATAAAAATCGTATTTAAATAAATTGTAACAAAACCAACAATCCTGAAATTGTGAAATCGTTTTCGCTGCAAGTAATATGATTATATTTATTTATTTATTTATTTTAGAAACTTAACAGCTATTTATGGTTACAAATAGTACAGGTATTTATCAAATTGTTAAGCCAATTATAAAGTTTCACAATTTGAAAATTGGTTGACATTATAGGTACCTATGATGTAAGAATACAAATTAAAAAAAAAAAAAATATTCTAAAGGTTAATCGGACATATGTGGGGAGTGGGGTGCTGGAATCTTTGTAAGAAGCGTGAGTAGGGTGTGTGGGTGTGAGTTGAGGGTGTGTATGTGAGTGCGTGAAGGTTGTGTTAGGGTTTAGTTTATGTTTTTAACTTTTATTATTAATTCGTGGCTTAAAGTGCAATAATTTTTGCGTTATGTGTGCAAACAACTTTATATGGGTCGGAACAGCCTTAACGTAACAAAAATGCAAAATCGATCCATGGATGGTTCGGCCCAGAAACAGAACCCTTATATTTTGGTCTTGTTCGTCTGTTGGTGCGTTGATATATCCATGATATAAGCCCTTAACCATTTTGATACAAAATTTTAAAAACGTATATCATGGATGTAATACAGATATCGAAAAAATTAAAACATACGGACGTAGCTCTCATTTAATTGATTTAATTTACAACATTTCAGAAAAATATGTCTTCATTTGATTGCGGCTCGTAGCCTAGTGGCGCGGGGACTGGCCTAGCGAACCAGAGACCTGGGTTCAATACCGACATGCACCACTGTCTTTCTCTTTCCGAGTTCGATAAGTGCATTTCGTTACGAATGCGAGCTGCTCCATGGTTCGGAATCCATGTAAAACTGTAGGTCCCGGTCCCCTACTAGGTGGTAGGGTTTAAGCCCGCCCGGGTTGGTACCATCGCATTGGATGAAAAGATGATCGAAGCGGCAATGAAAAATTGTCCGTGTTTTCCATCCAGTTCAATGTAGCCGTGCTCATAAAGGGGAAGGTCCTGGCATAGCACCTAATTCCTTCGGGAATGTGGTGTATTGGGCTAATATCATAACGGTAGTTGTGTGGTATTAGCCATCCATGTCAGGTCGCATAAAAAAAAAAGAGGAAACAGGCACGAGCCATTGTATGGAACTCGATCACCTCATTATCCTCTTAAATATTTGACGATCAAAGCCCGTAGTCCGAGTACTCCAATAAACTGGCGTTACGCCAATCCGGTCTTTGTTACAAGTGTTTTTAAATATATGGCGAATCTAAGAGCTTCGCGCTGGACGTTAGTAGAACTAAAATTTGCGGGTTTACGGCGACGATGTTTAAGGTGTCACATCAAGCTCGGTGGAAGTCCGACTTGGTTTTTGGCAGTAATGCTGAAATTAAAATATTTTCTTGTCAGACGAACAGACATATGTATAGACGGAAGGACAGACAGACAGACAGATACATGTATACAAACAGAGAGACAAACTGTTGAAGACAAACAGATATACAGCAAATCGAACATATTGAGCAAACATGTTAGCACAGATACAGACAACAGATAGTAATCGAGCGGCTGCCTGACACAAGACAATCACAAAAGGCTAAAACCGGCCAAGTGCGAGTCGCATTCGCACACAAAGGGTTCCGTACCATCAACACCAAAAAATCACATGTTTTGTATGGGCCCCCCTATAATTTTTTCAATTTTTTTTTATATTACCTATTTGTTGTTATAGCGGCAAAATACATACACACTCAGTGAAAATTTCAGCTGCCTACCTATTACGGTTCATGAGATACAGCCCTGTGACAGACGGACGGACGGACGGACGGACGGACGGACGGACGGACGGACGGACGGACGGACGTACGGACAGCGGAGGCTTAGTAATAGGGTTCCGTTTTCACCCTTTGGGTACGGAACCCTAAAAATGTGACGATTGCAAGCTTATCTATTGTCTTGACGTTTCTTAACGTAACTTTGAAGTTGCCTAAATGCCGGTTTAGGTGAGAACTCGGACGAAGGGCTCAGATCGACGTTATTAATGAAGTTGTCGGAATCCCAAAAATCAGCAAGGCAAATTACATCATGAACTGAGAAGGCAAGAAGCCGAACACCACGCGAGGCATTTTATTACAGTACTAAGTTGCTTGAGCTACCAGTTCACAGCATGTATCAATAATGAGCACATCACAGTGAGTAAGCTTGCTCAGCGAATCACGAACAGCGTAAGAGTTCATTACGAAATAACACATTACAGTGCCTTTTAATTTAATACCGAAAACACCGGTAGTAGCAAGTATGTACTACTGTGCTACTTAGTTAGAACACTTTTCCTGCAACATTATTAAGATGATGTTTAGTAGATCTACCCATACTTGAAAATGTATGCGCGACATATTGCGTCCGCCAAACGGGCATGCGGTGTCCTATTTTAGACCCGTGTCGAGAGGAGACGTTCAACACCAGGCAGTCGTTGCCGAAAATAACGGAATCTCATCCTATTCTTATTCGCATGGCACGACATGAACAAGAACAAATGCATAGAAATAACCAAAAAAAACGAAACACAGAAAACTAGGCCGCACATTGCGCGACCGAGAATTTTGACGGAGGCAGAATGCGGACGAACAATGTGCGATGTCCGCGTTTGTAGACCAGAACGAGAATATGTTACGTTGCCTCGGAAATTCGCTAATATTTACATACAAACATTTAGAGTATCACCTACATCTGAGCGTACCTAATTTTTCATTAGGTCTCAGTCATTTTGGGAATAGAAATATTTTTATTATTGTCATCGATCCTGCAGCTGATAATATCGTGCATTATCATGGGTTGGATAGTATTGTACACTATGCGTAGTAAAACTACTTTGATAATTTGCGGTACAGTAAGTCGCTGTAAATATTGCATTGTAACTTCTAGATTTGCCGTCAAAGCCTCCAAAGTTAACTCAACAACCTACTCTAAAAATATTTTTTTTATATTTTAGCATTCTTATTTATAATTTATTGTATAAACACGAAATAAAATTTAAATTAATATTCTAACAATCTAACAATAACAATTTAAATAATAATCTAAAATGCCGGCAGCTGATGTTTGCCCCAAAGTGCCTAGAACACTCGCCGCGTTGCCTCTTTGAATTTCGATTCTACGGATAAAAAAGGCTTTTGCACGACAATCGCCAGACTTCTCCACTAGGAGTTTTCCGATGTCATTTGCAAAAGCCTTAGCGTCCGGTGACCAAGGTCCAAAGGTCTCGACAGCGAAAGGCTGAAATGCGGTGCGGAAGTGCGGTTGTAAAGGGCGGTCGTGAATCGCTCTCAAGCCGGCCGGATGTATGCTCTGTGGTTCACCGCAAACGAACTTCCTGGCCGACGTTCTCCAGCAAGGTAGCCAGCAGTGAGTGTAGAGCGGCGAGCAGCATCCATCACCGCACACTCGTGCAGCTTCGCGGGAATGTCAGTTGATTGGCGGGAGCGATAACCGGATAAATCCGGGAATCGCGACAATCGGAGTTCTTGGGAAATTTTGCAGCATTTGAGCAGCATTCAATCGCCACTTTTTTTTCTTTAAGAGCCGTTATGCAGCTATCTATCGGCGCGTAGCGATTAGCAGCATAAAGGAATGCGAAATTTTACTTATTTCGCGGGATTGATTTTAATTTTTGTTTACAAGATGCAGATATAATTGGCAAAGTTGATTTTGAGCGGTGATGACCAAAATCCACTTCGTTAATAATAAATTATTCAAAAGCCAAGAAAACAAATTTCAAAGGAAAAATAAAACCAATGCAGAAAGGGGCCTTTACTCCAACTTCAGACCGGCTTGTTGAATTACGTAAGAATGAGATAAAGAATCAAAGAATGAACTACATGTAACAAAGTACTCATTACGGTTCAAGTTCATTGCCGCTCACTTGTGTGTAATTAAAAGTATTTGTATATCTATAATGATAATTATCTATTCTTATAGCCGAGTATTCGTTCTTATTGTCATGTCGTGCACAAAACTCCGAATGCGTAATGTGAAAGTAGGACGCAAAGCCATATGAAACGTTTGCTTACATTGGTTTGGATCTTTTAAAAATAAAAGTATACTATTCACTAAAAATAGGTGTTTCAGGCAGCTAAGAAAACTATACTTTTCAATGCATGACATGAACATGAATTCTCATCCAGCCAGGAATATTCCCACAAAAGTAAAAAAAGATTGGATCGTAAACAGCAACAATTAACAAACTCATTGATAAAGTTTACTATTAGGGCAATTCGACAAAAATGTAACAACGCTAATCTTTAAATTAACATAAAAGTTGTAGCACAGTCTATTGCGATCTATTTGCAAATTAAACTTTCATTTTAAATAATCTATCCTGAATAACATGAGCACTAAGAGAACTAGAGGTCTACGACTACTGCGTGCAAAGATTTCGTAACTTTGCCAAAGCACTACATTAAACTTGTTTATCGCTAACATTCTGGCACAAACCAAAGAGCTGTTCAGACTATTCGAGAATTTAACTATTTCCGCAATCAAACGTTTCTTATATGTCTGTGCGTCTCCGAGTTACGGGCTGCCAAGTACGTACACGCGTTGTTTGTTCTGTCGCGCGCGCGTGAATACCCTCACGTCGCCATTGTGGTCCACTCGTTCGGATTAGCCAACACCGAGCTGTTTCAAGGCACGGATTTGATGTAACGTGTAACTCATAATGTACCAGTTGTGAATTCACTTTACGGAACCGATGGCATTTACAAGTAAATAAACAGATTGTTGAACAAAATCAAAATTCGCAGGAGATGACGAGCAATGTATGTAAGAATCTTCAAAAATATGGCAACCACAAAAACCAAGAAAGATTAACAATACACAAAACAACAATTCGTACCTCAAGACCACCCTCTACTTCAAACCTCATCGCCATGAGAAAGGCTTTTGATATGAGGGCTGTACTTATTGTGCATTTTCAAAATTACACTACTAATATTGCATTGATTCCCATCCATTGTTTTATCAAAAATGTATGTTTTAAGTAAGCGAATGTCATATTTTTATATTCCAAAGAAATGGAATTTTGAGATATTTTGTCAATGGATTGAAACTTTAAATGGGTGTAAAAATTGTATAGCTATAAACAAAATCTACTTTAGATCAAAAAAAATTGTTTGACGAAAAGTAAAGTATAAAGACGTAAAATACATATTTCTTTTAAAATTGAACAGGTCAGAAGGACAAAGAAATATCACGGAAAATACTAAAAATACAGTCACTTTTACAGATGATTGTACAACATTTTCAGATCTTTACAGTAAGCACTCGATTGAAACAAATAACTTGGAACGGTTTTTTTCCGTAGCTTCATTCCAATGACATTTCGAATGAGTTCATTCCTTCGTTTGTACGTGGTTCACAACTCTTGTCACAATGGCTAGAAAGCTGGCCTATGTCATACAAGGTGACAGATTTAGCACTTATGACGCACCGCATATAAATAAGGCAACATGAATTCTTTAAAATGCTAATATTTTAAGCTCCGGGCATTTTTCGTGTCTTATCTTTGTATTGTATTTTGTACTGTATTGTATTGTATTTCTTATCTGTTTGCTTTAGTGCTGAACAGAAGACTTTAGATTGTATAGTAATTGAGGACATACATTAATATTTCCAGTGCCCTAGTAGAGGTGACCCGTCGGTTTCCGTCACCAGTCTTGGGTGAAAATTTCAATTCAATTCTCAATTAAATCAATTAATTCAATTCAATTGTATTCGATAATCGGAACTTCGACATCGAAACATTTTGCGTGTCTTAATTTTTACCTACCATCTAATTCTTAAGATAATATTATCCATAAAATATTAATTTGGCGTAGATGAAAGTATTCTAACGGATGTGGCGAGTCGCTATCTTGCTATTCTTGTTCGGGATTCTACCCAAACCTCATCCTTTTCGCTATACATTTAAAAAATGTAAAGCACTACCGAAAAATACAGACTTTACGTGGTCATAAAATTGAAAATATAGACTTGTTCGATTTCATGTTGCTCCTAACTTGACTGATAACGGAGCTGTCAAGAGGAGATCGCCGAATACGATAGAACACAAACTTAAATGTTGTGTGACAGATGTAGGAGGAAGAGAGAAGATATGCACCGGTCGTCAGTAGCGGAAGCTCGTTCGCAATGAAATCGAGTGTTCCAAAGTGGTTCCGGGTGATGCGGTCGGAGCGGTGGAGGCGGCGCGTCGATTACGGACAGCTGCGGTGGTTTGACACCAGGCCCGTCTGCCGACCCTCAGGCAACAATAGTAATTTCTTTAGCTCACTCTGTCACTGTCCGTCCTGGTGGATTTAGTGCGTTTTCGTTAAAAAAAAACGTTCGACGTACAGAAGTAATTACAACACTTTTGAAGAAGCTTTCTGCATTCATCGCTTCAATACTAGATCAGGTTAGTTTTAGATTTACTTTGTTTAAGATCTTACCACTTTCCTCAATAACAAAACATACGCAGGTAGTTGAAACACGAGGCCAATACAGAATAGATGACAATATTGTCCTGTCCCATCTCCATAAACAGGCTTGATTCCGCAGGACAGAACCAGTGGGCAATACCTCAGTTCAAACGCGGATCGCTGCAAAAATTAATTCACGAAGAAGCACGTTGCGAGCAGGTTCAAGAAAAATTATATTAATGTTACTTATACCGAGATGATTAAGAATTGTTGGAGGACGAACTCAATAATCAAAAGTTGATTAGGGATTGGATGGCACTCATTAGATCTTTAATGCGATTGTCTACATTGATTCTTAGAGTTAGAAGAGGAGTATCCCCAGGAGTATTGATTGTGCATGAGAATGCCACCAGAGCACTTTAAATTGCTACTGAGCCTCGTTTCGTCAAACGTTTTACGCCAAACTATACGGACTGGACGAAGCGTCAGAGGTCGCGAATCCTGATGATGTCCACAGCGTGGTGGACGAAACGTCGAGATAAGTAAGTAAGCTGAACACTGTTTATTCGTACACGTAAAATGATCTGCTCACAAAATTTCACTAGGATCGATTGAGAAATGCAAAATCATCACAATGATTTTGCATTCCTTCAGTAATGAAAACCATACCTACAATTCGACGAAAAGAAACACACAGACAACGACAGTACAGTGTTACGTAACCACAACCTCAAGGCAGATGTCTCTGGTGATAATGCTTCAGCTCTGAACTACATGACTGTGTAAAGAAATAGGAGGAGGTAAGTGTTACCTTATGAGAAACAAGCTCGAATTGTCCGTTCGCATGTGCTAAAGACTTCCGAGAGAAATTCGTGAGAAAATCATCGCCAAATGACAACCTTTGACTCTGCTATTGTTATGTAATGTTCCTGTGTACCGAATGTTTTGTTTTCCGACTCGAGTCGAATAACCCTTACTTTTCAAAATATTGCAAACACGCTTTACGACGACAGATTCGATTTGGACATCGTGTCTCTGGGCGAAATGTTCTATCAATGTTTCGTAAAAACTGTAAGCTGAGCCATTAACAGTCTTACATCATATGAATTAAGTTTGATCTGGATTATAGTTTGATGATTATTGTTATGTGATTTTCGCTTCCGAACTTTTAGTCAGGCAAAATATCTTTAAAACATTTGTAGTTAACAGGAATCATAGCCTTCGTTCAATAAAACATTCAACTCTATAAAATAGCATTATAAATAAATCCCAGGCATTTGAAGCAGCTACCACGCCACAACGTATTTTAACAAAATAAATCATTAAAGAAAAACATCAATTTGAAGTAATGCGGTCAGCGCTAGACGCGTAATCTCGCATCACACCGGCGGGGCGGCGGGCGGTGGGGAGCGGTGGAGGAGGAGACGCCACCGAGAGCTCGTAACAGGCCGAGTGTTGCGCGCATCCCCGAGGTTGTGCAACGCGCGCGCCCCCACACCGCACCGGCGCGGCGGCGGCGCCTGCGCAGCCTGCCAGCCTGCCAGCCTGCCAGCAGTCCGCGCCGCGCGACAACCTCGCTCTCTCGTGCCCGCCGCGCCTGCGCACCACGCGCCACGCGCCTAGCGACACCGTCGACGTACTGTTAGAACCTTTTTCTCAATCTTGTACTGCACGCTTCAATTATAGAATCACCAAATCGTGAAACAAAAAAAATATCCCTTTGTTCATTATTTGACAAGATTTTCACATTAGGGTTTAAGTTTCTTGTAAGAAAGTGAAATTCAGAGAGTTCATCAATCTAGTAGTCGTAATTACTGAGCAAATTTCTTAAAAACTGAACAAAATTTACACCAAGAAGGGAAAAGGTGCATCTTTCCCATGACATCTTTTGTTGCCTCTTTCCCTATGGATATTACTAGTGCTATCTCAAAGTGCGGAATACATTCGATGACAATAAAAGTCTCAATAATAATATTCCTGCCAGTGATTCGATCATAAACACATCTCAATCATGTTACGACTTATGTTGAAACCAGCTCTACGTTTTTATTAGTAAGTGTTTATGTCTGGCTCGTTGAACCCATCGGCCTTGTTAACATCCTTATTGCATTATATACCTCAAGGGTTACGTCAATGTACCATTTTCTTACACAACAGTTTGAGGCCGTAAATGGCACTATATGGTTAATTGCCCTATCGTTAGTACAATCATTAGCATGAACCGGTCGGAAGGAAATCCGTCCAACGGAAGCATGAATATTACGATTGATGCAGTGCAATACAACATTGATTACTTCACGCCTTAATGTATTAGTATCAACAACCAGTCGAACGATGCAGTTGTCCAAATGTCCCAACTCGTATCAAAATAAAACGCAGTGGTGTTAAACAAGTATTGGAAAAAGAATTTTAAATCAATTTGCAAATTTAGGAAACCGATCAAGACTTTCATAAAACCCCATTTCTCTCTTCAGCAATTCCGATTTCATTCGGCTCCAAAGCAGTGCACAATAAAAGTGTTATTGACACTGTACCGGCGTTGGGTGATGAACCGTGAGAATCGAGTGACGTGGGAGCCGAAGACAAAGACATCGCAGTCACAGTGCAAGTGATAAGACGCCGGAGCGACCTCGGCCAGGTCACTGAAGCCGTTCAGTACGTCATCGTTAGCGAGAACAACCTTGGACGTTCTGACGAACGCAGTGACCTGGAAGCATCGAAGCTGGGTGATCGTCATCTCCTGCTTTTGCTGTCGGAACGCGAAGGATTAAGATATGGATGTGAGTATAGGCCGCAAGTTTTGAAAACCAAAATGTATGTAACGTATGGTTCAAGGACAATGGTGATAAAGAAACAGCAAAGATTTTTAAACGTTTCATTTTTGCGAAAAGCGAACCAACAGAAAGGTGTAAAAGAATTAAATTGCAACTAACGAGCCCTTACGGTTAAATATATACATAACCAGACTCATATTACTGATGTGGATTGTTAAGATGATTGGCCGTCTCTATGCCTTGGTAAGCTTAAATAGTTGGTCAATGCACTTTGATTATGGTGATTTAAATAATTTAAATTCTGTAGACTATGTTGCGCAATATTATCGAACTACTCGTGACATCTGACCTGATTGGTCGTTCTCGTTGTAAATGACCGAGAGAAGCGCGGTCCTATCCTATGCCGCAGGAAAGCAGATTATTGATTTGATTGTTAGGTACTTACTTTTTCTTCACATAAGCTTGGTCTTCGGAAATCAGCTAGTTTTTTTTTTAAATAAAGGGACACATTCAGAAATAATGTTCACATGAATGAGTGCAAGTCCATAGAACGAAAGTAATAGGACACCAACCGTATATGTTTAAAATTTTCCAGAAATCCGTTAGACATGTTTGAATAATGTTACGGCTTTTCACGCGGCAGGAAGAGACATTCTCTGACGTTTCGAGATAATCATTCAGCCCGTTGTCAAGGAGGCATCCGCCACGTTCGTACGCAGCAGACGACTGTCGTAACATTTTTCAAACACGTCTAACGACCGCGGTAATCTCAAAAGTATCATAGAAGTCCGTTAGTTAATGAATCCAAAACAACAACATCATCTGTAAAGACTAATAGACTGATTGCACAATTTACCTCATATACCGTATTGATTTGGAAAAGATGAAATGGAATTCAAAAGTTCGAGGTCTCCGATTGGAACCTTCTCGCACTTCACGGGTTAATTTTCGCTGAATTCTATCCGCTTTCCTCCTCTGCGGCAGTGACGAGGCACGCTCCGGAAAATGCGATCACCGTGCACGAGCGAGAAATTTATGCGTAAAGCAGTTAGGAGTTACGCAACGGAAACTTGACGGAGCTGTAGGAACACATTCGGTACGCAGAGCATGTCTTTCTCGACCACCCAGTTAACACACACACATGTGAATTCATAAATAGTGTGAGGACATGTCGGTAATCAATCCAAAACATGGTGCTCCAAAAAATTATGCAATTGTGTGAAACGAATGATTGTACAAACGAGAAAGAAAGGAGCAAAGCCAGGAACTACATTTATCTATTTATTTATTTACTTTGACCCTTCAGCGTTATACATGTTATATGTTTATTTTATTTTTGCTGCTATTGGGATTTTTTTTTTTACTCACAGCCTTTGAATACAAAAATCGATTAAATCCGTACCGTAGTTTCCAGTATTTTCTCAAGTTCGTATAGGGGATATATCCTACGGACCTAACTTCAATTAATGAATTCGAAAGTGATATGATAATGTTATGTGTGTAGGCAGTGGCAAACTTTATGTGGAACCTAAACAATTTCAGAGTAGTTTCTTGCCATTTCTTCTTAGCTGTGATTATTGAACTAGTGGCGATAAGCCTTGACAAAAACTATGTCTGTGTACGGTCTATTGATGATAAAAATTGCATTAGAATAAATACAAAATGATAGATCATATAAAACGATTGCAAAATAATAAATAGCAATCGATGCGCTTCATCAAACACACAACCGAATAATAATAAAACAGTGAAACAAAAAGCCGCAAGCAACCACAACATTGATGCAATAAGCAGACCGATTCTCGAAGAAGTATGTATTGTGTCCTGCTCGCCTGCACATTATGGAGCATTAATTCGAAGCTTGTGATTGCTAACCACATGATCGTGCTATAGAAATATTCATCAAGCAGGATCATCATTATTCATGAAAGCAGTTCTTTCCATTATTTCATTGGCTTTAAGTCTGATCGCTTTGATTTATCAATACAACAATAGTAATGTTGCAGACTTGATATTTGCGGAAGCCTTCGAATAGAAGAATTAAACATAATCGCGGTTTTATGGTGTGCGGTAATGAGACATTGCGCAATCCTCCGTAACGAATAAGTATTGCCGTAAACTAGAGAGATGACAACTCATCAACTTTCTTAGTTCCGAGTCGGAGTGAGTTGACGTTTCTGAGGGCACCGAATTCCATTTTACATCGATTAGATTGAACGTTACAAAATTCATAAAACCGAAAAGGGTAAGAGAACGTTTTACGATGAGCTGGTATAGCTTACTGATGAATCGACAGAGACACAGCTGATCGCGAAAATATCTCATTACTACTGCCTGAATAATGTAGGTGACATTTCTGGCTTCGGAGAATCAACTATTCCATGTCAGGGTTCCCAGATGTTGGACTCATGTCGACCTTCTTTAGCTTTAATATTTTCAGGGACATCATCACAAAGTTGGCTTTTAACGTCATCACGGATATCGCTCGAAGGATTAAAGGATACACATCCGGTTAAAGGAAAAGATAAACGATCAAAATACTTTGACTTTTGGCAACAATTATAGGGCTGACTATAAATTTAAAAATACCTTAGAACGTTTATTATTTAAACGTGTTTTAAACCAAACCAAACGCTAACAAAATTTAAAGAGATGTTGTATTTTACCTTCATAAATGTATAATTTTATCAGAAAGAATGTCCTTTAATCTTTAGTTGACTGTACGTGGTTGGTGCTGTTACATTGTGAAATTCCAGATCCTTTAAAAGCTCCTACTATAGATGTTCTAAATATTTCGATAGATTAGTTCTAGATTGCGCTAGTTTCTATAATACCGAATATTACAGCAGCCACAGCCGCTACGTTGGCATCGAAGTATTTGAAGAGTCCTGATTAAAAAACACGTTTCATCTCTCCTTTCATATTTAAATAAAATCCTTTCATATTTTTAAGATATTACTTCTTACCGAACGTTGCGACGCATTACGACTTACGACGCGATCTCGCCACGATTGTTTGTATCATAAAGTCCGCCCCACGGAGGATATCTCTATCCTCCGTGGTCCGCCCTCTTCCCACCGGCGCATCCAGGAGGTAAATTTGGACGGTGGGGTCCCTATCCCGGTTTTGTGCATAGCCAACTCGCCAACCACCCGCGTGCCCGCCGTCTGCTTTACCTCTTTATTGTTATTTTATAGAGATTTTTTATTTGTTATGATAACTCAAAATCACCTTTAAGTTTATTCTTGGAATCGACCAAGAAAGATTTCCCAAAATTACAACCGAAACTCCTATTACAACTTGAATGCAGCACATTATAGTGAATACTTGTAAACGTTTGTGTGTTACTTTAATCATCACAAAAACTCGAGCTAAGATATATTACCAGTCATTAAACATCCAAGCTGAAGAGAGTAAAGCTGATGAACGTAAATGAAGGGAAACGAAAGCAACGGAAATGATGATGATCATTCCGTGCCATGTTATACATGATTCTGTAATGCCTTCCAATTAACTCAACTTTATAGTAATCTGTCAGTTCACCACTCACCAAGCTTCTATTAAAAATAGCGACCAACACTTCCCACGCATGTAGAATTACGTCAGCATCTGGAATGACACGAGGGGGCAGCGTTCTCAAAATGTTTGTCACAGTGACACATCAAAACTGTTCTTAAATAAATTGCCCTGACGTGCCAGAAAAGACCAAATGTCCAATTCAACAGGCCCGATATTTTCACCAGCATAGACGCTATGTTTGAAGTACTTTTAGGAGTCGTCAATAAAAATTGCGGGTTTGAATTATGCAGGGCTATCAAACGTCAGATTTTACCCTGAAGGGTTTTTAGTGGCATGTGAAGGTTTTTTTATATATCAGGCTTTTTAAATTCTCCCATAACACGGGTCGTCTTAAAGTGCATTTCTCGGACTTGTTTTATTTTAACATATACCTCTGAGCTTCTTTTCTTTCAGGAGCCTGCACGTTGGCTCCAAACTAAAAGCCGATCTCATAAATTGCATCCACACAACGTAATATCCAAATTGACCAGCAGTCGCCGACTAGCGTCACCTTTTCTGCGACAGTGACATAACCTTTGACATAATGATCCGAACTGTTCGTCTCGCCGTCGCCGGCTATACGAGCTCCCTCAGCATCGCCGCCCCCGCCTTGATGGGTGAGATCATCAAGGACCACAGATAGCGACATCATGCAAAGATTCTGTCTTTAGCAATGTTCTGGTCTGTATCCATTTGGGATAAAGAAATTTCACATTAAATAAGTCGGATGTTATTAAAACTAGTTGAAATGGGGACAGATAGTATAGTATAGGCCCACTTATTATAGTCTCAAGGATTATATCAAGCTTTTCAACCATTTTAAAGAACATGAGTATGTACTTGTTAATATTTTTAGCATGATCGTAAGATTATATTATCCAAGCAGCGTACTAATTGTTAGTTACAACATCGCGTCAAATTACATTAGACGAACACATAAATTTATATCTCAGTAACTACTAGACACTTTCAAGATTTTTTTAATTTTTCGTCTTAAAAAACTATGAGGTTTGCGCTGGCAAAATTAATGTGTTGTTTTACTTACCGATTACTATTGTTACGAAATTCGAAGGAACCATTTGGCGCACTTTGGTAGTGTATCAGCGCTATGTCTTCGCAGCGGGGCGCGCTCGTAACACTATTATCTACATTCAGGAGCCGTATGCTCGACTAGCAGTGCCAACCGCGCTGCATGCCGTTACAGTGTTCCACCATATTTGAATGGATCTGTATCGCACATTATTATATTATATTATTATTATTAACCGTGTCCCAAATTGGCGGCCGTGGACAGGAAAACGTAGTGTGGGAAAACCACCCGCCAGATGGGACGACGACATCAAGTGCGTCGGGGGAAAACAGTGGCCGGGAGGACTGGAGAACGCTGAGGTGCGGGAGGAGTGGAGGAAAATTGGAGAGGCGTATGTCCAGCAGTGGACGCAAACACGCTGACCGACTGACTGACACATAAAAAACCATACAATGTTACTAGGAGAAATTAAAAAGTTAATCACGAAAGCGCAGCGGAGTACATATGTGGTAAATAAATAAGACGAAACAATGTAGGGCATGCACTTGGGGCAAAAGCGGGTCATTTGGGCGAATTGCAAGTCACTCGGTCCAGCCGCCGACGCCGGCGCGACGTCGCTTGTGCAACGTGCAGCCTCGCCACCACCGCCTCCACCGCCGCCACCGCCGCACCCGCCGCGCCGGCCAACCTCTCAAATCGCGGTGTCCTTGGCGAATAATGGCTTATGTAACGCTGTCGCAAGTGAAGCGTGCCGGAATGCATCGGCGAAAGCAGTCGGTGAACATCGGCGGCAATGGGAGCGCTGACGGTCGGACCTTCGGGATGGTTTCCAGGTCGATGAAGAGTACGAAATTGTGGGGAAACTAATTGCCTATTTGAAGATGCAACCCCCTAATCTAATTCATATGAGAAGACAATGTAAACCTTTAAATTTGGACTGGAATGAAGAGTGTTCGTATGTTGTAAACGAATTAGACCATAATGAACGAAGATTAGGGGCAATTACTATTTATTAAAATAAAAGTTAGAAAACATAACCGGTTCCTTATACATTTGACTGAAGCCATTAAAGATGTAGGTGGAGTACCTTAAGATTTAAAATATAAAAGTTTGATGCTCGCAGTTTTACATTATCAATTACAAGATTCGTAAATCTTTAAAATTTGATATTTGAATACTGAAACCTTGGCATTCGACTGATACAAGAGACATATGGAGGCATCAGTGTTCATACATGAGTATCTCTTCTGCTGATTTCGTAAAATATTACCAGACACATTGATAATTCCACCCCACCAAAAATAGCGTTTCCACACCTGCTTTCTCTCTAACCGTGAACCGCGCGGATGACACGGTGGCCCGGTGCCCTGCGTGACGCCACAGCGTCACCACCGCCGAGGGAGCGCTGTTGTGGTCCGAAAGCAGGTCATGTTTTGTATCGCGCCACGGTCGCCGGTCGCTGCGCCCGCGCCATTATATAACCTCAACAACCTCGCCGCGGGCCAAGTTTTGACATTCGAGCGAGTCGCGTTGCCACAGCGGGCGCGTTCGGCCTGGCTGCTCCGTACTGTACCGGATGGAAAGGAACATGAAATAGCGTTTTCGCTACCAGAACGATAGTTCTGTGCACGAATACCCGTTTAGAAATCGTATTCTGCTCCACCTCGCCGACATAGAACATAGAAATAGGACAATTTTTGTCAACTGTTACTTATAGGTCAACCATGAAACCACATGCAATTAGGTGTGAAATTTTGATTTAATACTTAGGTGCGCTATTATCGATATTTATATTGTTTGTTTATAGGCCAATCTAGTGAGGTTAGAATGATTGTCGATCATGAAATGTCATTTATCTCTGTTCTTTTTATGATTTTATGATTGGACTGGAGCACTCGTTTAACTTCTTATTTTGTTTTCAATGTATTATAAAATATTTTTTTATTTGAATGTAGACAACTATTTGTAATGGGCATTCAATAGGATTCAAGTTCACTACTGACCGAGCGAAGAGCGCAGGTCGAGCTTTGCGTCTCCGTTTCAGATTGGACAAAAAATGCTTTCATATGTCAGACTGTTCTCCACTGCAGGTCGCAGATCTCAAACGATTCTCGTGAATTATTTAAGTCGAGCCAGTTTTTGTTTTATTTTTTATTTTAAAAAATGTTCGAATATGTCAAATCTCGCGCGAGTCTGTCATTTTGATGACAGACTCGCGTCTACAACTCAGAGAGCCCCTAGTTAATAATGAGATATATATTTTCATCTGTCCTCTAATAAATAGAACGGAACAGCTTAGAGACGAGCTGCCCGAACAAACCTACAAAAGCACCACCACCGTTCCGTCAATCAAAACCAGATATTTTGCACGCCCGCCTCGTGCCTCGGGCACTACTCGGCGCGGTCAGCTGTTGCATGTGGATCCACTATTGAGATACTGGTGTGGCAATTTTAAGTCCGATTGCAATTTCGAAACGGTACACATGTTGTGATAGTTAACACATCAGATGGGTCTCCGATTGCGAATTCACAACAAGCAATAAGAGCACAAAAGCCTCACGAAAGACAAGAGAGAAAATAATTGTATCCTCACTTGCGTATAAAAAACCTTTTTATATTATTTTGATCTGGCCGAATATAATTTACACAGAGAAGGATCGATTCAGGTTTTTTTTTATTGGAATACCATATTGCTACGATTCCATTTAGGGCTTCCATTACTAGAATTGCTGTACGGACAAGCGGATATTTGATTACGGAACCCTTTTTTGAGGCGTCGAGTGCAGCATGTATCTCTCTGGTTTCTGGGGGTTTTAGACTGGCGCTTGTTTTATATGAAGCTCGAAAAATATATTTCGTGACCATTAGGGCCCGCAGTTTCATTTCAGGAAAGAACTGCAGAAGAGCTGCAAAACATACTGTCAAGTTAGAGGAATACACACGCTTTCGGGAACAATCTGTTTAGACGGGTTCGCCCCAGCTGCTAGATGGGGTCGCCCCAAAAGCTAGATGGGGATGTCCCAGCTGTTATATGGGTTCGCCCCGGTGGTTGCTAGATGGAGCAAACTTACGCTAGACCTTGACAATGCGTATACGTATTGTTGCTTCTATAATGACGAAAACTGCTTTTGACTTGCAGTCATATCATTAATTAATGAACCGGCAGTATTACAGTCGCCAACGAAAACGTAGTTTGGAATTCAATTGATAACCACTACTTCAGCCAATGTAACATCAGTCAATCAATATCTGTCTCGTACAATTTTGTGGGCAGCATAATTTCCTGATTTTACGGGACTACCTCAAGCCGCTGATTTTCGAAAGTTTGGAACAGTCTTATTGCATGGTATTTCCCCCAAATTACGACCTGGGCTCCTTCAAACGTGGTGTGAAGCTTAGATGAAAAAGGGTGTGAAGAAGCACATGACCGGCCAACATGGTTTTCGAAGCCCCCCTGAATATTCAAAAACGCATGGGCGTCGTCGGGCACTTTAATAGTTCCTGGCGTACGCCATATCCCGCGCTTAACATAAAATAACAATAATTACAAATGAGGGATACCGATCGATCGCTACACCTTTAAAAAGACTGATCTCTGCTAAATATCTCAGCTACAGCTACCAAGCAGCTACGCTAAACGTTCCGATCCCGCCATTTCTAAGCAAACTGAGCTGGTCGCGTTGGGTAAGCAGCTTTCTGAAGCGTAAAGACAAAACACGCTCGCGCTACGAGCAAACATTACGCCGCGGTGGAGCACTCGAGCGGTGACGCCAGTCACGTTGGGTAATACGTGCCGATGATACGGAGTTATGTCAGCGCACGTGTGCCGTACTTGGGCGATCGATCGACTTTTATGAGCACTGGACTCGTTGCTGATGCACGTCTGGGAGCACGATGAAGTAACTTGTAATTATTAAAGAATTGTCAAGTCAGTATAACTGACCTTGGTAAACTAACAGACACGTTTCCAGCTACCATTATTTTACCAAGCAAGAAATTAAAGCGTTTCATTGCCAACAGGAACCAAGCCTCAACCCTCTTTCTGTTGCAAATGTATGATATTCTCGACAGGATGAGCGATGTTGATTGCTTAGCAGAAGACGCTAGCCAGATACACCAGATACACCGGTCCCCCGACCACAAGCCCGGCTGAAGTTGAGGAGGCCTCGTTGTCATGCTCGAGAAAACCCTGAGAGGAGTTTCCGGAGAGGGTCTCCATAACCTCGTCGAGCGTGTGCAGGCAACGTTCCACAGGTTCACTGCAGCTTCGACCCTCCGAGTATAGTTCTACGTGGTGACGACAATATTCGAATTCACGGATTCGACCTAACGCCTTAACTTTGGGTAATATATTGAAGACAAAGATAGCCTTTAAAAAACCGGCCAAGTGCTAGTCGGACTCGCACACGAAGCGTTCCGTATCATCGTACAAGATTTAATATAAAAAAATCAATCAAATACACACTCTGTGAAAATTTCAGCTGCCTACCTATTAAGGTTCATGAGATACAGCCCTGTGACCGACGGACGGACAACGGAGGCTTAGTAATAGGGTTCCGTTGGCACCCTTTGCGTACGGAACACTAAAAAGCTCCGAGTCCTAAATATAGTACTTCACGCTGGACTAAAAACGGAAGCTCTACAAAGCGAAGATATGGTCTTGCGTGGAGTATTGTTCTCTCTTGCATGGTCAGTATTGTCTTCATTTCATGGCAATCAAATAAAGAAGGCAACGCAAGATTCAAGATTGTTCCAGTGCATTTTTGTAAATCAGTCCTAGTTATCGTGCAGCAGGCGACCAATTTGTCCAAGTTCTCTTCCGCGCGGAAGCGGCGACGGCGCGCGCCTCCGAACTGTCAAAGCCAACAGCAGCAGTCGCCAGTGCGTTGCGTCACGGCGAAGACGCCGGCGCCGGTAGAGCACTGGGATTGGCGCTCCCCGATCGGTGTCAAAGTCAGAAATCACGCCGGAGACGCGAAATGCTGGACCATTTCCGCACTCCTCGGTTCTGCATCAACGCGTCTCCATCCGACGACAATCGGCTGCAACTTGAGCTATAACACGCCCGCCTCGGTTGCCCAGGGGCGCGACGCCTCGGCGGTCGATTATCTAGGTAAAGCAACCTTGGGCGGGTTCGGGTTCTGGATGGGTGACCGTTTTCGACAGTTGAGTCTGGCCCCCTTTCTTACTATACATTGTGGTAGGGTAAATCCCGAGCGGGTTGGTTCCATCGAATGAAATGAAAGATGGTCGAAGCGGCAATTAAAATGGCCCGTGTCTTCAATCCAGTTGGATTGGGTCCGGGAAAGATCCGGGGTAGCGCTTGGTTCCTATGTGGAGTGTTGGGCTAACAACATGGCAGAAGGTGTGCTCATCGCTATCCAGTTCCATAAATATATATATATATATATATATATTTAAGTTTAAATAACAAAACTGAGTTCATCTTATAATTGATCCTAAGCAGCGGTTTGTTAGGCTTCTATTAAGAACTGTACACGGATGCACTAGGCACTAGGTGCCACCACAAGACCTTATCTTTTCTGAGTGCGGGCACCGCCTAAATTGTGAGACGGTTATAAAGAAAATCACTTACATTCAAGAATCAAGCATATTCAAAGATATATTACATATAAAGTTTGCATTTGGTTAGGCCTCATTAACAATGGTCTGAGTCTCGGTACCTAATATTTCTGATCAAGTTTTTTTTATATTAAGCGCGGCATTTGGCGGACCCCAGGACCTTACTAAGAGGTGCCCGATGACGCCTATGAGCTTTCGAACTTGAACGGGGGCTTCGAAAACAATGCCGGTCGGCCAGGTTTAGTTTACCAACCCATCTAATAGATCTAGAGGATCGGTTAGGTTCTTATTTTCGGAAAATCGCCAGTAAATGCGTGCATTCCCTCCCTATTGCACTTTGAGCGATGGTTGAAAGGAGACGGAGAAACAGCCGAAATAATTATGTTGGGATCCAGTCGAATGGATCCCTATTATCTCTGCCTACTCCTCCGGAGAAACTGCATAATGGTATGATATGGAATGTATTCAATGAAGGCTTCAACATTGCATACAGACGAAGAACCTACAAGCTCGCATTGTTATCAGTGTTCACTGTCCATTGCATTCGACGCTAGACTATGACTTAACTCTGACATCACGCCAAGCTCACGCTTACTCAATAAATGGAAATGCCCGTTCTATTGCAGATTGCTTAATCTCAAGCGGTTTTTTTGTATTGGTGATTCATCAGCACTCCATTTGCCAGCTGACAAATTTAGGTAAAAATTAAATGTTGAAAAACACTTTGTAGGTCAGTAGGCGTTGCAATGTCATGTCCCAAACACAACATCATAAACGTAACCATTAAACCCGTTATTCAAAACACAGCAAGATAGTATCGCGAAATCGCCGATCGCCGTAGACGGCCAAGATATTATCTCTAGGAAATTTAGCAGGTCTCTGGGTCACACAACTCACAGGCGCCGATTACGCAACCAAACATAATATTTAATCCAAACATGACCGGAAGGGCAAACCCGTTTCGAGATAAAGGACGCCATTAAGAATTTCAATGCGAAACATACTATATTAAAGAATACCCAAATAGTACTGTTCCGCAACTTTGACAATGTTATATTTTGTCCCGCGTAAGTATTGAAACAGTGATTTAGCAATGTTATCATTTTACCGGCAACTGAAACGAAATTAGAGATACGATATCAGACGGACACTTTTAACACCTAAAAGACGCGCTAATAGACGAATTTACGTTGAGTATCGTAACTGAAACTCTGTTCAATGGAGCATTTTGTCGTGGCCGTTTTTTGGGCTTAGGCTTGTTCTGTACATTCCAAGCTAGCCAACTGAGTGAGCACAGATCCTCTCTTACGACATGAAGCAGTTGTGCCATATTCTCCCATGCATGTGCCGGAGCCCGTACGGCACAGTTCCCGAACCGCATAACTCCTCCGACCGAGACGTAGCCTATCGAGTGTGCCTATTGCTGTGCCTAGACTGGTGCGAGGGACGACGTGAAAGCGGTTCTTCCTGTCCGGTGGGTTACAGACGTTACCACATCGCGGAACTAACCGCACAATGCACTGTTCGCCCACACCGCAGCCGCACCGTGTCTGCTGCACCACCGCCGTCGTAGACTGTCCCTTGTTGCGTCATGGCGTTGATGACTAATTTTGCATTTCAGTCAATTCATTTCCAGTGACATGTTCTCTCATTTGGATCTCGTCTTCATACTGAAGATGATTTTCGGCAATTGCGATCTAACTTGCAGAACAGTTTCGTCGGCGTCTGATTTATTATTACAATGATTTACATCAGTGAATTTTATGATAGATTTGTATTCATGGAACTGAGCGTAGATGGTTAATAATTGTGCAAACCGTGTTGGGCAATGACAAGAAATTTGGTGATTAATACAAGCAGCCTTTTATGAGAACGGCTGCATAGAAAACACGGATAACTTCACGGGCGGGCGTTGCCCTACGTAGGTAGGTAGGTACGTCTAAGTAGGAATGGGGATCTAAACCATGGGGTGACCCAGATTGTCAACGATAATTCACATTTTCATTTCTGCTAAGAAAAAAGTAGGGTACGGTAGCTGGGATTCGAACCCGCGGTCTCCGAAACCAGAAACTACATTCGATAGCGACTAGGCTAATGTTTCTCAAGTTGTAAAGCAATCAGAAATACAAACTCCAGACATTTGTTTTTTTGAAGAGTTAGTGATTGTAATGGATTTTCCAGTATTTATTTCGTTTTCTACTAAATTAATCATATGGATGATGGTTCTTGTATGGTTGCGCGGGACAATGAGCTCAGTTGTCATTGTCGTTCTGAGATGTTTCCATCGGGAATGCGGTGAGATGGGCTAATATCATGAAACCAGACGTGACGATTGCCATCAAGTGGATAACATAAAATAGCGGTCGTTGGTTCTTAAACTCTAAACGGGAGGAACTCTAACGGCACGCTCACAGTAGGGGTAAGATATCCTGGACGACTGGACTGTTATAAATATATTGTCAAATTGAAATCCAAACAGCGAGCGTACAGGATCAAGTCGAATAGTGTGAGGCAGAGTCGATGGGAGTCGCGGCATGCGGGATGGTGGCTCGTGCTGCGGTGCAATGAAAGTGAACGTCGCTGCCGACACGCGGCTGCGCGCGCACATGGCGCCTTGTGTTGCCATGACGACGCTCCGCAGTGGGTCATCGTGCGCCGACACGAGCACGTGACCTAAGTCTCTGTTGACTCGTTGGGAGTTTCGCGAGAGTAAAAAGTACAAGTGTAAAAATGATCACAACGTGTTCTAACATTACGTGTATGTACACAACAATTTGTACACAAGGTCGGCACGAGTGTGAGATAATTGATTATTTTTCATCACGCAGAATGCTCACCGACGGCGACTCGCAGAAAAAAACCTGACTGTGGATTTCGAAAAGCTCTTTGGTATTGTTACAAGATCGTTAAAATTGTTGGCTCAGTTGATAACAATAGTTC
Source organism: Incurvaria masculella (assembly GCA_946894095.1). Lineage (NCBI taxonomy): Eukaryota > Metazoa > Arthropoda > Insecta > Lepidoptera > Incurvariidae > Incurvaria > Incurvaria masculella. The sequence continues at coordinate 17,154,555 of OX335661.1, read as the reverse complement.
AAACGTCACTTCACAATTACGTACAAGATGCAAAACAACGGCCGGCGACTTGGAAAAGACCGGAATTCTAACAAATGCAAGACCATTGGATCTACCGGTAAGACTATGAGCTCTGTTATTGGACAGTTATGAGGTAGTGATGATGTGCGCGAACTTCAAATGGAGTACAAATAAAAAAATCGTTTTTCACATATTGAATTGCTAATTTCAATATGTGAGTCGGTGTGTCCGTGCTAACACTCCTCATGAGGCTTGCAGCATTTAGAGGTCAGCTCTCGCTCAGGTCAGGTGAATTTGCAAAGCAGCTAGAAGCCGTGGATGCTGTGCACTCTCCCTTTGGATCCCTGGAGTCGCGGAGGTCAGGGAGACCCAGAGAAACAGGATATAACAGACCGCTCTTGGAGATTAGGATAGCTCTAGGCGCGTTAGTAAGAGGCCCGAACCTCGCGAGAACCATTGGCCCTGGTCTCACCGGCGAATAGTCTGTAGGTGAACTCAGCAGCGATCCGTATGGTATCCCTATTTTCCTGACACCCAGGGGCCTTTCCGTGTTTCGCGTCTGCCGTGCAGCCGTGCCCACTAAAAGCTTTTGAGAACGATTCGTTCCTCGAATTAATTTCTCGAGAAAATCTCATAAAATAAAATGGCATACATAATAAAAGTTTACTGGAACATCCTCGTTCTTACTTTTATGTGAACGCGCCGTAAAGTATGCGGACGAACGAGCAGAGTACATAAAGCATGCTCGCATCAATAGAAGCTTCTTTCGTGATAGAAGAGGGATCCGTTCGCTGAACAGCCAAGTGCCGTGAAAACGCTGCGTGAGCTCTCACTGGATACGGGCTCAATTGATTCTGGCCTACAATGTACTCTGCTTATTCCATTGTTATCCGTCGTGCAATGCAACATAATATACGAATGCTGACGAGTACTTTTGCAACAGCCTCGCCAATTTGGATGTTCTTATAACATTTGCAACCAGACCGAACTTCAAACTAATTTTCACCGCATAAATTCAATGAAACTTTGTTGAAAACTTTTGAGAGATACAATGGAATGAAGGTAACACAAATTAAAAAAACAATGGATTTGCAAGGAACAAAATCTGTAAATTTAATGTTGAATTTGTAATTGTTTTGCTTTGGACTAATTTTGACATTTCATGGATTTATTAAATTTTTTTTATTTTTTTTATCTCCCTTTTATATTACAATCTGTCGCATATTTGGACATTCAGTAATAGTTATGTGAATTGTTAGTGTTGGCTTTCTAGGATTGCTTCCAGTGAAGCAACCTAATAGTTTACAAAGGTTAAGGGATCATCTTGTTATGAGGTCTTGAGGAATTCTCCTCTTCAATCGGCGATATGTGGGCTTTTCATCCATCAGGTGGGTAGCCAGGAAGTTTGGGTGAGTTCTAATGCGCTCTTTATATCGTTGTGTTAGTTTTTTTGCCTCTTCTGTGACTGTAGGGATAGATAAGTCATCGTGCAGTAAGTTATTTGTGATGTACCAGGGCGCATCCACAATTATTCTGAGCATTTTTGACTGAAACCTTTGCAAAATTGCAATATTTGATTTGGAGGCTGTACCCCAGAGCTGGATACCATAGGTCCAGATTGGCTTTATTATACTTTTGTACAGCATTAACTTTGCTTCTAGTGACAGTTGAGAATTGCGGCCCAGCATCCAATATAGGTTCCGTAATTGCAGGCTTAGTTGTTTTCTTTTAGTAAAAATGTGCTTTTGCCAGGTGCATCGTGTATAGATAATATTTTTACTGATAGTGAAGTCCATGGATCAAAGGTATTTACAGGTATACAGTCAGACCATTATGCCCAGTTGATAACTGTAAAAAATGAATGCAAAATGAATGTCACACATTCATTCAAAGTGACAAGAACTGTAAATAAGCATAGAATTGAATCCTTAAATATGGACTTGAATACTGAATTTGGTAAGGTTTCTGAAAAAATCTCTTTTAAACAGTTTTTTAATACCTTCATGAATTATGTAAATATGCATATGCCACTAAAACGCATAAAAATATCGAACAAAAAAAAGTTTGCAGAGTGGGCTACACGTGGTATCATGGTTTCAAAGGAAAAATTATTTCTATTGTATGATTTATTGAAGTTAAACAAAAGTACAGACCTTAAGTCATATGTATCTCTCTACAGCAAAGTTTTTAAAAAGGTCACAATTAGGGCAAAACAGTTGTTTTTAAGGGACAGAATACTAAATTCCGAAAACAAGATTAAAATGGCCTGGAGTATAATCAAAGAAGAAACGGGCAAAGCACCTATTATTGAAAATACTCAACTCAAATTAAAAATTGGGGCAGACATTGTATCTGATGGTTGTAAGATTGCAAATTACTTCAATAAATACTTCACTTCAGTGGCTAAAACCTCAACAAATAAAATTGACTCCAACACACAGTTAGCATTAAATCACCTGCAGGATTATACAGCACGTAGCACTGCATCAGTTACTTTCGGTCCTGTCACATACTTAGAAGTTAAAAACATTCTTAGAGACCTTAAGTCTAAACGTTCTCAAGATCTTTGGAATATTTCCCCCAAATTACTAAAGTCACTAACAGGTGTCATAAATCCTCTAAAACAAGTTATAAATCAATGTCTAGAAAATGGCACATTTCCCGATTCCCTCAAAATAGCAAAGGTCATACCATTATATAAAAAAGGATGTCACAATAATGTTGAGAATTACCGTCCGGTCTCCTTACTACCAGTTTTCAGCAAGGTTTTTGAAAAAGTTATGAAAAAACGTTTGACTCACTTCTTCACTAAACACGATCTACTAAATTTCAGACAATTTGGATTTCGCAAAGGTAAGTCAACAGGAGATGCCATTGCATCTATGATAAAAACTTTATTAACATCTTTGGATGATTCTCAGCACACATATGGCATTTTCTGTGACTTATCAAAGGCATTTGACTGTGTAAGACATGATATATTGTTATTAAAATTAGAGTATTATGGAGTAAGAGAAAAAGAGCTACGTTTATGTGAAACATACCTAGAAAACAGAAAACAAATATGTGAGGTCAGTGGTATGAAATCGGATGTTGACCCTGTTACAATAGGAGTACCGCAAGGCTCTATCCTTGGTCCATTATTCTTTCTGATTTATGTGAATGACATTTCCGGTTCAATCGGGCAAGACATAGAACTAGTTATGTTTGCAGATGACATCTCAGTAGTTTTGAAAAACAAAAATATAATTGAACTACGGGAGGTTTTCTTGTCAGTAATTAAGTCGCTCACATCATGGTTTGAACACAATAATCTATTGTTAAATACTAATAAAACGAATGTAATGCATTTTGTTCTTGGGGCACATAGGCGTAAAAATAATGAAGACGTAACCAATACTGTAGAGGAATTATCGTTAAACATGGCTAATGAATTAACTTTTCTGGGATTAATAATTGACAATAGATTCTGCTGGAAACCCCACATAGACAGTCTTGCTGGTAAACTGAGCTCAGCCTGTTATGCCATTAAAAAAATCAAGGAACTCTGTGGCACGCAAGCTGCAAAAACTGTCTACTTTGCTTACTTCGATAGTCTCATGTTGTATGGACTAATGTTTTGGGGAAATGCAGCAGAAGCAAATAGAATATTTGTCTTGCAAAAAAGAGCCTTGCGTTGTATTCTTAGCATGAAAGCTATAGATTCTTGTAGGAATGTATTCAGCGAAATAGGAATTATGACCCTACCTAGCGCATATGTGTATCAAAATATCTGCCATGCTAGGAAATATAAGCACCATAATACCTTAAATGCTGATGTACATGACTACGATACTAGACATAAAACTGATTTACATAATGTTAAGCATAGGTCATGAAAATTTTCAAAAAGTTTTATATGCAATAGTATTAGGTTATACAACAAAATTCCAGAGGAGATTAGGAAATTAGGAGATAAATGTTTTAAGAGCAAATTGAAATCAGTATTAATAAAAAAAAGCTACTACACTATCCAGGAAGCCTTATTAGATAGAAAACTTGTTTAAATTAAAGCTCATGACTACATACTTGACCGGGTACCTAACACGGTACTACCAAATTTTTTTTATTTTTTTTTTATTATTATTATTATTTTCTATTATTATTATTTTCTCTGACATGGGTACTACATTGTAGTATGAATTTGTTTATTTACTAACTTATATTTAATTTGATATTACCTTGTATCAAAAATGACGATGGCTTTTTACACCTGAATAATTTAGATCATAATTCCTATTAATTTAGAATAAGATGTCATTATAGTAGTCAAGAGTTTGCTCCTCACCAATGTATATAATGTTCTTATAATAATGTTCTTTGTGAGCAGTAGTAATCAATCAATCACTGTAAACTAGTTTGTAAGTATCACTGGAAAAAATAATAATACAATGACCAACCTGACGAAGTTTCTTGTCGGCTCTTCTTCGCCAGAAGTAATCGAACCGACAGGAAAAAAAAATGACGAATCCGAGTGTGTAATATACATCTATTGGAGGAAATAAAGAAACTGAAACTGAAACTGAAACTGAAACTAGATGAAGACCAAGGTATCTAACATCATTGGCTTGAGGTATCTGAACACCGTTGAGGGTTACGGGTGGGCATGTGTCATGTCTCAGCGTAAATGTGACATGTACAGATTTGGTTTCGTTTGCGCGTATTCTCCACTTTTTCAGCCATTTTGCGATTTCGTCCAGGTGACTTTGAAGCATGACTGAAGCAACTTTTGGATTAGGGTGCGAGGCAAGGACTGCAGTATCATCAGCAAATGTCCCAGTTGTGGTGTTAGTCGTGGTAGGAAGATCATAGGTGTACAAGAGGTATAATATGGGTCCCAGGACACTGCATTGTGGGACTCCAGCTCGAATAATATTTAAATTAGTGATTGCATCTCCATATTTTACCATAAAGTGTCTATTTTCGAGGTACGATTTCAGGATCATAAAACAGCTATTAGGAAGATTTGATTTGATTTTGAAAAGGAGGCCCTCATGCCAGACCCGATCGAATGCCTGTGAGATGTCAAGAAAGACTGCGGAACAATACTCTTTGGTTTCAAAGGTGTGATAAATTTGTTCAATCAGTCTGTGGACTTGGTCAATAGTTCCATGCTTTTTCCTGAATCCAAATTGGTGTGACGGTATCATTTCTTTTTTATTAATAATTGGCATGAGTCTAGACAATAAGAGTCGTTCTAGCACTTTTGCGGCGATGGGGAGCAGGCTTATCGGCCTATAAGATTTTGGGTCATGGGCACTTTTCCCTTGTTTCAGAACCATCATTATCTGAGAAACTTTCCACTGTGGTGGGAAGTATTTTAGTCTTAGCACAGCATTATAGATTTGCATTAAGAGTGTAAGTAAGTGATTAAGTCATACCCTGGAGCTTTCTTGGGATCTATGAATTTAATACCTGTCTTTACTTCATCCGCTGTAAATGTTTTAAGATCATCTGTGTCAGAGGTAGTTTTAAGAAAATTGGTAATATGCTCTTCATCACTTTCTGGACCCTCAGGGGGATGTGGGGTAAACACTTCAGATAAATGGGTGGCAAAAGTTGTGGCTTTTTCTGAGTCGCTTCTGGCCCAAGTATTATCTTTTTGTCGTATCGGGGGTTGATGCACAGATGGACGTTTCAGCGTTTTTGTTGCCTTCCACAGCGAATAATCAGTTGCAGCCGTAGCACTAAGATTTCGTAGATAGTTTTGTGTGCCATCTGTCTTTTCTTTTTCAAGCATTTTCTTCAGTTGTTTTGTCAAGTAGTTGAGTTTTGTCTTAAGTGTAGGATGTCTTGTTTGTTGCCATTGTTTTCGTAGTTTCCTTTTTTCGGCTACCTTGTCGGCAATGGCTTTTGAGAAGTTTAGGATGGGATCTTTTGTTTGTGTTATGGGTGTTGAAGCCCAAGAAGCATTTTGGACTTCAGTGGTAAAGAGTTCCACAGCATCTGTGATCTCGGCCTCAGTTTTTAAGCTGACTTTGGTGCTTAGGTATGTTTCAAAGTAATTACGAAAACACTGCCAGTCCGTTTTTTTGTTATGTAGGATACACTTTTCAAGCTTATTCAGTATTTGGTTACTAATAGTTATTAGCACCGGAGAGTGGTCAGATGAGAGGTCAAAGCATGATGTCGCTTTGATAACTGAGCTTGGTATATTCTTAATAACGCAAAAGTCTAACAAATCAGGCAGCCTTTTGCGGTCAGTTGGCCAGTACGTTGGTTCCCGTGATGACACTATGTTTAAACCCAGCTGATTTATTGCACTCAGTAGTTGGCGTCCTTTCTGGAGAGTTATTCTGGATCCCCAATGCACGTGTTTAGCATTATAATCTCCGCCCACTACAAATCGCATTCCCAGCGTCCTGAAGAATGCTGTATATTGGTCAGACTTAATGGAGTGTTTTGGTGGGCAGTAAATAGCTGAGAATGTGATTGGACCAGAATGTTCTTCTACAATTACATTGGTGGCTTGGATATAAGGCTCACAGAACCCATTGCTTTCATATTGTTTTATACTAGCTTTGACAATCACTGCTGAACCGCCATGGGCTTGACCGTCTGGGTGCAATGTATGATAGATGTTATAGTGCGGGATTTTTACGAAGCTTTTATTTGTGAAATGAGATTTAATGATGGATTTATTAAGTGTTAAAAAAAATGTGCACGTTACCATTATGCAGAATACATTAATTTCCAAACATCAAAGTCAGAGAACAAAAATCACGCATGGTCAGTTAATTCCAAAAACTTGCACTCCTAGATTCTATTTTTTATTTCCACAGGAGAGAGACAAGCCTCGTTATAAGAATATTCGTCATACAAGGTCCTATCTCTTCTAAACCCTAAGTTAACGTCTTCACTTGTCATAACTCATTTTTCACTGGGTAGGTCGCTTGAAATTGGAATATGCACTTACATCGAACGAAAGATAAGCGAGAGGCTCAAAACATACAATCTTCTCCGAGAAACTGGCAAACCTCACATATATCATCAGCTCCTATATTCAAGAAGGGAACGAGTGTGCCGACTGTACCACAGACCTTTATCAAGCTCGGGTATATTTATTATGTCAAGATTGCTTCCGACTGCCGCACCGTTCACTTTAGCCGCAGAGCTGTATATGTACTCGGGTAATTAGATGATATCTGTCAAGTCGGCGGCCGCGGTAGAGGCGGCCGCGGCGACGACGGTGGCGTGGCGCAGCGCATGGCGCCAGGAAACTCTCTATCTTATCTTATTGTGGCCAGCAACAGTCACACTTGACTAGCAGCTCTACGGGTAGAGTAGAACCGACGCGGTAGCACCGGTGCTGACCAGTGGGAATCCTATCCGATCACTAAATAAATAGAGTCGTTTATGCCTAAAATAGACGGAATCACAGAAGACTGATGTACCATGGTCGATAATAGCTTGTCGCTCCCTTATTTAATATTTGGAAAACTAAAGTTAAACGGCGAGTACACCATACATTGATACATTTAACATAAATGATAACAACATCTTTAATTGTTGTTTAAGATGCGGTGCTCACCCCGTCGAAGTAGTGGCGCTGCAGAGGTCATGAGCATATGGGTCTGAGATAGGATCCTAGGGAGCTCACTGGTTGGAGCGGCGTCGCGGGTTGGTGTTGGCTAGCCGAAGAATGCAACATCACGGCACTCCAACACTCACAAGAGCCCTCAACGTGAGGCACAGTAGCCCGCACCGAAAACACTTACTCAAAATCGCAACCCGCACAAAATAGACGTGTGGTTGGCCTCCCAACAAAATCTAATCTCCTCTCAGTTCGTCCATCTAATTGTGACAGCTCCATAGTCACAGACTAAAAAGTATTCTATATCGGTGCCCAGAGATCCGCGCACCTCAGTCACTAAACTAAACAATCATTGTTAAGACATGGTCCAAAAAGTTATTTTTAAAGTACGCAGACGCTTAGTGACATTTGCATCGCTCATTGTGATGGTCACAACATTCATGTTAACATTAATTCACATGGTTGAAAGTGAATAGGTCATTAAAATGCCTACGATGATAGATACCATTGCTCCATTAATGACTACTATAATGGTAATGATGACCGCGGTAGAGTCGGCGCCGCCCCGACATCGATCGAGGCATAATATTACACTCGAACGCAGGCGCCACAGATAGGATCACTTTCTAACGACCGCCGGGAGACAGGAACTCACCGCTGTAATGCGAGACCTCTCCTCTGTTTCGAACTCGTCATGATAGTGCACAATCATCGCGTAGGAAAGGTAACACTCAGACGATTGTGATTGCATTGATAATTCGGTTTGAATGAGAGCAGTCGCAGCAAAGTTTGATGGATAATTCTTACCGATATTTATATTAAAAATATATTATTTCTTGAGGCGGCTTCAACGAACAAACCTGAAACAATAAAATTAAACATATAAGAAAACTCACTTCAGAAGTTTGAAAGATTTTCGTAGAATTTCTATTACTTGTAAATTTAAAAACGATTAAGGTAATGCTTACACTGTGGACCGACGACCATAAAGGTTTGCTCCAGTATTTGAGGATGAACATCATACTTATGACATACATCATAATTATTAACAATTTTGAAACGTTTAAAAGTACCAAAGAGAGAGGGGGCTAATATTAAGTGGTGCATATTTTATGTGTTAGGAATTCTACAGTGTATTACATATTTTCAATGTGTAGAATATAATACCTCCTTTCATTAATATGGTTAATTTGGAGATGTCTTCCATTATAATATTTAGCCGGTAGCCCTCTAATTAAAAAGATACTAACAAATGTGGTGTATATTTCAAGCGTTCAATGTATAAAGAACAATCGAAATCTTTATTAAATCCACATTAAGAATGTTCGCTTGTTCCATTTCAGATGAGCGAGGAACCGAAGACCACGAGTCTGCGAGGTAGCCGCGGGCACGCCGCGTAACATGCCGCCGTCACCGCAGCTGCCGCACCACGCGCCGCACACCAAGCTGAAGAGGATCAAACCGCCAGACTGGCTCTCTCTCCCCGACCACGCCGCCTACCGACCCTAACAACCGTTAACCATTTCACAACTAGTCTCCACGAAAACCAAAGCAACTGTAGCTCGTAAGGATCAGAACTGTGATAGTCTCGATGGCCTCTAATTTAGATACAGACCCAGGAGAAGTTTCAAAGCCTGCCAACTTTTGATACCATTTCACATCAGTCATATAACGAATATTATTTAAGTTTAGACCGATATAAATAATAAAAAAAGATCATAAAACAATTCAATCTATCACCAGAAAGGTGAACGAAACTGGATAAAACTTCGGCACACACGAAATCCCAGCAAAGTTGGACCCCAATTGAAAACCAACAAAGATTAACGGTAGCAATCGAATGCCACACGAGAAGAATGGGCGTGCACGTTCTGCTGGCGTCGACGGCGCTTAAGACGGTGAGCGTGACCGGGCTGTGGCTGATCCCGCTGCTGCTGGGCGCGCTCACGCTGCACAACTACCGCGCGCACGACCCGGAGGCGCGCGTGCACGACCGCGAGCCGCGCGCGGAGTACGACTTCGTGGTGGTGGGCGGCGGATCCGCCGGCGCGGTCGTCGCCAACCGCCTCACCGAACTCAGCAGGTGGAACGTGCTGCTTCTAGAGTCAGGTAAGAACATAGAAAAAAAGGGAGGAGATATGGCATCGGGCGAGCCTACTATGGGACCCGCTGTCTCCAATTTTTCTCATGAAAACATAGTCGCAGAGGTATAAGATGGTTTGCGTGGGTGGGAACTGACTTGAAGAACGCTTTTTTAGAGCACATTCGCGGGCGGTGGCGATGTTTCGACTGTGTGGCATACGACGCGCAGCTGGATTCCCATACAATTATATGGTTATTTTGACCATATAGCCGAGACGCGATATTGACCGCATGCCAATTCTCCTTCCTTTCTTTTCAGTGGGTGTGAACCATCCCTTAGGACTTCCTACATTATGTACAGACGGTGTTTGGTCAATAGCTGGTAGAATAGTGGTGAAACTTTACTGCAGACCATGGGTTCTAGACAAAGGACTTGTACTTGTATCTTTCCAGTTGGATATTATAATATGAATATCATTAGGAACGTGGTTTTCTTTGTGGTTTTAAGCCCTTTTAATCTTGCAATAAACTTAAAATATGTATTTGAAGTACGAATTTATAGTGTACCCTGTAAATTAATAGTGAAGCAACCATCCGCTCATTTTAAGTTTAATATTAGAATAATGTTCCACTTAAAAGGTATTACACAGTAAGCCATTCTCGCTCGAAAAAATACAAGCTACACGAAACGATCTTCAAAATGTGTCATTGAATCATTGAAATCATCTTATCACCTCCGCTGTTGCAGGACCAGACGAGAACGAGATCTCGGACGTACCTTCGCTGGCCGGCTACCTGCAGCTCACGAAGCTGGACTGGCAGTACAAGACGGAGCCCACGCCTTACGCCTGCCTCGGCATGAAGAAGCGACGCTGCAACTGGCCCCGGGGAAAGGTCCTCGGGGGCTCCAGCGTCCTCAACTACATGGTGTATGTGCGCGGAAACCGCTACGACTTCGATCATTGGGAGTCTCTCGGCAACCCCACCTGGGGATACCGCGACGTATTGAAATATTTCATAAAATCCGAGGACAATAGAAATCCTTACTTGCAAAACAGTCGATATCACGGAAAAGGGGGATACCTCACCGTTCAGGAAGCCCCATGGAGGACTCCACTAGTGGCAGCTTTCGTCGAAGCCGGAGTTGAGATCGGTTACGAAAACCGAGACGTGAACGGCGCACAGCAAACCGGGTTCATGATCGCTCAGGGCACCATCAGAAGAGGTTCGCGATGCAGTACGGCAAAAGCGTTTTTGCGTCCGGTGAGAACGCGCAAAAACCTCGATATCTCTCTCAACTCGCAGGTCCTCCGCGTGCTAATTAATCCAGTAACGATGAAAGCTTACGGAGTAGAATATGTCAAACGAGGAATAAAAAGAGTTGTATACGCGCGAAAGGAGGTAATCCTTTCCGCTGGGGCTATAAATACACCTCAACTTCTGATGCTGTCAGGAATCGGACCGAAAGATCATTTGAAAGACGTCGGTATACCAGTTCTTAAGGACCTAGCTGTAGGTGAAAACTTGCAAGATCACGTCGGCGTCGGTGGATTAACATTTCTGGTGGATAAACCTGTGGCAATTGTGCAGAATAGATTCCAGGCGTTTCCTGTAACAATGAATTACGTCGTAAACGAACGGGGTCCAATGACGACGCTGGGTGGCCTGGAGGGTATAGCTTTCGTTAATACTAAATTCGCGAACAGTTCCGGACAGTGGCCCGATGTCCAGTTCCACATGGCACCCGCAGCCTTCTCCTCCGACGACGGTGCCATCGTTAGAAAAATATTGGGATTGACCGACGAACTATACAACACCGTTTGGAAGCCGATAGCGAATAAGGATACGTGGACAATAATGCCGCTTCTATTGAGACCTAGAACCCGCGGCTACGTCCGTCTGCGAAGTTCTAATCCGTATCATTACCCAGTGATGGATCCTCGGTATCACCAGGATCCCTTCGACGTAGCGACACTAGTCGAGGGCATCAAGATCGCTTTACAGGTCGCGGACGCCTCGCCCTTCAAGCAGTTTGGATCTCGTCTCTACATGAAGCCTCTGCCGAACTGCAAACACTTAAAGTTCCTTTCGGATGCGTACATAGAGTGCCAAGTGCGGACTATTTCGATGACAATCTACCACCAGTGCGGAACGGCGAAGATGGGTCCGGCGTGGGACAGGGAGGCGGTGGTGGACCCTCGCCTGCGCGTGTACGGCGTGAAGGGACTACGCGTCGTGGACGCTAGCATCATGCCGACTATAGTCAGTGGCAACACCAACGCTGCGGTCATTATGATCGGAGAGAAGGGCTCCGATCTAATCAAAGAAGACTGGCTTAAAGATTTATAACGAAAACAAAACAACGAGATTTTAATCACAAATTGCGAGTGTAGTATGTGAATATTGTTTATTAGATCGAACAAGACTATTTTAAACATGTTTTATTAGCACACTTTTTCCTCCTCTAAACCAGAAGGTAGTGGTGTTATGGAAAGATATAGAGTTAGTTTAAAAAGTATAAAGAGACAATGTACACGGCGTTAAGCGTAATCGTGGATATATACATACGTTAGCCGTTAAGCTAAAGAGCGACACAAAGAGCACCGAGAGCAACGCTGCTGTGGAAAAGTGAACAGTGCGGAAGTACTAGTTACATGGACCATTTCACTTTCTAAATATCGTGTGCGCTGTGTTATTTTCATTTCCCAGACCAGCTGAGATTGCTCAGTCCACCTCGCCAGCATGCAACTACGGAAATGTAGACACAATGGGGAAGGCAACGATAAAAGTGTGAGTAATTTTTGCAAGGGAAAACGACCTCTCGAATTAATTAAAGAAAAAGCATAACGAAAAAACATTTAAAAAAACGCCTAGTGAGCAAGAAAGGTATGTTTCAAATCAAAATCAAATTAAAAATGTGGAACAGAATAAAAGAAACACCAATTTGAAAAATGTAACATATGATAGCGCCATCTGTAAAAAGGATTGGCGGCCTTTCCTCCTTCTTCATCGATGCGTAAACTGAAAATTGTATCATTGCGAAACATCGAAAGAACACGGCCAACTGTTTAATTGTATTCAGGTAGAAAACATATTTTTAATAATTGCGTTCTGAGGTTTTTTAAAGACAAGTATTTTTTTCTGGTTCCAAGGGTTTTTAAATAAGGGCGGGTCGATGTTAAAATGGAAGAAGACAAGCTGTGTGTGAGATATTAACGCAGTGCTTTTTTTTTCTCTATTCTTTCAACCTGCACATGCCATTATTTATGGAATATGACATCGTTCGAATGTCCGCCGTGACTTCTCACGGTGGCACGGATGCGAGAGGTCCGATGTTCAATGACCCGTAGATCCGGCTGAATTTGAGCGAAGGCCATCGGTCGATTGTGGATTGTCGGCATAGACATACGACTTCAGAAAACCCTATTATAAAAAGTGCAGACGAGTAAAATCAAACGATCGTGGGGGGCAATTCACATCACCTCTGCTGTGCACGTAGCGCCGTCGTGCTGGAACCACATGCCGTCCACGTCTATATCGTTCAATTCGGTTTAAAAAGAGTTAGTTATCATCGATGTGTACCGCTTGCCGTTGACGGTGATCGTATTGCCAACGCCGTTTTCCAAAAAATATGGACTATTCACGCTGATGGCCCGAACTCCGCCCTGAATCACTAACTTTTTTTGGATGCTGTCACCGGGTGAACCTCATGCGGGTTGACATGTTCCCACATACTTACGGATACGTAGCCTTTCATCCTTATGTTTGCCTCGTAGCTAAAGATGATAAACATGTTATAAAATGGGCGTAGCGCGCGCAACGTTTGCACAAATTTACACTTATTTTGAAAATAAAGTTTTATCATTTGGACGTGCTGCTCAATCGTGTACTTGGCATGGTGATTTGGCATGAGAGAATGGATAATATATAAACAACAGATTTGACAGGCACGCCAAAACAACATGGCCGCCACAGCCTTTCAACATCGCTATTGGAAAACCCTAATGAATTTAATTATAATAAATCATATTTATGAACTGCAAAGGTTTCGTCAATTTGTATGAGGTGTCCGAACGATGGAACCTTTGCCCCTACTGAGGCAAGCTACTGTACCTGGTCAAATTAATTAGATAATGCGTGCTCTACCACGAAGGAAAAATATCTACATAAGTGTGCCATCTACAGTATTAATATATATATATGTTCCACTATTTAAGTCTAAAAACGTGTTTGTTTTCAAGTTATTAATTTGTTGATGTAACATAAACATTGGCGTAAAAGTCAGCAATGAATTCGAAGAAGTTTTATAACAGCGAAAGCAACTTAAATATTATTCAAGAAAATCAATGAGCAAGTAGATAAAAAAATTGTTATAAGGTAATTGATGACTTTAAAAAGATTTGAAAAGTTTGTTAAATGTGTGTCTAAACTAAAACGAATACATTTTATATGTAATGTTGTCTAGTGTTTCGTTGAATGTATTTTAAATAGAGTGTGAAACGGTCAATCACAGATATGTTACTCGATGAATACTTTTGTTAAGGGCCTGGTACTAGCCAAATCGCAAAGTTAGACGAGGCACCCCAAGTAAACTAACTAAGTCTGACGATTATAAGTGTCATCCTTACAATATATGATTCCTTGTCTAGGAATCGAATGATTTTCGTTAATGTATGTTTCCTTTTTCTATACAAAATACATTGCGGAAACGGTGTCCATTTCCGAACTTTTTTGACTAAATGTAGAAATCTAAAAGCAAATGGAATTTTTTGTTTACGCATATATGCTGTTTTTGCTTATATCTAGAAATCGAATTACTTTCAGATTTCTAATGAGAAAAATCAACTTTTTTATTTTTATTATTATTTAAATAAATGATGGAATAAAAAAATATTAACAATCCATTATCAGTCTGGAGTTCTATTTGGATTTGCTGAAGCGTTTCACTACATATTATTACATTTGTTAAAAAGTGCATTTGTATGGCGCGAGTAGTTGGCTAGTCCTAGCGCCTTAATTTTGAATAACAATTAAATGTAAATGAAAGTGATGCTCCAACTTAGGTTTTCACATAAATACACACGTGGCAATCGCTCTGCAGAGAAATGGGAGAGCTACGCAAAACTTCTGTTATTAATTACGAGAATACATTAAGTTCGGAGGAGACTGTGCATAAGGTAGGTTCCTGTGTTATTAGAGGCATACAATCCATAAAGTGAGCGATAAATTAAAAGTCGTAAGCCACACCTAAGCTTCTAAACACTAAATCGCTTAGATAACTTATTTCGCTAGCTGACACTATTGAATAGAGCACTTGAGGATACACTAAACGCCCGTCTATGGATTCTTATATTTATGTAGAAATATTAAATAACATGAATATGTTGAAAATATGTTCTGCATAAATACCTATAACTAGTGGCTCTACTGCCGAGTCTGTCTTTTGAACGTTTGACTTTAAAAAAAAACCAAAACTGCCTCGACTAAAAAATCTATATCATTATCGAACTGGCGCACACATTTTCACGAGAATCGGTTGACAATTGCGACCTGTAGAGGAGAACAGCCGGACATATGAAAGCATTTTTGCCCAATTTCGAGCTTTTTGCTCGGTCAAAAATCCATGGACGGGCGATTTAGTGTATGCCCTAAATGCTCTATTATTCAATGGCATCAGCTAGCGAAACATATTATCGAAGCGAATTAGTGATAAGTGATGCGAAACTCATAATAGAGGCTACGAATTATGATAATCATAAACCACATAACCCAATGCACTCCATGGTATGCGATAGCACCCTTAGCGACACACAATGAAGAACCGTGGTAGTGGTCCCGCAGTGCGATTACGAAGCACGAAACGGGGGAGGTTGGTTGTATCTGACAGCTATTGCGATTACGAAATCAAAGCACGAGCAACTGCTACCTGTTTCTGTTTCTGTTTGTTTCTGTTTCTGTTTCTTTATTTCCTCCATTAGATGTATATTACACACTCGGATTCGTCATTTTTTTTTACCTACCCTACCCTAATTAGGCTAACTCCATACATTTTGCACCGAATCGGTATGACGAAACGGCACAGACCTGTCAAATGAGGCCCATTTGGCCTGCTCGTCTAGTTATTTGACCTATTGTGTCCGCGTAGTTTGTCCGGAGGTGGATGAAAAACGGGTTCGTAATCGCTCTTTGGAAATGATGGGGGCGCACCTACATCTACCGCTGCTCCATCCTCAAAGTTTGCGTAATCGCACTGTGGTGATGGCGAGACCACTACCAACTGCCCCGCGTATGGGTTGAATGAACGTTATTGCCTGGTTATCGAGAGGTATATCTTAAGGTGATTCGTAATTCTCGCTATAGCTATGGATGGTGACATTGGCTGAAAGTTACAAAATTATTAATTGTCGCTGTCTGCATCAATCTAATAAAAAAAATATATAGCCGATACCTCACACCTAGACTACACATGTCTATGACTATCTATGAAATAAAATGGTATTTCCAAAACAATGCCTAATATCAAATGGTATTGTAAGTATAAATATTATGCTAGTAGGTAATGTAAACACCTATTAGTATAATATTTTTACCGTACGTTTGATATTACATACAAAAGAAGTGCTTGGCCCAATATATTGATTTTCACAAAGTAGGTTTGAGGATTCCGTCAAATGAAAATGTTACAATTTTCTTAATTAGGACACGTCTACAATTATTATTTTTTTGTAATTTTCGAATAATGGTGATATTTATATTTTGTTGAAGATATAACGAGCGTTTCAAATCACTTTAGGAAACAACTTGTGTACTAACATTATCTCCAGGATCTCATCATGTACCGTATTCCGTGATCGTTTAGTGATGTTGTAAATATTGTAAAATGTTGAATTTGTAAATAAATATAATATGTCGTTGTTTTTATTATATTTGCTTATGGAAGTAAACAGAGGAGTTTACGCGATCTAACCGGAAGATTTTGTACGACTATGGGCCATTCTTGAAGCATCACCATAGTAAATAGATGGCTATGGAATATGGCTATGAAAAATGGCTATAGACTAACTCATTTTTTTTTTGTTTTTAGGGTTCCGTACCCAAAGGGTGCCAACGGAACCCTATTACTAAGCCTCCGATGTCCGTCTGTCCCTCCGTCCGTCCATCCGTCCGTCTAACAGAGCTGTATCTCATGAACCGTATTTGGTAAGCAGCTGAAATTTTCACAGAGTATGTATTTAATTTGCAAAATTATCTAAAATAAACGGGCGCCCATGCCAAAACGTGACTTTTTGGCATTCAATCGTGTACGGTGGTACGGAACCATTCGTGTTCTAGGCCAAATCGCACTTGGCTAGGTTTTGAATATAGTCTTGCATATTTTACTTGATTATTTTAGCCAAAGGCAAATCCCCTCGCAAATTTTGGTTACTATTCCGCAGTAGAAGCTTGTTCTTACCAGTGACTACAGCTGCTTTTGTCACTACTTCTTTAGTAGAAAAACCAAGGTTAATTCAGTGGCGAAATACTTACTACAGCCACATTTGGGAAAGTAGTTCCCATTACTTGTTGGCGGTCGTGGACTCAATTCAACGCCAAGCCTTCCGTCCTGTTGGGGACTCGAAATCAACCGATGGCCTGGGGGGTTACCATGGAAAATTTAATCGCTGGGTCGTACTGACATGATCGAATCCGGGAATTTAGCATATTTCATAATAAATGAAATGAAAAGTGATTAAATCTGACGTTTAGTAGCATTTCGTAACACGCCAACCGTCAAAAGACATGTTATTCGTCCAAGTGAACTGGAATTTACTAGTTATAATGGTAGGAAATGCAACTAAACCTCGGATTTACTCTCACTTACTTGCCTCTACACCCAGCCAGCCGATTTACCATTGTAACCCCTCTGGAGTCTTAGAGTCACACACGGGTCACTTATGCTGAGATTCACAGACAGTTTTTGGGTCTTGAGACCATTCTCAAGTCTTCCGACTGTCAAATTTCACATTTCTTCCATACATTTTATGTCAAAACTGACAGTCGGAAGACTTGAAAATCGCCTTAAGACCTAAGCTCTGTCTTTGTATGTCAGCATAAGCCAGCTTCAGAGGTACTTACAGGGGCACTGTTTTGTGGAACGTTTTTCTACATTCGGAGCACATCCTTTTGTGGTTGACATTAGAGTTTAGAGAACCAACCGTTTATCAAATTAATAATAGCAACAAAAGACTGTGGCGCCATCTACATGGACACACAAATCCCCTTAAGGGCCGAGTTTTCAATCCTCAGACAATACTTATCGGACTGATGGTACACATTCACGTTGGTCAAAAGACAGATAGTCATTGCCGGAGAATTGTATCTTCTATCACAATTATCTTACTATAATTTTGTTAACAAACATATGGACTTACTATATCGGATGGATAAGCAGAAGCGTAAATAAATCCGTCGATAAGTTATCTGGCTGTTTATCTGACTATTGAAAAATCAGCCCTAAGGGATATATGATAAAATTTATCTGTGAACCAGACACGATATGTTTCAATTAACTTCTCAGCTGTGTTAGACCCAGACGTGTCCATGTAATTAGAATATAAATATATTATTGGCGCTCAAATCCCTTATAATAGCAAATAAATAAAACAAACATTGTAGATGGCGTTGCAAGCAATGTGGCGATGAACACGTTTCCGTAGATCATCACAGATGGCATTGCCTGCCAGCCAGTCGAGCGCCATCTATATGTTACTAGCAACCGAACAGGTTCTTAGCGTTAAAGTAGTAATGTGAACTCAAATTAATAATGAGTTCTCAACTTTAGATTATCTTGCAACAAAATAGCAAGTTTGTTCAATGATAAAAAAGGCCTAGTTACTGCAATATATCTAAAGGTATTTGAAACCTTGGCTCGCTAGTAACGCGGCAGGCGTTAGATAATGGTAAAAATTAAGTATATAAAAAAAAAAATTTGGGTTTAACATGTGTTTAGATGCCCTAGAAAGAAGTGTAATAATTTCTGACATCATGTTTTAATCTGATTTCATTTATTTTATTTAACTTATGATAAAATGAGCCATCTAGCACTCGTTATAGTACTAGAAAATGTACACCTGTTTTTTGACAAAAATATTAGGCTAATGCAACTACAGTAAAATAAAAAAAAATGGGAAACTATTCCGTGGACAAGTTCTTTCACCTCTAAAGATTACTATACACATTTGTCCAAATAAAAAAATAACTTATCGCTCTGAATAGAATCTACGAATAATTATGTAAATTTTTAGTCTGGTAATTGTAATTAACAGGTTATATGCTTAAAACGTATCTTGGACCGCGTAAGTTTCTTGCATTTATATGGATTGTGCGCATGGCATGTTATGGCTACGGCCTGTATTTTTCAGACATTATTATTTAAAACTTGTCTATTATCAGTTCAAATAGTAAATCTCAGGAAATTTCTACATATCTTTGGTATCCTCAAGTAAAACTCAATTATTAAAATTGCCATGAAAACCTTTCAGTTTATACGTGTATCTATTTATACGTGCAAAAAAAACGAATGAAAAGCAAATAAAAAAAAATGCGGAGTTTTTAACCATTACGAGCGAGGAAAATGCTTTAGCACGTGTTCCAATGACTCAAGGGCACCGTGAGTTCTAAACCGAGCCTCGGAACATCAACCTTCGCAATCAATGTAATTTAAAATCATTCAAGAAGGAAGTAAATTTTTTTAGGGTTCCGTTCCACAAACGGAAAAGGAGCCCGTATTGGATCACTTAATTGACGGTGTGTCTCTCTGACTGTCAAAACCCTTTTTTTGTCAGGAACGCGCGGAGGGATGTTGAAATTATTATAAAATTCTATGGTCCCTTGAAGGTGTAAAAAAACAAGCTTCAATCTAAGTCAAGGTGACAATATAGCCATGTATGCCTCTTTTGATACTTGTTAATAAATCCAAAACTAAATGGTACTTCCATTTATCGTAGAATCATCCAATTTGGCTAAACGCACGGTCTCATAGCACAAGTTAAAGAAATGTGAAATGTATGTATGTATAATCGACCGTGAAGCAAGGACACCAGGACAAGGACTTTAGGAGAATTCCAAATTATGGGTATACAGCAAGTGACGAAATTAGAAGACGCAATACCCGTGAATGGTATGTTTTGCTGGTTCGGGTCCAGCCTTACAGGGCTCTTTCTTTAATAAGTAAAGAAATAAAATCCGGTTCCCAAAAAACCATATCAATTGGTAGATGCATCTCATAAAAAAATCCATGATGGACGAACTACTAGCATTGACCAAAATTGACCCACTCACTTTGCGGCCACATACCAAACCTATGGTAATCGATTAATATAAATGCCTAACTTAATAGACACTTATCAATAAATCTAATTAATGTGGTTTCCGAGTAATAGCGCATTAAAGTCGAGTAAAAGTCATAGTTACATGATTCAATAATTTTGTCAATTAATAAACACTTCATATAAATAACACTTTTTTTCTCAAATTACTTATTTGGGGTTGATAAAGAAATTTCTAATGGTCAGACGACTTAGGGGCGCCTAGATTACTTTTAATGTTATTTTAGTTATTTATTCGAGAAAAACTAGATTTTGCTTAAAATTAAGGCATTATACAATCGTTTTCCAATGCCTCACAGTTATAACAATTATATTAGGGTATACTATAGTCAAGGCCTACACATTACTATGTTTCAATAATGGCCCTGGGTCTTGGCTCCGTACAAATTCAGTCATTCTCCTTTGTACGGAACCCTCGGGCCGCGTGTCCGACTCGCACTTGTCCGGTTTTTTGTCTCGACGAAGACTCGGTCCCTTCGTGATTATCTGGTCGTGTTTTTGTTGTTTCATTCAACAAAAACATTATAGTTTCTCGGAGTCAGGCTGGGTCAATGTTCAGCGGTTGTAGCTAAGATCGTATGGTAGAGAATGTATGAACGATGAAAATAAGTAAGTAAGTTTGTCAGTCTCAGTGGTCCAGTGGCGCGACACTTCGGCGATCGCTCTCCGAAGTTAAGCAACGCTGGGTCCGGTCTGGTCTTGGATGGGTGACCATTTGACCGTTGAGAGAGGCTGGCCGTGGTTCGGATTCCACGTTAAACTGTAGGTCCTCTTCCAAACTTACTAGGTGGTAGGGTTAATCTCGCCCGAGTTGGTACCATCGCATTGGACGAACGATGGTCGAAGCGGCAATGAAAGTTGTCCGTGTTTTCCATCCAGTTCAATGTAGCCGTGCAATATAAGGAAGGTCCTGGCATGGCACCTAGTTCCCATGTGGTGTGTTGGGCTAATACCATGACAGAAGGTGTGGTATTAGCCATCCATGTCCAGTCACATAAAAAAAATAAAAAAAGCGAAAATAAGCTGTGATCGTACCGTGTGGTGCTCTATCGCAGCTGCCTACCACTGCGAGGAAACGGAGTGATGATATGTATGCATGTGTTGGATTCTGTCTAAAATTACTAAATTATTTCATGTAACTTAATGAATAATTATGTTATTAATTGGAAGCTATTAATTTAGATTATTCATATTGACGTTCAGAGACTGCTTGAGATGTAGAAGTACTTATATATAATTGTGATTCATGCTGAATGTGACTGAACATCGCACAAGTGAGATCGGGGTTAGAGGGGGAAGAACAGAACCTACAAATAGATGCTTTAGTTCAGCAACCGGTCTCTTTCCTCTATCAGATCTCGTCGGGTACACATTTACACTGGCTCTGTGTACTTCCGACAAACAAAAAAACCGCCAAGTGCGAGTCGGGCTGCCATCGTACAAGATTTAACACCAAAAAATGAAGTTATTTGTATGGGACCACCCTTTCCTTTTAATTATATTTTTATTTTACCTATTTGTTGTAATAGCGGCAAATTAAATACACAATCTGTGAAAATTTCAGCTTCTTACCTATTACGGTTCATGAGATACAGCCCTGTGATGGACGGACGGACGGACGGACGGACGGACAGCGGAGTCTTAGTAATAGGGTTCCGTTTTCACCTTTTGGGTACGAATCCCTAAAAACTATGATACGTTTAAACTATATTATACAATTGTGGTTCAAGTGTGCTGAAATTTATAGCGATACTTGGTTATTGTTTGATCCTAAATAAAAGTCTTTATTTTGGACGGTTTTATGGTTTCATTCACTAAATCCATATCTTTGGACTTCTAATCGATTTATCTAATTTCTGAATAACTAAAGATTACTACCTACAGTATTATATTGAATAGGTTCACAGTATAAACCTATTCAATATAACACATGCATGGATAAATATAAAGTGTAAGAAGATCTCCCCTTTACAGAGTTTGTAATGGGTAAATAGCCCGGATGTCGGACGGTCGCTGAACGAGGCTGGCGACCGAGTGGACGCCGTTAGATGCTCGTCGCTCTGTCGGGCGACCACGACAACGCTGGCGTGACGAACTGGACAAACATCAACCCCTCTGGCGGCGATATTAATACAACAAGGAACATTGGACCTCTTTGGGGGAGGCCTTTGCCCAGAAGCGGGTGTCTCCAATATAAATAAATTACCAATCTTCTTATTGATTAAATAATTAGAGTGTAGGAGAAATAGAAGGTTATTATAATAATAAATAGTTCAAAATATAATGAGAGAGATGATAATTTGCGTTTATACTGTTTTGATATTAGTGTGTGTAAACCTTCACTTTATGTATGAGAATTTAGTATAATTTTAGCACACTTTTAAAGTGTGAAATCATTTTCACATATCAATTTACGAGAACAATCGGAAAGGTTGAAATCGTATTATTATTTACCCAATAATAAACTCACATTGCAACATATACCAGATTCTCTAAACTAAACACATGAATACTGAAACTATCGCTTGACCGTGGCATAATGACATTTCTTCCAAAATGTACATTTTATGAAAAACTATTTCAATGTGCACCATTAAAATTTACTTCAAAATAAAAATCGAATTACGAGACCATTCTCACACCGACAGAGATTTGTAGCCGACTCATGTCTGATCAATCAATCAATCAATATTATGTATTTGTTTAATGTTTTATGGGTGGTTCAATTGGGTTTATTTGTTACAAACGTAGGGTTCCCGTGAACAGGATATACGATTAACGTAAATTTAAATGTTAGGAAAGAACTGATGTGAGCATGACACTAGAATAGATTTTCACAGAAGCAGTGGTTTTAAAATCACCGTGTGTTATAAAAGCAAGGTGTCATAAAAAGGTGTCAATAATTTTAGGATTGATTCAGTATCTGAAATAGAGATACAAGAAATTGACTATACATCTAATTGTAATAATTTCCATGAAAATAATAAATAAAATTAATGAGGGGGTGGACAAGGCGTGCACTTTGTTAAAATAGTTTCCTTGCATTTAGCCTCGCACCTAATAGATGTCAGCCTCAGTGGCCCAGTGGTGCGACGCCTTGCGGTTCGATAAGCTTGGTGAAGCGCCTCTGAGCGCGGTTAGGTTCCGGATGGGTGACCATTTTCAACCGTTGAGGCTGGCCGTGGTTCGGATTCCACGTAAAAATTGTAGGTCCCCCTTCCTTACTTACTATTTTACCATATTACCATCCCATTGAACGAACGATGGTCGAAGCGGCAATGAAAATTGTACGTGTTTTCCATCCAGTTAAATGTAGCCGAGCATTAAAGGAAGGTGCTGGCATGGCACCTAGTTCCCATGTGGTGTGTTAGGCTAATATCTGACGGTCAGTTTGGTATTAGCCGTCCAGTGACATAAAAAAAACCTGCCCAGTTTCTAGGCGAAACGTTTTTAAAATACAGGGAAGAAAATAAAAATATACGAATGAAAAAACTAGCTAACTTACTTTATAAGCATACATTGTTTTATTTCAAGCAATTAATCAACCATTTGTAATCAGTGTCAAAAGTTCTGCAATAAAGAATGTTATTAATAATATTGCTTTCTTTCCTGTAAAAAAAAGGCACGTTGCACCATTTGTCTTTCTCATTCACCACGCACAATCGATCTCTGCCGGAACCCTGACAAGACAACCCACAACAGGTGAACATGAGCGCGCGAACCCATATCGTTCGGTTTTTCCTATGTTTTTAGCGCGGATATTATAAATTACAAAAGGAAACCGCAGAGATTCAACTTTTTGCGAGGCCATGGGAGGCAAGGGATTTCCTCGAACGAGTCGACGAATGGCTTCATTGACGTCATCCGCCAACCATCTCCACCGCAGGCGGATACTTATCCAGTTAAATTTGGCGCAGATAAAAATATCCCCAGCACGATCGACAAAAACTTCATTAATTCGAAACCAAAACAGCAAATAAGGTCGGCCGGGGTGTACTACATACATAACAACACTAAACGGCGTCGATCGGAGCCGTTCTACGATAATGGCCTACAAAACCTACATAGCCAGTTCCGACATCCGAGGTGATGCAGCCGCCTATCGGCATGGATGTCGTAGGAAACTTGTGAAATCCGTTAACTTACAAGATTCCTAGCAAACTAGCAAGTTAACGGATATTTGTAAGATGACATAGCAATTTACATCTTCCTTGACCAAATTTAAGAAACTTGCCGGACGAGATATTGTTACATCTTTACAAACATACAGATCTGTGTTATTAGGAGACTTGCACATTTTCGTAAGGCATCACTTGTAAATATCAGGTGTTCAAAAGTGCACACATGATTAGAACATTCCGCCACGTATGCGGTAAAGGTGGTCAATGAAAAAAGAACAGCGTGATAGCTGAAAGTTCAGGGTTATTAAAAATGGAGCACTACACGAAATAATAACGCGTTTAAATTATTATGGAATATTTTAAAAGTTTTAGCAGCTAACGCTTGATATTTCAGCGATAAGTTTAATATTTACGTTGATGGATCCGTAAATTGTCATATAAGTTGCACGAGTGATTGTCGAGAAACCAATGGAACCACAACCTGTCACGACTTTCCGGCTTGAGGTATTATTGGACCATTCTTCTTTTGAAATTCGGTTGGTAAGGCAATAACTGTTAATGGTGCTCGCGACATGACAATCAAAGTGTTTGTAAATATCTAAATAGCAAGATATGGATGTGGACGATGTGCGGTTACGACCAGACGGTGCCGCATGACATACACCCAATTTGAATTTTGAAACAATTGAAAAAATTGAGAAACAATTGAATCACTGCACGAGTGATTTCCTGATCGGGTAATTTCCCGTTTTGGCACTCGTCTTGGCCGCCAGATTATGTGCCATTGAGAACATGTTTCTACATGAATCCATTAGGTTTAAGTTAATGTATAGAATACGGAGCGCAGCGAAGCATCTTCTATGCCCACCTAACTTACCTTAGTGTTTTTAGACCACAAACACAATTCTATTTTGGTAATTAGACTGCGCCCACAACTGTCCTGGTGACTCAACAGACACTTATAAATTGCCAAAAAAACAGATCTTACAAACTCGTAAAGATTTTAAAAATATCTCGTAGTAGATTGTCTCGTTGTAGAATATCTTGCAAGTAGACTGACCCTCGTCAAGATACTTGTAATCTTGACGAGGGTCAGTCTACTTGCAAGATTTCTGAAATCGACCAGAAAAGATGCAAATTGAAACGAGTTTTGACAAATGTCCTAGGAAACTTGTAAGTTAACGTATCTTACAACTTACCTGCGACACAAATATGCCGGCGTCAAGTTGCGCAGGCAAAAATATTCCATGAGGTTGCAATCCCTTTCCGTAGTTCCGGATTACTTATTCTAGGATTCCGGCGTAGCAACTTATGCGACATCTTTGCCTCATTTGCAAAATTGTGTTACGTAAGCGTGAGTTTTGGAACGACCCGGATTTGTATACGCTAAAAATCAAGTAATTCACATGTAGAATTTAATTTGTGGTCAAAAGTATTAATTGATAATATCTCTATGGGCCAGTAGGTGCGGTCCTGTTACAGGGTAAGGTTTGCGACGTTACGATTTCAGAACTGCCAGAACTGGAGTCGGTGCCAAAATACGACGCAGACGGAAGTCACAGAACGTGTACTTTCGTGTTTATGAAAACATAAATTGTTTACTAAAAGCAGGTATAGTTTGAGACAAGAAAACAATCCTGATGATGAGGCCAACACTTTTCACCCAGCACAAGTTACCCAATGGAATAGAGGTTCTGGGCCCGTAGACAGACAGACGTAGAAATTCAGATACAGGCAGATATATGGACAGATACATACAGAAGTACAGACAACAATTTCAATAACCACTTTTATAAAATGCTAGCAACTTTAAAGGACCACGAACAAGAATCAGATGGATTCCTGACTCAAGTCAATCACGAAAATGTGACAATGATCGACTTAACGATGCGGTTAGTAAACGCGGACTTTTTCCAACATTCTCGATGGGCGTTAAGTTTTAACATAACTGTAAAGTTCCGTTAACGTCTTTTTAAAAGAGAACTTGGGCTACGGGTTCTTTTGCTAGCTGTAAGTCAATCCAAATAATATGAATGCATATAGAGTGACAAATTGAAAATATTTGTTTTATTGCTCAGAAGCGAAATCACCTTAAAATTGATGATGAATGGAATCACCCAATAAGATACGTCATTAAAGTCATAAGTAACCACTATATAACAAACGATTGTTAATGTTTTAATAATAGCCCTACTTACAATCGATTCTAGGTATTAAACCAGTTGCATTTTAAACGCTCACAAAAGCGCATGAGTTTGAAAATACATAAAAAAAATATTGGTTCATAAAAAAGTGAGATATAATATTGGTGTTGGTCCAGTCAAGTTCAGTAACTGTAAGTTTATTTATACTATTATACTGTGATTACTCCACGCAATAATATAATCATTTTTAACAAAGTCGCTTCATAACATATTGAGAGTTTAGTATTTTTTTCAATTAGAAAATATATACTTCTCTAACTCTCGCTCCGATTGACTGAAATCCGAAGGAAAGACTACTCTTTGGTTTATTCCAATATAAAATATCTCGAGCCCGAGCTAGTATAGCTTGATCTGGACAAAGTTGGAACACGAATCGGAGTTCAAGCTCGGAGGTTTACTCAGGAAAATATTTTTAGGAAAATTTAGTTATTAAAAGTTTAGTTATTTAGGTGTTCCACCTTTGGCCATCTTCTACAGTATCACATCCTACCGACTGCATCGCCTTTGCTGTTTATCTTCTTGCCGGAAGCATTTTGGCTGGATGCAGCAATGCGATCTCATCCACGAGTCCATCTTCTGATACTACAATCTACTCTCTGTCAGGTGAAGACGTTGAATGAGCTAATAGAGAGCAAGAGAGCAGTTTTTTGTCTCTGCTAAAAATCGTTAAAGCATATACTCAATGAGAAAAAAAAACTCAAGAGGCAAGATGGTATGTTCGCGGCATGGAAACCGCGTGCGCCAAACATCGAGGGTGTGCGGAAATTTATGGAGACGCGTCGAGAGGTGTAGAACTCATGCTACCGAAACACTTGTAACATTTGGTTCATTTCGTAACATTTTCTTTCTGTAATCGGATGACACGTAAAAAAGACAACTGTCATTAGAGTTGAAATAAAACTTACTTTTACTTGATAAAATTGTATTAACGTGCTAACAGATGAAAGCTTATACGGTATTTGCTAAAATAGCACTTACGGGAGTTCCTTTTGAACAATAGAATCGCACATGCAGGCATTTTTGTGTATTGTATTTTTGTATTGTATTGTTTTATTGCATTCATAGGTAGGTAACCTACACTTAAACATGTCAAGAATCGTTATGCTAGGTCTATGTCAAAGATATAAATGTCGCATACTTGCATGCACATAAGAACTGGCAAACATATTTTGCCAGTCACAAAATAAGTTTAAAACTTAAGTAGTTGATTAATTAATGCCACCGCTCGCAAACATAAGGAGAAACGTAAAAAATAAATATAAAAAAACAAAAGATAAAAAAAAAACACTGATTATGATTCTGAATTATGAATATTGAGCTTAACCTAAATCTGGTCTATAGTGCCATCGTCAATGTAATACTAGTCAAAATTATTTTACGAACTTAATCTAAATCTGGTGTATAGTGCCATCGTCAATGTACCTAAATCTAGTCTAAATTTAATACACACAAACAAAAATCCACTACTAAATGTAGGATAGAATGTCATTAGTCATAATACAAAATTGTCACAAAAAATACAAATTTACAGTTGTCATACTCTAAAAATAAAAATTATTGTCTGTTAAGGCATCCTTAATATTGTAATAACTCTTTTCAATCAGCATACTTTTGATTTTCCGTTTGAAATTCTTATCGTCTAGTTTCCTAATATCTAAGGGTAGTTTATTGTATAATCTGACACTATTACATATGAAGCTCTTTGATGTTTTCGCTGCCCTGTGTCTAGGAAGTTGCAAATTATTTTTACATCTTGTGTCATAGCTATGATTGTCGGAATTAAGGGGCGATTCATGCATGTATTTCCTGGCATAGCATATGTTTTGATATACATATGCGCTTGGCATCGTCATGATTCCTAATCCCTCAAACGATGTCCTGCAACTATCTCTAGTTTTGATGCTTAAGATATATCTCAAGGCTCTTTTTTGTAACACAAATATTCTATTAGAATCTGCTGAATTACCCCAAAACATAAGCCCATAAAACATGATGCTCTCGAAATATGCATGGTAAACTGTTTTAGCAGCATGGGTTCCACATAATTCTTTAATTTTTTTTATTGCGTAACAGGCTGAACTTAACTTGCTAGCTAATGAATCTATGTGTGGTCGCCAAGTAATACTCGCATCAAATATTACCCCTAAAAAAGTTAGTTCCTTAGCAAGATTGAGTGTCAAGTCATGGCCGGTAGGTAAAAGTTCATCATTAATGTTGCGTCTTTGGGTCCCTAGAGCAAAGTGCATGATATTGGTTTTGCTAACATTTAGCAACAGATTATTGCATTCAAACCATGTCTTAAGTGATCCTAGTACCAATGAAAAGGCTTCTCTCAGTTTATTAATATCTCCGTTTTTTAGTACTACCGAGATGTCATCTGCAAACATTACCATTTCCATGTCTTCTGATATACAACTTGAGATGTCATTAACATAAATCAGAAATAGCAGTGGTCCCAGTGTGGACCCCTGCGGAACACCCATAGTAATAGGTTCTATTTCTGATTTTGTACCATTAACACTACAGATTTGAGCTCTATTTTTCAAATAGGATTGAAATATTTGCAACTCTTTGTGTCGTACACCGTAATGTTCTAACTTCATGATCAAAATATCGTGATCCACGCAGTCAAAAGCTTTAGTTAAGTCACAAAAGATCCCATAAGTATGTAGCGACCCATCTAGAGATGTTAATATTGTCTTGAGCATAGAAGCTGTGTCAGCCACGCTCGTACAAGTGACATGACTCGACTGATGCGCCTGTTAAAGGTTCCTGATCGTACGATCAGACTAAAACTGCTATGCGCGTTTTTTGCCTCTTGAGGTTATTTTCTCGTTGCATATGCTATTGCCAACCCCTAAGAAACCCAAAGATAGACTGGAAGAAATTACGAAGATCCTCGACTGTGTATCAGTAGCAGAGTGTCCTACTCCAGAGCGTGCCTCGGTGCGAGATGCGAAAGGCACTGCTGGCGCCGCTGCTGGTGGTGGTGGCGGTGCTGGCGCCGGCGCGGGCGCAGCGGGCGAGCGCGCTGGAGGCGCTGGCGGGTCTGCTGCGCGACGGCGCGCGCACGGCCGGCGCGGAGCCGCCCGACGTGGGCGCGCCGGACGCCCAGTACGACTTCGTGCTGGTGGGCGCCGGCACCGCGGGCTGCCTGCTCGCCAACCGACTCACGCAAGTCGACAAGTTCAAGGTAAACACTACTCTATCACATCGGGGGCCACCGGAGTAGCAAACGAGCTGGGTGCCATGCCCGAACCTTGCTGCATTCATGGAGCACGAGAACTATTTTCAAATCCGGCTCAACCACCTGTAAACCAACACCCTTCCGAATGAGCTAAACCTTTTAAATAGAAAGTAGGGAAGACAACGTAGTTTAAGTTGGCCCTTCCCGACGAGAACTATTTGCGAGACAGTTTTCATGATGAGGAGGATGCAACATGTCCACAAAGCAATCAATCAATGCGCATAGTGTTTGATTTGGTCAGCTTTATAGAAGTTTCAGTTATATAAATTAATTTTCAATCTTCATGGAAGAAGGTAGGCTGATATTTAAGATTTTTTTATTTTATTGTTTTATCGTTGAGTAATCCATGTCCAAACGTATTGTATAAAACGCGCGAAAAATTCGAACTTGGAAACAAAACTCATTTTACAATGCCAATGGTCATCAAGCACCTAATTCGATCAAATAAAGCTGTTTTGAGTATAATTTTGGATCCCCGACTAGAAATATGCTCATTATCTTCTTTCCACGTTTGTATGGGGAGTTGAGCGGGAAGGCCCACCTTAAGATGGATTTAAGATCGTAAAGCTTAATTTGCAATAGCATTTTAATTTGATGTTCATAGAAGGAAGAGATGAGAAGCGAAGAGTGAAGACTTCCGGCACAGGCCTTATATCGACCCGGCTACTATTAAAACAGAACACGTTAAGGTCATTAGAGTAGTTAATAATAGTTAAAATTGGTACTAAGCAGTTTACTTTCAGCAAACTAATATATTTTCCAACGGTTCTTAACAAATCTAAAAAAAATATTTTAATTTATGGATAATACATTACCGTTATCTCATTACTTTGAGAATGAATGTCACGACCAAAAACGTATTTAAATTGTTTTCAGAAATCTGATTACAATCCTTCAAAATGTAGATGTCGCTGAAACTCAAATTAATAATGAAATATGCTAGTGTATTCAAATAGAAAGGAATGATTTTAGTCCTACATATATTGCCTATGGCAGAAGTGACTTGTTGACAGTTCAGTTTATTAGAATCACAAACGAAAACTTCAAAGGAGGGCACGTCCAATAGTTCTCCGTTCAAATGTGACACGTGCACGATCCGGAACCGCTTGTTGCAGGTGCTGATGGTGGAAGCCGGGGACAAGGAGAACTTCCTCATGGACGTGCCGCTCCTGGCCACCATGCTGCAGTTCACGGGCGCCAACTGGGACTACAGGACCGAGCCGCAGGTAACCTGCTTCACTACATGCAAACGTCGACTGATGGATGTGCTCTAGTCTTATGCTTCGCGGATTCTTTTGAATATGGATTAACAATTTTAGAAACATTTGCCTTCCCTAAGAACTAGATGCCAAGCTTTTACCTCGTTTAAAGCACGGATACATTGGCCCACATACAGTCCCAGTTGTCACCTAAATTATCGTCTACGCCAAACCGATCGACTGGCGTTTTCAAAAGCATGGAGAAATTGAAGAGCGCGCGCTGTGGGCGTTAAGCGAACTAACATTTGCGAGTCTGATTTTGATTTGACAGCTTACTCACTGTCGCCGTCAATACGTTGATGTTGCCGTTCACGCCGACTTCGCGTTTTCATACAAATCGGAAGTCCGAATATGACTTTGACAGCTTGAAGAAGTAAAACCACGGAAAATCTCTTACAAACAGTTTGACGTTTTACGTATCTTCGAAGTTCCGTCAACGCTAATTTAGGTGAGAACAATCACGAACAATATACCTTTGCAGTTTCGATTGTATTCCATTTAACGCGGTGAAGCGAATAGGCTTAGCCACGTTTTTGTGATAAACATACACTGACGGTAGCGCCGGCCAGGCAGCTCTCCTCCGAATGGGGGATTGTGCAGTGCAGTGGCGTTGGAGCTCGAGGACATCAGCCGTGAGCGAATCAGTAAACGAACCGATTGTCTGACGCTAATTATAACGAAAGAATGATGCCGTTGTTATAATCAAATTAACACGGAAACGGTTATGTCATAAGAATAAAAAAACGTTATTGTAAGAAAATCTGTGAAATTCTAAGGCACATAAAAATGGCGCTAACACGTTACATTGGACATAAGGCACTAAGCAAATACTTGCTAACAATTATGCTACATTTAACTAGAGAAAAAACATATTTTCCATGTGGTGTAATTTGACGCAGTATCCATATTGTTTGTCTAATGTAAAATACAAAAACTCGTACAAATAAGCACAGCGGTTTTCAAACTTCTGATCTACGTCTGTAGCCCCCGGGCCCACCTAGACATTCCACAATGAGTAACTAGAGAATGTTTCTATTCAAACCGCGAAAGAAACCGGTTGATCTGGAAAAATCTCCCAGGAAACCAATTTGCATGGAGATGGCACATAAAGAAAAAGATTGAGCTAGTCATACCGGCGGTGTTCTATCCTGCATGAAACAAACGATTGTATTAGAAACCTAATAATAATTGTACAATAATACTTCGATGGTTTATAGTTTACTAGCTGCGGTACCCGGCTCCGCTCGGGTTAGTGTCGGCTAAATTATTTCATGGATAAAAAGTAGCCCCATGGCTGATCCAAAATAGGGTCAAACTGGTCCAGGACAATGTATCCATCTACCAAATTTAATCAAGATGTTCGAGATGAAACAGCATGATTTAATGAGAAACATCCAATAATTCCCATTTAGAGCTTCGTTGACATTTGGTGGCTATTTAAAAAAAAAGCATTTGCCGCCAGAACCTTTCTGCACTTGCACTGCAACATTGCTTACCTAGTAAGTAAGTAACGTGTATTGTAGGTAAATTTTGCGTGGACTCCAACCCACAGGTAGCCTCAACATCGAAAACAGTAACCCATCTCGAACCTGACTGCTCCCAGAGATCCTATACATTGATAAAATACCCACATAAATCGGGTTAGTGGTTCGCAAGTTCAGGTAATGAAGCGCTATAAGTTTTGAGTAGAATCAGGCTAGACGTAGATACAATCCGCATCTAAATCGAGTAATTGGTTCTCAAGGATTTTGCCAAGTAGTCCTAAAGTTGCGGGAAATACCAAGCTGTACCCGGCCCCCGCCCTCCCCGCACCCGCCCCCGGCGGACCGCCCGCCCCGCCCCCGGCCCCGCTCCCCCCGGTGTGAAGTAGCGCTACCGGCATCGTTTTCGCAGCCCCGTGAAAGTTCTATAGCCCATGGGCACAATCACTACATAGTATAAAACAAAGTCGCTTTCTCTGTCCCTATATCCCCATGTTCGCTTAAATCTTTAAAACTACGCAACGGATTTTGATGCGGTTTTTTTTAATAGATAGAGTGATTCAAGTGGAAGGTTTATATGTATGATAACATCCATTAAATATTGGAGAAATACTGTTATTTTTGAGGTTTCCAATGTGATGTCGTAAAAAAATATTTTTTTTTCCGCTTACATTGCAAACGCAGGCTGAACCCTACGAGATTTATCAAAATAATGTGCTAAGTATTGTATACATTGAAAAGGTCTACAGAAAACTCCGCGATGGTATATATCTATCTCTTATGGATATCCCACAATAGCATTTTTTTCTCATTTACTTTTTACGACAAATAATGGCTAATTTTCGAAGCGATTTTAACCAATACAGCATTAATCCTTATCCAATTGAATACCTTAAATACATTGTTGATTTAATATAGATTTATACGGCCCTTTACAGCATATGATTTAAATGAATATTTTCGAAGATATTATAGATTAAAAAATTGCGGGATAGTGTTTGCGGCGGTACCGGCCGGCCGGGGCGGCGGGAGCGTGCCTCGGAGGCCGCGGTTCTCCCCATAGCACTTTGAATTTATTATTTCTCTAATATCTAATAATCATGTAATAATAATATCTAAGTTTTTTTTATTTCAAATATCTCAATGTAGGAACTCTACGTAAAAATGGTTTATTTGTGTATCATTGTGTCAAAATAATATTTTTTTAAATGACATTATGCCCGTGCAAAGCCGGGACGGGTTGCTAGTATCTTTATAAATTGTAGCCTATGTCCTATTCTGATGTATAAGCTATATTATTGTAAAGTTTCATTAAAATACATTCAGTAGTTTTTACGTGAAAGAGTAACAAACATCCATCCATCCATCCATCCATTATTACAAACTTTCCCCTTTATAATATTTATTAGATAGCATCAAATAAACGAGTAAACATGTTTATTTTTACAAGCTTCGTCAGTCTCGGTAGCCCAGTGGCGCGCTTAGTGAAGCACCTCTGAGCGCGGTCGGATTCTGGATGTGTCATCATTTTCAACCGCTGGTCGTGGTTCGATAAAACTGTAGATCCCCTTCCTTACTTACTAGGCGGTAGGGTTGATCCCGCCAGGGTTGGTACCATCGCATTGAATGAACGATAGTCGAAGCGGAGATGAAAATTGTCCGTCTTTCCCATCCAGTTCAAAGTAGCCGAACAATATAAGAAAGGTCCTGGCATGGCACCTAGCTCCAATGTGGTGTGATAAGCTAATATACATGTACAAAACAAAAACGTTTCATATTAACTTGACTTCCTGTGAGATGCAAACCTAAAAGTAGATACCCACTTTCCGACTACTTGGAGCTCTGGAAACTTGCACACAATTTTCTTAAACCTTTTTAATAAACAAGCTTTCAAAAAGTACATATTTTTTTTGCTAATTGAGGTGCTCCGCTCGGGCCAATATCGTATTGAGCTGATGTCGGCCTGAATTATTTTCCGGGTAGTAATATGAGTTCCCCTTACAAACTTTCATTCCCTATTACCCCTTTGAGTTTTATTTTCGCCACAAAAGATAGCCTATGTCCTTCTCCAAAGCCCAGACTATCTCTATACTGAAATGCATCAATATTGGTTCAGCGGTCTAGGTGTGAAACAGACTGAACATTAGAATGGATGTTTGACTTAATTGACGCTACAATTTTTTTTCTTAAGAAGATTTCCTTATACTGTCGTTTAAGATGATTATACTAGCCAATGCGTATGGTTTAATTGCGTTAAGTTCCTGAATCTTATGGAATGAAAACATGAAAAAAAATTATGTATAATTCCATTTAACGTTCTACCAATATAGTAAAAAAAATATTTTAGAAAATGATATTTTTTGCATGGAAAACTGATATCGATTTATATATCATTTTAAAGAGCTTAACTTTATCTACCAATTTAGTTAAGGTCATATTTACCTTTTTTAAATGTCTTTAACGAAACAATAAAAAACTGGTTTCACGCATTTTGCGGGTTGGTCACATTTAGAAAGAATTATTCCGGGCTAACTAAGCGATGTTGGGCTCTGGATATCTCGTTTTAATCGCAAAAAATGGTTCAAAATGTTTAGGTATGAGGATGCTCTTAACTGACGGTTCGAGCACATGAGTACGGAACCCACTTTACTCTTGCGGTTCGAGCCAGCAGCGCGACGCTGCGGTAATCACTTGCCGGAATGCCCACGCACGCAAGTCTGCATCCGTAAAGTCATTAATAAACAATATCAAGTTGACATCTAGAGAGGGATTCCGTAAAAATCGTTTTGCGTCGCCAACGTTGACGTTAGTTTTCGTACAAGCGCTGTCTCGGTAAACAGTTCACGGTTGAGATTATTTTGTAAATAAAAAGCTTGTTTTTATAAGTCTAGATATCTTTAATATCATTTGGCAAAGTATTATACATATTATTTTCTCCTATTGAAGCACTTTTTCCTTGCTAAAATTAGTTCTCGGCAGAAATACAAGTAATGTTCGTAATTGCGAGGGAAATATGCGCGCACTTTGTTATCCGAACCCAGGGCTGTCTGTAAATGGCTATTATTATGTGTCTGATTTTGTTAATCATGTTGATAAGCAAGAGAAGTACTTAGCTATAGAAATAATGCATATACACAAAGATGGTTGTTATGTATGCTTGTAGAACAATTTAAACGTTTGATATTGTATAAGTACTTAGATACTTTCAAGCTAATTTTAAGTTAGTCTATAAACGAAATTTCCCAATTCAATGTAAATTGATTATTTACCGACTGTCGACGCAACGGTGCATGCAAATAGCCAACTATAGAGTATCCGACAATAGAGGCTGTCACCGGTCATTCTTAATAGTACTTAAAAAAACGTTTTTGGTGGTTATGTACACGATGTTTTTTTAATAGTACTTTATTTTTCTTACCCATATGAAAGGCAGAGACAGCCCCCTAAATAGAAAAACGAACGTCAACTATAGCGACGTAAACGTTAAAAAGTTACTGAATGGCTATCCTTGCTCGATTTGTCTCGCAATCGATAGAGACCTCAACATTGACTAAGTTGGGTGGTACTGTTGGTATCGGTCGCACGTCGGCGGCGGTGGTACTGGCGGTGAAGCGACACCACGCCGCCGCCGCCGCCGCCGTTATGCAAATGCATATTGAAGAGATATGGACTAACAGTTTCGATACGCTATAACCTACGTGACCGTTGTCACAGACATCGACTCAAAGGGAATCGACTCCTATAATGGCATTGCTCATGTACAAATTTTGTTATTTTATTCAATGTTATTTACGTCCCTAAAATATGATTTGACATCTGAATGAGTAATTCACCTGATGTCTATCGTCTCAATACTCACGTTGAAGAATTAAAAACTAGTAAGTATGTTAATTTTATCAACACGTGTTTATCATGCTGAGATGAACCGCTGTAACGATCCGGCCCTAAATTGTGCATAACCAACATTTTGAAAAAACTTTATAAAATAAATCCATGGGTTCAAATGCCCACCCCGCTTATGTATCACTTTTCTTTCTCATTGTGAGTTTTCTAAATAGTTCAATGTAGCTAATAGCAGTGCTCATAAAGTGAAGGCACCTCATTCATTCGGGAATGCGGATAAATGGCCAGAGTGGTCAGTCTGGATTCTTACCTAAATTGGCGTTTACGGAAAACGTCAAACCACATACAAATGTTTACTACTTATTTTGTGGTTTTACTTCTTCAAGCTGTCAAAGTCAACCTCGGACTTCCGATTTGTATGAAAACGCGGAGTCGGCGGAAACGGCAACGTCGACGTATTTACGCCGACGGTGAGTAAGATGTAAAATCAAACTCGGACTCGCAAATGTTAGTTCGCTTAAGGCGCTAGGACTAGCCAACTACTCGCGCCATACAAATGCACTTTTTAACAAATGTAATAATATGTAGTGAAACGCTTTAGCAAATCCAAATAGAACTCCAGACTGATAATGGATCGTCAATATTTTTTTATTCCATCATTTATTTAAATAATAATAAAAATAAAAAAAGTTGATTTTTCTCATTAGAAATCTGAAAGTCATTCGATTTCTAGATATAAGCAAAAACAGCATATATGCATAAACAAAAAATTCCATTTGCTTTTAGATTTCTACATTTAGTAAAAAAGTTCGGAAATGGACACCGTTTCCGCAATGTATTTCGTATAGAAAAAGGAAACATACATTAACGAAAATCATTCGATTCCTAGACAAGGAATCATATATTGTAAGGATGACACTTATAATCGTCAGACTTAGTTAGTTTACTTGGGGTGCCTCGTCTAACTTTGCGATTTGGCTAGTACCAGGGCCTTAACGCCCACTGCGCGCGCTCCTCAATTTCTCCATACATTTGAAAACGCCAGTCGATCGGTTTAACGCACAACTGGGACTACGGACTCTGTTACATAAAAAAGGCGTAAACAAGTCTAATTTCTTCTATTCTATACGAGAGTTATAGAAATATATCCATACTAATATTATAAATGCGATAGTAACTCTGTCTGTCTGTTGCGTTGTCACGCCTACATCCCTGAACCAATTTTGGTTAAATTCGGTATTTAGATAGTCTGGACCTTGGCTACCTTTTGTGGCGAAAAGTAAACTCAGCTAGGACTCCTATAAGAGAAATATTGTATGGATATATAAATGTCTCACAACTTTTAATAGAAGACAGGTGTTACTGATAATAGATCTTGAAATTAATAATAGATGAAAAGTAGTGCCCCTTAAGGCGAAGCATTTATCGGATTAGATTAGTCTCCACAGCACGTGCTGTGGTGCACGACAGCACGCCCGCTGTCACGATAAATAGGACGAAGACCTCCGCGCCAAGGAAGTGGGTAGTCATGCGCGGGGTCCGAACCGCGGTGGTCGGAATGCTTAATGCAGCAGGAAACTCGATCGCGCGACCTTCCGAGCTTATCCGACGCTATCTCATCGGGTGTATTGGAATTGTTTCTTATCCTTTACGAGATAGTTGTTATATGCATCGTCAACTCAAATAAGATATGGTGACAAGATTCAAGAAGTGACGAAATAATGAGAAAACAGTTTTACAGAGCGGCAGTAAACGGAACTTTCGGGCCCGGACGGACGGTCAACAAGTTATTTTTATGGAACCTGAGGTGGGTGGCTAATACCACAAAGCGACCGTCATGATACTAGCCGTCATGAAGGAATTAGGTGCCATGCCAGAACCCTCCCTTTATGAACATGGCTACACTGATCTGAATGGAAAGCAAGGACAATTTTTCATTGCCGCTTTAACCATAGTTTCATCCAATGCGATGGTACCAACCTGTTCGCGCTTAACCCTATCTCCTAGTTTTACATGGGTTCCAAACCATGGCACCGCTCGCATCCATAACGAAATGCACTTATTCAACTCAAAGTAAAAGTATATGGCTGTGATTGTACCCTATGGCGCTGCTTTGACCTGCTATGACCTATAACGTTGCCTACCCCTCCAGAAAAGTGGACTTATGGTATTTATGTATCCATATAAAAAAGTTGTTTGTATATGAATTAAACTACACCTGATTTAACTCCAAATATTTGTATTTATGTATTATTATGTATTTATCATGTAAGCTGTTTATTAAACGCTATTCACGGGTCGAAAGTTTCAATTTAGCAAGATGTTCTCTTATAAACAAGAACATATCAAGCAGCATTAAATAATGCTATAGGTAATATCAATTGAAAAATATTTCCTGCGAAGACCGACTCAAGATCCTCAAATTACCGTCACTAGAACAAAAACGAAGACGAGGTGACTAATCGAGGTTTACAAAATGCTTAAAGCCAAATACAACTGACAGGCCATGCAGGAGCTGTTCAGTCTTAACAAAAATCCTCAACAACGTGGTCACAGATTAAAGCTGGACACAACAGAGCACAAGACTAATGTACCCAAGCACTTCATTAGCAACATATTTGTAAAGGACTGAAACAAACTCCCTTAAGGCATAATCAACGCACGTGGTGTTAATCAATTTAAAAACCGTTTGGACACTCACTTAAACAGCTTTATTAAACAAGATTTAAACAACAAGAATGATTAAAGACCAACTATTAACCAAAACCGACATCTTAGATTACAAGGACACATAAGCCTAGGCTGCCTGTCCAAAATAAAATGAATAAATAGATAACTTGTAACATCAATAGTCTAGAGGCGATATTTTGTATCTAGTTCAACAAATACGTGTGCAAATTACTAAGCTATCAGTTGTCATTATAACCAAACCGCAAACGGTAGGAAGGGACATAATTGTACCCACAGATTTTAAGCCAATTAGCACTATTAAAGTCAAAGTCATTAGAAACTTTACTTTATAACGATGTCTCAAGCGAAGTTGTCGCGATGAGCGAATGCTTTAGCATCTAGATTTCTGAATGAGTTTTTGAATATTTTAATTAAAACATACGATTTAATACGGGTCCGTTTATCACAAGTGCGATGGATGCACCAGCCAGTAATCCGACACGCAAGTTGACCTCGTTGTTAGCCTAGAAGCGATGGATAGAAAACAGAACATCTGCAAAGAGACTATAATCTACAATGTCGGTACAGCAACAGCTGGATGTAAGCCAACAGAACAATCAGCATGTTAAAAATCGTATTCATGAAAACGTATTCATAGCCATTAACTGTGCTGTCTTTGACTGCAGCGTTCCGGTTGTATGGGCATGCAAGGCGGCCGCTGCCGCTGGCCACGCGGCAAGGTGGTCGGTGGCTCTTCAGTGCTGCACTCCATGATGCACACGCGCGGCAACCGCCGCGACTACGATTCGTGGGCTGCGGACGGCAACCCTGGTTGGTAGCTCTGCTTGTGAAGCGTTCCTCCCCACAGAGCCTCAGTGCTGTACTCTATGATGCACCCGCGCGGCAACCGCCGTGCATTAGTTGGCCGCGACAGTTGAGCTCGCTCCTCTAATCAGTCGATAAACGCTTGGACGTACCGGTCGCTAAGCTGGCGCTGAGCTCTAGCTGCGCTCAGCCAGAGGTACGGTGGCTCTAATTTCGCGCGGATCAACTTACTGAGCATTTGTCAAACCACGTGTTTACAACTCCGCCGACAAGAACCTGGGTCGCTTAGATTATTCATAGAGTCCCCTCGCTTCTCTTTATCTTGCGCCACATACAGAAAAAGCCTACATAGATTTCTCACCTGAGAATCAATTAGTCACATTATCAAAGATAGTGTTGAGGAGTAAATAAAGGGCATTTGAGCACATTAATTAGGAAAATAAGTTATTATCCAGTTTACCGATGTTGTGCTTTATATTACAGGCTGGGATTACAATTCCATTCTCCAATATTTCAAGAAGTCCGAGAACATACAAATTCCCGAACTGGCTCGCAACACTAAATACCACTCTACGAAAGGAGAGATGCATATACAGTACCCGGACTGGAGGACACGACTGTCCGACGCGTTCCTCGCGGCGGGAGTAGAAACCGGCGGCAGAGTGGTCGACTACAACGGGGAAAAACAGACCGGATACTCGCTCATACAGTTCACTATGAAGAATGGAACGAGGATGAGCGCCAGCCGGGCCTTCCTTCATCGGATCAAACATCGCCCGAACTTCCACATCCTTAAGAACGGGATGGTCACCCGGATCCTGATAGATCCCACGACGCGGCGCGCCTACGGAGTCAAACTGATAAAAGATAACAAAGAAATTGAAGTGCGAGCGAAGCGGGAGGTCATAGTTTCGGCGGGAGCGATCAATTCTCCGCAACTGCTCATGCTCAGCGGAATCGGGCCCCGCGAGCACTTGTCCCAGCACAACATAACGGTTCTGCGCGATCTGCCCGTCGGGTACAACCTGCAGGACCACTTCGCGCTCGGCGGCCTCACCTTCGTGATCAACACGACCGACTCGATCCGCGCCGAGCGCGTCGCGACATGGGGTAACATCAAGGATTACTTCGCGCACCACACGGGTCCGCTCTCCGCGCCCAGCGGCACCGAGGCGCTCGCCTTCATCGACACGAGGAATCCGCACAGCGACGACGGATACCCCGATCTGGAACTCCTCTTCGTCGCCGGCTCGCTCGTCTCGCAGCCGATTTACATGAGCGCCTTCGGTATCGACGACCGCGTCTACAATAAAGTGTACGGCCCGATCGCCGATCGGGATACCTGGATGGTATTTCCGATGCTTCTCCTCCCGAAGTCCACCGGTCGGATCATGCTGAGGGACAAGAACCCCTTGCACAAGCCGCTCATCTACGCCAACTACTTCTCCGACGGCGGACACGACCAGAGGGTGGTCCTCCACGGCATCCGGAAGGTGATCGAGCTGTCGAAGACGAGAGCTTTTCAGAAGTTCGGGAGCCGACTCCACGACATCCCGCTGCCGAACTGCGCGCACCACGGCTTCAACTCGGACGCGTACTGGTTCTGCGCGATGAAGACGATCACCAATACGATCTACCACCACACGGGGACGTGCAAGATGGGTCCCGCCTCGGACCCGGGCGCCGTGGTGGACTCCCGGCTGCGCGTGCACGGGATCAAGGGCCTGCGCGTGGTGGACGCGAGCGTGATGCCGAGGGTACCGGCGGCGCACACCAACGCGCCGACCATGATGTTGGCCGAGAAAGCAGCCGACATGATCAAGGAAGACTGGGGCATAAAGATCAAATAAAATTTCTAGGGCTACCGATTGTGTATTCACAAAGGTAATGTCAATCCCAGTTGCAAATAAACGTACTCCACTGGGCTCACGAAAAATCAAGGCGTTAAAAGACCTGTATGCAATAAGCAGGCTGTGTGGAGCTCCTGAATAACACATGCAAAGAAAAAACGTGTGTAAGTTGTTAATTTATGTTTGAGTAGTAAAATATTCCTCAAAAAGTTACTGTTGTATTTTAATCAATCTACCTTAGTAGCAAACGTCAAACAGTAAACCTAATCACTTTCTTTGACGTTTTACTTGTGAATAGACTATACAAATTAATCAAGTTTAAGCTAAACTACCATTTATTTTAACATAAATTGAGAGTTACTTTAAAACTGCTCCAGCCCCAGCTCTTCATAGAATGTACAGTAATTTCGTATGAATAAAATGGGTGAATATTTCTAAAGTGCTGCAACAATCATCGTTTAATTAGAATTACTGCGAAGTTAAGCCATGATCAGGGCAATGACCCTATTTTATTGGTTTGTAGGAAACATTAAACTTTTCATCAAATAATGCAAGAAAAGAAAATATCCCCAGATACATGTTATGGTTTAACTCTAAAATAAATCTAATAACATACATAGTACGGTTAAGAACCTATCTCCTGACGGCGTCTCCTCACCTATCTGCACTTATGATTAAAATGTTATGACTACCTATGTTTTTGAGCGTAGTCAATGGATTAACGACTAATTATAGCAACATTATAAATAGGTAAAAACGAGACACACCCGATAGTGCAGTGTAGCCGTGAGACTCGTCGACCAATAGGATTCGTCCGTTCATAAGTCAGTAGGAAATAAACACAACGATGATTTAAATAATTTTCTGTTTATATTCCTTCACAACACGGCTCATACGGTAGAAAATAAAACTTGTTCAAAGTGTCGTTTTCAATGACGCTCAAATTCCGTGCACATTTGTATCCAAAGTGGAATTTCATCTCCTTTTTTTATCTTTTATCATTCCGCAATTTGAAACATCCTGACAAAAAGTCTGAGATTTAGTCCGGAAAGCCTGCCTTCCCGAAAAAAGGGTGTCAATGAAGCTTGTAATGCAGGAAAAAAAGATCAAACGGAAGTAAGTACAAACCTGGAGAATTTATTTAGTCCTAAAAATGACGAGCTGACAGTAGAAAGTGTCAGCTTTGAAAGCATTTTAGCTAGGCGACAGCTGTCCTAAAAATTTAAGTTCGTCTCAAAACAAAAGTCAGCCGAAATTCTAAATTCATTCCATCGAAGAACATTTAGATTATAGGCTGAACATCCGTGAAGGATGGATCTTCCCGTACGCATCAGAAAACCTACCATACAAAAGTAGTTTAGAAATCATTTAATAACCGCTGTTCTAATTCACTTAATTTTTTGTTTCTAGTCAACGAACATTTGCGTCTGTACCTTTTTGTTTTTCGGAAAAAAAAAATACTGTTAGCTGCCTTTTTCCGTATATCAGGGACAATGCCAGAGCGCAATAGAACGATTTTGTACCGTGTCCGCCAATAAGTAAGTCTCGTCGTCGGGAAGTGTTACCTTAAGGTGGCCCATCCCGCTCAACTCCCCATACAAACGGGGAAAGAAGATCACGCACATATTACTTGCCAGAGATCCCAAATTTTACTCAAAATAGCTTTATTTGATCGA
This sequence comes from Incurvaria masculella, assembly GCA_946894095.1. Taxonomy (NCBI): domain Eukaryota; kingdom Metazoa; phylum Arthropoda; class Insecta; order Lepidoptera; family Incurvariidae; genus Incurvaria; species Incurvaria masculella. The sequence continues at coordinate 17,111,357 of OX335661.1, read as the reverse complement.
ACTAGATGTCTGATGTCCGTTGGCATTGTGAAATTATGTTTGGTTTCTAAATTATAAGGTCCGAAATTTCTGATTTTTCGCGCGTTTTATACAATAACTTTGGAGGTAGATTACGCAATGATAACGTAAGAAAATCTTAAAAAGATTAGTCATCAGACATACCTTATTCAATCAAGATTTATAAAATATTTGGTTTTTGTTAGATTTTTGAATACAGCGGTCGTGGTTTACTTTTAGCTATAAGTCGTTTTGAAATTCAAATTTTCGTAAATCTTACCAAATCATACACTATGCACATTTTCTTTTTTGTGGACATATTGCATCTTGCTCATCACGGAGCATGTCTTATTCTTTGAAACAGAGAAGGCCCCAGAGCGCAACAGCACGGTTTTGTACCGTGCCCGCGAATGAGTTAGGCCCGCCGGGTTGGGCCACCTTAAGATGAACTAAGCGCGTCTAATCCACATTAATTTTGCCACAATTTCTAACCTTGGCGCGTCAGACTTCCAACGACAGATGCGTCAACAATGCACACTTGCCGCATCGTTTATCTCCTTTCGCGTAATTAAGAAACCTGCCCAATGTCACTTGTCCGTCATCCGATTTCGTGTGGTCGCGTTTAAAGCTTCGGAAAATTGGAAATGCTTCCGGCTGGCACGGCCACTCAAACAGTGCGTCACGGACTGGTCACAAAGTAACACATCCAGTCCACCCGACTGCTCCGTTACAGTTCTTTGAATAATCCGTGACTAATCATATCCGTGGTTCAGAACTTTCCTAGTTTTTATAAAATGTTTGCAAACATCATGCGTGTGGTTGGATTCACCAGTATAATTACATCTACACCAATATAACGATGATTGTTTTTACGTTTCGGAATTACCAGTCGGAAAAGTTTATTTTTACATTTGATAGTCTTCAGATAATTCTCGCGGACGGTCATTGGCTATTTAACATCACGCTACGACTGAGCAAAACGAAAAAAAAATTTAACAAAAAAAATAACCGACTTCAAGGAAAAAGCACTAAAAAGTAAAAAATAATTTTCATTTTTGTAGTTACGATTTCTGTTATTTTTTGAGTCGGCGTCAGCCGGGCACGCGCTGCGCCAATCAAGAGAACCTAACCTAACCTAACCTAACCTTGGCTGACACCGACTCAAAAAATTACAGAAATCGTAACTACAAAAATGAAAATTATTTTTTACTTTTTAGTGCTTTTTCCTTGAAGTCGGTTATTTTTTTTGTTAAATTTTTTTTTATTTGTTTATTTTTAGTGAATCTGAAGTACACTTACTAATTTGTACACGTCCTTTCCAATAAAAAAAGAATTATCGAAATCGGTTGGCGTTATATTGAGTTATTCGTCCATTTGTCGCGCAATCTTAATTCAAATTTAAGACTTTTATGATTTTCTCATGGATATCATTGTCAGAACTTAACCAAATTAAAATGGGACCACTTGGGAAGCACTAGCTATCATTTAAAAAAATAATTATCAAAATCGGTTCACCCAGGCAAAAGTTATGAGGTAACAAACATAAAACAAAAAAAACAAAAAAAAAAAAAACATACAGACGAATTGATAACCTCCTCCTTTTTTTGAAGTCGGTTAAAAATAAGGCCGGAAGAATGTCAGTAATGGCCCGGGCGGGCGATGCGACGCGGTGGTCGGGGACCGAGGATGAATTTTACCGGAGGCTGTTCAAGCGCCTGCCCAAAACGAAACTATGTTAAACATTAATTATACATAGCCGCTTTACCGGAGAGGCAGACAAAGATGATACAGAACCATGCGGTTCGAACACCGCATACATATTTCGCTTCCTCTACTGACTTACATACATCTTTCAATTACGGGTGCTACGCAACTGACCTTACTGTAAAAAAAATCTCCCTATAAGAAGAGTGTTGGATTTCCTTGCATTAGACAACTACACAGCTTACTGTATTCCATTCTAAAACTATTCCATATATATTTTTATTTTAATGGCCTAAATGATAAAGACATTCAATGCGGCGTCAACAAAAAATCGTATGTGCTTACGTCAGTATTCCGTCAGTGCATATTTCAGCAGACGAGTGAATAGTTTATATTTTGCAATAATGTCTTTGATCGCGTTATATTATTCGAGCACGTGCAGGTCTCGCCGCGGAGCGAGGTACGAGCCTGACCCCTAATTTGGCCGTTCACCTTATGCTAATCTCGCAAATCTAGTTTACAACTTGTCTAATTGGAATCATCAAACAAACTGTATAAATACAAACATTTCCCGGAAATAAAACAATTGTCATCGTCGCAGCAGCAACGTGAATTTACAATAGAAAGTTTTCTTTTTAATGTTAAGGTGGCCCAACCCGCTCATCTCCCCATACAAAAGGGGAAAGAAGATCAAGCCCATATTTCTTGTCAGAGATCCAAAATTTTCCTCAAAATAGCTTTATTTGATCGAACTAGATGTCTGATGACCATTAGCATTGTAAAATTGTGTTTGGTTTCTAAGTTATAAGGTCCGAAAGTTCGATTTTTTCGCGCGTTTTATACAATAACTTTGGAGGTGGATTACGCAATGATAAAGTAAGAAGATCGTAAAAAGATTAGTCATCAGACATAGCTTATTTAGTCAATATTTATGATCTATTTGGTTTTTGTTAGATTTTTGACTACAGCGGTCGTGGTTTACTTTTAGCTATAAGTCGTCTTGAAATTAAAATTTTCGTAAATCTTACCAAATCATACACTATGCACATTGTCTTTTTTGTGGACATGTTGCATCTTCCTCATCACGGAGCCTGTCTTATTCTTTGAAACAGAGAAGGTCCCAGAGCGCAACAGCACGGTTTTGTACCGTGCCCGCGAATGAGTTGGGGCCGCCGGGTTGGGCCACCTTAAGCACGGCATATGGCGTACACCAGGACATCTCTCAGGATTTAGAAATTCACGGGAACTGCGAAAACCATGCCGGCCGGCCAGGTGCTCCTTCACACCAGCTTCCAAGGACACCAGGGTCGTTACCATGGTAAAAAAACTCGCCGGGTATGGGCAAGGGAGTGAAGAAGATTAGTTTTTTACAATCAGCATGGTACAAAATGCAACTAAATGACAAATTTAATCACTCACTTTCCTGATCACCCGGCGAGTTAAGTGGGTAACCAGGGAGGGTAGATAGTAGATATCCCCCAATCTACAACCCCCCCGGGGGATATACCGCGACTGTTTTGGTCGGATACAGTTCATAAAAAAGTTATAGGTACTACATGAATGCGTGCGCGGTCAGGGAGCAACGGCGAGATTCCGAGATAATTTGTCACCAACTTATAAGAATACTTGAACACGGTATTCTGTTTCTGTGCACGCTCACATTCCATTTGTGAGAAAACCTCGAGCAGGGGAATGTGCACGTGCTTGTGTGCAGGTGGGAGGATACGAATCGACAAGACAATGTGCGGTAACTCACCAGAAACATCTACGGCTAGACTTTGCCACCTAGCTATAAATGCGGACATGCATCACAAGGTTTTTTATCTAAATCGGGTATGGTCTCATCAAATACATGCATAGAAATAGCTACATTTGATTGTGTTTAGCTAAGAATAATCTACAAGGCGATGCAGACCGCTACGTATCGATGATGTATCATTCACATATCATTTTGGCCTGGCTATGAGTCGCAATAAACTTAAAAATAATAAAATACCCTGGCACTTCAATATGTCTAAGCAGGTTTTTTGTTTCTATTGAAATATAGAATAAACATATTTTTTATCTAACCGGTTTGGATGACCAATACCACGCCTATTGTCATGATATCAGCCCAACACACCTCATGGGAACTCTGCGATATGCCTTTCTTACATTCTCATTTAAAATTATATTAAAAATCAAAGTAATTTATATTTTTACCTTTCTTATTGCATCTTATATTTCTTATTTAAAAATATTTTATAATTGGTTTTAAAAGCCAGTGAAAAGGTCATCCCGGTTCTCTGTGTTCGACCCATTGTCGTGAATGTTCCGCAACATAAGTCGCTAAAAATATTTTCCTAGCGTCATCCTCCTTATCACAAACACCTCGTGAACAATTAGAATAGGGTTGCCGAGCAAGTTGCATTAAGATTCTCGACCAGCGCCTTAACCTTGCAACCTGCAGCGTGCAGTGTGCAGTCTGCAGGTAGGCGTAGCGTGCCCGTAATGTCGGGCATTACACGACTCGAGCGGTGTAGCGTGTTCATTGTTTCCAAGGCAAGGTGTGATTTACCCACGTAACATCTTATTCAATTCATCAACAAGAGCGCAATTATATCGATTGTTCGTGGTTTGTGTCGCGTTTCAGGTTGTACTTCTAATGTTGTCTTGGAATCTCCTACTTTAATTACATGTTTTTGCGCATCTCAATTTTAGCTCCGACTCGGAGATTCCCGCGTCGCCACGTTAAAATTCCGATGAAAACGGTCGGTATTTTTTTTATATTGCAACCCTACTGCTTGCTCCTATCGGTAATTTAGCGGGATGGTTGGTAGCCTATAACTAAAATGGAGAATCGACCTCTAAGTAAGTGGTTCTCATGTTATAAGCGGACATAATAGCACGAATGAGAAGGGTAGCGGATCCCATTAAGGCTTGACTCTCAATTGCAACAGGGTAAGTCAAGGTGACATTATTATGATCATCTGATGATAATTATACCGTCCAAAAAACACGTCGTCACACATTGTTCGAGTTGAATAGATCGCCTGCGCACACAACACAACCTATTTTTTCCGCTGTTAAGTTTATAATAATTACAATGCCATGGCGATGTTGCAGGCATTTTTCAGCAGCTTTGATTAAGTTCATACTATTAATCCTTTTGCCACAATTTATATGTGACTTATTGGATTTTGTCTTGTTTAAATTGATTTATAATGCAATATTGTTGACTGTTTGATGTCGATTTTGCCTGGGTCTTTAATGACGTTAATTGAGGTGATCGCCCATGAAGCGAGGTGCACTTTAATAAATCTTTGGTCTTTTTTGCACTAAATGCACATACTAAATCTTCGATACATTAAACTCAACCAAGTTCTGGAGATTGCGTTTCAAAACCGCTTAGAGGAGGATTTCAAGTTTAGGCGCGAGTCTTCGTCGTTCTTCCATCTAGCAGATAGCTAATAAATGACATTAGTAGCACTTGTTGGCTGTGCCGTAGTTTCAATATCAATTTACATTACCTAGAGGCAACATGTGACCATAAACAAAGTGGGTTCAAGAACGGAGCCTTGTGCAAGACCAGCCTTCACTAAGTGGCTCTGAAAGTTTTCTACCGTGTCGCACGGGCCAGCGGTAAGCACGTAATATGACCGATTGGCTATAAGGGCATTATACCAAACCCTATCAAAAGCATAAGCTATGTCAAGATCAACATCTCATCCAAAGTCATCGAATACCGCCCCTCAGAGGTGAGTTGACTGCAACAGGAGGTCACCAACTGAACGGTTTGGCAGAGACCCGTATTGCCGGTCGCCGATTATTCGAGTTTTTATTTCGAGCTACTCCATGAACTGCGAGTTGATGACTCGCTCCATCACCTTGCAGTGTAAGGTGGTTATCGGTACGCATATAGGTCTGTTCATTATATGTAAATCCTTTTGACTGGCGAAACCCACAGAGTACGAAGCAGTAATGTTAGCCGGAGTCACGAAATAAGCAAAACTGGATAAAAACGTTTATAAAAAACCATACTTTACGCAAACAACGTTACGTACATGTGATTGACATTTAATTGAGACGATCTTTGTGTTTTTGTCCTCTTTTAATGAGTGTACGTTGTGTGACCCGTGATTCTAGCGTTAAGATACCAAAAATCAGAAAAAAAACCTTTAACCATGCTACTTACAGGACAAAAAGTTCAATTTTAAGTCCCTTACAAACACACACAATTTTTGGGAAACAATTGAAGACGTCATATTTTCAAATTAAACATTTGCTACGATATTCGAAATGATTGGACGGACATCCAGGCAACAATGGGGCAACAGGTTAAGTTGAGTGGTTTTACCATAAGAGGCAGAGACAATTTTAGGCAGAGACGTACGGATTGGCACTACCTGAACGATGGTTTCAATGAAAATATATCGACTTTTCGATGGCCATTTCTAGAAATTTTTAGAATAATTTAAACTATTAAAAAAAAATATTTGTTCGTTTTAAAGTTCAAAGACAATTTGTGCCTTGTTTTAAGATTATGCTCGGACCACAGATAAAAAAGGAAAGAGATGTGCCATCTAGCGCGCCTAAAACGAGACCCACTGTCGCCAGTAAATTATTCAACAGGTTGGTATGGAGTAATATGACATTACTCACCGACAAATTCATGATACGGGATTAGAAAATTCAAATTAAATTTAGGTTCGTAAGAAACTTAACTAGGATTATCTTCGCATTTTTTTTTATGTAACTGGACGCCTAATACTAAACTGACCGTGAGATATTAGCCTAACACACCACATGGAAACTAGGTGCCATGCCAGGACCTTCCTTATATTGCTCGGCTAAATTGAACTGGATGAAAAACACGGACAATTTTCAATGCCGCTTCGACCATCGTTCATTCAATGCGATGGTACCAACCCGGGGATTGACCCTACCACCTAGTAAGCAGTTTTAAGTGGAATCCGAATGTATGTAAGTATCAACATTATTTCCATAGCACAGTAGTTATGACACGACTATCTGCGGTTTTTACGTAGTTTCTTTGGAAGATAGTCGTTATGATAATATTCACCATATTTTTCACATTCATTTATTTAAAGCTCCCGATGACGTCCGCTGCAAGCGAGCGAGCGTCATGCACGCCAAGCTTTTTATACCATGAGCCTGGATAATTTTAGGGTTCCGTTTCCAATTACAAAATAAATTAAAGTGTCGTTTAAAACAAACAACACAAAAACGTCTTAAGAATAAGCAATTCAAACAAGTTAAGACCAAATTAAAATTTTAGACAAAACATTACCACAGATAAGCGGAATGTTTGGTAGTGCAGTGTGTATGTACTTCACGCATAACTGGTCCTGCAGTAAACCGAGCAATATCACTCATCAGAAAATGAACTGAATTATTTTATGGGTCCGTACATTTTATTATGTTAGTTGCAAGTATACCACGTGATATAAAATTAAAAACAAAAATATTTAGTGTTGATACAATTTCGTATCAATAATAGGGAGAGCTCTTTGCAGCCATAATTCGGATCCGCATCCGCCTTCAAAAAAAAGAGGAGGTTCTCAATTCGACTGTATTTTTTTTATATTTGTTACCTCACAACTTTCGCCTGGGTGAACCGATTTTAATAATAATGTTTTTATTTGAAAACTGGTGCCTCCCGTATAGTTCCATCTCAATTTGGTTTAGTTCTGACAATGATATCCATGAGAAAATCATATAAGTCTTAAATTTGCATTAAGTCGGTGTCAGCCAAGGTAGCCAAGGTTCTGGCGCAGTGGGCGCCCGGCTGACCCCGAGTAAGAAAATGACAAAAATCGTAACTAAAAAATGGCAATTTTTTTTTACTTTTTAGTGCTTTGTCTTTAAAGTCGGTTTTTTTTTTAAATTAAATTTTAGCTAAGCATTATCTTGTTCTAGGTGTTGGTCAACATCTCAAACAGAAATCTTAATCATTATTTATTGTTGAGGATGCTCTCAAACTCTTAATTTTCTATAAGTGGTAGCATTTAAAAGGAAACAATTTTTTTTATTATGATATATTATTTTAGCTTAATAGCTATAAGAATAAAATATATTGTTTTTTTTTCTACTCCTAGCGAAGTATCTTGTCGGTTTTTCTTGATCTGTGGTAATGGAACCGTTTTAAAGAAATGGCGACTCCAAGATTATAGCACAAGTAAATGGAGTGATGATTGTCGCACAATCTAAATCTTTACGAAAATAAGGGTTAAGTTTAACACAGAGTAATAATTATTATATTTTTTATTGCTTTCATACACATGGTACATACAAGGGCGGACTTATTGCCTAATGTCAATCTCTTCCAATCAACCCGATAATGGGACAAAAATACACAGGTAGCAACAAGAAAAGTAACCTAAGAATAGATGTTGTGCATTATCTATTAATATAAAAAAAGTGACAGACTATGTCAGAATTTATGCAAAAAAAACAACAATATTCGTAGAGACCGAGTTGAGTACACGCAGCAAGCGGCGCTGTTCACTGCTGATCCTCTGCCGATACCTACTAGTTAGTACATATAGGTGTGGGCGGGAGGCGCGCCTGCCAGTACAGCGCTGAAGGACCTTAGACGAGGATCTGCCCAGCTCCTCGCCTCGCCTCGCATCTCCCGCCGGCTCTCAGATCGGATATCATGCTCGGCATTCACTATTCTCACGTGCATTTCATTTTATCTCCAAGTTGCGAAAAGCTCGCAGTCTCAAAGTGAATATCCTGACTCAAAAGTATACATTTTACGTTTCCCTAATTTATTTTTAACAATAATTTGATAATTTGAACCGGATTTCTATTGAAGGACCTTAGAGGAAAAACGTAAACAAGTGTGTTGACCTGATAGAGTGAGGAAGGAAGGAAAAACTGGATATTTTGGATTAAGCAGAGAGGAGTCTACTCATAAGTAAGTATTGTATTTATGTAGTTACATAAGCACCAAATCACTACATATTATAAAATAAAGTCGCTTTCTCAGTCCCTATATCTGGATGGGGAATGTATGCTTTAATCATTAAAACTACGCAACGGATTTTGATGCGGTTTTTTTTAATAGATAGAGTGATTGAAGAGGAAGGTTTATATGTATAATAACATCCATTAAATAGTAAAGAAATACTGTTATTTTTGAGGTTTCCAAGGTGATGTCGTAAAAAAATTTTTTTTTTTCCTACGAGATTTTTCAAAATAATGTACTAAGTATTGTACACATTGAAGATGTCTACAGAAAACTCCGCGATGGATGGATTTTTTGTCATTTACTTTTTACGACAAAGAATGGATAATTTTCGAAGCGATTTAAAACAATACAGCATTAATCCTTATCCAATTAAATACCTTAAATACATTGTTGATTTAATATAGATCTATATGGCCCTGTACAGCATATGATTCAAATGAATATTTTCGGAGATATTTCAGATTTAAAAATTGCGGGACGTAGCGTTTGCGGCGGTACCGGCCGGCCGGGCGGCGGGAGCGTGCCTATAAATAGTTCAAAAAACATTTTTTTAAATGATATTATGCCCGTGCAAAGCCGGGACGGGCTGCTAGTATATTATAAGTGGAAAAATTAAGGATATTTGGATGTTGGTATTCAATCACGCCATAATTCCTGGACCGATTTTGATTAACATGCATGGGTGGTAGCCATTGGTAGATAGTAAATAGCTCGCACTGATATAATAATTTCAGTTGCGGAATTGTAATTTCGTGAAATATTTTCAATCAGTTCCGTTCCTCACAGGGTTTCGTTTCGGATCTAAATGTAGTTAGTTTATTTTGTCATCGCCAAAGATTGAATAATAGGATTGGAGGAATTGAATAAGGACGATTATAATAATTAGAAAAAAACATAACCTTGATTATTTGAATAGGTTAAGGTGATTTATACGCTGATGTATATAAGTGACCAAATTAATTACTTTAAATAAATTGCAAATACAAGAGTGTGTGTAACGTGATGGAAAAAACAAACGAAAGAGACATTATCATATCAGAGAAATTTGTCAGTGAATAATATATGTGGTGGTGTGTTAATATAGCAAGAAAGGAAGACGATTGGAAAACAAAATTGGATTAGCACATGAGCAAAGAATACATACACTACCGTGACATGAGCTGGTTTTCATCCTTGATTCCGGGATCTTCCCGACATCTGTAAAAAACAACATTGTCCCGAGTGCAGCCGGGCAACGCAGTGGATTTATTAAATAAATATAACAGCTAGCGACGTTTAGCAGTTTAGGAGTGAAAGAATCGTGGTAATAAAATAAGAACAGATGTTGGGTACACACGCGGAATTAAAAGATGGCATTGATATCGTCTTAAGACGGAAACAAGACTCGGAAAGTTGCCATAGTCGAGTCAAAAGCCGTTTTATGCATAGAAAATACCGGTTTTAATACTTTCCGCGCTGTAGAACCAAGAGAATCAAGCAGGTCAAGCGTGAACGTGTTCACGTGGCGAGGGTCCCGTCACTGCTGGACATGGGCAAGGGACATGTTGGGGTTATCACTACGGGACAGAATGCGAAACGAAGAGATTGATAGCCCTGGCCTGATAATGACGTTCATTTTCGATTTTTTTTAATGAAAAATACAGATATTTCCAAAATCAAAATAAACGGACATAAAATGTAACTTTCTGAAGTTTTTTTTTTTTTGTTTTATGTGACTGGACATGGATGGCTAATACCACAAGTTCTGTCATGGTATTAGCCCAACAAACCACATGGGAACTAGGTGCCATGCCAGGACCTTCCTTATATTGCACGGCTACATTGAACTGGATGGAAAACACGGACAATTTTCATTGCCGCTTCGACCATCGTTCATCCAAAACCCGGGCGGAATAAACCCTACCACCTAGTAAGTAAGGAAGGGGACCTACAGCTTAACGTGGAATCCGAACCACGGCCAGCCTCTCTCAACGGTCGCATGGTCACCCATCCAAGACCAGACCGGACCCAGCGTTGCTTAACTTCGGAGAGCGATCGCCGAAGTGTCGCGCCACTGGGCCACTGAGGCTGACATTTATTTGAAAATTGAGTGAACATTTATTTAAAAACCTGACAAAGTTTAGAGGTGGAAGACGATTTCGCTATTTCGCCGTGACAAAATTGTATCTGGCTAATGGACAAAGAGAGCATTTCTTCAAATTTTCAAATCTTAGATTTCCTGTGACCTCACGACAGCTTTAATAGGAGAACAATTCGGGACAATATGAGTGCGACCGACAGACATCAGAGCCAGACCATAAGAGAACCTTTTTTCGTTTTTCCGACAGAACCCTAAAAAAACTTCGTACACTGAGAAAAAAGTAGGCTGACAAAGTGACAAAAATCACGTTGTCAGAAAAAAATTGTTGAAGCATCAAAATAAGTTGTTACTATAACGAATCGAGCTTATTTCTCAGGACAGCTTTTATTTTGTCAATTGCTTTTTGTCATTGAAACCAAGTCGTATTTGTACTGTAACAACTTTGGTCACTGTTTGTTAGTGTAACAAAGTGGAAGTTGCGAGCGCAACAATGTCTAGTATGTTTTACTAGAATTACTTTGTTAGATTGTATATATGGTCGACAAAATAAAGGTTGTCGTTTCAACCAATTCACTATGACGGCTCTCCAGGGTTAAAGTGTCTTTGTTGGGCCAACAATAATTTTTTCTCAGTGTACTGAGGACATAAAAGTTTATTAGTCATGTACACTTTTACATTTCATTTCATATCAAAACGATGAACAGTTCTGAAGCAGTTTTCAATCGACGATTTTCCGGTTTTGAGTCATGTTTCCGCCTTAACGTAACGTACATACATTATGCGACATAGCCACGTTGTGGCGTTCTCCCGCACAAGGTTGTATCGAAGCTGACATAAAGAAATACCACGTGCGAGTCGGTTATGTGCTGACGGGTTCCGTAAGGGTAAGATATGACCATGATTTGTTTTGACTGGTTAATTAAATATATAAAATATATAAAAATATTAATATAAATATGTTTTGTTTGTTAATAAAAATAGCTTAATTGAGTTTTTTCGGAAAATGTTGGCCTGTCGATGTCCTGGAAGAAATGTAAATGAGGTACTTTGCCTCCTTAAAAGGATTTTCCTTTCCTTTTCCTTTTAATTTCCTTTTAAGAACAAAACGGTTGAAAACAACAACACAGAGGAAATTTTCTTTTAAGAACAAAACGGTTGAAAACAACAACACAGAGGAAATTTTCTTTTAAGAACAAAACGGTTGAAAACAACAACACATTGGGAATTTTCTTTTAAGAACAAAACGGTTGAAAACAACAACACAGAGGAAATTTTCTTTTAAGAACAAAACGGTTGAAAACAACAACACAGAGGAAATTTTCTTTTAAGAACAAAACGGTTGAAAACAACAACACAGAGGAAATTAAAGAAAGAACAAAACGGTTAAAATTATTTGAAAAACTATGTTTTTTAGAGGTGAATCACATGGGAGCGCTCCTTGAGCGAAATATATTCCAAAGTAATACGTACGAACAATTAAATCATTTTCCTTGATGTGTGTAAACAAACTCTCTTCAGTCGGACGGAATCGCTTAACGAGAACTTTCGTTATTTATTGAGGTATCTCGCCTCGTAAGAAAATATTTTCAAAAAAGTTTTCACAAAAAAAATATGGGCCTCTTACAAACATCAATAAGTTCATCTTATTTTTAAAAATTTAAATGTGCGCAGGCGAACCATATTTCATTCATCAAAATGTGATATGTAGGTAAGTAGAATTGACCTTGAAACAAGAACACGTCAATTTAAGAAAGGGAGCTGCAAATAAAGGACTTTGTAATAATGGACATATTTGGTACGGTAAGGCTCAGACGGGTTGGTACCATGGCATTGGATGAGAAGATGGTCGACGCGGGAATTAAGGCAGAAAAAATATTATTTTTTTTAAAAAGATTCTATTAAAAGTGAGTCATTCGTAATGACAAATCGTGTGTAAAATGTATATAATTTAAGGACCTGATAGGAGCCGATTGATCAGTACGTCAGTAAAACTAAATTTATTTATTTAAAAATTACCACAGCTAATTGAGAAAATAAAAAAAGTAAATATGTAAAGAAAGAAATATTACAATATTTAAAGAAAAACTCTGGCAAAGAAAAAAAAAAAGCTTTGTGCTCTGAAATTAGATAAATATTCATAAACTTTCGCAAAAAAAAACAATATAGAATATGAGATATTTGATATTTACCGTTATAGGTTTTTAATATAGCTAGACCATGCATCTTTCTACTTTTTTTAAAATTCAAAATAGTAGTCATTTTTTTTTAATTATAAAATATCGTTTCACTTACGCCCTTGTGGAGCTGAATGCAATCAGATGTAATAACGCCCACCTAGCTAGACATTTTTTGTTGTTATAGCTGCAAAATAAATACACACTCTGTGAAAATTTCAGCTGCCTACCTATTACGGTTCATGAGATACAGCCCTGTGACAGACGGACGGACGGACAGCGGAGGCTTAGTAATAGGGTTCCGTTTTCACCCTTTGGGTGCGGAACCCAAAAAAAGTGTTAAAACAAATCCGATCAAGGATCGTCATTTACTTTAAAAGTAGTTCGTCGTTTTGATTTAAAACGAATTTAAAAGTATAGAATTTAATGTTCTTCACAAGTAGGCCGCAGAAAGTTATAAAAAAAGGTATTTTCCATGCATTTAAAAACTTCCAATTCTTTCCTGTTCTAACTAAGAAACGAAATTTATATTTTTACTAGGTCTCGATGTTTGTTTTTCACATAACACCTAAATGCCGTTCATATTAAAAAAAAACTTTACTTTTAGTATGCACGCACGCGTGGGTCAAAGCATTTTCGACACACATTACCATTTTAACTTTATGAAATGGTCTTTAGAGTTGTGTTTATATAAAAAAATAGAAGATATTTTTCTCATTCGTCGCGTCGTCGGGTCGAGCACACCATAACCGACATTATAAATGTGCCAGTGGGATTTCCCCGAGTCTTTATACCTTTTTCTATATAAAAACTCATGAATATAATTGATGTTCTTGTATATGAGAATGCAAATAATTTGCTAAGTATTATAGTTTCATTCGTGGTATAGCAAATGAACTTATTCAATCACTCATATATCTCTCATTTAATACAACTCTGTATGATCTCAATATGGTTAGAAAGTGATTTATACATGTATTAAGATACTAATTAGAAGTTAGATTCTTTGCATGATCATCTTGGGAGGTTTTTTATTTTATTTTGATAGCGATCATAGGATTATAGATGGCCACGGTAGAGGGCTACACGTCTTTGATATTAGCTCGGCACAACTCACGGGAACTACATAGGTGCAATGTCAGATTGCATGTAAAACTGTAGGTCCCCTTGCTTAATTACCTACTAGGCGAAAGGGAGGCCCGCCTGGGTTGGACCATCGCATTAAATGAACGATGGTCTAAGCGGCAATGAAAATTGTCCGTGTTTTTCATTCATGACCAGTTGTCCAAACATATGAAATACGAAATAAAGAGACTTCATAAGAAATATAAAAAACAAAACGGATTAAAAATAACGGGAAACGAAATATAAAAACTACAATTGACTCACCCTATCTTACAAAGATCATACAAAATGTCTTAAGGATGTTCCGAGCCATACAATGTTTTTTTTACAGAGAACGCAAAAAGTATTGCACTTTAAGGCACCAATTCGTCAAAAATATCAAATATAGCCATAGTAGTTGCAGCGAAAACATATTCACAATTATAAAAAAAAGCCGAAATTGATGCGGCTCCGCTCACATCGATTTCGTTTCGGACAATCAACCAAGCAGAGCCCGGTGAAATGCGCCCTCGACCCCAGACTCACCGCGTCGCATCGCCCGCCCGCCCGAGCTATTGCTTCGTTGAAGCTTAGCGTTATTTCTGACTTTTTACGGGTCCTAGCGTGACGTGTTTTGTGTGGTATGTGAAAAAAATATTGATAAACAATCTAATTGAAGATAGAAGGTCGTAGATGGATAGAATAATTTGAGAATCAGAAGTGAATACGCTCAAGACCTCCAGAAGGCAAGGGCGCGGGGGACACTTGAAGGTCGGGTAGCGGCGGCGTGGGACACGCCCGGCAGAGATGCCAAACTGGTTACCCAAAGCACGCTGCCGACCTCCGCCCCGACGCAGCTTCCGAAACGATTACAAGGCAGCCCGTCGAGCGCCCTGCAGCCACGGCGGAAACCTGCTGGGGACCACGCACACTCCTTATCAGGGCAACTGTCATCCTACATACATACTGTAGTAGTTCGTAGATACTACTGTAGGAGTTTATTACCGAAATAATATATTTGTTTGTTTACGCCAGGACTTCCCATAAGAGGCGCCCGAAAGCCCATAGGGTTTAGAATATTTTCAGGAGCTGCGAAAACCGTGCCAGATATTGCATTCCCCAGTTTAACCCTATATTTAAAGTATACACAAGATTGGTTAATTCCACTGAAGAAAAAGAAAGGAGAAGTGGCATGCGGTCGATATCGCGTATGGGAATCCGGAGACGCATCGTATGCCACAGTCGAAACATCGCCACCGCGCGCGATTGTGCTCTAAAATAGCGCTGGTCAAGTCAGTTCCCACCTACACATTGTGACATGACTTAGTGTAGTTTTGCTACCAGAAGTTGAATAAATAAATGAAATGAAATGAAATGAAAACACAAACCCTCCAATACGTCTGCGACTATATATGCATGTAGCATGTACGTTAAATTTGTATTGGTATGTTTTTTAAAATTGGAGACAGCGGGTCCTATAGTAGGCGCACTCGATCCCATATCTCCTCCATTTTTATCTATGGTGAATTCATATACGAAGAATATGGTCAATCTTTTGGTGGTTTTGCTGCCTGTGGCGCGTGGGACTATTGTAGGACGAATCGTGGGACGAGAGTTATGCAGCTCCAAAGCGCATTATCTGTGGTACATACTCGTACGATGGTACACAGAAAACGACCCTACTTTCCTCCGGAATAGAAGAGTCTGTCTACAATTTCTGGGATTGCTCGGGGACGTCGATGGAACCTCGTGTGGGATCGTTTCACAGACGCAAACAATACTCCACGATAATGGATGGCTAAAAGCACATCAGCTGGCATATTAGCCCAAAGCACCACACGGGAACTAGGTGCCATACCAGGGCCATCCTTATATTGCACGGTTGAGCTCAATTTTTTAACGACTTCAAAAGAAGGAAGAGGTTCTCAATATTTGTTTTTATATATGTTCCCGATTACTCGAAGGCACCTGGAACGATTTGGAAGATTATTTTCTTTATCACTATTAAAGCTCGACCGAGGCAATTTAGGCAATGGTATATAACGATATATTTATTTTATTTCTTTGTGAATTGCCGAGGAATACAATGCGATTCAAAATTTCGATCTTGAACTTCAGGTAAGGTTATGATTATTTTATTTTATTTTTATTTGCCATTAGGAGTCAGGTAGTAACATTCTTGAATATTTAACCTTATTTAGAACCGCCTGGTCATGGAAAAACAGCAAGATAGATCGTTGTAACGTTTCATTTTTCCTGTTGATTATAATAAGTTCTCGGACCACGATTCGAGTAAACATAAACATGACATTATATCATGATTGCATTAGGTGAAAACAGGGCAAATGGTTGTTGTGTTGATAGATTGTAGCACATTTTTTATGTAACTGGACATGGATAGCTAATACCATGTCATGATATTAGCCTAACACACCGCATGTGAACTAAGTTCCATGCCAGGATATTTCTTACGATACCATGTCATTGTAAACCTTTAAACACTGCGATGAGAATTTTTCTTCAACACTATAAAGAACAAACAGATTAATCCAATGAAAAAGTAAC
Organism: Incurvaria masculella; assembly: GCA_946894095.1. Taxonomy (NCBI): domain Eukaryota; kingdom Metazoa; phylum Arthropoda; class Insecta; order Lepidoptera; family Incurvariidae; genus Incurvaria; species Incurvaria masculella. The sequence continues at coordinate 17,094,757 of OX335661.1, read as the reverse complement.
AGAATTACAAAATTTTGTCTCTAACCACTGTCGACACTTTCAAAATAAGAACCAATATGTCCCGTAGATCCTTAATCTATAGTGTCGGTAAGCTGTGGAATGCAGGGAGGAGAGGTAGTTCCCTCAAAGTACAACCTGACAACGAGAGAGGTTATTTTCTCGTTAACAACCTGAGTTCCTTCAAACATATTGTGAAGAAGAACCACGAAGCCCCTGAGAAAGTTCACGTTGTCGGAAACCTTAGGGTATTAACAGAGTAACGCGTCCTCCCCATACAATTTGAGTGAAGTTATTGACAAAAATGTATGGAGAGTGTTCTAGGTATACAAGAGTTGACGAGTTCGAAACCAGGCCCCGTTCATAAGTTAATTTCGTTACGAACGTGAGCTGTTCCATGGTACGAAATCCATGTAAAACTGAAGTAGTAAGTATGTACCCATAAAGGGAAGGTCCAGGCAATGCACCTAATTCCTTTGGGAACGCAGTGTGTTGTCTCAATATCATGACGACGCGGCGACGGTGGGTGTGGTATAAGACAGCCACATATACAAAATAAAAGTTTTTGTTACTAAAATCATAAGTATGTAAGCTCCGCGACTTAACAGCTTTTTACCAATCGTATACGTATCTTTACATATTTTTGGGTTAATAGATTAATACATTTCACAGCATCTTATGCGGTTCAAAGTGAAACATGCAAACGACAAGACATAAAAGGCTATCCTCGTATCACAATTGAACAATAACACACAACCTGTTGTAAGAAGTGAAGATAAGGATAACATTTACAAAGCTGAACGATAGTGAAATAACTCGATGTGCACGTCTCAATCGGACACTGCGTTACTTATAAAAGAAGGCGACGCCTACAGCGGCGGTTTCATGTTTGTATAGATTAGTCAAAGTGTCCACCGTTATAACTTCTGTGACAGTGAAGATATCCTGGATAAACGGTGCAAGTTATGGCCAGTTAGAACTAGCGCTCCGTCGAGTCGTTGCGAGCTATATGCATGACAAACTTGGTGGGGTGTTTGAAAATATATTAGAGTTGAGTGGTTCCAAGTGTTCAATGGATATCTACGTTTGGAATAATAATCCATAAGTATCCTCTCAAATATTGTGCTTTAACTTCTTTAGTGTATCCAATCGTGTTGCGTCCGATAAGAATTACTTATCAGTAAGATCTCTTTCACACAGAATCGAATAGGGTTTAAAAACCGGCCAAGTGCGAGTCGGACTCGCACACGAAGGGTTCCGTACCATCGTAAAAAAAACACGTTTTTTGTATGGGAGCCCCCTTTAATTTTAATTATTTTTTAATCTTACCTATTTGTTGTTATAGCGGAAAAATAAATACATACTCTGTGAAAATTTCAGCTGTCTACCGTTCACGGTTACTGAGATACAGCCCTGTGACAGACGGACAGACGGACGGACGGACAGCGGAGGCTTAGTAATAGGGTTCCGTTTTCACCCTTTGGGTACGGAACCCTAAAAACCAGACAAGTCTGGCTCACCAACGTTTCCGTACAAATTTGTATTTTATTTATGACACAACTACAAATTGTCCAACTTTACACAAGCATAGAATTTTCATGATCAAATTTCATAGGTTTAGATTTATTTGCGATTGTCAAAACATAAGGCATAAATGGCCATTTTTTTTTATTACGTTAATTATGAAATTATTTTTAACAGCTCGCAATAAACTATACAACTATAATCTTTTCAATACCTTAACGCGTTCTTGAGAAAAAAGTGCCTTGACATACAGACGTACTGACAACGAAGAAATTCTATTTTATTACGACCCCAAAAAAAATGCTAATTTCCCATAAAGCCTGTTATGAAAAGCAATCTATTCAACACAAAACGTGAAATATAACCGTTTCGTTGATCGTTAAAATTAATCTTGATCCTCAACACGCTTCGCTCCTAGCCTCGGGTGACGGGTTCAGAGTCAAGGCCTTGACTCTAAACTCCACACGGCTGCAAGTTCAAGCTAGCAATAATATTTTTTTCGTGGTCACGGATAGTGTTTAGAGGAGGCCTAATCTTCGAACAAATTGTTTTGGCGAAATGTATGCGAAATGATCACGAACCCAAAGACAGAGCCAAAATTGTAAAATATTTAAATGATTCAGAAATATGTCAACTTTGCCATCATTCTTCGTTGGTTTTATAGCAGTTTTTTTTTCTTGCTAAATGCACTCCATTAAAATGTTAAACTGGTACGAAAGAGTAATTAAATTCGGAAAGCTTTACGCAGAAGGCCTCGCCGCAAAGTTAACTAAACGGTAAAGTATTCTTGGAACAGTAGGAAAAGCAGCAGAAATAATCAAAAGGTCAAGTGCGAGTTGAAATGTAGCACCGAGGCGAAGGTTCCGTATTTTAGATACTTGCTCTATATTGTTAACATGTTATTGTGTCACCTATGGTTCTGTTTTTTAGGTATTGACATTTTCAAACTAGTGGCGGTCTTTCGTGGTACCGTCGTACCGTTAAATCGTGCCATTTTTTTTTATGCTGATTAGGAAGTATACAGGGCGAACTTTTCAAGAAATTGCGAAAAACACTCAAAGGAGTCATGAGGCCGATTTCGATAAATACTTAAATAAAAACGAAACTTTCAAATAAGTTTATTTTGGAATAATTGACATAAAGAGACAGAACAGATGAGCGACTGGCTTATCATGACCTCATTGTAACTACTACGCCCCATGGTAACTTGATTTTGAGAAGTTTACTTCAAACAATTACTGATTACGAAAGACAGTACTATCTTCTATCAGGTTTTATTTAAACATAAAAAAAAACTATTTCTGGTTGCATTATTTTTTATTGAATATTGCTATAAATGGTTCAGTTTCAGTTCAGATTTATCATTATCAAAGATATGAGATGTCAAATTACATAAATATCACACATGCATGTTAAGAGCTGAACAAAAACATATTAACATTATCACAGTTCGCACCTATATAGCGAACCCAAAGATTTTCTGCAATTTCTTTGTCCAAGATAATTTATTTAATCCTTTTATGAAAAAATATCATGGAACCTATGACATGAAACAATTCTATTCCGACCCTCGCTAATAACATTTTAGCTGTTCGCAGTAAATTCTAACTAAATTCTTTCGGAACAATAAACTACAGTATACAATACACATCAAATGAAGTTTCAAAACTGTTACAGATAAATATCGCACATTGCAACCAGTTTGTAACGCAGCTTAGTGTAGTTTGGCTACCAAAAGTTTAAATAAATGAAATTAAATATTTACTTTTTTGTTACAGAGATGCAGTCCGCGTGGCGGCTTCTCGGCATCGTGTGGGTGATGTTATTCACCTCCGCACAGCGACTGCCCGACCCCATCACTTCCTTCATGAACTTCGTGCAGGAAGGCACCACGCAGCTAGACACCGAACCTGAAGACCACCTCAACATACTAAAGGAATACGACTTCATAATAATCGGAGCGGGAACCGCTGGCAGCGTGCTCGCCAACCGGCTCACGGAGAACCCCAAGTGGAAGGTTCTCCTTTTGGAAGCGGGCTGGAATGAGAACTTCGTAATGGACATTCCCATCGTCGCCAACTACTTACAGTTCACCAACGCCAATTGGAAGTACAAGACTATGCCGTCGGATAATTACTGCAAAGGCTTCGAAAACGGACAATGCAATTGGCCGAGAGGCAAAGTCGTCGGAGGTTCCAGCGTGCTCAACTACATGATCTACACGAGAGGTTCCGCGAGAGACTACGACAACTGGGCAGCCATGGGCAACCCCGGCTGGAGCTGGGGCGACGTTCTTCCTTACTTCAAAAAGATTGAGAACTTTAACATTCCGAGCGTCGACGACCCCGACTACCACGGCCACGAAGGCTATCTGAACATCGAGCACGCTCCGTTCCGGACCGTCAGCGGCAAGGCCTGGGTGAAGGGTGCCCAGCAAGCCGGATTCCAGTACGGCGATCTTAATGGGCCCGTCGACAGCGGCGTTTCATTTCTGCAGCTCTCTATGAAGAACGGCACGAGGCACAGTTCTAGCCGCGCTTATCTTCACCCAATATACAGGCGCAGAAATTTGCACCTCTCCAAAGGCAGCTTGGTCACCAAATTGCTTTTCGACGATACCAAGACAAGAGTAATAGGGGTGGTTTTCGAAAAACACAACCAACGCTTCAAAGTGCTAGCAAAGAAGGAAGTGATCGTATCCGCTGGCGCACTGAACTCACCACAACTTCTGATGCTTTCGGGCATTGGACCAAGAGAACATCTACAGGATCTTAACATCCCGGTCATTCGAGACTTGATGGTCGGGTACAACCTAATGGATCACATAGCAGCCGGCGGGCTGACTTTTATTGTGCGACCGCAGAACCAAAGCATTCACACGGAGTATATCATCAGCAACCTAGAATTAGTTTTCAAGTGGATGCGGACACACAAGGGGCCCCTGTCCATTCCAGGGGGCTGCGAGGCACTCGTCTTTATGGATCTCGAGGACAAATTCAACCCACAAGGCTGGCCAGACATGGAACTGTTATTCATCACCGGCGGAGTCAACGCGGATCCCTTGCTTCGAAGAAATTTCGGCTTTACCGATAATATGTTCAACGAAGTGTACGGTCCGCTCGGTAACGCGCAAGCGTTCATGGTATTTCCAATGCTGATGCGACCAAAATCGAAAGGGAGGGTAATGCTGAGGAATCGAAACCCCAAGTCTCACCCGATGTTGTATCCGAACTATTTTGAGTACGAGGAAGATCTGTACAAGATCGTAGAGGGGATCAAGGCGTCAATAGAAATATTGAAGCAACCGGCGATGGTCAAGATAGGAGCCAAGCTGTACGACGTGCCGATAAAGGAATGCTTAGTGGACGGACCGTTCGGGAGCGACGAGTACTGGGCTTGTCACACGCGCATGTTCACATTCACTATCTACCATCAGAGTGGGACGTGCAAGATGGGCCCCGCCGAAGATCCCACGGCCGTGGTCGACGCCAGGCTGAGGGTCCACGGGCTGGAAGGGGTGAGGGTAGTGGACGCCAGCGTGATTCCCGAGATTCCTTCGGGTCACACCAACGCACCCACATTCATGATAGCCGAGAAGGCCGCTGACATGATCAAGCAAGACTGGGGTCTGCGTACCTCTTAACGAAGTATTAACTTGTAAATAATTTATTCAGCTACGTACATAAGTTATCATCCGTTGGAAGACGGAAAGTGATATAATTCTGTGATTTAAGCAAGTAGAGATATACCCTATGATCGCTATAATGAAGAGCATTATGTATGCAAAGTATTGTTATCTAAATACATACATATTAGTAAAACAAGTAGACATAATGAATTACGTAACTTATTCGTATCTTATTTAGCAAGCAAACGTGGAAATAGATTTTTAACCGACTTCAAAAAAGGAGGAGGTTATCAATTCGTCTGTATGTTTTTTTTTTGTTTTTTTTTATGTTTGTTACCTCATAACTTTTGCCTGGGTGAACCGATTTTGATGATTTTTTTTTAAATGATAGCTAGTGCTTCCCAAGTGGTCCCATTTTAATTTGGTTAAGTTCTGACAATGATATCCATGAGAACATCTTAAAAGTCTTAAATGTGTGATGATGTAAAGATGTGCGCGACAAATGGACGAATAACTCAATATAACGCCAACCGATTTCGGTGATTCTTTTTTTATTGGAAAGGACGTGTACAAATTAGTAAGTGTACTTAAGATTCACTAAAAATAAACAAATAAAAAAAAATAACCGACTTCAAAGAAAAAGCACTAAAAAGTAAAAAATTATTTCAATTTTTGTAGTTACGATTTCTGTTATTTTTTGAGTCGGTGTCAGCCAAGGTTAGGTTAGGTTAGGTTAGGTTAGGTTAGGTTAGGTTAGGTTAGGTTAGGTTAGGTTCTCTTGATTGGCGCGTCGCGTGCCCGGCTGACGCCGACTCAAAAAATAACAGAAATCGTAACTACAAAAATGGAAATTATTTTTTACTTTTTAGTGCTTTTTCTTTGAAGTCGGTAATTTTTTTTTGTTGATTTTTTTTTCTGTTATCAATAAAACAATTAGAATTCTTGCCAAATACATAAATAAAATTGTCTCTTCAATAAACAGAAGATTTCAATCAATTTCCTCTGTTTTGTAAAATAGAAACACGTAAGAAAATATATATTGGACAGTTCCATTACCTATCACACGCACGAGGACGAGGCTTGCCTGTTACAGAGAAGCTCTACCGTTTGCTTAATTTACTCTATGGGTAACCAAGAAGAAGATCGAGGGTTAAGTTCAAAGATCAGTTTGCATGCACAATAAAATACATATATATGTTGTTATTTTTATCGTCTAGATCAGAGGTTCTCAAACTTATTTAGTCTACCGCCCACTTTGAGAATTCCTTATTTTCTAGCGCCCCCCAATATTTTTAGCTTTACCGCATCTTAAAAATCACATCAGTACTTTAATAACTTTAAATTAATTATTTATGTATAGCACGCCAATATGAGTGAACTCTACTTAAGCTGGCCCAACCCGGCGGGACTAACTTATTCGCAGGCACGGTACAAAACAAAAACGGTTGTTGCGCTCTGGGACCTTCTTCGTTTCTAATAAAAAGACAGACTCCGCGGTGAGTAAGATGCAACATGTCCACAAAAAAGACAATATGCATAGTGTATGATTTGGTAAGATTTACGAAAATGTTAATTACAAAACGTCTTATAGCTAAAAGTAAACCACAACTGCTGTAGTCAAAAATCTAACAAAAACCAAATAGATTATAAATCTTGATTAAATAAGCTATGTCTGATGACTAATCTTTCTAAGATGTTCTTACTTTATCATTGCGTAATCCACCTCCAAAGTTATTGTATAAAGCGCGCGAAATATTCGAACTTTCGAACCATATAACTTAAAAACCAAACACAATTTTACAATGCCAACGGTCATCAGACATCTAGTTCGATCAAATAAAGCTATTTTGAGCAAAATTTGGGATCTCTAACAAGAAATATGGGCGTGATCTTCTTTCCCCGTTTGTATGGGAAGTCGAGCGGGATAGCCCACCTTAAGAGCCCAGAGGTTATTCAGTTTCAGTTTCAGTGCCACAATGTGGCGTTTATTTCATGAACACACATTTTACATTTTTTTTATAGTATATTGTACGCGCGAAACCCGAAGGTTTGTCTGCGCGTGACAACCTGTTTTCGTGTGCTAGCATTTAAAACTGTTAGCATTTGAGACATTTTTTTTTATACACACCAATAAATTCACATAGATGAACACAATAATATATATATATGTATTCACCCTTAATCAGTATTACAAAATTTCAGTTACATTAAAATATTACAATCCATTTATCAACAATTCTTTTATTTCCATTTTTAATTTTGATATTGACAAATCTTTTTTTTTCAAGCCTGGGTTCAAAGAGTTAAATAATCTAGGAACTACATAATTGAGAGTTCTTTTGCCGAAGTAGTTTAAAGTGGTCGGAATTTGAAGCTGAAGGTCAAGTTTGAGTCTTGTCGGGTAGTCATGTGAAATAGGTATCTTACGAGATTCATCAGCATAATTGCACAGTATAATTTTTTGGGCACACATTGCTTTGGCCGGTAACACTTTGAAATACTTGAACAGGTGTTCATGGTACTCCCGAGCTCTTGACCGTTCTGAGGATGGGGCCATAATTTTGAGTATTCTAAACGGGGCGTTGAAGCGGTTTAGGGGTTCCCTTTTGCACCCACTAGGGGCGTTAATGCCCACTTTGAAAAATACTGGTATAGATCAATGCAGCCGTGTGGTCATAAAGGGAAGGTTGTATGACGGAGTCTGTGGTATTAACATGGAATATTGCCACTTGACCCCGTATCCTTTATGAATTAGGTGCATTGAGATAATATAACTATAGGTGTGGTATTAGCCATCCATGTCCAGATTAATTTAACAATATAAAAGCAAATATAATTTAAAAAGGGTTGATAGCTGAGCGATAGTCCGCCAATCCGCCGGTGTGGTGCCTCGCTGAGCGTGGTTTCGCGAGGTGAAGTGGATTTGGACCCATACATCTTGACCGTCCGACGACGCGAGAGTTTTGAACCCAAAGTCTGGCGCACTAGGCCCCGATTGCACGAAGAGATGGCTGAGTTAATCAATGTTCAAACACGTCACTTTTAGTGAACCCCCGGAGTTCCTTCCATACTGTCCATAAAAAGTGACGTGTTTAATCATAAGTTGACGGCAAAGTTGACGTGTACGACCGTACGTGCAACCGGGCCTTGGTGACCGGCATTGATCCTCTTGAATAGAAAAGAAAACGAGATAAATAAATTTCAATTGGCATATAAAAAGTACTTACGCGCTGTTGATGGGACCTGAAGAACAATTCAAGTTTATCAATAGTGCGCCATCTATCGTGGAGTAGCAGCCCCATTCAAACACACTTTACAGAGCGTTGTTACATATCTCTGCTAGATGTCACGACTAAAATGTAGAATAAAACAATGTCTAAATAGACTGCATCTAGAAGAAGCATGATTTTGCGACATGTTACTGATACAGGTGGGCCGCAAAACCATTTTCAGCGTGCCTTGCCGACTTTCGAGAAGACGCGACGTGCAACCCGTGAGAAACGACGGATGAACAAGTTTCCAATGCTCCAAGATACCACCAAAAGCGAATACCGAAATTCACCACAATTTGTTCGTTCGGCTAATTTTTCACATGCAGCCTTCCAACGCCATCTATCGACGAATGGAGACATTCCTTTGAAAATACAAACCAACGCCAGCAACGGCTAAACGTTTCGTTGAGATCGCGTTTCGCTGATTCTCCGGTAGATGACATTATACTGACGGATGACACCTGTGGCACAGAAAAAGAGAATAGGCATGGAGGTGATGAAATAACCTCCATGAGAATAGGTCGCAGAGTCGAAACGCGCCGCTTCGAACCCGAAGGTAAGCACTAGGCCTAGGATGCACCCCTATCTATCCGAGATTGATATGAGCATGTTCGTTGCCTACTTTAATGATATTAGCACACACACGTAGGGAAGTATGTAGGTTCCTTCTAGGACTTTCCAGACTGTTCAAAGGCTCGTTCATTCAATGCGATGGTACCAATTAGGGCGGGATTCACCATACCATCCAAAAAGGAAGACAATTATCTACAGTTTCAGTGGAACCCGACCTAGCCTCAACGAACGAACGGTCACCCATCCAGCAGCCGGCCGAACTCGGATCCCGGCGTCGGATCACTAGGCAACCCAGGATTCTGAATAGTATGTGAATGAGAGGTCACCATGGTAAATTAACTCGCCGGGTGAGGAGGCAAGTGAATCATGACATCTGACAACAAGCTGTTTTTCGCTAGATTTAATCACTCACTTACCAGTTCACCCAGCGAGTTAATTTACCACGGTAACCCATCAAACCCATAACCACCAATTTCTTTAAATTTTCTTCCGTCTTAGAGAAAATTAAAATAACTCTAGACAAGTATAAATATAGAAATAAACCATAAATAAATAAACAAAAAACCAACAAAACCAACCAACAACCAAACCAACAAAAAACAAAAACAAAAATCTTAAAAAAAAAAACAAGTGCATCAGCTTATAGCTGCTAGTGTTATAAATCAAATAATAATATTAATAACAATGTTACTTACGCTCTTTACGTGGAATTGTGTAGATTTTTAACGTGCATTTATTTATATAGGCTCTATGTCTCCTGGCTCTTGGTAAACTGTAGTCCAGCATACTGTCGTACCTGCAACAAAATGGGAGCTTTTAAAGTTGGAACCAAGATACACTTATACATTTTCGGGTTACACGGGTTATACGCTTACACGAAATACAGCTCATACACAACATACAACATGGGGCCATTGGCCCTAGTACATTTTAGTTTTAATAGACAAACCAAAGTATCAATTTCCGGCCCAATAAAGGCAAATATGCACATTCAAAATACGCGAGCTTACGCCAACAGTTACTAGGAAGATAAGCAACAGAAAGTGCAATGTGAACCCCGCGCGGGCCACCTCCTATTTTCGGAGATCAGACGTCAACCCCGATGCACCACAAACAGTCGTGCTCCGAAGCCCAGGCCCGACGAGCTGCCCCCAGCCAACCTGCACTGCGGCATCAGCCAAGCGTCCACTATACACTAGTATTCGTAGGCGTTTCTGGAGCTGTTGGAAAATATTTGTCGCTGATTGGCCAAAACGGGAAGTTTGACGAGGCATCTCATGTCAACTAGCCAATAACATTTTTTTTCCTATCCTATTAAAATATTATTCAATCCAAAAAATACTAACGAGCAATATCAGTCTTGAGTTTGTAATTAGGGTATAGTACATATTGCTAAATTTGTTCGAAGTTACATTCGTGTGGTGCTAAGAGTTTAATGGCCCTGGGACTTAGGGGATGTTAGCACTTGATTGCATTCAGTTCCATAAGGGCGTAAGTAAATCCACTTTTTTTTTTAAATAACTACCACGGATTTTGAAATTTAAAAAAAAAGTTCATTTAATTGATTAGCTGTATTTGAAACGTATAAATATATTTATCTGAGGCCCCTATTCTTTGGTACTAGCCAAATCGCAAAGTTAGACGAGGCACCCCAAGTAAACTAACTAAGTCTGACGATTATAAGTGTCATCCTCACAATATATGATTCCTTGTCTAGGAATCGAATGATTTTCGTTAATGTATGTTTCCTTCTTCTATACAAAATACATTGCGGAAACGGTGTCCATTTCCGAACTTTTTTGACTAAATGTAGAAATCTAAAAGCAAATGGATTTTTTTGTTTATGCATATATGCTGTTTTTGCTTATATCTATTAATCGAATTAGTTTCAGATTTCTAATGAGAAAAATCAACTTTTTTATTTTTATTATTATTTAAATAAATGATGGAATCAAAAAATATTAACAATCCATTATCAGTCTGGAGTTCTATTTGGATTTTCTGAAGCGTTTCACTAAATATTATTACATTTGTTAAAAAGTGCATTTGTATGGCGCGAGTAGTTGGCCAGTCCTAGCGCCTTAATAAAACTTGTTGCGCACACGGTTGCAGAACCGACTGTAAAAAAAGTTTGATGAGCAGGCGGAAACTTCGGGAAAAGAGGGAAAATTCGCGATGAGGCTGCAGTGTCCTTGTGGCTCGCATCACTCGCATGAACAATCGGGGAATTTGGGAAAACTGTTTGGAGGGAAAAGACTTTTTGGAGGCAAAGGAAAAGATGAAATTTCGACGAGACAACATGATAACTTAAATTTGGAAACGAAAATTGTTTTCGCCTTATCGACTTAATTTATCTGTTAGAAATAAATAAGGGATGCGTTGATTTTATTGTATTGCAAGTAAACGCTCGCGGCTCCGCACGCGTTAAAGTCCCACGAAAAACATTCTGCTTTTTATAATGTCTAACCCCACTACTCACTCTTTTTTTTTTTTAAGTGAAAACTTCTTTAGCGGCGCTGAGCACTTTTTGTTGGATGGGTAAAAACTTCCAAACTCGCGTCAGGGTCACGTGATGCTGATCGAAAAAGCGTAAGATTGAAGTGAAAACTTCTTTAGCGGCGCTGAGCACTTTTTGTTGGATGGGTAAAAACTTCCAAACTCGCGTCAGGGTCACGTGATGCTGATCGAAAAAGCGTAAGATTGAAGTGAAAACTTCTTTAGCGGCGCTGAGCACTTTTTGTTGGATGGGTTAAAACTTCCAAACTCGCGTCAGGGTCACGTGATGCTGATCGAAAAAGCGTAAGATCGAGGGGAAGGGAGAGGAACTAGTATCTCCCACTCTTTCTACCGTGCCTGAGTGTGCTGCTCCGCTTAGGCAGCACAGCATGGCGATTATAATTAAACACAACGTTAATACTAAAGTTTTCACTTCTGCCGGCACTCCCGGAGTGCTACCGGTGTTTTTTTTATGTGACTGGACATGGATGGCTAATACCACAAGTTCTGTCATGGTATTAGCCCAACACACCACATGGGAACAAACATAACAAAATTATAGGAAGAATCAAGCTAGGCGTAGATGCAAACCGATTAAAAATTGTACAAGTGGTTTTCAAATTATAAGCGGAGAGACAGACAAAAAGGCAGACAGACGCCAGGCGTTGCATTATGTAAGACTTAGTGATAGTCTGCCCTTTGAATTCGTGAATAGAGAGGAGACCCCCCAGGTGCCAAAAGATGCAATCCCTGACCAACGAAACGACAGCGAAAATCTTAATCCTCCCTGAAGCCTCTAACTCATAAAACATACAAATGTTAGTTACAGGATGGTCCGCAATATTATGAATCCCTTTATCGTAATATTATTTTTAAAGACAAATTTCTTACAGTTAATACTGCCCAACAAAGCGGGTAAATAAGCAACTGACTTAGCGAACGTTAAACTAAAGGATTACCATAATAAATACACTTGCGAGTAAAAAGGCAAGTGAGTGATTAATTTTCATTTCCTACAAAGCTAACTGGTAAATTTCAGTTCACTTGGTCGAATGAAACGTCGTTTAACAGTTCGCACGGTACGAACTGCCCAACAGTGAACAAAGAGCCGTGCTTTTATCAGGATTGTGAGCACGAAAACATAAGACGCGCTGCTCGTAAGAATATTTTTTCAGTTAGCGTTTAAATACAATTTTCTCTGACGTCCAAATCGCACGGAATTCGGCAATTCGCAAACGTAATTTGTTAGCTTCTGGTCATTCCAGTTTTAAGTTTCGGCCAACAGCGAAACATCCGCGGTCATCTCCGGCCAAGGACTCACCGAGGGGCCAAATGGAGGCAAGATGTCGTCTTTGCAGAGACATCGGATAGTTGTTTGAGTCCGTACCAGTTTAGGCGCGTAAACTGTTGCAGAACTAGCTTCACTCGATGCCAATATGTACGTATTTAAGCATGGACTACAGTTATGCAGGTTGGCAGCACCGATCATTTTTCCGGTGGTCACGAAGCGAGCTGACGTTGCATTGAGATTAAAACGACTTTTAATCGAAATTAAAAGTTTAAAATAAAAATAGACAAAGTGAATAGTTAGTTAAGTTGATAAGAAGGTGATTATCTGTGAAGTTCAGTGCCATCAGTGACTGTTGAATTAGATAAGCAATCATGTAGAATAAAGCAGAGGAATAGCAAGAACAATGCAACTTCCAGCATATATAAGCGAATATAGTTTTATCTAGCAAACGCATTTTTAGCTAAGTGTGTGGAAGAACCCTGATTTGCCAATTCACGAATTTCATACTCGTAAAAGCACGCATTGACAGAATATCCGTCAGCGTCAAGTGGGCGCCCAGTGATTGCATGAGCCACTCAATGCATTCAATTAGAGTTGAAGATATAAAAAGGAACCTTGTCAATATAGTTTATAATGGTTAAGGTTAGTTTCGTATTGATTCATAGTTAAACATTGATTAAAATGAGCGGCCTAGATAGACTTGGGTTGGCCTTACTCAACCACTTGGCGCAGATCTATTGTTTGTATTGTCCCCTACATTTATAATTGCGATACTAATTAAAAATTAAGCACAAAGTCTTCTATGAACAGATGTATAGTGTTGGTTTTGCATAGGATTTTTATACAGCGTTTGTACACTGAAAACTGAAGATATACTAAATTTTCATACAGTTTTTACAGAAAAAAAACATTATAATATGTCATCAGGTCACTGAGCAGTGAGTGTCAATGTTAACGGGGTTGAAACTTCACGCGGGCAGAAAAAACGTTAAACGCTTGGGTGAATTTCTCGAAAACATTAAGTCCCCGGATATGTAATACTAAAAATTAAGGCCGTACAAAGTTTAGTATTCCCGATTAGAAAATGATGAATAAATAGGCAATCGTTAGTGAAGACTACTGTTATAATTAGGAATACAATTTCAGAGGTTTTTATTTCATAGGAACTTGTGCCCAAAATTTTTTTATTTTTGATTTATATATTCTATTTCTTTTTTTCTATTCTATTTAATTTATCTACTTGTGGCACATTGTGCCAATCGTAGCATATATTTGGATTGTTTGCATTGTTATAACCAGCTTTTTTTTTGTGTGCAATCCTCGCTATACCGCAGCTCGTCATAATGAGGATTCGCATGCAACGTGTGTCGGATGATTTCCTCATTAAATTGAAAAAAATACAGCCCTTTTCTTTATTTATGATTTATCAGCAAGGAATTAAGCTTATTAAGACAAACATATAATAAACGAATAAACACAACATGCACCTACTAAAAATGATTGAAAATAAAGATAATTAATTTACTTAACACCTAAGGGAAAACGAAAGTAGCGTTGGCTCAAATCGATTAAATAAAAAACCAGCGGACCAAACCAGCGCGAAACGCGAGCGGTTCCAGTTACAGCTCGCTCAAAAATGCTTTCGTATAACGTGTTCGGCTAAGCCGGCTCAGAGAGCCACTAGTATAAAATGAAATAAAAAAAAATACATTATCAAACTTAACTTAAACATAATGATGCCGAGGCTTTAGCTTCCAAGCACAGGCATGGAGGCCTTTCGTTATAACGCACTACAGTCGATAACGCTAAATACACTACTGCTCAAAACCCGTGTTATAGCGGAGGCGTATTGTAATTAAATCAGCGCCTACTTGTGCGAGTCGCTTCGATCGTGGCCGCAACCCAGCAGCCGCAACATAATAGTCTTTTCACAAAACAATTAAAATCTATTGCTTCAAAGTAAAGTTCGGCCGCGAAATATCCAACGCATGCTTCACATGTGCGAGGCCATTCAAAAGCGAGTGGCCTCACGGAACCCTAGCTACCAGGGCGACCCGCTATAAGACGCGTGGCGTGCGGCCGCTTCTAATCATTTTATAATCGTAAATGGCCTTTGACGTTAGGCGAAAATATAACTGGATCACATAAAATTAAAGCGAACATTGAAAGAAGTAGCTTTTGTGAAGGAAACTGTGTATATAAACTCATAAATGTAGTTATTCTCATACCAAATCAGTTATTTCACGCCGGGCTGCACGTGCAATATTTTTTCTACAACATTCTAGCAGGACAGAGCTATGACTTCCACCAGCCGGCACCTGTTGGCCGTGACATTACTCGCCGCGTCTGTCGCCTGCCAGTTCGACAACAACCAGGCTGATTTCGATTACGGCTTCGGCTACCCCGAGGAACGGGACAGTGATTCGTTTCACGTCGATGGACGACCGGGATTCAACTACGAGCGTCCGCCGGACATCAATAACTACGAACGACACTACGATATCCCGGACATATACTACACAAGTGACAATAGGAGATTCGGTTATGCTTCGAACCCCTTCTCGCGAACGAACAACGATGGAAACGGACATCAATACGAGAGTCGAGGCCCTTTCACCGACGCTTACCGACGAAAAGAGACGAACGGAGAGAGCAAAAGTCCCGACCATATTCCCGAATCGCCAAACGACGGTTCGATGGGAATGGGAGCCTCTTATACGCAAAGGTTCCTCGCAGAGTTGTCGGGGCAGAGCCCTGCGCAAAACTACGTACCCAGAAGTGCTGTTGATTTCTTCGACTTTTTGAGGGACACCTATCCACTTCCTAAAGGTGAGTCTTCAATGAAATATCACGCTTGCCTCAAGTATTATTTTGTCTTGGTTGCAAAATGATAATGCAGTTAGAATTCTCAGTTTTCTTCGTATGAGTTCAAAAGTTTTAGAAACTATTCAAAGTTGGCTAACTACATTTGGCGCCTGGGAAAGAAACCATGAAATTTTATTGAGGATTCTGAAAATTTGCTTTGAAATTGTACCTTGCTAAATAATTATCTCTAAGATATTAGCAATCTGCTTAAAGTAGACAAAGATTGCTCGATTGCCCTGGATGTTCTAACAATTTAAGAAATAGAAAATCAGTGCATACAGCACAATCCCAAGCGACGACAGTCGTAGATTAGTTCTAACGCATTCATTCAATGAGTTTATCTAATTTTGGCAGAATTTTAGGCATAGTGAAAACATGTGAATACATCAACGAATGAAATGGCAATTTCCTGTGTCTTTTTTAGCACCAGTTGTCATTCTTCTTAACTTACATGTTTGCTAGGATTTAAAGATCAATACCGTGGATATGGCCAGGATTGAAGGTGGCCGAATAATTTGCCATGGATGTACTCGTGTACAATCACTTAATGTCATGGACACTGAAGAGAACGAATTCCTTAAAAAAATTTAGTAGGTTTCTCGGTCCGATTCTACATACTTGCAAATTCAATAAGAGGTCCATCTTTATCTGTCTTTATTGCGCTTTAAAATTGTCCATCATTAACTACTAATAATTAACGACTCACATACTATCTACGTAAATACACATACGTTAGACATCCCAGCCACATATGATAATACAATTATGTAGGATTATTAATAGTTACCCGTTTATTAAACATGACTTGTTCTTGTTGTTACCTGTTCTTGTGATTTATACTCCTGATTATTAACATCCATGATGGACTATTATATAAATCCACGCTTGGAAATAATACCAATTAGTTAAAGTACATATAGTCGAATGCCACTTTAAATTTCTTGTTTTAAAAACCATACATAGGATTCACAGTGGATATTGGCAAGCGAATAAGTCTAATCCAGACTTGTGCAGGAAATGAGTTTATAAACCCTGAATTGAAAGGCACCCTGGTCATAGGATTGTGAGAACCTATGCGCAAATAGTCTGTTAGTAGTATATGGCAGCATGAACTTAATTGTACCAGTGTGCAGAACCAATGTCATAACTGAAAGTATTGTGCAGTTATCGACAAATAATTTGGCTACAACATAATACATTTATTTATTTATTTTATAAAAGGTACGCCAACAGTGTACACACGAAAACTTTATATAATAGCAAACATAGTAGGGGGCACAATCCTGGTGTGCATACCAATTATAGGCGAACACAACATTTTGGAACAGTGTCTAACACCGAGTACACAATTTAAACATTATATATTTAATAAAAACATAATACTACAAGTGGAAAACATCATAAATAACAGAGATATATTTATCGGATCGTAGAAATATGTCACAAGTAACATAAAAAAACCGGCCAAATGCGAGTAGGACTCGCACACGAAGGGTTCCGTACCATCATACAAATGTAACACAAAAAATATGGGCCCCCGTTTATTTTTTATTAATTTTATATTTGTTGTTTTAGCGGCAAAATAAATACACAATCTGTGAAAATTCCAGCTGCCTACCTATTACGGTTCATGAGATACAGCCCTGTGACAGATGGACGGACGGACGGACGGACAGCGGAGGCTTAGTAATAGGGTTCCGTTTTCACCCTTTAGGACTGGAACCCTAAAAAAGGCAAATAACCAATCTGCTATTTTTACGTCGAGTGTTCGATAAAGAGAGTACTAATTTCACTCTCAGTGGACTGTATGGGGTTTAATGGTTCAGTGCTGAAAACTTACTAGGGGTGCTTCCTCGTCGGCTTGGAGCCAAGGCACGTTGTCACGACTTACCCTTAAAGGATCCCTCTCAGGATCGGTCTGGACGGTGTACCTGGCTTCCACTGCAGAGCACAGCGAGGAACTCGGTCCCCGTTTCCAGCACTTGATAATTTCAAAAAAATTAATGCATGAACGAATTCACTTTTAGAACGAAAAATTACTTAATTTATCTTGCCACGATGTAATCACAAGGTGGGTTGGAGCAAAAGTGAAGTTTTCTAAATTAAATTTGGTACAAATTGCCCACAGAATGTTGCCATGTTTTCGGCTTTTCCCTGTGTAAAGTGGCACTTTGAAAAACCCTTTAGCAAGATTGAACATCGAGGCTTCTGTTTCATTAGAGACTATTCGCCTATTTCAGGTAACACGTCTTGAATTGCTACTGTACTGCTTGGACTAATAAGTAATGTATAAGAAAATTAAAGTGCATTTAAAGAATGCCAAATATTATGAGGAACCTCGCAAATACTTTTGCATATTGTTTTTAATTATAAAATTAATAAACCTGAACAAGTAGAAGTAAATTAAGCAAACTAAATTCGTTGGAACTTAAAAAAAAGGCAATCATTTATTTAAAATTACAACAATGCAAATATCCTACACACAATACTATAGATTACAAACATTGACGTACATAAAGCAATAGACGCACCATCAGCTTTTCCCCGCGTACCACGTAATATATACCCTATCCGCTCGCTGCTGCCCTACTGCCTGTCAGTCTGTGGTCGACTCGACATCCGAGCGTGCGCGCCATCTACAGGCTTTGCAATGCGACAAAATGCCGATACCCAAGGTCAAAAGGTATAAAAATCGGAGTGAAAGGAATACAAAGATCCGTGGAATTACTTATTACAAGCAAACGTACATATCAAAGAAAACATTTCGTCCGAAATAATAATTCGGTAGCGACCGCGGTGGCTGCAACCGCCGCCACAGTGGGGCGAAACCGTAAAATCAGGGACATCCGATTTTCTTGTAGAATTGAAGAAAACGAAGTATGCCAAAGTCTTCTTCAGCCTATTACAAACGTATTTTATTCTTGACGAATTTCCATTTTATTCGTTATTTTAAGAGTTACAGTAATTTTTCATTATTTTACTATGGACAAATGAGGACTTAATGGTTTTTCTCAAAATGCTTGATAGAGCCTTTGCTCTTTATACTAAATATTAATTAAGCATGCCATTAAGTATATAAATTTGTTAAAATCGTGTCCCCGTGCGTCCCCGTGTTTGTTATTTTTACATTTATATATGTTTTTAATATATTGTCCTAAAACGGTTTAATTTCGATATATTTGATTGTTTCTGCCATGAATACAATCCTCCACAACGTTTTTTACAAAACCTAAAATACCGACAGCTCCGCCCGCGTTAATGTCGGATGAAAAACTGTGGATGTATTTTCCCAATTTCTCTTACATTTAACCCTAATGCTCACCGCTTGAAGTAACTTGCCATGATGTTAAATGGCCTATAATTGATAGAAAGAATGAACCTTTACATATATACATACGGAGTCAAATCAGGAAATCAATTGTTAAATTGTAAGCGAAAAGACGGACAGAACAACGCCAGATGTAGGATTTTGTAAGAATTGGTAATGGTTATTCGGTATTAAAAGTTATCTTGATTGTAGTAAATAACATTTACTATGAAAAATAGCAGCACCCGCCGCGGGTAGTCAGAGCGCCCCCTTGTAGTTTACGTTAGGCTTTTGGAAACGAACCGTTTTGCAAACGAATGGATATGGAAGTGTCCGTCGGCAGGAGGCTTTCCTCAAACCTATACCCGGGAGTTTTCAAACGTAATTTTGCTTGATAGATCAGCGATAGTACGCAAATTCGCTCATAAGGCACCATAGTATGTTGAGAGTACCTTTGGTTAGTCTACAAATTTTATTTTCAGCCTCTAGGGTTGCCATTTCATTTTTGACTATTTTAGTGGTCTCGTTAACGAACTTGAGGAAATAGGCAAACACAAAATAGTTGATGAAGGTGTCTTATTACTCCATAACGCTTAGCAGTCGCAGGCTAATTGAATGAGTAAGAAATTTACCAAAAAAAAGACAATGCATTGTCGTCCTCTTCATCACCATTAAGTGGTTGATTATAGGTACTCTGACCATCTAGAGTCATTAACACCCTAGATACTAACAGCGTCTGATAAGTTTCTACTAGATCCCTGCTAACAACATTTAGAATCTTACTTGCTGTATGGTCTAAAAGAGTGTGGCGGCATGCTTATAAACGTGCGCCCGCATTTATTCAGTAAATATACGCCCTTCTACCAGTACGCACGCGTTTCACTCCGGCCTAGCGAGTCGACAATCCATCTGGCTAAAAGAGCTTGAAGCTGGATTCTTGCTTCTGTAGCGAGCGGACAGCGCGCGCGACACCGCCATGACGTCGGCCAATGAAATGAGAGGTGTTTCACGACGCGCTCCGTATTTATGCAAGCCGTGGCCGCTCCATAGCATATAAGTATGCGAGCACTGGTTAATAAATCGTTCAGAATACAACAAGTCTTTCAATACATCAGAACTCCTAAACTTCTTTTAGAATAGAAATTTTGCCCATTTTACTTTGGAGCATAATAATGGACATAAATAAGAACCCACTTCTATAGCAATGACTCTCTGTGTTATATTTTGTCATCGTTTTCAAAGTTTCTTCAACTATACAGCCAACTCAAGATACATTGTTTTCTATTTTTTTTCCATGAACGGTTTGAACTTTTCTATTTCAGCAAGATGTTTTGCAAGTGATCCAGTATCTTTCTCAGGTCTATGTTTTCACTGGCTTTTAACTGCAATTCAGTTGAATTTGGGGGTTATGACAAACCTTAGTCACAGCCTCCACCTGACAAGATCTCCGTATTTATTATACGTATTATATTATTAAAATTACCTCTTTAATAATAATTTGTTTAACTAAACTTTGAGAAGTGCGGATTAGCGGTTTAAAGTATTACAAAGAAGAAGCTGCGATAAGACCCAAGCCATTTTCTGGAAATACTATAGTTAGCTGACAGACACTATGCGATGTAACTAATACTTCCAGAAAATGGTATGAACACCGTCATAAGAAAACTCAAACTGCCGAAATATTAGAATAACAACTTAGATTTTTCTGTAAGAACTATGTTGAAAACCATTTACCATTTGAATTTACGAATGCCAGCATAGTGAAGGATACTGCACTAAACCAATCCTTTGAGCATGGAGCAGCAATTTAAATGTGTGTAAGTCTGATTAATATAATCTGCCTGTATGGCCGCGACGCCACAGATGAGTACTCTGCCACGCTTTTGATTAATCGTGTGAACCAAGATGGCTACCAAGCACATTTAGTGCCGTCAGTACAAGTTTGATATAATAAAAAAACATTGTCACATTTAATTATATTCAAGCATTCTCTGGTTTGTGTGGATACATACAATTATTTAATCACACGCTTTGTTCCATAATTTCTTGAATAATAAATTGTTTACGGGTTGAACATTATATGCGTATTTTGGGCATGTTTATAATTGTGGGTTAAGTACATCAAATTTTTATTTTACTTCCAAATCATATTTTTTTATTGTTAATTTGGTTTACGTTAAACAAAAATAATCATATATCGAATTAACACATTACTTCACACTCTTACAAAATCTTGTCTTTTCGCTCATTAGTGAACAATTGCCCACCTGATTTTGATTACATATGTATCTACGTACAACTTCATTCTTCCTATCAATTATAGGCCATTTAACATCACGTTAAGTTACTTCAAGCAGTGAGAATTATGGTAAATATACGAGAAATAAGAACATATTCACGCGGGCAGAGCCGTGGGTATTAAATGTTTTGTAAACAACGTTGTTGAGGTTTTTTTTCATGAGAGAAACAATAAAACATATCTAAATATAACATTTTTAGAACAACATAATAATATTATTTATAAATGTAAATATATTAAAAACGGAGACGCACGGGGACAGGATTTTTACAAAGTTATATACTTTAGGGCTGGCATAATGAATAATTAGTAGCCACAGCTCAGGCTCTTTTAAGCATTTTGAGAAAAACCATAAAGTCCTAATTTCTCCATAGTAAAAAACGTAAAAGTACTGTAACTCGTAAAATAATGGATAAAATAGAAATTCGTCACGAATAAAACACGTTTGTATTAGGTGTAAGAAGACTTTGGCATACTTCGTTTTCTTCAATTATACAGGATATGAATATCCCGGATGTCCCTGATTTTACAAATTCGCCCCACTGTGGCGCACGCCGCCATGCTTGCGAATATGAGCGAGCGTTAGAACACGAAAGCGCGTGTTCAGCGAGAGAGAATGAGACGACCAATGTTAGGGACTTGCTTCCGTGGTCAGGGATACCAGAATTGAAAATAAAGTTATTTGTTGCTTTTCGGAATTATTTCTTCGTAATTTGCCCGGTGTTTGCTATCTTTTATTTATTGAATTTGATCTAAAACTATTTTACTAAAGTAATTATAACGAATATCACGTATTTAAGCAATCGTGTTGATAATTAAGAAAACCAAAACGTATTCAATAAGCGGGAAAATTAAAATGGAATAACAGCAACACTCGTACGTTTCCCAATGGTGGTACGGACGTTTGTATGGAGATCTACTCTGATTCTCGGTCTATTGCTTTGGTTATGTCGATGATTACAAATATATGTCATCGCAACTGATAAATCTGGAAAGAATATTGAGTACTGAAGGTTGATCAAGGGTTAACAGCGTGTTCGTGTTGATGAGAAGAGCTATGTTAGTGAAGTGAAGTTCAGAGCGAACAAGGGAAGAAAATTTGGTCATGGTTTGTCTACTCTAAACCACGAAATGAATCTTTGATATGAATATTAGCCAACATACTAGAGAACAGCGATGCCCAAGTCGCATTTTGCGGTTAAAAGATATTCAATTAAAAAAAATCAGTTCTTGATGTTCGGAAAACCATGCTTATTTACACATTTAAGGTGGCCCAACCCGGCGGGACGAACTCATTCGCGGGCACTGTACAAAACCGTGCTGTTGCGCTCTGGGACCTTCTCTGTTTCAATTAAAAAGACAGGGGCTCCGTGATGAGGAAGATGCAACATGTCCACAAAAACGACAATGTGCATAGTGTATGATTTGGTAAGATTTACGAAAATTTTGATTTCAAAACGACTTATAGCTAAAAGTAAACCACGACCGCTGTAGTCAAAAATCTAACAAAAACCAAACAGATTATTAATCTTGATTAAATAAGCTATGTCTGATGACTAATCTTTTTAAGATGTTTTTACTTTATCATTGCGTAATCCACCTCCAAAGTTATTGTATAAAACGCGCGAAAAATTCGAACTTTCGGACCTTATAACTCAGAAACCAAAGACAATTTTACAATGCCAATGGTCATCAGACATCTAGTTCGATCAAATAAAGCTATTTTGAGCAAAATTTTGGATCTCTGACAAGAAATATGGGCGTGATCTTCTTTCCCCTTTTGTATGGGGACATGAGCGGGATGGGCCACCTTAAGGCTGTAATATTACGTAATGCCTAATTAATGTTCTTGGTAGAATCCAATTATTGGTCCATTCGTGCACTAGGTATGATCACCATCCCCTATTTACTCTTTCGCTACACTGTCAATATCTTCATTGTATTCGATGTCCATATAGATGGGAATAACACAACACAAGCTAGTACAACATTAAACCTAACAAGGGTATGTATTGAGAAATGAGATGACTTCACATAGGACACCACACCAAGAATTGGAGCAGAGGATTCCAGCAAAAGCCGGTGACTCTGAATTGCACTTCCACAGTCTGGTGATGTTGGTGTTTGTGTGTATAAGAGCTGTTCCAACACGACTACCCTATGACTTTCTGGATGACTCTTTCTAGAAGATAATTGGCTAAATATACCACTTTTCGGAGAATTCAATATTTGTTGGAATTTAATTATTCTTTGTCAATGTCAATGAATAATTCCATTATTCCGCGAGGGCGCGACATTTTTGGTCACGATAAGGTAAATCTGCGTTCACAGGTTAGAGACCAATTCTCTGGTGCTAAATACGTCGGTCTGCCTGCGCCAAGTGGTTGCATTGTTAGCTAGATTTGCTATACAAAATATATACCTGCTGAAGAATATACTGATTGTATGGACACATTGATAAGTATTAATTAAACAACAATAACCAGTCGATTGTTTAATTAAATATTTGAATATAGCTGCAGTTATATCTGTAAAGTAAATCGCCTATAGCTACGAAATGCAACCAAAGATTTGTTCAGTTTTGGTACTACTAAGCAAGTATGTACTGATACTTCTATGATTCGTTATTTGCAGCCATTTACCTAATCAAATTACATGGTTCGATACGCCATCCAGCAGGTCACAAAACTGTACTAGCTTGTCGCATTTTACAGCGAGGTTTTCAGCGGTGATCATAAGCGAAAACGCATGGACGACCCAACTGGCCTATATAATGCTCAGGCAACAATAAATTACAACTAAACCCACATCCCATGCACATAGCACAATATGGTTTTGATTTTGTCGAGTCCTGAAGATGTCCACAAAATGTGGTCGAAACTTCGACTCACGGAATATTGAGGAGGCAGGAAGTGAAACGTTTGTAAATTTGTTCCAGGACCGCTGTTACCGTTTTACTTAAGACCTTTTTGCTCCGCGAATGTACAAGTCGCAATTGGCTATCCCTTCTTAATCGATAACCAAACAACAAATCCACAATTGTTTGGTAAATATGAACCTTAACGTAATGGCTCTATGTTGGAATTCCAATACTGTTTGCAATCAAATGTTACGTCACTTACGAACACGGCCGAGCGCCTCACACGCACGTGGTCACAAACAACGTAGCGAGACATGACCCGGCGAGCAAAACGACACGCCGCGACACCATATTGTTTCGTAATGCATTTGTCGTAAGTTTTATCGCTATGCATATAAATGAAACTTGCCGGGATACTAAATTCCTCCATTATGAAGGTTGTGCACCGGCGGTCGTGTTTGCACGTTATTATGGCACAGTACGGCATTACTTCTTTTCAATTTTAGATTGTATCACGGATAAGTTAATGCACAGGACAGCCGCAGAGGAGTGAATCACGCGCGTATGAAGTGAGCGGGTCCCCGCTAAAGACCGGCGCGCGAGTTCCGCCCACTTCACAATTCTTACCTCCTAATTGTTCTGTGCTTCGACTGGACCAGACTATACAAAAATAAAGAGCAACTGAAAAGTGAAAACACATTCAGAAAGATGTTGGCAATTTGAATCTGGAAAAGTAAATTATATATATTTTTTCAATGAAAATTAGATCGAGAAATATTTAAGCGTAAGTGAAGAATAAAACAAACTACTTCGAGAACAAGTGATCATTGATTGCCCAAAGGTACAATTTGACCAAACTGCTTTAAATTCTCTGAACGGATACATTTTTTTTTTTATGTGACTGGACATGATGGCTGATACCACACCTTCTGTCATAGTATTAGCCCAACACACCACATGGGAACTAGGTGCCATGCCAGGACCTTCCTTATATTGCTCGGCTACATTGAACTGGATGGAAAACACGGACAATTTTCATTGCCGCTTCGACCATCGTTCATTCAATGCGATGGTACCAACCCGGGCGGGATTAACCCTACCACCTAGTAAGTAAGGAAGGGGACCTACAGTTTAACGTGGAATCCGAACCACGGCCAGCCTCTCTCAACGGTCTAACGGTCACCCATCCAAGACCAGACCGGACCCAGCGTTGCTTAACTTCGGAGAGCGATCGCCGAAGTGTCGCGCCACTGGGCCACTGAGGCTGACATATGTACTGGATTAATTTACAAGAACAGAAAGAGACTGTGTATGAATCAGCGAACCTGGGAAACCATTAAGACTATCGCAACGTCCACAATACAAACAGAACTGCTCACTAAATTGGGATTACCAAATTCGTGACAAAGAGCTGTTTATTTCATCAATAATTTGGGGCATCGCTGTGACCTACAGATGCGACGACAACAAATCATCAGGACGACCGCACCGGAACGGTTCCGGATTACTAATTAATTCGGAGCATTATTAATAACGTATTAGCCCACATGTCCGCCGAGGTCGCCGGACGCCGCCGCCACCGCCGCCACCGCCGCCGGCACGCGCGGCGAATAAGGTGGTCGTTGAACGCATGAAAGTATTTCAATGTCAATGTGGAGATATGAACGCATTCAAGTTGATTAGGTATGACTCTATTAGACGCGATAGCCAGTTGAGACGTGGAGGCCGAATCACACATGCATTTGTCGGTTACCCAACGAGCCTCCATTTTGCCATGGAGCAATCTGTTCTTGGCCGCCAATTTATACATTCGACCAGCCAACTTTAGATAAATACCAAACACTCATGGGCATTACCTAACATTTTCAACATTTTTATAGAAAGGATTTAAAACGATTGTACGCAATAGAAAATATGCATTTATGTTCAATATGGTGTATAGGTCCGTAATAGTTGGTTTCATTGCGTACTAAGCAAACTATTACCAGCAAACCAAATGTGACTTACAATGCCACAGACGGTTTGTGGGGTCGCTTAGTCTGTTCTACAGGTACTACCATGGACGTTGCTTTTTGGGACTTGCATCCCTCATTCCTCCCCATCCTACCTATATCCGGAGCACCCGCCACAGAGAATTAGAGCACCCCCTTATGGTTGACATTAGACTTTTGAGAACGAACCGTTTCTCAAACTCATTTATCTGCCGCACCGCAAGGATATAGAACTGGAACAAGCTGGATAGCTCAGCTATAGTCCGTAAATACGCAACCATGGTGCCTCGCGGAGCGTGGTTTCGCAAGGCGAGGTATTTTTGACTTTCCTGAGCACCTTTGGTTCTTAGCACAGCCACCCATTACGGTTTTTCATAAAAAAAAGTTAGTTAAATAAAGTCACATGGTATAATAAGATGAACGGGAAAGCACATTTTATAACAGAAAAACAACGGACAGATTAGCACTAAAATATTCGTGCCGATGAACCTATCAATGAATCCATTAGAAATAACAGAACATAACTATTTTAGGACACAGTCGGAATTCGGAAAAGCTCTTCTAATCAAAAAGCGCCAGGTCATTGGAATAGATCTCAAGCCGGTTATAAGAACACACCTGCGGAATAACGAGTACCAAGCCTCAAATATCTCACCGCCTCAGGCTGAGCCACGAGGACACAGTAAATCTTACCACCACCGGGTTAAGAAAAATAGTTTAAAACAAGACCAGAACTAGACGCAATTTGCAGTGGCCCATAGCCAAGGCCAAATGCTTGTGGACTATGTTATTAAACATCATGGGTTCAAATCCTAGGGTCTGCTCCTCTTTCTATCTTATTCGACATTGAAATGTGCATGATAATGCGTGAATGGACAGACGTCTGGCTAAAATGAAAGACAGTAATTGGTAATTACGACTGGGTGACGTACTTATACGATGTCTTCGATATTCTGACGATGCTGTCCAAGTGGCTCCAAGAGCGGATAAATACAGCTGATGGTATCTGCCATGAATTATGCGTGCAATAAACGATGTATTTTTGCAATGAGCCGGCACACTTTGCAGGGTTCCGCGCGCCCCTCGCCGAGTGCGACTACGTGATAGTGGGCGCGGGCTCGGCGGGCAGCGCGCTGGCCTCGCGTCTCACCGAGGACAAGCCGCGCGCCAGCGTGCTGCGGCTCGAAGCGGGCAAGCCGGAGATGCTGCTCACCGGCATACCGGCTACAGCGCCGTGCGCACACTTCTTGTAACACGCTACTGCAGGGTGTAACTGAGCCGGCGCACGTTGCAGGGTTCCGCGCGCCTCTCGCCGAGTACGACTAGGTGATAGTGGGCGCGGGCTCGGCGGGCAGCGCGCTGGCCTCGCGTCTCACCGAGGACAAGCCGCGCGCCAGCGTGCTGCGGCTCGAAGCGGGCAAGCCGGAGATGCTGCTCACCGGCATACCGGCTACAGCGCCGTGCGCACACTTCTTGTAACACGCTACTGCAGGGTGTAACTGAGCCGGCGCACGTTGCAGGGTTCCGCGCGCCTCTCGCCGAGTACGACTACGTGATAGTGGGCGCGGGCTCGGCGGGCAGCGCGCTGGCCTCGCGTCTCACCGAGGACAAGCCGCGCGCCAGCGTGCTGCGGCTCGAAGCGGGCAAGCCGGAGATGCTGCTCACCGGCATACCGGCTACAGCGCCGTGCGCACACTTCTTGTAACACGCTACTGCAGGGTGTAACTGAGCCGGCGCACGTTGCAGGGTTCCGCGCGCCTCTCGCCGAGTACGACTACGTGATAGTGGGCGCGGGCTCGGCTGGCAGCGCGCTGGCCTCGCGTCTCACCGAGGACAAGCCGCGCGCCACCGTGCTGCGGCTCGAAGCGGGCAAGCCGGAGATGCTGCTCACCGGCATACCGGCTACAGCGCCTTGCGCACGTTGCAGGGTTCCGCGCGCCTCTCGCCGAGTACGACTACGTGATAGTGGGCGCGGGCTCGGCGGGCAGCGCGCTGGCCTCGCGTCTCACCGAGGACAAGCCGCGCGCCACCGTGCTGCGGCTCGAAGCGGGCAAGCCGGAGATGCTGCTCACCGGCATACAGGCTACAGCGCCGTGCGCACACTTCTTGTAACACGCTACTGCAGGGTGTAACTGAGCCGGCGCACGTTGCAGGGTTCCGCGCGCCTCTCTCCGAGTACGACTACGTGATAGTGGGCGCGGGCTCGGCGGGCAGCGCGCTGGCCTCGCGTCTCACCGAGGACAAGCCGCGCGCCACCGTGCTGCGGCTCGAAGCGGGCAAGCCGGAGATGCTGCTCACCGGCATACCGGCTACAGCGCCGTGCGCACACTTCTTGTAACACGCTACTGCAGGGTGTAACTGAGCCGGCGCACGTTGCAGGGTTCCGCGCGCCTCTCGCCGAGTACGACTAGGTGATAGTGGGCGCGGGCTCGGCGGGCAGCGCGCTGGCCTCGCGTCTCACCGAGGACAAGCCGCGCGCCAGCGTGCTGCGGCTCGAAGCGGGCAAGCCGGAGATGCTGCTCACCGGCATACCGGCTACAGCGCCGTGCGCACACTTCTTGTAACACGCTACTGCAGGGTGTAACTGAGCCGGCGCACGTTGCAGGGTTCCGCGCGCCTCTCGCCGAGTACGACTACGTGATAGTGGGCGCGGGCTCGGCGGGCAGCGCGCTGGCCTCGCGTCTCACCGAGGACAAGCCGCGCGCCAGCGTGCTGCGGCTCGAAGCGGGCAAGCCGGAGATGCTGCTCACCGGCATACCGGCTACAGCGCCGTGCGCACACTTCTTGTAACACGCTACTGCAGGGTGTAACTGAGCCGGCGCACGTTGCAGGGTTCCGCGCGCCTCTCGCCGAGTACGACTACGTGATAGTGGGCGCGGGCTCGGCTGGCAGCGCGCTGGCCTCGCGTCTCACCGAGGACAAGCCGCGCGCCACCGTGCTGCGGCTCGAAGCGGGCAAGCCGGAGATGCTGCTCACCGGCATACCGGCTACAGCGCCTTGCGCACGTTGCAGGGTTCCGCGCGCCTCTCGCCGAGTACGACTACGTGATAGTGGGCGCGGGCTCGGCGGGCAGCGCGCTGGCCTCGCGTCTCACCGAGGACAAGCCGCGCGCCACCGTGCTGCGGCTCGAAGCGGGCAAGCTGGAGATGCTGCTCACCGGCATACCGGCTACAGCGCCGTGCGCACACTTCTTGTAACACGCTACTGCAGCGTGTAACTGAGCCGGCGCACGTTGCAGGGTTCCGCGCGCCCCTCGCCGAGTACGACTACGTGATAGTGGGCGCGGGCTCGGCGGGCAGCGCGCTGGCCTCGCGCCTCACCGAGGACAAGCCGCGCGCCACCGTGCTGCTGCTGGAAGCGGGCAAGCCGGAAATGCTGCTCACCGACATACCGGCTACAGCGCCGTGCACACACTTCTTGTAACACTCTACTGCAGGGTGTAACTGAGCCGGCGCACGCTGCAGGGTTCCGCGCGCCCCTCGCCGAGTACGACTACGTGATAGTGGGCGCGGGCTCGGCGGGCAACGCGCTGGCCTCACGCCTCACCGAGGACAAGCCGCGCGCCACCGTGCTGCGTCTCGAAGCGGGCAAGCCGGAGATGCTGCTCACCGGCATACCGGCTACAGCGCCGTGCGCACACTTCTTGTAACACGCTACTGCAGGGTGTAACTGAGCCGGCGCACGTTGCAGGGTTCCGCGCGCCTCTCGCCGAGTACGACTACGTGATAGTGGGCGCGGGCTCGGCGGGCAGCGCGCTGGCCTCGCGCCTCACCGAGGACAAGCCGCGCGCCACCGTGCTGCTGCTGGAAGCGGGCAAGCCGGAAATGCTGCTCACCGACATACCGGCTACAGCGCCGTGCACACACTTCTTGTAACACTCTACTGCAGGGTGTAACTGAGCCGGCGCACGCTGCAGGGTTCCGCGCGCCCCTCGCCGAGTACGACTACGTGATAGTGGGCGCGGGCTCGGCGGGCAACGCG
The DNA here is from genome assembly GCA_946894095.1 of Incurvaria masculella. Taxonomy (NCBI): domain Eukaryota; kingdom Metazoa; phylum Arthropoda; class Insecta; order Lepidoptera; family Incurvariidae; genus Incurvaria; species Incurvaria masculella. The sequence goes on along the minus strand of OX335661.1, from coordinate 17,064,673 downwards.
CTGGCCTCACGCCTCACCGAGGACAAGCCGCGCGCCACCGTGCTGCGTCTCGAAGCGGGCAAGCCGGAGATGCTGCTCACCGGCATACCGGCTACAGCGCCGTGCGCACACTTCTTGTAACACGCTACTGCAGGGTGTAACTGAGCCGGCGCACGTTGCAGGGTTCCGCGCGCCTCTCGCCGAGTACGACTACGTGATAGTGGGCGCGGGCTCGGCGGGCAGCGCGCTGGCCTCGCGCCTCACCGAGGACAAGCCGCGCGCCACCGTGCTGCGGCTCGAAGCGGGCAAGCCGGAGATGCTGCTCACCGGCAAACCGGCTACAGCGCCGTGCGCACACTTCTTGTAACACGCTACTGCAGGGTGTAACTGAGCCGGCGCACGTTGCAGGGTTCCGCGCGCCTCTCGCCGAGTACGACTACGTGATAGTGGGCGCGGGCTCGGCGGGCAGCGCGCTGGCCTCACCGAGGACAAGCCGCGCGCCACCGTGCTGCGGCTCGAAGCGGGCAAGCCGGAGATGCTGCTCACCGGCAAACCGGCTACAGCGCCGTGCGCACACTTCTTGTAACACGCTACTGCAGGGTGTAACTGAGCCGGCGCACGTTGCAGGGTTCCGCGCGCCCCTCGCCGAGTACGACTACGTGATAGTGGGCGCGGGCTCGGCGGGCAGCGCGCTGGCCTCGCGCCTCACCGAGGACAAGCCGCGCGCCACCGTGCTGCTGCTTGAAGCGGGCAAGCCGGAGATGCTGCTCACCGACATGCCGGCCATAGCACCTTATTTCCAAAATACGGATTATGCATGGCAGTATATGATGGAACGCCAACCAGGAGTCTGCATGGGTAAGATTTTTCAAATTAAGTTAACCAAAAGCAAACAAACAATGTAACAGCTAAATATCTATATGATATACCTAGTTCTAGGCCGCCTTGACACGGCAGTTCCACTCTGTAAATCTGAAGTAACATTCTCACACTGTGCATGCCCAATCTGTCGCCACTTCATCTCCCTTCAGTTGACAATGTTTTATTACCCAACTATTGCACAATTTATAAGCCCGGTAAACTCACTCCGAAAACGTTGAAGATTGAATAGCGATTAAGTATCTGTTCAAGAGTAAGAAGGATTGTCTAATATGGTTACTTTGAAATGACTTTCAGGCATGGAGCAGCAGCGTTGCTTCTGGCCGCGCGGCAAGGCGGTCGGCGGCACCAGCGTCATCAACTATATGATATACACGCGCGGCCGGCCGCAGGAGTGGGACCGCATCGCCGCCGACGGCAACTACGGATGGTAACATATATTTCTGCCACTTTTCTTCCTAACCTAAATTGTCACCTAAATTGGCGTTGTATGGAGAAATTGAGGAGCGCGCGCAGTGGGCGTTAAGCGAACTAACATTTGCGAGTCCGAGTTTGATTTGACAGCTTACTCACCGTTGCCTTAAATACGTCGACGTTGCCGTTTACGCCGACTCCGCGTTTTCATACATATCGGAAGTCCGAATTTGACTTTAGACAGCTTGAAGGAATAAAACAACAGAACATCTAGTAAAACCTTGCACGGAGTTTGACGTTTTTACGGAAGTTACGTAAAAACGTCAAACTCCGTGAAAATTAGGTGACAACTGGGACTAGGCGCTCCGGTCATAAATCATGCCGTCTCGATCTGATTCTTACAGTTTGCCCTTTCAAGTGCGTCACTGGATCGCTACGTGAAACCATAACTATATAGATCTCTGAAAAAATATGTATACAACGAATCTGTTAACAAAGAGTTTGATGGTGCCATGCCGGAATGTTTTTGATCTGCTTTTTGTAAACAGGGCCTACAGCGACGTATTAAAGTACTACATCAAGTCAGAGAAATGTACTTTAAGGAGATACAAGGATCTACCGTATCGAGGACGAGATGGAAAAGTGTCAGTAGAAGACGTTTCCTTTAGGTGAGTACTTATAAAAAACGGTGTATTTATTTATGCTTATTTGAAGTACGTTTACAGTGAAATCAAAACGATAAGGAATTTATAAGACTTTGAATTCACAACAGCTGATTGTATATTATAGCCTCGTAAAATTTGCCTAAACGGAGATTTATTAAAAACATTTTTTTATTGTTTAACTACTTACATTGATGGAAAGAAACAATTTGGATCACAATATGGAAATTCATTTGTTATAATCGGACCAATTGAATTAAAAAAATACAAATGTGAAGACAGGCAGACAGTATTCCTCTTCCTAGACGTATACCCATCGACTTCACATGTACGTATCAATAAAAACATTTTTAGGAGAGCGAGCGTTTGCAATAAACCACTGATAATCGCACAGAGTACGATACACATACGATGTACAATACTACATGGAGCGGTAGGTGATTATCTAGCTCAAGTACTTGAGTAAAGAAGCACTGGCAACATCTGCAACCTTTTTAATACATATTTTTTTAAAAGTTTTATAACACCGAATGTGTTAATATGGTACTTAATAAATAAAACATACCCCACAACTAAGTCTCGTCTTTTTAAACTTACACACACGCGATTATACATTATAAACAACATTATTGTAATAATGTTTCAGGACCAAGCTAATAGGTGCATTTCTGGAAGCGGGAAGGATACTTGGACATGAAACCGTAGACTACAACGCTCCCAATAGCTTCGGGTTCGGCTACCTGCAGGCTAACACCATGAACGGACGCAGACACAGCTCGGCCAAAGCATATCTTCATCCCCACAAACGAAGACCCAACCTCCACATTTTGCCAGAAGCTTTTGTCACCAAAGTTTTGATCGACCCGCAAACTAAGAACGCTTATGGCGTCGACTACGTTCGCAACCGTCTTAAATATACCGTCAAAGCGAGAAGAGAAGTAATTCTTTCGGCTGGGCCTATAGCTTCACCACAGCTGCTGATGCTGTCGGGCGTTGGGCCGAAAGAACATTTACGAAGTCTGAACATACCCGTTATACAAAACCTGAACGTGGGTCGGACGTTATACGATCACATCACTTTTCCCGGCGTCATTTTCCGTTTGAACACGACCAACGTTAGTTTCCAAGAAGGAAAGTTAACAGAAATAGCGACCTTTTCGGCCGCATTATCGCAGTGGTTTCAATATGGCGACGGGCCCGCAGTTTCTCCGGGGGGAGTCGAGGGCATTGGCTACATAAAGACTCCCGTTTCCGACGACCCCGAGCTGGTACCGGACATCGAGCTGATCAGCCTCGGCGGTTCCATAGTATCGGACGCGGGCGGAGGAGGCTCGCAAGGCATACGGCGAGGCATGCGTATTACAGATGAAGTCTTCAACAGCGCTTTCGGACCACTCTTTGCTCGTGACACCTGGAGCGCTTTCCCAATGTTGCTACACCCGAAATCAAAGGGTCGTCTGGAATTGCGCGATGCCAACCCATTCAGCTTTCCAAAAATGTATGGAAATTACCTAACTGATCCACGCGACGTAGCCACTTTCGTTGCCGCAATAAGGCACATCATCGCGTTGGGAGAGACGGAGCCGTTTCGAAAATTCGGAGCCACTCTGCACGAAGCAGACATCCCGATGTGCAGGCAATATCAATTTAACAGTGACGATTACTGGGATTGCGCCGTCAGAACGTTCACTGCAACGCTGCACCACCAGATAGCGACCTGCAAGATGGGTCCGGTAACAGACAAGGACGCGGTGGTGGACCCTGAACTCAGGGTGCACGGCATACGAGGCTTGCGAGTGGTGGACACCAGTATCATCCCACGCACCACCGCCGCACACACCAATGCGCCGGGCATGATGATCGGAGAGAAGGCGGCTGACCTTATTAAACAAACTTGGAATAGTCGTAAACGAATATAACTTATGTGATTTATTCTATTGCTCAGTCATGTATGTAATTAACTAGTCAAAATGAAGAACAAATGTGCAGGGTGTAAACGAGTTAGGGATTATTTTGAAAAATGTTTCATAGTGGAAGCAAAAGTCCAAAAATTTCAGGAAATTTCGGAGATATTAATTTTAAAAAACCACCGCGATTTTACTGACTCATTTCTCGAAAATTAACAATGTGGGGCGCGCAGTGGCTATCTCCCTTATAATATCTATTAAATCCACCATATTTCTAAAAAATAACGTAATATGAACGTGGTTGATTCAAACAAAATATATTGCATTGTCTAATATATAATCTGAATAGTTAATTTTATGAACATATCGATGAAATAAAAAAAAAACTGATTGTTTTGATGGTTTTAACAATGTGCTTGCGATCGTTTACACCAAGTATAAACGTTTTTTTTACAATTAATCTAGGGGGAAGATGACGTGATTTGTACCCAAAGAACATTATTTTTTATGTTTAATGTAATATAATTACGTGTATGTTTTAGTACCCATAACATAAATGCAACGGGCACCATGTCGACGCCATTACTATATTGTTATTGAACATAAAAAAACTAAAAAACAAATATGCAAGTAATTTTAACCGTCACATATATTAATTTAATACTGTTATTATATTTTTTAAAGTGACAATTGCTTTTATTGTTATTCCGTCATTACAAAATATTACTCGTTACGTACATGTTTAACATTTTTGAATAACTACTAAATTCTTAAAACTGAAAAGGTATTTGTTTAAGTTGTTATGTAATAAACATGTTTTATTATGAATATATGTAAGGTTCATAAGATGGCTAAAGAAAAGAAATAAAAAAAAAATTTGATATTTATTGTTTTTATTTATGATAATGTTGATACCTATTGTAGGTACATTTTACAATTTGTTTTAGATTTTTCGTAAGTGTACAGATTTTAGCGAAATGAGGCATGCGGCATGCAGGCTGCAACGCAGAATTCAACGATCGATAAAGATGTCTATGTAAGAAATGTTGAGTGGGAGCACGAACGGCTCGCGTATCGTCCTTAGCCCAGATCGAGGCCAAGATAGGGTACCATAGCATTGACACAATATGTGCACTGCTTCAAACAGTCCAGATCGCATGACCCATTTTCCCTAGAACTGAGTGGTCAGTCTGAGTTCTCACCTAAATTGGCGTATATTGCAAACCGATTGATTGGCGTTTTTCGTAAAAACGTCAAACTCCACACAAGTTCTTGATATTCTCTAGATAAGCTGTCAAAGTCAAACTCGGACTTCCGTTTTGTATGAAGACGCGGAGTCGACGTAAACGGATACGTCGACGTATTTACGGCAAAGTTGAGTAAGCTGTCAAATCAAGCTCGGACTCGCAAATGTTAATTCGATTAACGCCCACTGCGCGCGCTCTTCAATTTCTCCATACATTTGAAAATGCCAGCCGATCGGTTTGCCGTAAACGCCAATTTAGGTGACAACTCAGACTTCGGGTACTGAGCTTGTAGTCACAGTAATCCGTTCACTTACAACTACTCGTATTTGTTGGATGTTGAGATGGTAAGGAGTGGGGGAGCACTATCCAGGAGTAAGGAACGCGCGGGAAAATAAAGCATAATATTTTTGTTTCCTTTTCAGGTTACAATAATGAGTCCTTATAGTAAAAAAAATCGTAAGCAAGTCTCGTTCGTTCGTAGGAAGTAATAATGTGCATGTTTATAAACATTTTTATCACTGTATTTTCAATAACTTATTTTGGTATCTTGCTGTCATAATAAGAAATGGAGTAGCAATTATAACTTTTCGTTTTAAAATTATTAAAATTATGTTGGTTTAACGCTCATTTTTAACAGTGCCCATAAGACACATCTTGTAATGTCCACGTAGTGGACGTTCCGAAAATAATCGTTCGATTACGTGCAGAGAACTTTCAATACGTGGTCACTGAAACCCAAATGAATTTTTTTTATGTTTTTTTTAAATTTATTTATTCATCAAATATAGAAACCCCACTCATAGGTGTTTTTAAGCCAGCTGCTCCCTATCAAATCCTGCGCTACGATCGTTTTTCAAAAGAATTAAATTCAGTAATTATAAGCGCCATCTATTAGAAACTCTTTACACTGCTATGCATCATTCAGATTCAGATATTTTATTCATCACAATAAGACTGTGCTAAATAACGATTTAACAGAAAAACTAGATGGCGCCGTTTTTAAAAAGTAAGTACGTTTCGTCATATGTATTCTTGAACTAGGCGATATATCAAACAGTAGGTATCAAAGTAGGCAGTTTTTTCAAACCTCTAAATTCCATATTGCAGTTCTGCAATCATGATCACTCACCTAATTAGACACACCAATACACGTACTCAATTCTTTCAAGTCAACTCGGTGTCGGATTAAGTGGGGAGTTTCTCTATTTCTTTCTTTTCACTAAATTTATTTAAACTTAATGGTAGTCAAACCACACTATGTTACGTCACAAAGTTAATCATTTGTGCCATGTACTGTACCTATTTTAAATACTGATACTTGTTCTGAAATTGCTAATTAAAATAATTGTGACGTGTAGAACAATCTATCAAATAAATGAACTATGTACTAAAGATCCGCAGATCCGATCAAACCAGTAAAGAAGAACCCGCAAAGAAATTTCACGGGTTTACGTAATGTATTTTTTCCGTCCACAATTTTGAAATACACACTTAGATCTAAATGCTACTGGTCCAAACAATTCATTTGTAGAACAGAGAAGAAAAGAAACAGCAACGCTCGTGTTAACATGGTAAACTCAATGGCCGGGTGAACAGAAAAATAAGTGTTGTGACGTCTTTGAACAATTTTCAAAAACTGACTCAACAAAAAAAACTTGTTCACAAAATTTCACGAGAATCGGTTGAGAAATGCTACCTGACAGCCGGACAGCCGATCATGAAGACATACAAAAGTATTTTGCCCCAGCTGAAAGGGAGACGCTCGAACTCGAACTTCGCGCATCATTCGGTCAATGAAGTCTAGTTTAGATTTACGTAATGTACTAATACACTAGGTTACTAAGATATAAATCTTTTGACCTTTTCAGTTCATTTAAGGTCAGAGCCGGTAGTCTAAGTTGTCACCTAAATTGGCGTTACGGCAAACCGATCGACTGGCGTATTTAAATGTATGGAGAAATTGAAGAGCGCGCGCAGCGGGCGTTAAGCGAACTAATATTTGCGAGTCCGAGCTTGATTTGACAGCTTACTCAACGTTGCCGTATATACGTCGACGTTGCGGTTTACGTCCACTCCGCGTTTTCATACAAATCGGAAGTCCGCGTTTGACTTTGGCAGCTTGAAGAAGTAAAACCACAGAATATCTAGTAAAAACTTGTATGGAGTTTGGAGAAAACGCCAGTCGATCGGTTTGCCGTAAACGCCAATTTAGGTGAGAACTCAGACTGACCACTCAGAGATCATTTGGGTAAAATTGAGTAATTTGAAGGATCCAAAATAGAAATGAAACTAACGAGTGGATCTCTGAGCTGTAGACCTCGCCCGTGTGTCTTTGCATTGCTTAAAACTGAATAAATGTTCACTGCGCACTTTAAAATAAAATCCTTTTATTTTTCTTGTATTTTTCTCCTTGGTACTTACCTAAAGCTTTAGGTCTTTTCACAAATCAATTATTTATGACATTTTTGAATACCTTTAGAAATGCAACCTGTACAGAACACAGGCGGACGCCGCGGCCGCCGGACAGACACATACGAAAGCATTTGTGCCCAAGCTGAAACGGACACCGCTCGCGTTTCAGTCAACACAGGTATTGAGTATAGTATTTTTTCCACGTAAACAGCTCACACTCCAAAAAAATGCAGTATAAGTGCATGACGTATCTTCAGTTTTTCAAATTATGCTAGAAGCAAGGTCACGAAGCGATTCCGGTAGGTCGGGCTGGCCGGTCACGCCATTGATCAGAAAACAAGTTTTTTTTTACCATTGAACATTGCGGTTATCGAATTAGTAGAATGTTAATTCCTTTGAAATGCCCAGTTCTTGTTTAAGCAGCGAATTTGTTCTTTAAACAAGATTCATTTCATATCAGAAAAAAATCAAAGGCTGGTGAAGGTTTAGTCGAAAAACCGGCCTAGTGCGAGTCGGGCTCGCACACGAAGTGTTCCGTAGCAGAATTCATACAAGATTTAACACAAAAAAAGGTTTTTGTATGGAGCTTCCCCTTTATTGTTTAATATTTTTTAATTTACCAATTTGTGGTTACAGCGGCAAAATAAATTTCCACTGCCTACCTATTACGGTTCATGAGATACAGCCCTGTGGCAGACGGACGGACGGACAGCGTAAGCTTAGTAATAGTTCATGGACGGGCTTCATACTCACTGGTGACCTTCCTGGATATTTCCAGGGCCTTAATAATAGGTCGGGGAAAAAGTCTTTTCGCATTATAGTATGTATGAACTTGTAATAAAATCTCTTTGGCTATACTATTTGTATCTGGCTGGTTTTGGTATCATTGAAAGTTTAAATTTTAAAGAACATAATTCCAAATTCAAATTAGGAAAATGTGTGATTCTCATTTGTTTTTCGTACTGTCAAAATGAGTGAATCTAATGAAGAAATTCGATACATTTTAAAATTTTACTACAAAAAAGGTAAAAATGCAACGCAAGCCGCGAAAAAAATTTGCGATGTTTATGGACCTAGTGCAGTGTCTGTGAGAGTAGCACAAATTTGGTTTAAGCGTTTTCAATCCGGAAATTTTGATGTCAAAGATGCACGTCGCTCTGGTCGCCCTATTACGGATAAAATGGATGCCATTTTTGAAAAAGTGGAGCAAGATCGGCATATCAGTAGTTACGACGTAGCTGAAGAACTAGGAATTGACCACAAAACAGTTTTGGCGCATTTGAAAAAAACTGGGTACACAAAAAAGCTCGATATTTGGGTACCTCACGAGCTCACTGAAAGAAACCTAATGAACCGTGTACTCATTTGTGATTCTTTATTACGACGTAATGAAACCGAACCATTTTTGAAGAAGCTGATAACTGGTGATGAAAAGTGGATCACGTACGACAAGAACGTGAGAAAAAGGTCGTGGTCAAAGGCCGGTCAAGCTTCACAGACTGTGGCGAAACCCGGGTTAACTCGCAACAAGGTGATGCTGTGTGTGTGGTGGGATTGGAAGGGCATTATTCATTATGAGCTGTTACCACCAGGCAGGACCATCGATTCTGAACTCTACTGCGAACAACTGATGAGATTAAAGCAAGAGGTTGAGAGAAAGCGGCCGGAATGAATCAACAGAAGGGGTGTGGTTTTTCATCATGATAACGCTAGACCTCACACATCTTTAGCCACTCAGCAAAACCTAAGAGAGTTTGGCTGGGAGGTGTTAATGCATCCACCGTATAGTCCTGACCTTGCACCTTCAGATTTCCACCTGTTTAGGTCTCTTCAGAATTCTTTAGGCAGTGTCAGGTTAACATCACGAGAGGACTGCCAAAACCACTTGTCGCGGTATATTGATCAGAAGTCCCAATATTTCTATAGCAATGGGATCATGTCCCTACCTACAAGATGGCAAAAAGTTATCGAACAAAATGGTACCTACATACTTTAGTTAAATGTAAATAAACCATATTAAAAAATTTTTTGAATTTTCTTAAAAAATGCGAAGAAACTTTTTCCCCAACCTAATATGTCTGTTTCAATATTATCCGATTTAGAATCGATATTCTAATCATACAAAAATATGTTTTATTGTGACAATAAAACATTAGCATATGAACGTGGCGCATAACATCTATAGGATATTATAGGTAACCCCAAGGCCCGAGTGCACTAAGGGCCGAGTGCACGAAAGGACAAAAAATCAAAATCAACGTCAAAGTATGATCAAACACGTCACTTTGTGTGGACAGTATGGAAGGAACTCTATGCGGTTCACTAAAAGTGACGTGTTTAAAGATTGATTAACTCAACCGTTTCTTCGTGCAACTGGGGCTAAATGACATTAACCTAAAATGAATGTCAACGCATGATTAAATTTATATTTTTTTATGGACATTATTGAAGGGAGCGGAGTCAATTCCATGCGGTTTTTGACTAACTTACACATCTCATCCTACAATCTTTTTTATTTTACAATTTAGAATGCTTAGGGCCGATTTTTCAATCCTCAGATAGTACTTATCGGACTGATAGTGCAAATTCATTTTTGTCAAAAGACAGATAGTCATGCCAGAGAATTATATTCTCTATCACAATTATCTTAATATAATTTTAATAATAAACATATGGACTTACTATATCGGAAAGATAAGCAGAAGCGTAAATAAATCCATCGAATAGTTATCTGGCTGTTTATCTGACTATTGAGAAATCTGTCCTTAATAAGCTAAAATCGAGAATAAAGCAAGGGTACATTATTAAAAGAAAGGAATAAGAATGTGAGTGAACAAATAAAATACAAAAATAACAGACCGTTAGTTTAGTGTTATCCTTGGACAAAAAGGATTCTACCAGACCTAATATAATATAATGTTAAGAGGAGCTGGGAAACACGAACCATGGATATAAGTGAGATTTTATTTAGCGCAGGGGGGTCATTCAGGTAGAAGTGTCTTTGAGTTCGGGAATGAATTAACCTAAAAATGGCTGGAAACAATATAATTATTTAAATAACGAAACTTTTATTTTATCTTCCAACGTATTCATGGAATAAAACAGAATTTTAGCATACTAAAAAAACTTTTAACAAAAAAGTACCGACTCAAAAAAAAAAACAATCGTATACAAAAATTGCAATTATTTTTTTACTTTTTAGTGCTTTTTCTTTGAAGTCGGTTACTTTTTTTGTTAAAAGTTTTTTTTATTTGTTTATTTTTAGTGAATTTGAAGAACACTAACTAATTTGTTCACGTCATTTTTAATGAAAAAATAATTGACATCGAAATCGGTTGAGTTATTCGTCCATTTTTCGCGCACATCCTTAATACAAATTTAAGACTTTTATGATTGTCACAACTAAACCAAATTAAAATGGGACTACATGGGAAGCACCAGCTTTCAAATAAAAACAAATTTAACAAAAAAAAATAACCGACTTCAAAGGAAAAGCACTAAAAAGTAAAAAATAATGTTCTTTTTTGTAGTTACGATTTCTGTTATTTTTAACCGACTTCAAAAAAGGAGGAGGTTATCAATTCGTCTGTATGTTTTTTTTTTTTTTGTTTTTTTTTTTTTTTTTATGTTTGTTACCTCATAACTTTTGCCTGGGTGAACCGATTTTGATGATTATTTTTTTTAATGATAGCTAGTGCTTCCCAAGTGGTCCCATTTTAATTTGGTTAAGTTCTGACAATGATATCCATAAGAAAATCATAAAAGTCTTAAATTTGTATTAAGATGTGCGCGACAAATGGACGAATAACTCAATATAACGCCAACCGATTTCGGTGATTCTTTTTTTATTGGAAAGGACGTGTACAAATTAGTAAGTGTACTTCAAATTCACTAAAAATAAACAAATAAAAAAACAAATTTAACAAAAAAAATAACCGACTTCAAAGAAAAAGCACTAAAAAGTAAAAAATAATTTTCATTTTTGTAGTTACGATTTCTGTTATTTTTTGAGTCGGTGTCAGCCAAGGTTAGGTTAGGTTAGGTTAGGTTAGGTTAGGTTAGGCTAGGTTCTCTTGATTGGCGCAGCGCGTGCCCGGCTGACGCCGACTCAAAAAATAACAGAAATCGTAACTACAAAAATGAAAATTATTTTTTACTTTTTAGTGCTTTTTCTTTGAAGTCGGTTATTTTTTTTGTTAAATTTGTTTTTTTTTTGAGTCGGCGTCAGCCGGGCACGCGCTGCGCCAATCAAGAGAACCTAACCTAATCTAACCTAACCTAACCTAACCTAACCTTGGCTGACACCGACTCAAAAAATAACAGAAATCGTAACTGCAAAAAAAGAACATTATTTTTTACTTTTTAGTGCTTTTCCTTTGAAGTCGGTTATTTTTTTTGTTAAATTTGTTTTTTTATTTGTTAATTTTTAGTGAATCTGAAGTAAACTTACTAATTTGTACACGTCCTTTCCAATAAAAAAAGAATCACCGAAATCGGTTGGCGTTATATTGAGTTATTCGTCCATTTGTCGCGCACATCTTAATACAAATTTAAGACTTTTCTGATTTTCTCATAGATATCATTGTCGGAACTTAACCAAATTAAAATGGGACCACTTGGGAAGCACTAGCTATCATTTAAAAAAATAATCATCAAAATCGGTTCACCCAGGAAAAAGTTATGAGGTAACAAACATAAAAAAAAAAAAAACAAAAAAAAAAAAAAACATACAGACGAATTGATAACCTCCTCCTTTTTTTGAAGTCGGTTAAAAAAAATATCATCAAAATCGGTTCACCCAGGCGAAAGTTATGAGGTAACAAACATAAAAAAGCAAAAAAAAACATACAGATGAATTGATAACATCCTCTTTTTTCGAAGTCGGTTGAAAATGGCTTTCAAGAAGTGCAGAAACATAAACTATTTAATAAAGTGAGTTGAAATTTAGTGCTGAACTCGAACTCACTCCTACTTGAAAGAGCCCCCTGAACTCGAACTCACTTTGTACCGTAATGATCCCTATACAATAGAATCAGGTTCTTAGATCCTCGTAATGTTGCGAGCGATGCTATCACGGTTAACGACCGCGCTGGAGTCCTCACTCGCAAAAGTTACCTCGAAGGGAGCACGTGCTTCGCTGCTACAATTTTTAAAACAATTTTATCCGACGAAAAATAGCAAACGCCACCGATGCTAGCCATCGGGTTTTAATGATAGAAAAACTGGACAGTGACGTTTGAGTGTTTTTATGCGGATTTAGTGTTATTTCGGTTTGAGGATACAAATAAAGTGAGTAATGTTGTAATTTAAAATTAAAGGATTATTTCGTTCAACTGAGTCAGAGTCACGTATTATTTAGGGCACATTAGGGAATTTTTATCAAATTTAAAAATATGCTAAAAATTTTTTTTTTTTGGACATTCGTCTGGATCAGAACTCGAATTTACGTTGTTTGAATCTTGCTTCAGATAAATGTCCAGGCCAAAATGTTTTCTATATGTTTTAAAATCTGATGACATGAAGGTGTCGCTGTTAAACACACAATTAAAAGTGTGTTTTTCTTTATTTAATAATATTATATGAAAAATACACCTAAATACAATTGAAATCTACAACCCTACAGTATATTGCAATCGAAGGAATCAATAAGAAAAATAAAAGTGAGATTATATTATGATACTTTTGAGGTTACCGCGGTCGTTAGACATGTTTGAAAAATGTTACGGCTATTCACGCGGCAGGTAGAGATATTCTCCGACGATTCGAGCTAATCATTCAGCCCGTTGTCAAGGAGGCATCCGCCGCGCTCGTGCGCAGCAGACGGGCTGAATGATTAGCTCGAAACGTCGGAGAATATCTCTACCTGCCGCGTGAAAAGCCGTAACATTTTTCAAACATGAGATTATATTATTTTACGTTTACGAATAAACAGTGTTCAGCTTACTTACTTAGCACGACGTCGACGTCCACAGCGTGGTGGACGAAACGTCGAGCTAAGTAAGTGAGCTGAACACTGATTATCCGTAAACGTAAAATAATATGTCGAACAAAAGTGAAAATCTAAACAAACATATGAGATTATATTGTCATGTTGGTGCTGTTTCTCTACTGCGTCCAACGAACGCGTCTAAGGAATGTATAAGAAGAGTTCGCAGCAGGTCTGGGACTACTAGAAGGCGGGAAGGACAGCCTCAGCAGCAGGGAAATCGGTCCTGAAGCACAGTCTTAAAAACGCCTTTTCTTCCTGTTACAGTTCCAGCAGAATTGTAGATTTAAAGTATAAAAACTATAGTTTTTAGGGTTCCGTACCCAAAGGGTGAAAACGGAACCCTATTACTAAGCCTCCGCTGTCCGTCCGTCCGTCCGTCCGTCTGTCCGTCTGTCACAGGGCTGTATCTCAGTAACCGTAACAGGTAGACAGCTGAAATTTTGAGTGTGTATTTATTTTGCCGCTATAACAACAAATAGGTAAGATTGAAAAATAATTAAAATTAAAGGGGGCTCCCATACAAAAAATGTGATTTTTTTGTTTCACAAAAACATTACACACTCAATAATATCTCTACATATCTTCCGGTTCGATTACGATTTTGATCGGCGAAGAATCGACAAAAAACTTCGAAGCGTTCGTCATTTAACAATTTATGATCAAAATATTAAACAATATATTAATTTCAGCTTCAGGTTCGACTTGTCGTTTATGGATTATGTGCTGTGCTCTGACAGAAGGGACATACATTCTGGGTTACAGACATGACTGCTTTTGGTTTAACCTATGCAATAACAATACCTATGCATTTGAGCGGCTCGTAGCCTAGTGGCGCGGGAACTGGCCTAGCGTACCAGAGGCCTGAGTTCAATTCCGACATGCACCACTGTCTTTCTCTTTCCGAGTTAGATAAGTGCATTTCGTCACGAATGCGAGCTGCTCCATGGTTCGGAATCCATGTAAAACTGTAGGTCCCCTTCCCCTACTAGGTAGTAGGCTTTAAGCCCGCCCGGGTTGGTACCATCGCATTGGATGAAAAGATGGTCGAAGCGGCAATGAAAAATTGTCCGGGTTTTCCATCCAGTTCAATGTAGCCGTGATCATAAAGGGAAGGTCCTGGCATGGCACCTAATTCCTTCGGGAATGTGGTGTGTTGGGCTAATATCATAACGGTAGTTGTGTGGTATCAGCCATCCATGTCAGGTTGCATAAAAAAACACCAAAAATATACATATATTGCTTTCCCGTTTCACAGAGCAAGACATGACACCGGCAATCAAAATATGTTGGATCGCCGTCAGCCTGATAGCGGCAGCCTCGAGCGACCCCCAGGGAGGAGGGCTCGGGTCGGAGCAGCACCGGTACGCCGCGCCGGAGGGAGTGTACGAGTACGCGGAGACGCGGCCGTCCGGCGCCTCCAGCCACTACCCCGCTAGCCCGGTGGTCGATTTAATGAGGCAATCTGTCGCAAACAACTACCAGCCGAGAAATCCTCGCGACTTCTTCGATTTCCTCCGGGATACTTACCCGCTACCAAAAGGTAACAAGAGAATGAAACGTGTTTCATAGTTTGATCAAAAACCTTCGCGCTTTACTGGTAGCTGCTGTTCGACTAGCGCCATTCGCACACTTCTTATGAGACACTACTACTCTTGCGCCCCTCGCGCCACTGTGCTGCGGCTGGAAGCGGGCAAGCCGGAGATGCTGCTCACCGACATACCGGCTACAGCGCCGTGCGCACACTTCTTGTAACACGCTACTGCAGGGTGTAACTGAGCCGGCGCACGTTGCAGGGTTCCGCGCGCCCCTCGCCGAGTACGACTACGTGATAGTGGGCGCGGGCTCGGCGTGCAGCGCGCTGGCCTCGCGCCTCACCGAGGACAAGCCGCGCGCCACCGAGCTGCTGCTGGAAGCGGGCAAGCCGGAGATGCTGCTCACCGACATACCGGCTACAGCACCGTGCGCACACTTCTTGTAACACGCTACTGCAGGATGTAACTGAGCCGGCGCACGTTGCAGGGTTCCGCGCGCCCCTCGCCGAGTACGACTACGTGATAGTGGGCGCGGGCTCGGCGTGCAGCGCGCTGGCCTCGCCCCTACCCCGAGGACAAGCCGCGCGCCACCGAGCTGCTGCTGGAAGCGGGCAAGCCGGAGATGCTGCTCACCGACATACCGGCTACAGCACCGTGCGCACACTTCTTGTAACACGCTACTGCAGGATGTAACTGAGCCGGCGCACGTTGCAGGGTTCCGCGCGCCCCTCGCCGAGTACGACTACGTGATAGTGGGCGCGGGCTCGGCGGGCAGCGCGCTGGCCTCGCGCCTCACCGAGGACAAGCCGCGCGCCACCGAGCTGCTGCTGGAAGCGGGCAAGCCGGAGATGCTGCTCACCGACATACCGGCTACAGCACCGTGCGCACACTTCTTGTAACACGCTACTGCAGGATGTAACTGAGCCGGCGCACGTTGCAGGGTTCCGCGCGCCCCTCGCCGAGTACGACTACGTGATAGTGGGCGCGGGCTCGGCGTGCAGCGCGCTGGCCTCGCGCCTCACCGAGGACAAGCCGCGCGCCACCGAGCTGCTGCTGGAAGCGGGCAAGCCGGAGATGCTGCTCACCGACATACCGGCTACAGCACCGTGCGCACACTTCTTGTAACACGCTACTGCAGGATGTAACTGAGCCGGCGCACGTTGCAGGGTTCCGCGCGCCCCTCGCCGAGTACGACTACGTGATAGTGGGCGCGGGCTCGGCGTGCAGCGCGCTGGCCTCGCCCCTACCCCGAGGACAAGCCGCGCGCCACCGAGCTGCTGCTGGAAGCGGGCAAGCCGGAGATGCTGCTCACCGACATACCGGCTACAGCACCGTGCGCACACTTCTTGTAACACGCTACTGCAGGATGTAACTGAGCCGGCGCACGTTGCAGGGTTCCGCGCGCCCCTCGCCGAGTACGACTACGTGATAGTGGGCGCGGGCTCGGCGGGCAGCGCGCTGGCCTCGCGCCTCACCGAGGACAAGCCGCGCGCCACCGAGCTGCTGCTGGAAGCGGGCAAGCCGGAGATGCTGCTCACCGACATACCGGCTACAGCACCGTGCGCACACTTCTTGTAACACGCTACTGCAGGATGTAACTGAGCCGGCGCACGTTGCAGGGTTCCGCGCGCCCCTCGCCGAGTACGACTACGTGATAGTGGGCGCGGGCTCGGCGGGCAGCGCGCTGGCCTCGCGCCTCACCGAGGACAAGCCGCGCGCCACCGTGCTGCTACTGGAAGCGGGCAAGCCGGAGATGCTGCTCACTGACATACCGGCTATAGCGCCCTATTTTCAACGGACTGATTATACTTGGCCGTACACAATGGAATACCAGCAAGGAGTGTGTTTGGGTAAGGGGTAAAACATTTATTTAACTGCTTTCCTTAACGCTGTTGTGTTTGTTGCAAGCTAAATAAAAAATTTTCATTGATATAAGTATTTATTTATTCTGGTTGTTAAAAGTTAAAAACGATTCCTAATTTTTAAATTACTTTTGTTTGAGCGAGGATTCTGGATAAGCAAAAAAAAGGTCATGCAGAGGATGGTCTTCCTAACTGAAACCCAAAGTTATTGAAATACTGCAAACATATTTCGAAGGAGCAAAACATTTTAAGTCATGCCGGACGATACACTTGTCTTCTCAATTTTGATAGTGACAAACTGCTGCAAAACATTTTTTAATTACTATAAAAAAAGAACATATAGAGGGAACACTCGCCGCTGCCGACGTTTTTCTGACTCCCGCACCGACGATTCTCCGACTTTACCATGAATTCGTAAGATTGCCAATGATTTCCTAGGGATTTCTAGAATCCCTAAAATTTACTCCAGATTACCTAAGATTTCTCGGACTCCCACCAGATTCCCCGGATTTCCGCCAAAGATTAGCTGAGATAACTAAGATTACCAAACATATGTACATCAGATTCCCTGAGTGACCCCTCCTCGTATTCAATTAACTTCAAGACATTTTTATCAAAGCAAATTCAGTTTATCTTTTTACCGACTTCACAAAAGGAGGAGGTTCTATGTTTGGCTGTTTGTATTTGTATGTCTGTTCACCGATTTCGTCAATTGTGGAGCGATGTTTTAATTAACGAATGTTTCATTATGCTATACTTGGCTATACATAGAGTATGTAATGACTTTCAGGCATGGAGCAGCAGCGTTGCTTCTGGCCGCGCGGCAAGGCGGTCGGCGGCACCAGCGTCATTAACTACATGCTGTACACGCGTGGCCGGCCGCAGGAGTGGGACCGCATCGCCGCCGACGGCAACTACGGCTGGTGCGTGTTTTCACTTCCATGAAAACCTTATAGCAAATCACTAAATCATCAATATCCATAATCATTAGAGATAACGCTCACCTTACCTTTATCTTCCGCCATTGCCGCACACAAGCTTTTTGTTTTTTTTTTCTTGAGTTTACATGGTGCTTTAATTTAATTTTTATTGACATGTTTTATTAATTTCTAAAAGTTTGATTGGTTTAATCGATTGCAGGTCTTACAATGAAGTATTAAAATACTACAAGAAGTCGGAGAAATCAAATTTAAGGAAATATCAAAATCTTCCATATCGAGGACGGGACGGAAAGGTTTCCGTAGAGAATGTACCTTTCAGGTATTCATTTCGCCTACTTGAATATTACTGCTATTTTCACGGTTGGCACCTGTTGAATAATAATATTTTAGGAACTAAAACTGTAAACCATACGGAAAGGAAAAAGATAAAGAGGTGTCCTGGGCCACCTAGCAGGACCCAAGTTCTTTTCGCTATTTATTATGTACTCCGAGTTCGCACTAGTTTTTCCACGAAATATTAAACTGACATACACAAACAGAATAACCAAATCCGTTCGGTCATCCCATAGTAGTGCACGAAGTGAAGTTCTGAAGTATGGGATGACAGTTCAGGTTTGAATCAAACTGAATCAGATTTGGGCCTGCAGTCCAGTTTGGACGTTCCTGCAATCGTATTCTGTGGGTCTAAAGTTTCAAATTTCCGTGCTTGCCCTGCGAGCGGAGCTTCTAAACTTCCAAACTGCACAGGCACAAACGCGTGATATAGAACATAGTTACAATAATATTATTAACGAATACATTTCATTTTAACATCTAAAAAGTACGTACCTAAAAACTTTAACTGAAAAAAAAATGTGAAGTCAATATTGCTATTACAAAGAACTAATGAAATTTATTTGGGCAATGGATAGCAATCCGATGAAGAAATATAGAACGCGTTTTCTCAGCGTGAACAGGTATTTGAGGCTGTCTTCATGTGTGTTATAACATAAGTATAATTTGCATGTATGTAACAATTGAATTTAATTTTAAAATATTCATTTTAGAACCAAACTTGCTGATGCGTTCCTGGAAGCTGGAAGAATGCTTGGTCATCCTACCGTGGACTACAACGCACCCGACGGCTTCGGATTCGGATATATTCAGACCACGACCAAGAATGGACACAGACAAAGTGCGGCGAAGGCGTACTTGCACCCACATAAGCGAAGGAAGAACCTGCACATATTGCCAGAAACATTCGCAACGAAAGTACTAATCGACCCAGAATCAAAGAGAGCATACGGGGTTGAATATGTACGCAGTCGTTTGAAGTACACAGTGAAAGCACGGAGGGAAGTGTATTGGACTAAATCAAGATATCACGAGGAGCGCGAACCGAAACAAAAGACACTGACGCGCACTACCTGCCAGGCGCGCTACCTGTCCCCTCCCCCGCACGCCTTTCACAATTATCTGCCTCGCCTACGACCGATACCCACGAAAAGCCCTATGATATTATTATGACTGCTTGCACCGAGATATAGATTGCCTTACTCACACATTATGCCCCGAAATATGTTCATTTGTATTATGTTGTAAATATACGATACTTAGATAATGTGTGTTTAGGACTGTAAGATAAATAACGTGTACAGCTCAGTTAAGTAACCTCAGGCGAGGCCACGATATGTTTTTTGATAATTGTGTTAGCTATAAGTCCTTTTAGAATAATATTGTAAATAAAGTATATGAGTCTTGTTGTAAATAAATGTATATACGTGCCGCATGACTCCACGAACAATATTATAATATTTTAGAAGCTATATGGTCTTAGTGTTTTATAACCTATGTAAAGCCACACGGAAGAAATATATGTTTTTGTTATTTTTGAGAATATATCATATACGAGATATTATGTAATTTTACGAAAAGTCCATTTTAAAATAAAAGCAGCGGACGCGCTCTGCGCGCCGCGGACGAATTTAGCACAACGACGCGCGCGCCCTCTTGGCGGCCGAACGAGGCAACTCGAAAAATGTACCATGTAAAATATCTTTGAAAGCAAGAAATTGTATTAAATCTTAAAGTTACGAATTTATTTGTACATGTATGGAAAGAGCGAAAAAAGTACCTATCGAATGATGTACCCAACACGAAAGTCTAGCATGTGTACCACGAATGGGGTTGAGGCAAAGTTATATTTATGCAAGAAATTGTAATGGGAGACAACAATATTGAGCCTATTTTACGAGTCTCCACAAAAGGCCAATATACCTTATACTATTTGGATAGATCTCAGCGAGATCTATCCGCACATATGTTTAGATTTTAAGTCCAACATGTACAACCAAAGATATAAGGCTAGAGCAGTACATTTTGTAAAACGAAATAGGAATCAAAGTACGGAGAGGCTCTAGTGGCCGTCTATTTTATTACTTTTCAAGGTAGTTAAGGAAATTAAATTTCAATATACGTTACGTTCGCTACAACATTACGGTGTTTTATTCTGATCGAAATACTACGCTTCGGTTCCGGCACCACGACCCCTGACCTACGAGATCTCCGGATCGACATCGAGTCCTGCAGGGAGGCACCCCGTCGGCTGGAACTGGAGGTAGCGGACGTCGCTACGATCGAGCTATCGGAGACCCTGTACCCCGCCGCCTCCGCCCGCCGTCCACGTACTACAGTCCACTGAGCTTCGGGGGGTGGCGGATACATCTGGTCCACTTCGAGCCGGATCCAGTCCCTGCGACCTGGATCACGACAACATCATGCCGATCACGAGAAGCCGGAAGAACGCGGAACGACCTGCGGCTGCAACAAGAACTCCGTCGGAACAAGCCACGACCGCGGCCATCTCCACGACGCCAGAGGCCGCGACCAACCCCACGACGTCCGGCCCCCCTGCGCCACCCGAGGGAGGGACCGACTCACCGAAGCAGCCGTCCGGGACGCCGCCGACAGAACGAGCCGAGAGGACCGCCACGCCTTCCACACGTCCACGTGCCACCGCGACGGAGACCAACACGTGGTCTCATGGCACCACGACGGCGGACACGCACGACACCGTGCGACCACGACCAGACAACGGACCTCCGGCACCGGCACGCAGCGGACGAGCGGCATCTACGACCAGCACGGCCAGATCCAGACAGCGACGTCAGGCCGAGATGGAGCTGGCCAAGCGGAAGCTGGAAGAAGCCCAAGCAGCGACGCAGCTAGCCCAGGCGCGGCTAATCTGCCTAGAAGAAGAATCATCGTGCGGCGGCGACGACCTCGACGAGCCGAACCGGGAGGAGCTGACCCGCAAATGGCTGCAGCAACAAGAGGACGCGAGACTGCTGCCAGCCGAACGAGCCCCGCACGTGAACGAGCTTGTGTGCAAAGTGACAGTACCTGTGCCCGAAGTGACGATACCTGTGCGCGAAGTGACTGCTCCTGCCCACCGAGTGACCGACCCAGTGCCTGCGAGGGAGCGAGCCTGGAACGCCGACGCCGCAGCCGCCGCATCGCCGGCCACCGCGGACCATGTGAGTAAGGCTATTTTATATCTTGGTGCAAAGCAGTCACTTAACGATCTCCCTAATTTTGATGGTTCCATTGGGCAATGGTATATTTATGCGGACACGTTAAATTCACTTTTAAATAATAAAAGCTTGTCCGATCGCGATGTTTTTGCAAAAGTTCAAAAGTCACTGCAAGGAGAGGCGCGCCGTACGGTTTCAGTACTTTTGAATCACCCGTCAAATCTGAAAAGAATTTTTAACCGGCTAGAAGATAAATACGGGTCCCCTTCTATTGTTGTGTCTCAAATGTTAACTTCGATAAAATCATTTCCGAGAATTCGCGACTCAACAAGCCGAGAAAGTTTGTGTGATTTGGCTACACTTATTGGAGGTCTCATGTCTGTTGTATATTCGGATTCCGTGTCTTATTTTAATAATTCCGACCGCGCAGCAAACTACCGAGCTCGCGTTGAAGATACCGATTTGCTTAATAGTATCGAAGATAAGTTACCGGAGCATCTACGTCATATGTGGTGGCTTCACGCGCAGAACGATCAGTCGAAACAACCTCCAATTTGTATATTTGAGCGATGGTTAGACCAAATCGCACACAACATCCCGAGACGTTTTGATTTAGCAACACCCGCAGTAGCGTCAAGTGGCGCGCCTCAGCCAATCAGGGAGCCGCGCAACCTCCCACGCGCTACGTACGCCCGACCCCCACTCCCGCCGCATCCACGAGTGTTCGCTGCTACCGCGAGCGAGAATTTTAAAAGCAGCGACACTAAATTTGTAAGAAAATGCGAGTTGTGCGAGCAAGACGGACATGAATATAATTATTGTTCCAAATTCATGGGTATGTCGGTTGACGATAGATTTTTAACGGTTCAGAGATTAAATGGATGTTACCGTTGCTTAAAGGTAGGGCATCGCGGCAACTATTGCCTTAAGAGTAAGTCACGAAAAACTCACCCACTGTTGAGGAGGTCCAACGAACAAAAACATAATCCGACCTCTGAAACAGAAGATAAACGCGAAGTTGACGTAGGCTGCGTAAGTTGCTCCAGCAAAGTTCTATTGAAAATATTGCCTGTGATTTTACGCGGACCTAACGGAAGTATTAAAACGTCAGCTTTCCTTGATGACGGGTCAGCTATCACGTTAATGAACGAGGACCTCGCTACGAAATTAGGGCTACCGGGGCCAACGAGTGAGCTGACCCTACGCGGCATAGCCGGAACTACGACCGACGCGTCTCGTCACGTAGGATTGCACATTAAGGGCGCGGACAGTAAAGCCAAAGAATTTTTTATTAATGCCAAAACGATGAAAACGCTTCATTTGCCGGCCGCGTCGTCGATACCGACGGCGACGTTACGGGCCTTCAGCCATTTGAAAGGAATTAAGCTAAATTTAGAAAATCCTTCGCCCGTAGGTATTTTGATAGGTCAGGACAACTGGCACCTTATTGTGGGCCGGCAGATAAGAAACGGTGCACCTAACGAGCCGGCAGCCTCATTTACTCACCTCGGATGGTGCATTCACGGGCACTTGAACGGCCACAGAAATGAGAATAACGTAAATTACG
This sequence comes from Incurvaria masculella, assembly GCA_946894095.1. Lineage (NCBI taxonomy): Eukaryota > Metazoa > Arthropoda > Insecta > Lepidoptera > Incurvariidae > Incurvaria > Incurvaria masculella. The sequence continues at coordinate 17,041,770 of OX335661.1, read as the reverse complement.
TGATGCACGTTAATACCGACGTATCTGAGTTAATTCGACGGCACGTAGGAGCCGAGGAAATGGGAGTCGAGCCCAAACAACGCATTACGCCGAGCCTTAGGCAAGCTCACAGTATTCTGGAAAGTACAACAAAAAAGATCGACGGACCACGTTGGGAAACCGGACTCCTATGGAAGGACAGCGATACCAGTTTCCCGCCCAGCAGACGTCACGCGGAAAAGCGGCTACGTTCCATCGAAATCAAAATGGAAAAAGATACGGATTTCGCCGAACGATACGCAGATAAAATTAATCGTTACATCGAACAGGGTTATGCACGGAAGTTAACGTCTGCCGAGGCAGGAAACATCAGCCCACGTACATTTTACCTGCCACATTTTGCTGTGTATAACCCGAATAAGCCTAACAAGATCCGCGTGGTTTTTGACGCCGCCGCACGGAGCGCTAGTGTAGCGCTCAATGACAAGCTGCTCAGCGGACCGGACCTGTTGAACTCGTTATTAGGCTGCATATTCAGATTTCGGCAAGGAGCAGTCGGATTCACCGCCGACATAGAAGAAATGTTTTTAAGAATAAAAATAATCGCCGCGGACCAAGACTCACAACGCTTTCTGTGGCGAAGCGACCGAAATCAGCCGAAGGCCGACGAATACGTGATGACGTCACTTCTGTTCGGAGCTACCAGCTCGCCGTGCTCAGCCCAATACGTAAAAAATGTCAATGCAACCAACGACACGGAAGCCAGCGATCGAGTCAAGCACGCGATAATCCGAAACCATTATGTTGATGACATGTTGGACAGCACTAACAGCCTGGAGGAAGCGCGAGAAATCATCAACGGCGTACGAAAAACGCACAGAAAAGGAGGTTTTTTCATAACCTCCTGGGCAGCATCGAACGAAAAGGCATTAAGCGATGTACCGCCCGAACACCGAGCCAGCGGAACGGTCACACTAGCTCAACAGGAAGCACCGAACCTACGAACGTTGGGCCTGCACTGGAACCCAAGAGAAGATGTCCTCGCATTCGACTTATCTATGAAAAAACTTAAGACTACGATCGTCACCGGCGAGCAACGACCTACGAAACGAGAGGTGCTGAAGTTAGTTATGACGGTATTTGACCCCGTTGGCATACTGAGCCCAATAACAGTAAAATCCAAAATACTTTTACAAAATATTTGGAAGTCCGAAGTAGGCTGGGACGAGAAGATCTGTGAAAATGATTACGAGAATTGGAAAGTATGGTTGGCCGAACTCGAAACTGCAAAGGAAGTACATGTACCTAGACACTATTTCAACGGAACCACGGAGTCACCAGTACGACGCGAGTTACATATTTTCGCAGATGCAAGTTCCCACGCGTACGCCGCCGTTGCCTACTTCCGGACCACGCAACGTAACTTAAACGTGACGTTAAGTTTCATTTCGTCTAAGACTCGCGTGGCCTCGCGAAAGGTCACATCGATACCACGTTTGGAGCTTTCTGGTGCCTTATTAGCAGCCCGATTGGCTGACACGATAAAACGAGAACACGACATCGACATACATGCCACGACAATGTGGTCGGACAGCCAAACTGTGCTCGGCTGGATAGCATCCGATAAATCATCATATAAAGCCTACGTATCGCACCGACTGGCCGAGCTCGACGAGCTGACTGATATTTCAGAATGGCGCTATTGTCCGACCGATTTGAATGTGGCCGACGAAGCCACCAGAAACTCACAGCGCGCCGATCTTACGCCTCAGAGCCGCTGGATAGCGGGACCAGCCTTTTTACTTGGCGCACCGGGGACATGGCCACCGCAAATCAAGCCAGACGTTCCGAACGAAGAAAAAATTCAGACCGCGCACCTCGTCGAACCCATTTCAGATGCCGGTCTGCCAGATATTAGCCGTTTCTCAAAATATTCTCGACTGATAAATACAACAGCATACGTCCGAATGTTTATAGAAAAATGTCGCAAAAATCCAGCTCAGCTAACGACAACGGAATATCAGCAAGCAGAGCTAAGCTGGATAAAGCACGCGCAAAACGAAAGTTTCAGTACCGAAATAAAGTTATTACGTGAAAACAAGCCGCTTCCGTATAAAAATCGACTAATTCCGCTAAGTCCCTACTTAGATTCGGAGGGAGTGCTCCGCGCCGAAGGTAGAGTGAAAACAAACTTTATAGAATACGACATTAAGAACCCTACAATTCTTGATGGCAGGCACCGATTCACTTTGCTCCTTATTTTTGATACGCACGACCGACTACGACACGAAGGAACGGACAAACAGATTAACGTTTTACGCACACAATATTTTATTTTCGGACTACGAGCGGCATTGAAGAAAATCCAATTTTCCTGCAATACATGTAAGAAAAATAAGGCGAAACCTCAGAACCCTAAAATGGGCAATCTACCAGACGAACGCGTCGCTCACCTCGCAAGGCCATTCACCATGACGGGAATGGATTATTTTGGACCGCTAGAGGTCTCCATCGGTCGACGTCGTGAAAAGCGTTGGGGCGTGATTTTCACGTGCCTGACAACGAGAGCCATCCACCTCGAGATTGCAGCGAGCTTGAGTGCAGACTCGTGCATTCAAGCTATCCGAAGGTTTATGTGCCGCCGCGGCACGCCTAAAGTTATCTGGTCCGATAATGGGACGAATATGGTTGGCGCAGATCGCGAGTTACAGAAATGTATTTCGGAGTTGGAAACCGACGCAATAAATAATTTTTCCAAACTTCGGAAAATCGAGTTCAAATTTAACCCACCGGTCGCACCGTGGGCCGGCGGGGCCTGGGAACGTTTGATAAAGTCAGTCAAAATAGCTCTGAGCGCAACCATGTGTAGCAGGGCGCCACACCCGGAGACGCTAGCGACGCTCTTCGCAGAAGCGGAATTTCTTGTCAACACACGGCCGCTTACGCATGTTTCGCTCGATCACGGAGACGACGAGAGCCTCACGCCAAACCATTTTTTGATAGGCTCAAGTACCGGGGAGTATCACGTACCAGGGAAATTTGACGCAAACGAATTACGTAAACAGTGGAGAATAGCGCAAGCACTCACCAACCATTTTTGGAAGCGCTGGCTTAAAGAATATTTACCTACGTTGGTACCGCGCCAAAAGTGGCACACGACCGGTAGAGCGATTACAATAGGTGATGTAGTCCTCGTAACCGACCCGAACCAACCTCGAGCCACCTGGCCAAAGGGCGTGGTCAGCGCAGTCTACCCTGGAAAAGACGGCATAATCAGAATGGTAGACATCCGGACCCAGACGGGGTCACTTCGACGTCCAGTAGGGCGACTCGCCGTCATATTCGAAAATAAGTTATAAACGTAAGTTCGCCGATAAGTTAGTTACTAAACCGTATACGTAAGTCATATTTTTATCACGGTCCTAAGGACACTACGAATTTAGTCCCGCGTAGGGTTAAATTAGGAATTTTACCGAGGGGGGTGTATTGGACTAAATCAAGATATCACGAGGAGCGCGAACCGAAACAAAAGACACTGACGCGCACTACCTGCCAGGCGCGCTACCTGTCCCCTCCCCCGCACGCCTTTCACAATTATCTGCCTCGCCTACGACCGATACCCACGAAAAGCCCTATGATATTATTATGACTGCTTGCACCGAGATATAGATTGCCTTACTCACACATTATGCCCCGAAATATGTTCATTTGTATTATGTTGTAAATATACGATACTTAGATAATGTGTGTTTAGGACTGTAAGATAAATAACGTGTACAGCTCAGTTAAGTAACCTCAGGCGAGGCCACGATATGTTTTTTGATAATTGTGTTAGCTATAAGTCCTTTTAGAATAATATTGTAAATAAAGTATATGAGTCTTGTTGTAAATAAATGTATATACGTGCCGCATGACTCCACGAACAATATTATAATATTTTAGAAGCTATATGGTCTTAGTGTTTTATAACCTATGTAAAGCCACACGGAAGAAATATATGTTTTTGTTATTTTTGAGAATATATCATATACGAGATATTATGTAATTTTACGAAAAGTCCATTTTAAAATAAAAGCAGCGGACGCGCTCTGCGCGCCGCGGACGAATTTAGCACAACGACGCGCGCGCCCTCTTGGCGGCCGAACGAGGCAACTCGAAAAATGTACCATGTAAAATATCTTTGAAAGCAAGAAATTGTATTAAATCTTAAAGTTACGAATTTATTTGTACATGTATGGAAAGAGCGAAAAAAGTACCTATCGAATGATGTACCCAACACGAAAGTCTAGCATGTGTACCACGAATGGGGTTGAGGCAAAGTTATATTTATGCAAGAAATTGTAATGGGAGACAACAATATTGAGCCTATTTTACGAGTCTCCACAAAAGGCCAATATACCTTATACTATTTGGATAGATCTCAGCGAGATCTATCCGCACATATGTTTAGATTTTAAGTCCAACATGTACAACCAAAGATATAAGGCTAGAGCAGTACATTTTGTAAAACGAAATAGGAATCAAAGTACGGAGAGGCTCTAGTGGCCGTCTATTTTATTACTTTTCAAGGTAGTTAAGGAAATTAAATTTCAATATACGTTACGTTCGCTACAACATTACGGTGTTTTATTCTGATCGAAATACTACGCTTCGGTTCCGGCACCACGACCCCTGACCTACGAGATCTCCGGATCGACATCGAGTCCTGCAGGGAGGCACCCCGTCGGCTGGAACTGGAGGTAGCGGACGTCGCTACGATCGAGCTATCGGAGACCCTGTACCCCGCCGCCTCCGCCCGCCGTCCACGTACTACAGTCCACTGAGCTTCGGGGGGTGGCGGATACAGGAAGTGATTCTATCTGCTGGGCCTATAGCTTCGCCGCAATTGTTGATGTTGTCAGGGGTAGGACCGGAGGAACATTTGAAGAGCCTCAACATCCCCGTTATTCAGAACCTTAATGTGGGTAGAACTCTGTACGATCACATAACGTTCCCAGGAGTCATATTCACATTAAACACCACCAATGTCAGTGTCCACGAAAGCAAAATGGCCACTCTTCCATACATGATGCAGTGGCTGCATTACGGAGAGGGTTTGCTGGCATCGCCGGGAGGAGTCGAAGGTATCGGTTACATGAAGACTTCTGTCTCCGACGACCCGGATCTGGTCCCAGATATCGAATTGATAAACATAGGTGGCTCCATCACTGTTGACGCAAGCAGCGGAGGCTCTCAATCTGTGAGGAAAGGAATGAAAATCACAGATGAAGTTTTCCGCACCGCATTTGGTTCAATCGCGGGCAAAGATACATGGAGTGCTTTTCCAATGTTGCTACATCCAAAATCGAAAGGGTACCTGGAACTGAGGGATAAAAATCCGTTCAGCTTTCCAAAAATGTATGGAAATTATTTAACAGATCAACGAGATGTGGCTACGTTTGTTGCGGCCATTAGGCATGTAATTGAGTTGGCTGCAACGGAACCTTTTCAGAAATTCGGGGCGACCCTACACCCAGCCGATTATCTTATGTGCAGACAACACCAGTTCAATTCTGACGAATACTGGGAGTGCGCTCTAAGAACTCTCACAGTAACACTACACCACCAAATAGCGACATGCAAGATGGGTCCGGCTACAGACCCGGACGCGGTGGTGGACCCTGAACTCAGGGTGCACGGCATACGAGACTTGCGAGTGGTGGACACCAGTATCATCCCACGTACTACTGCCGCACACACACATGCACCGGGCATGATGATAGGGGAGAAAGCAGCAGACCTTATTAAACAAACGTGGTTAAAACCTGAACCATATTAATAAAGGCGCATAAGATGTACAATATAAGTATGATTACGCTCAATAATATTTGATTGACGCATCATATTTAGTAATGTATTGTTGACCATGTACGAGTACTAAATATAAATTAAAGTTAACATTACAAAATACTTATTTTATGTAACTGGACATGAATGGCTTATACCACACCCACCGTTATGAAGTTAGCTCAACACATCGCATTTCTTAGGTGTCTGACAGGACCTTCCCTTTATGAGTAAGACTACATTTAACCAGATGGAAAACGTAGACATGTTTTCGCGGGCTTAACCCTACCACCTAGTATGCCAAGATAATATACAGTTTTACATGGTTTCCGAACCATGGAATAGTTTGCATTTGTGACGAAATAAATGTATCTAATTAAAAAAGATAATGATAGTGGTGCATTCACGGGCGGGTATTTGAACCCATGCTATCTGGCATAAGACACAAGGCGCCGCGTCTCTCCGATTTTTTATTTTTAACTCAACATGGATGGCTAATACCATGCCTACTATCATTATATGAAGCCGAAATTTACCTAGGATGCCACGACGGGACCTTCCTTACATTTCACGAATAGATTAAGATGGATGGAAAATGCTTAAAACTTTCATTGACGCTTCGACTACCATTCATTCAATGCAATGAAAACCGGGCTAGATTAACCACCTAGTAAGTAAGGAAGGGGACAAACAGTTTTATTTGGAATCCGAACCACGAACGATAAATCCGTTAGTCTCCTTTTACGACATACACGGGAAGAAATCATCAGTGTTTTACGTACCGAAACTCACACAACACAAAAGGGAGCTTCAGGCCGTTTTTAATTTCTGTTTCTAAAATATTAATAATAGTATATTTAGTCCTATATTTACTGCCGAAAGTAAAAAAAAAATCGACTGTTTATCATTTCCTGCCAATAAAAGTACTTGGCACTATGGCCGACTATACATTTTTTTGTGTTAAGCGCGGCACATGACCTACGCCTGAATCTCTTAAGGTGCTCCAACGACGCGACGCCCATGGGATTTATTTCTAACTTTCAGGGGGGCTGCGAAAACCATGCCGGCCGGTCAGGTGCTTCTGAACATCCGGTTTGAAGGACCCCAGGTTTTACTTTGTGGGAAATACCTCGGAACGGAATCAATTCCATTGTTTACAGACCCTATATATAAAGGATCTAGAGGATCGGTGGGTTCTTATTGTTGGAATGTATATTGTGAATTTGTGCATTTTCTCCGTGTTCCACGTTGAGCAAAGGTTGAAAGAGAACGGAGGGACAGCTTTATTTTATACAACTCCGACGAGCATTCTCCGTGGTAAAGGCAAATAGTAAATTCAAACGTGAACTTGGAATTCTAGTATTGGGTCCATATGTTCAAAATGAACACTCGCTCATAAGCAGAATGTAACATTATTAACATAACAAACACAATTTCGTCTGTTGAATGAATTATCAGAACATTCAAATTGATACGAACATGAATTTAAATTATTGAGCTGCTGACAGCTTATCGTATCAAGTATTGTACTATAATTTGAAGAACATCGGCCAACATACCATCACTATTTTATCAAGCCTATGGCTTTATGGAATGGCCTTATAAAGTCTTAGATTAAAAAACAAAGATTCATAATCATAATTTTGGACCACACGACTAAATTGAATGCATCAATATCTTAAGGATTTTAATTAAAGAACTTTAATCCAATTCAACTACTTATTCCCCGTGCAGTTGCTGTTACACCAAACAGATTGAATCCTCGATCTTACATAGTTACACATATCAGTAGTCTGACCACTTCGGAGCGGCGCGGCGGTGAGCAGCGGTGCCGTGACGTGAATTCAAATTCGGCAAGGAATGCGACTTACATAAGTACAGATGCACAAAATCCTGGTCATAACGGAACCGACGACGGGTTTCCGCAGCAACATTATGCGGGATGATACCGAAATGGTGAACGAGCATGCCCTCACTTGCGCCCTATGCCTTGAGCAGAGCACCCGCCATATCACGATACCGTCATTCTTTGTGTAGCCATAATATTTTAATTAAACTGTGTGTCGAAGTACAGATTGAATCTATATAATTTGAAGCTTATAAAGTGCAACGTTATCTTGGTAAGAATATATAAACTATTGTCAACCTGGCATAAAATTGGTTTTAATAACCTATTCTAATAATGCCGAGCTAATGAGTTTTATTTCTTATTATATTCAGGATATTTACCTAGTTGCATATATGTAACTGAGAGTAAATATAAAATTCTGCAAGAACGAAAAGAACCTATTTCCTGTGAAAATCCAGTGTCATGAAATTTGTAACACATGTTACATTTATAAATTAGATACCCAATCATTTATAAAAAACCGTACCTTGATCAGTTCTCTCGAAGAAAATGTAAGTATCCGTTAGTTATCTTATTACTTTTAAAGTCATCATCGCAAAGCAGCACTTTTAGTTAACATTCGTTTTCAGAACTGAACAATATGGAACGCATCAACAAGATATCGTGGCAGTTGGCAATAATTTACATTACAGCTATATCATGCAAGAGCAAGGACACTGAAGAAGTATTCTTTGGCGAGCACCAATACGCTGTGCCCGAAGGAGTGTACACGGAGTACTCTGAAGTGGGCAGACAGTCTCAAAGTTTCTGTCAATACCCACGTAGCCCGGTCGTCGACATTATTAAGCAAACTGCCGCGTTTAACTATCAGCCAAAGAATCCTACAGATTTGTTCGATTTCCTCAGAGATTCATACCCACTTCCAAAAGGTAACTAAAAGACGGATAGATTTTTAAATCAAGTTCACGTAGGTCGTTGACTTCGGCCGGTCATTAAGAGAATACGGCGAATGTTTGAAACCGACTCTAATTAAATGTTCGCTATTACGGTAATGTAATAAAATATAAAAAAGACGATATTATGCAAATGAGAATGAAAAGTTCATTCCACTAGAATTCTTTATAAACAACGAGTATGAAAGAATGAGAATATGAGAACCCAATAAAATTATTGTAAATATTTAGTGGTATGTAGTATGTATATTCCGTTTTTATGAGTTAAACTCGGATTGTTTGTGGTATAGTATAATAATGCTTTAAAACTAAATTCGTAAAAAAGGTACTCATTGAATATTCGAATGTGTTGATACAAAAATATATACTTGTGAGTGTATCTTAACTGAGATGTTGCAGCGCGCTAGCCTCGTAACTCGTGGAGGAACACCGTTCTGCTGCTGTCAGCTTATTCTCACCGACATACAAACTACTAAGTTCCACTCCTAGTAACACGTTGCTATAAGGTGTAACTGGGGCAGCACACGTTATAGAGTTCCGAGCGACCCTAGCAGAGTACGACTACGTGATAGTGGGCGCGTGCTCGGCGGATAGCGCGCTGGCCTCGTGCCTTACCGAGGACAAGACGCGCGCCACCGTGCTGCTGCTGGAAACAGGCAAGCGGAAGATGCTGCTCACCAACATACAGGCTACAGCGCCGTGCGCACATTTCTTGTAAAACGCTACTGCAGGGTATAACTGAGCCGGCGCAAATTACAGGGTTCCATGCGCTCCTCGCCGAGTACGACTACGTGATAGTGGACGCGGGCTCGGCGGGCAGCGCGCTAGCCTCGCGCCTCAACGAGGACAAGCCGCGCGCCACCGTGCTGCTGCTGGAAGCGTTCACGCCGGAGATGCTGCTCACCGACATACCGGCTACAGCGCCGTACGCACACTTCTTGTAACACGCTACTGAAGCGTGTACCTGAGGCGGCGCACGTTGGAGGGTTCCGCGCGCCCCTCGCCGAGTACGACTACGTGATAGTGGGCGCGGGCTCGGCGGGCAGCGCGCTGGCCTCGCGCCTCACCGAGGACAAGCCGCGCGCCACCGTGCTGCTGCTGGAAGCGTTCACGCCGGAGATGCTGCTCACCGACATACCGGCTACAGCGCCGACGCACACTTCTTGTAACACGCTACTGAAGGGTGTACCTGAGGCGGCGCACGTTGGAGGGTTCCGCGCGCCCCTCGCCGAGTACGACTACGTGATAGTGGGCGCGGGCTCGGCGGGCAGCGCGCTGGCCTCGCGCCTCACCGAGGACAAGCCGCGCACCACCGTGCTGCTGCTGGAAGCGGGCAAGCCGGAGATTCTGCTCACCGACAGACCGGCTACAGCGCCATGCGCACACTTTTTGTAACACGCTACTACAGGGTGTAACCAAGCCGGCGCACGTTGCAGGGTTCCGCGCGCCCCTCGCCGAGTACGACTACGTGATAGTGGGCGCGGGCTCGGCGGGCAGCGCGCTGGCCTCGCGCCTCACCGAGGACAAGCCGCGCGCCACTGTGCTGCTGCTGGAAGCGGGCAAGCCGGAGATGCTGCTCACCGACATACCGGCATTAGCGCCATTATTCCAGAGGACTGATTACACGTGGCAGTATACCATGGAATATCAGCCGGGAGTTTGTATGGGTAAGCGGTTTAGATAAAATGCATTGAAATATGACGGATGAGTGTTTTAGTTAAACAAAATATTCCTATTTTCGAACTTGATCTGAATTCCAACTTTCAGGCATGGAGCAGCAGCGTTGCTTCTGGCCGCGCGGCAAGGCGGTCGGCGGCACCAGCGTCATTAACTACATGCTGTACACGCGTGGCCGGCCGCAGGAGTGGGACCGCATCGCCGCCGACGGCAACTACGGCTGGTGTGTATCATTTTGTGCTGAAATATTGTTTATAAAAAAAAAATTTGCTTTGATGGTGACATTTATATGGTCAAGTGTTATTATGATAAGGGCTATGTATGTACACAGGAATGTTATTATTGGAGATATGTTCCTTTTCGCGCATTTGGCGGATGAGAGCCTCGTCAATCCAAATTACTTTACGAGCGAAACCGTTACCCGTCTCTTTCTTCATCTGTATTTTTCTTTGTGAAAAAGAAGATAGGCATTTGTGTCAACCTTCCGGCCGTAATACAATACAATTCGTTGGGACCACGGAGGATGGAGGTAGAGAGGAGATGGTCTTAGCAAAGTGGGTCTGTGTCCACCAAGTGGGTCTCTACGTCACAGCCCACGTGATAAGAAGGCGTGGCTTTCGTTTCTGTTTTATTTAAATAAGTCTTAAAAAATGTTGTTTGCATGTTCTTTATATGTTCACCTTTATATAAATAAATAAATGTCACAGTTTAAATCCTAAATTAATTATCAAACATATTTCCAGGTCCTACAGCGATGTGTTAAAATACTATAAGAAGTCCGAAAAATCGCAATTGAAGAAATTCAAACATCTTCCCTATCGAGGACGGGATGGCAAAGTTTCAGTAGAAGACGTACCATTCAGGTAAATATGGCAATGATTATATATAATCGTACGATCAGTGCACACAAAAAAGACTTTTATTAAACCGAGAAGAAAATGTGTGGTATAACATAAATCCTTTTAAGCTCTACATAGTTTGAAAGTTCTTTTTTCATTTCATCATTCAGTGTGCGACTCTTTTATCCATATGGTCATTATAATTGTCTTTTAGAAAATGTTTGCTTGTTTATAAATACTTTTATGGCCAGTCGGCGTCAAAATCGCGTATTAACGGATTAGTATCAAATTTACTACTAAAGAAATCCGATATCATAACAGTAATTCAGACCTTAAATTAAAACCAAATCGAATTGATTAGAACTATCTAAAAAAAAGCTGGTTAAGTAAGGTCACAAATAGGCCCTGTGATAAACGTGTTTTGGAATTGCTGCTTTCTTTCACTTAAGTTTTAACCAAATGTTATTTACATGAAAACCGTCAACTATAGCTAATACCACTATAGGTTATGGGTTCAAGTCATCGACCCGGTCATGTACCACTTTTTTTCCCGTTCTGAGTTGGATAAGTGCATTTCGTTACGAATTATCAACCGATTCGCATGAAATTGTGTTCTATATTTTTGTACAATTGTTAGGCCAGTTTTTAAAAAAAATTGAAACAGTTCAAATAGCAAGGTCTACAGCTCAGAGAGCCACTAGTTAGTTTATTTAAGTTGTGCATATTATTGTATTTCATGATGAAATCAAATACATAGACCTAATAGACACCGATGGACCCCAATGGCCTTTATTGAGCCTTGAATCTGTAGTCTATATAAAGAAAGTCTATAGAACACGTCATGTCATACATAATGTATCGTTTCGCTACGATGATTTCAGAACGAGGCTTGCGGAAGCTTTTCTTGAAGCGGGAAGACTACTCGGCCACCCCACCGTTGACTACAACGCACCCGACGGCTTCGGATTTGGTAACATTCAGACCACTACGGTCAATGGCCACCGACTCAGCGCTGCCAAGGCCTACTTGCACCCTCACAAACAAAGAAAGAACCTTCACATACTTCCAGAAACGTTCGCAACGAAAGTATTGATAGATCCAATGTCCAAGAAAGCATACGGAGTCGAATATGTTCGAAACCGTTTAAAGTATACTGTAACGACACGAAGAGAAGTCATTCTATCGGCGGGACCGATCGCCTCACCGCAGCTACTGATGCTGTCGGGAGTAGGTCCCCAGAAACACCTCGAGAGTCTCAACATCCCCGTTATTCAGAACCTCAATGTTGGCCGAACCCTCTACGACCACATTTCTTTCCCTGGTATCGTATTTACCTTAAACACCACAAACGTCAGCCTTCACGAGAACAAAATAGCGACTCTACCGAACGTGATGCAGTGGCTGCACTACGGAGAGGGGTTGATGGCGTCACCGGGAGGAGTGGAAGGGCTCGGTTACATCAAGACCTCCGTCTCCGATGACCCGGAGCTAGTTCCGGACATAGAACTGATCAATGTGGCTAGCTCCATCACGATCGACGCTAACAGAGGAGGTTCCCAGTCTCTCAGAAAAGGCATGAAAATCACCGACAAAGTATTCTACACCGCCTACGGTTCGGTCCTCGACCTAGATACTTGGAGTATTTTTCCAATGTTGTTACATCCTAAATCGAAAGGGTATTTAGAGTTACGAGACTCGAGCCCTTTTAGCTTCCCAAAAATGTATGGAAATTATCTGACGGACCAACGAGACGTAGCTACTTTTATTGCAGCCATCAGACATGTGATCGAGTTGGCTTACACTGAACCATTCCAGAAATTCGGAGCCAAACTGCACCCGGCTGAGTATCCTACGTGCAGACAACACCAGTTCAATACTGACGATTACTGGGAGTGCGCTCTTAGGACTCTGACAGCGACACTACACCATCAGATAGCGACATGCAAGATGGGTCCGGCTACAGACCCGGATGCGGTGGTGGACCCTGAACTCAGGGTGCACGGCATACGCGGCTTGCGAGTGGTGGACACCAGTATCATCCCACGTACCACGGCCGCTCACACCAATGCACCGGCAATGATGATAGGGGAGAAAGCAGCAGACCTTATTAAACAAACGTGGTCCAACAGCTGAATACGTTTAAATAAATTGTAACTTTTAGATAACTTGGTTGTACATATTATTTAAAAATACTTATTATTGTCAAAAATATTAATAAACGAAAAATACTTTTGCAATGGGCGTTTTTATTAAAGCGGTGAACTTTTTATCAAATGTATTGGGGAAAAAACCTACCTCATCGATGATGTTACGCTTTCGAAGCCCTTTGGTTTGCGTAGTGAGTGCGACATTTGTATGCTAGTTTCCACATATTTTTATCAAGTTTTATAATTCCAAATCTGCGGAATTGTATGGGTGTATAGTCGACCAGAGTTCCTATGTTACACTTCCGGTTACAAGTAAAAATCAATGGTATTAAAATACATCCTTTCTTTAAATGGTTTGACCAGTACAAAATAGACGTTCTCAATTATGTTCAAATGTATATTCCACCCTATAAATGTTGCTTAAAGTCAAATAAATCTGACTGCTAATATTTTACTTCAACCGGAAGTGTATCTTTCGATCGACTGTTCAAACTAAATTACAGACCATTTTGAGTGAGTGAGGCGTTTAATAACTAAAATTTTCTTAATAAATACATAGAAGCCACCTAAATTGTTTAAGGTATTTCATAATTTATTTAGATTACCATACGTACTTACCAAATGGGAACAATAGTCACTATAAAGTAGGACTTATGTTTACCTTTTTTTTCTGAAAGATTAAATATTTAATTGATCTTATATACATGCCAAACTAACATACATTCTAAAGAGAACGTAGTTCAACCGTAGTATTTTTTGTTCATAGGCGCTTGGTATTCAATCTGAAAAGATTTTAGTGTTTACAGATAAGTTTATCTCAATTTTAGCATGGTACCAACTATTCGTACTCGAAATGAAATCGCTTTCTTCGTCAATTACAGTTATGTCAAACTTCGCCAACGGAATTTGGGTCATTCAGTTGAAATTAAAATAAAGCTGCGAACACACTTGATAACCGGCCTAGTACACATGTTACGTCAATGGAAATGTTGTTTAACGCAGTTCCGACCCTGTCCGATCCGTGCATTGTTTCTTGTAAACCAAACACAAATATAATGCACTTTGAAGGAATAATTAATAAACAAAAAAATGCCTTAGTTGTGGCCGCTAAAACAATTTTAGAATTTCAGGAATATTGATTTCGTAGTAACACCGATTAGACGTTATACACAATTAGATGGCACTATAATATTTAACATTCATTTTAACCAACTGGGGTATCTCAGCTCGGGACATTGCCGATTTCGAGTGGAACACGGTAAAATGTGGTCAAAAAGCTTAGCCGATGTGTGGACATCGACTTCATGAATGGTTAAGAACGGCCCGTAAGCTATGTTCCCCATACAAACGTAGTTTACTAATCATTTGAAAAACACTGTTCTGATTTGCTTGATATTTGGTATCTAATATTCTACAATAAATATCTGTGTCTGCACGTTTTTGTTTTGCAGAAAAATCTAAAGCAAGTCAAATAACAGGCAAAACAAAATCTTCATACATTTTTTCTTTTCTCTGTTGTGTGACACACCATACGAACTTTGTCACCTCGTTCACCCCTTAAGGGATGAAACAACAACAATGGGGAAATACCCCAGGGGTGGACTATGGGGGATCCCCCATGGTGCACCCCTAGTGTACTAAAGTAGTATTTACAGTAGGTACTGTTTTATAAGTATAGGTGTCTAAAAGTCCACTTATTTTTGTGTGTTGTATAAAATAAACTTTGTATAGGTCGGACAGATTCGGAACTCCCTTCAGTGGCTAAATACATTTACAAGTAATCGATACCTATGCATTGAAGATGCAATTGCCGACCACTGTAACTAGCTGGAAAACTGACAGCTCCTAATCAACTGAAAAGATTAAACTATTTTAAAAATCGAGTTTATATACAATAGTTAACAGACCAAATATATCCATGTCGTATGCAACAGTTCATGACAAATATAATTTTATTTGCAAAGACAATCCCCTCCAACTAATATGTTGCCAATTGGAGCAGGCCAGTCCCCACAAACAGCACCCGTTCACGAGCATCACGCCGGGCACAGCCATTACCTCTTTCAACCATATTTTAGGGAAAGAGATAACCTGAGCCAAGCGTCACCGTAAGCAAGGACTTTTAAGCGATGCACTGCTCCAGTGGCAACACAACACTGTGAAACACTTGCACATTAGGTTTTAATACTATGAGTTTTGTCATAAACTACTACAGTACAGCTGATCACATAGTTACATATCCCTTTAAATGCTACCACCTACAGACAATTAAGAGTATAATGGTTTGAGAGCATCCCTATCAATAAAGTAATAATAGATTCCTATATGAGATTTTGACCAATACCGAGAAACTAATAATGCTTAACTAAAATAAAATAAAAATAAAATTCGGGTGTATAGAGCCCTCGTCATTATTGATACGAAATTGTATCAAATCAAAATTGCTTGGTTAGTAATTTCATACTACAAGTAGTACTTATCATAAAAGTAGTAAAGATACAAAATGTATCAGGTGTCAAAAATTAGTAAAAATAAAATTAGTCAAAATAGTAATAATAATAGGATACTTTTTGTACCCAGTCAGCAGGCAGTCAAAATCTCAGTAAATTCAAATTTATCAGCTAGGGCATCTTTAATACAATAGTAAGCCTTATGTGTTAGCAACTTCTTAACCTTAACTTTAAAAGAATTTTCAGATAAATCTCTCACCTCTTTGGGCAATTTATTATAAAATCTAACACTGTTACATATAAAACTCTTAGATGTTTTGACTAATTTATGACTAATTACTTTAACATTGTTCTTGTGTCTTGTGTTATAGTTATGAACATCACAGTTAAGGGTGAAATCATTTATATGTTTTCTTGCATAGCAGATGTTTTGAAAAACGTAAGCACTTGGCAAAGTTAAGATTCCTACGTCACCAAACACCTTTCTACAGGAATTTCTCGTCCTCTGGCCAAGCATGCATCGCAGTGCTCTTTTCTGCAAAACAAATATACGATTTACTTCAGCTGCATCACCCCAGAACATCAGCCCATATGACATTATGCTGTGAAAATAGGCATGATAGACAGATTTAGCAGCTTCTAAACCACAAAGCTCCTTAATTTGTTTTACTGCATAGCATGCAGAGCTAAGCTTAGCAGCAAGCTTATCAATATGTGGTTTCCATGTAAAACGATTGTCAAATACTACACCAAGAAATGTTATTTCCTTAGTTATACTCAAAGACAAATCATGTGCTGCATTTAAAACATCATGATTCACATAGCGTTTCTGGGTCCCCAGCACAAAGTGCATTAAGTTAGTTTTACTTACATTTAAAAGAAGGTTATTGGCTTCAAACCATAATTTTAGTGAGTTTATGGCTTGTATAAAGGACACCCGCAGGTCCGATATATTTTGATCTTTTACAATTAATGATATGTCATCAGCAAATAAAACCATCTCGATGTCTGTTGCGATGCAGCTTGAAATGTCATTAATGTAAATCAAAAAGAACAATGGTCCCAGAATTGAGCCCTGCACTATGGGTGAATTGATCACCCATAGTGATCGATTCTACATCAGACTTAGTGCCGTTTACATCACAGACTTGTTTTCTATTTGATAGATATGATTTACATATACTTAATTATTTTTCTCTAACACCATAATGTTCTAGTTTCCCTAGCAGTATTTCGTGATTTACACAGTCAAATGCTTTTGATAGATCACAGAAAATGCCGTAGGTACTCATCGAGTTATCTAGAGAAGTTAAAACCGATTTCATCATTGACGCAATGGCATCTCCTGTTGACCTACCCTTACGAAACCCAAATTGTTTATAATTAATTACAGTGTGAATGTCAAAGAAATTTACTAATTTTTGTTCAAGAATTTTTTCAAAAATTTTGCTGAACACTGGTAGTAAAGACACAGGTCGATAATTCTCAACATGATTATGAGATCCTTTTTTAAACAATGGTATAACCCTAGCAATTTTTAATGAGTCCGGAAATGTGCCCTCTTCAAGACAATTATTTATGACAATTCTAAGAGGTTCAATAATACAGTCCGAGATGGACTTTAACAAATTAGGAGATAGGTTCCATAAATCTTGCGATCTTTTAGACTTAAGGTCTCTAATTATTTTTTCAATCTCAGAATAGCTTACTGGTTCAAAAATCACGAAGTCTTTATTGCGTGGCAAAAACATTTTAAGGTGCTCCAATGATAAATCCAAACTTGATTGGATACATTTTGTTGTATCTTGTGCGATTGAAGAAAAATATTTATTGAAATGATTAGCCACCGCGGGTCCATTTGTAGTAAGTTCTTCGTCTATTTTGAGTTCTAATTGTGCGTCAATACATTTTGGTGATTTGCCCGTTTCATCCTTTATTATAGTCCAAGCCATTTTTATTTTATTATCTGAGTTTATTAATTTATTTTTTAGGAAAATTTGTTTTGCCTTCATAGTAACTTGTTTAAATATTTTACTATATAGCGATACATACGATCTAAGACCTGGGTTATTATTAAGTTTTAACAAGTCATACAAAGTAAACAATTTATGTTTTGAAATAAGAATGCCAGGGGTTGTCCATGATGCACTATTGTTTCTATACATTTTTGGTACTCTTTTTAATGGCATGTGCATATTAACATATCTAATAAATGGATTATAAAATTGTTTAAAATTTAATTTATTATCTACTTTATGAAATTCGTTTTTTAGATCATTACTTAAATCTCCAATTTTACACTTATTTATAATCCTGCATGATCGATTTATGGTTTTATTTATACATTTAGATTTATCGTTTATGGATATTTGTTGAGCATAGTGATCTGACTGAACTCCCAAAAAGACTTTTGATTCTATGTATTTGACATCAGTGAAAATATTATCCAGACACGATTCACATGAGTCAGTCACTCTCGTCGGCTCAAAAATGGTATGTTGGAGCAAAAAACTATCCATTAAATCTGTTAGATCATGTTTTCCTTGTTTATCTAGAGGTAATTTTATATTAAAATCTCCACATAATATTATTGACTTGTTATTGTTAATACTTATTTTGTGTAGGCATTCCTCTAGCTTTTCTGAAAATGACGATATGTTTTCTGAAGGAGACCTGTAAACTGAAAGAATAAGAAAAGAACTTACTTCTATACAACTTATTTCAAATACCTTTTCGATAGACATATTGACAATATCCAGTCGATTTTTTGCTCTCAAACCATTTTTTACAAGAATTAGTGTCCCACCCCTAATAAAGTTTTTTCTGTGACTACTACTTATTACTGTATAATTTGTAATTTGGTGGGAATTTAACTCATTAACATCAATCCAAGATTCACTAATACAAAACACATCAAAATTATTTTCTTTTAAAGTTAATTCTATCATTGGGCATTTTCCTCTCATTCCTTGAACATTTTGGTGACCCACTCGAAAATGTTTTTTACTGCTATTTAAGTTTACAGTATCCAACATTGTATTATTATTTTTTTGTTTACTTTCGGTTGGACACATTTAGAGGATTTGAATATAAAAAAGAACCATTATTTTCATGTATATCAGATTGCACATTTTCGTTTGCATTTGCATCCAATGGAATGAATGCTAAATTGGATGTTTTCATAACATAATTACAGTTTTGAATTTGGTGTGCAAGGGCTCTTAGTCCCAAGTTATTAAGAGCTCCATGTTTGTTATAACATGGTCTCAATAGTGAATTTAAATCTAAGAAGGTAGTATTTGGTACACTGTTTGTAAGTGTATATATATTTGTATTAGTTCTATAGGCAGTAGCATTAGTGTTGTGCGAATTATTTGTGAAATGTGGCACATACAACAGGGAACTAATAAATAATTTAATTTTTTTGCGTCCACACATATCTACTACATAATTTACACATTTCGTAAATATGTTCACATCAGCATTTGAACCTGCATTGCCCACTAGCAAAATAACAATGTCATTTTCCTGCATCCCATTGACCTTGCGGGGAAAGTCCTTAATTATCTCGGTGATAGGTGCCGCAGGCTTGCAGAGAGCGGAGATGGAGTCCGACGACTTACACGACTCACTATACCGCTGAGCCATGTTAGTGCCATGCTCGTCACACAGAATGAGTACTTGTCTAACGGGCATACCTACTGGCAAGCTTGTCGACTTAACTGTAGCCTGAATGGGCATGTGACTTGGCACAGTGGTGTTAGGCCTCATGATTTTGTTCTCATCCTCTTGAGTTAGTCTATTGTTACTATTGCTATTATTTTTTCTACATTTATTTTGGTTACATTTGGGAGCCCCGGAGGTAACCTTCTGTAAGTCGGCCCGCGCCCTTTTTTCTCCCTCAGAAGACTTGGTCTTTGCTGCCTTCTTTTTATTTTTCTTCTTTTTCGGAGCCATTGTGGCCGCAGATGCAGACGAAGAGCTGGATGGAGACGTGAGAGGTGTCGCGGGCTGCGCTGTCGACTCCGGACGAGGCTGACACTCTTGGCTAGGGGAGCAAAGGTCGATGATGCTATTTATAGGAGGACTTGGAGAGTGTGAGCAAGATGTGGTGTACGGGGGATACTGGGTATTGGACTGAATACTGGGTCCGTAAATGGTGGAATTTTTTTATTCATTTAAGGTTTCTTTTCCGTGAGTCTTCGAGGGAATTTTGCTTTGCTTGCGGTAAAGTAAACCGATTTAATACAAAAGAGATTTTTAATGACATGCTATAACCAAAGGCAATTTTACAAAAAATTTGATCATGAAACAGCTGGAATTATCACTTTGTGTGATCGCCCCCTAATACTTGGCCTTGGAAGGAATCGGGTTGGGTCCTACCCAGGCAAGGTGGTGGAAAGGTGGGCAATATTCGCATAGGACAGTGAAAAATATTTAGTGAAATTATTACATCGATTCACAAAATTTGATCCCATTTGAAAAGGTCACCTGGGTCTTATGCATAACATTTTAAAACAAATAATTTATTCAACCATATACACTTATACACTAATATAATTTTAAGATAAAGTTAAATCTGGCTAAAGTTGATTTGGTGTGTAAAACCAAATAAAATGCATAGGCATCGTATGGTAAGAGTAAATAATGAATTCTATTAAAGCGTCATTTTAAGAATTTCAAACAAATAAAAATACGATTTTTAGTATGTTGTTAAATAATAGAGAATACAAAATCGTAAACTAAAACAAAAACCATCCGCCCAGAATTAAAATGCTATGATTTATCGATTATATAATTTTAAGTTTTTATAATTTTGAGTGCTCTGTACTGATCAAGGCTGATATAAAGGTAAGATGCAATACAAGAACTGCACTAGTGACCTACATGCTCCCGCACGCGAAGTACTTTTTATGCAGCAAAAATCTTTACGCAATGAAAATAATTATTTAATTAATTGCAATTCAATAACAAACCGGTGAAATGAAATTGTGAAAAAATATTATCAGAGTGTTGTTAATATTCGTGCCAAATTATTTATCTATAACGCAACTAATACGACAATTCAAATGAACCTATAATCGATCAACGTTTCAAAAAATGCACCCTCTAGTGCTCGCTGTCGTCTGGATGTGCGCGCGCGCCGACGGCGACGGGGGTGCGCACGCGCAGGAGTACGCGACGCCGCTCGGCCCCTACACGCAGTTCCGCGACACCGAGAACGAGACCAGCGGCCTGCCGCTGCCGCCGGGGCCCATGATGGACCGCGTGCTGCTGACGCTTGCGCCGGCGCAGCGCCTCGCCCCACTCGACTTCTTCGGCTTCCTGCGGGACACCTACCCTCTCCCGCGCGGTCAGTACCGCTGCCTTATTCTGTTCTTTTCAACTAGTATTCGGTCACACTGATGTCTGAGGCCCAAAACGTCGTTAAATAATGTGAACACACAAAATAGTAATTACTTAACGGGCTAAACAATCGGCCATATAGGCCAAGCCGTGCTGCTGCTGCAAGCGGGCAAGCCGGAGATGTTGCTTACCAAAAGCCGGTCAGAACTGGCGGAATAGGGCGGCACCGGCCCCTGGACCAGGGATCGCCACACGGGATACCTCTAACACGGGCAGGAATATTTTCCGAGTTTCCCTTGAGTTGGGGTGAGAGTCAGCAGTCACTGCGTACGGCCGGTTCATTGCGCAACCTCGCAACTATTGACTGGACACGGTTGCTTCAGGGTCACACTGCACGCTTTTGGACAATGTAAAAACGAGACGTGTGAATGTGAGGACGAATATAACACGCTAGTCCAGGGTGTAACTGAGCCGGCGCACGCTGCAGGGTTCCGCGCGCCCCTCGCCGAGTACGACTACGTGATAGTGGGCGCGGGCTCGGCGGGCAGCGCGCTGGCTTCGCGCCTCACCGAGGACAAGCCGCGCGCCACCGTGCTGCTGATGGAATCGAGCCAGCCGGAGATGCTGCTCACCGACATACCGGCTACAGCGCCGTGCGCACACTTCTTGTAACACGCTACTGCAGGGTGTAACTGATCCGGTGAACGTTGCAGGGTTCCGCGCGCCCCTCGCCGAGTACGACTACGTGATAGTGGGCGCAGGCTCGGCGGGCAGCGCGCTGGCCTCGCGCCTCACCGAGGACAAACCGCGCGCCACCGTGCTGCTACTGGAAGCGGGCAAGCCGGAGATGCTGCTCACCGACATACCGGCACTAGCTCCCTACTTCCAAAGCACAGACTACCGCTGGCCGTACAGGACTGAGTTTCAGCCTGGAGTTTGCATGGGTGGGTAAACCCTAAGTTAGTCGATGAGCTTATGAAAACGAAGCGTACATTCTCGCTTGGGTCAATTATTAGAAATTGTATTAAACATATCTGCCACCTATACAAGATTTCGTCGATCTCCGTGCCCAAATCAGTGCTCCTACAGGAAACCTGCAATGGAAGTCACAGTTGAAAAGAGCAACCCACATATTAGAAAGTTTACAGTTGATTTTCTGTAGGCATGGAGCAGCAGCGTTGCTTTTGGCCACGCGGCCGAGCAGTCGGCGGCACCAGCGTCATTAACTACATGCTGTACACGCGTGGTCGTGCCGAGGACTGGGACCGCATTGCCGCCGATGGCAACTTCGGATGGTAAACTCGTCTAATCCTTACCATTAACACAATCTAGTAGTATTCAACCGATGAAATAATCTGATCATGACGACCAATAATTACCGTTACCGATGAAAACGATTTCTTTCTATTTTTATTCGTAGCTCTATCTGAACTTCGATTTACGTATATCTGATGATTTTCATGATGATCGGTTTCAGGTCATTTAAGGACGTTTTGCCGTACTTCATTAAAGCAGAAAGAGCTTCGCTGAGAGAGTATAACGACGGTCCATACCGTGGGCGCAGCGGCAAGCTGTCCGTAGAACATGTTCCTTTCAGGTGATAATGCTAATCTCTTTTTCAAAAACCATTTAAACTATAATAAAACAAATATTGAAGAAACAATACAAAATAGAAGGAACAAAGCAATTCAATTATGGCTGTTTTCAGAACGAGGCTCGCTGAAACATTTCTAGAAGCTGGTCGTCTTTTAGGAAACCCAACATTGGACTACAACACGCCTGGCCGCCTCGGCTTCGGCCACGTCCAAACTACAACCGCGAAAGGACACAGACACAGCGCAGCAAAGGCGTACTTGCACCCTCACAAGAGACGGCAGAATCTCCACATACTTCCCGAGAGCAGAGCCACGAAGATACTCATCGACCCAAAAATCAGGCGAGCGACCGGCGTAGAGTATGTTAGGAACGGTATAAGGTTCAATGCGAGAGCCAGAAGAGAAGTTATCGTATCCGCGGGCCCCATCGCTTCACCGCAACTTCTAATGCTGTCGGGCATCGGCCCAGCGCTACACCTGAATAGTCTCGGAATACCGGTGATCCAGGACCTGAACGTGGGACGTACACTGTCCGATCACATCTCCTTCCCGGGTGTCGTCTTCATGCTAAACACGACCGGCGTAAGCCTCGTGGAGTCTCGAGAATCGACATTCGCCAACGTGCTGCGGTGGATCCAGTTCGGGGATGGACCGCTATCGTCGCCCGGAGGCGTCGAAGGCCTCGGATACCTGAAGACGTCCGTCTCCGACGAGCCGGGAGCCGTTCCCGACGTCGAGCTGCTGTCGGTCGCGGGCTCGCTCGGCTCCGACGGCGGAGGCGCGATCCGGAGGGGAATGATGATCACCGACGAGGTCTTCGCTAGCGCCTTCGGCCCGGTGGTCAATCGGGACGCGTGGAGCGCCTTCCCTATGCTGCTTCACCCTAAATCGAAAGGATACTTAGAATTGAGGGACCGCAATCCTTACAGTCCCCCTCGGATATTCGGCAACTACCTGACGGATCGCCGAGACATCGACACATTTATCGCGGCGATCAGGTACGTCATCAGACTGGGGTCTTCCGCGCCGTTCGAGAGGTTCGGCGCGCGGCTCCACCGGCCGGACTTCCCGGCGTGCAGGGGCTTCGCGTTCGACTCGGACGGCTACTGGGAGTGCGCCGTGCGGACGCTGACGGTGACCGAGCACCACCAGATAGCGACGTGCAAGATGGGCCCGCCGGGGGACCGCTCGGCGGTGGTGGACCGCGAGCTGCGGGTGTACGGCGTGGGAGGGCTGCGCGTGGTGGACAGCAGCGTCATACCGCGCAGCACGGCGGCGCACACCAACGCTCCGGCCATCATGATCGGGGAGAAGGCGGCCGATCTCATCAAGGCCACTTGGAGGAGCTAGGATGAACGGTGATTCAATTTAAGACTAGAGTTGGGTTATTTTCAGTTAAGCTCAGTCGGAATGACTTAGAGTGTTAGTGCAGTGTATAGTTTAGTTATTTAGTGTAATAAAGATCGAGTGGAGTAAAGCAAAGATTTTTCAAAGGACTAGGCATAGATGGGTAATTTCTAGGTGCGTTTTTATTAGACGATCAATGCACATTTTTTGATACATTAACTTGCATCCGTGATTTACGCCTCTAAAAATGTGTATGCAAATACAAAAAGGCGTAATCATTAATAACACAGCCTGTGGGCCAGTTTAGGTGGTATGGATTGTACATTTCTTGCATGTGAATGCAAAATAAAAATAGATATAAAAAAAACAAAACGTACAGACGTATCTCCCTGATAGTTTATTGAATGTGCAACGTTTCCGAAAAAATAATTATCAATCGGACTGAGGAATCCGGCACGAGCCATTGTATGGAACTTGAGGTGATTAAATAGGTCAGCCTTTTGATCTACTGAATTAATAACATGGTCCCCACACTGAAAAAGTCTAATGCTGAGATTCATAGACCTTACTCGTGCTTGGCTTAGCCAAAGCATTGCATCCGACTGTCAAATTTGACATTCGTTCCATACATTTTATGTCAAAACTGACACTGGAATGGCATACTTTGGCCTAGTCAAGTACAAGTAATCTTTATGAATCTTAGCATAAGACAGAAACCCGGCATTTCAATTTTGTTTGCCTAGAAAGATACGTTATACGGCCGGTCGCGAGGGGTATTACCATGTTAAATGAACTCGCCGGGTGAACGGACAAGTGAGGGATTATTACTTGCATTACGTAGCATTGTCAGTTTCCAAGGCCGAATAACACGTCGCTAGACAGTTAACATGGTGCAAAATGCAACTAAACGTCACAATTAATCACTCACTTGGCTGTTCACCCGGCGAGTACCATAATTGAAAGAACGATGGACGAAGCGGGAACAATAAAAAATGTCCGTGTTTTCTAAAAAATGTCCGTGTTTTCCATCCAGTTCAATGTAGCCGTGTAATATAAGGAAGGTTCCTAGTTCCCATCTGCTGCTGCAACCGTGTTTTTTTTAGTAAAGAGCGGCATATGAGATGCCAGCCCTTAACTAAGCGGTTAAGGATACATGGTTGTACTTCGGAGGAAATATCTCAGCAGGGAGTGCATTCCACATTTTAACAATGCCATAGATAAAGAATCTAAAGGATCAGTGGGTTTTTATATGAGGCATTTAGTAAGTGAACTTTACTCTGCTTGTGATGTGTTGAGCGATATCAGAATGGTAACCTACACTCGTTTGGAAAAGGATCGAACCTCTATGTAATAAAATGAAATATTATTCATGTCGCACACGAAAAACAATACAAATAGGAATCAACCTTGAAGCGTAATACAATACAGACGCAACACAAATACGATAAAAATAGCATATAATTGGACAGTTTCGCGGCCTGGGTGACCTAAATAGCCAAGATAATTGTACGGGCCTTGAAGAATCTCATATCTTCGTTCATATATAGACCTCAATAACCAGATCTGGCAGCAGTAATGACATTACTGTAATTTACTCAATTACTCCAAATCAACAGGTTTCCACTTTTGGAAAGATCTTAAAGATTTCATTGTCATTCCTATTAAGAACTCAGGTACATTCAGATATGTTTTGTCAAGTAAAAAATTTGACTTTTTTTCAATTGATAAAATAATTTTAATCGCCAAATGGCGCCTAGACCTTTTGTAAAGGCAACGTAATACGCCAGAAGCACACATTTTTGCCGTGGCGCATTGGTAGGCGCTTCGATCAGCACACGCCTGAGATAAAATAGAGCCTAATCCAGTAGTCACTGGCCTTATTCAATCTTCCTGATACCAATGCTTGTGAATTAGTGGTGCCGGACTTGCTTTGCATGAGATTTGGGTTGAAATTCCCGCCTCATTCATTCAATACTTACTTTCTTTTCAGAGTGGGATAAGTGAATTTCGTCATGAATTCGAGCTAGTCCACGGTTCGGAATCCATGCAAAACTGTAGGTTCCCTTCCCTTACTAGGCGATAGGGTTACCCCCGCCCTGGTTGGTACCATCGCATCGGATGAAAATGTGGTCGAAACGGCAATGAAAAATGGTTTCTGTTTTCCATCCAATTCAATGTAACAGTGGCCATTAAGGTGGCCCAACCCGCTCATTTCCCCATACAAAAGGGGAAAGAAGATCACGCCTATATTTCTTGCCAGAGATCCAAAATTTTGCTCAATATAGCTTTATTTGATTGAACTAGATGTCTGATGACCATTGGCATTGTAAAATTGTGTTTGGTTTCCAAGTTATAACGTCCGAAAGTTCGGATTTTTCGCGCGTTTTATACAATTACTTTGGAGGTGGATTACGCAATGATAAAGTAAGAACATCTTAAAAAGATTAGTCATCAGACATAGCTTGTTTAATAAAGATTTATAATCTATTTGGTTTTTGTTAGATTTTTGACTACAGCGGTCGTGGTTTACTTTTAGCTATAAGTCGTTTTGAAATTAAAATTTTCGTAAATCTTACCAAATCATACACTATGCACATTGTCTTTTTTGTGGACAGGTTGCATCTTCCTCATAACGGAGCCTGTCTTATTCTTAGAAACAGAGAAGGTCCCAGAGCGCAACAGCACGGTTTTGTACCGTGCCCGCAAATGAGTTGAGGCCGCCGGGTTGGGCCACCTTAAGGAAAGGTCCTGGCATGGTACCTCATTCCTTTGGGAATGCGGTGTGTTGGGGTCATATCATAACGGTTGTGGTATTAGCCATTCATGTCCAGTTCCATTAAAAAAGGGGTTAGTGACACAAAGTCAGACAATCTTCTCCAACTGTTACTTCAGTAGTAGTAACATGATGAAAACAAAAAAAAACACAATACTGAACGTGGAATCTTAGCGTGAGGACTAATTCCTAAGCGTGAGGAATTAGCCCCCACGCTAAGATTCTGTGTTTAATTCAGATTGTCGCAATTTATGCGGCACTAGCTTACATATATTCCGGGAGGTCACGGCATTTTTGGTCACGATAAGGTAAATGGCTGAATCTGGGTTCACATGTTAGAGACCAACCCTCTGATGCTAAATATGTCGGTCTGCCTGTGCCAAGTGGTTGAGTTATCTAGATTGGCTATATAAAATAGATGTTCATATGTACTTGCTGAAGAATATACTAATTGTCAGGAAACATTGGTACCTATTAATTATATAACAATAACCAGTCGGTTTTATAATTAAATACTTAAATATACCTAAAATTATATCTGTAACCTCAATCGTCTATAACTACAAAATACAACCATACATTTGTTCAGTTTTTGTATTGTGTTGTTGTAAGTGATAACTGATACTTTCATGCTTCGTCATTTGCATCCATTTACCTTATAATATATATTTTTTGTCACCATAACTACTTTTTCAGGCGCCTTATCTACGTAACGCAACCACTTGGAACAGGCAGACTAACACATTTAGCTTCAGAGGGTTGGTCTTTATCCCGCGAACCCAGTTTCAGCCATTTACGTTATCGTTACCATTTTTGTCGCGACCTCCTAGTCTATTAGGTTTCCGGCTACGCTTGGAGCCCGGTAATGTGATCAGAAACCTTCACGGGCACGACTCATTAAAGTTTCATCACAATCTAATAAATGGTTAAGGCGCGTCATACCCAATGTAGGACAGAACACTTTTCCACACAAACTTGTTCAGCCCGTCCCCCCCTTTGGGGGTGAAACTTCATAAAAGACTCGAAGAATATTCCCTTCATATTTCAGATCTCTATGTAGTTCCAGCAGTTTAGGCTGTGTACTGTAGTCAGTCAGTGACGGTACTGTTTTATAAGTATAGATAAAAGGATAGTTCCTCAGTAGCGGATAGTTCAACCATGTTATGCGGTCATAAACTAGAGCATATGTAATTGGATACACAACATCATACGTAACTTGTGAGCTTCAAAATTGTATCGTTAGAACGAGAACCTAAATGTAATTTAATTGATAGCGAAGGCCGATCTTCACGATAACAGTATTTATATAGAAGAGATATATATGATGACGAGTGAACTTCACGATTCTATGAAAAAAACCCGCAATGCACATCTATGTACATCTTAAGCTGCACATAGATGTGCATAGCGGCTTGATGCATTATTTTTGAGCTGCTCGTAGCCTAGTGGAGCGGGGACTTGCCTAGCATACCAGAGGTCTGAGTTCAAATCCTAAACCCGTTCATGCACAACTTTCTTTCTCATTCTGAGTTGGATAAGTGCATTTCTTCACGAATGCGAGCTGATCCATGGTTCAAAATCCATGTAAAACTGTAGGTCCCTTCCCCTACTAGGTGGTAGGGTTTAAGCCCGTTCGGGTTGGTACCATCGCATTGGATGAAAAGAAGGTCGAAGCGCCAATAAAAAATTGTCCGTGTTTTCCATCCAGTTCAATGTAGCCGTGCTCATAAACGGCAGGTTCTTGCATGGCACCTAATTCCTTCGGAAATGTGGTGTATTGGGCTAATATGAGTAGGTATCATAACGGTAATTGTGTCATCCATGTCAGGTTGCAAAAAAAAATATCCTAAGGGGTAGGCAGACACAATAAATCTATACAGGGTATATATCTATATATCTCCACTGCAAGGGAAGGCTAAACAAACAAGCAAATTTATCAAGTGTTTTAAGTAATTTAATTATGTTCGTTGCATGTTTGCAGCCGACTCAAAATTACGTACTAACATATGTGTAGAGTGGTTAAGGAGATGGTTTTCAAGGGTAAACACGTTCTCTGCGTAGCGAGGAGGCTGTGATCGGGTGGATACGTATTCCGGGTCTTCGCCGATAGGAA
Organism: Incurvaria masculella; assembly: GCA_946894095.1. NCBI lineage: Eukaryota > Metazoa > Arthropoda > Insecta > Lepidoptera > Incurvariidae > Incurvaria > Incurvaria masculella. The sequence continues at coordinate 17,012,876 of OX335661.1, read as the reverse complement.
AAAGGAAAGCTACAATTTCGGGGAAACAAGGACAAAGAGCTTTGAAGGATTTTAATGTTTGCCAAAAATTATGTGATTCAGAGCGCAGTTGCAACCATTACCACCCCCCTTGGATCCTCGCCAGCCTTTAGCAATAGCTAGACGACGCAGCGGTGACTCGCCACGCATTCCGGCTCGAACACAATTATGTTAGGATGGTCCATCACATCGCATTCAGAAAGAACCTTGCTTTTATCTATGCACAGCCACATTTAACTTAGTGGAAATCATGGACAATTCTGCATTGCTGTTCCGATCAACTTTTAATAACCTTTCCGGAATAGAGTTGTTTGTGTGTTTCCAACCATGAAATTATTCGCTTCTACAATGACAACGTTTGGTCTCCAAACAGAATTGCTATTTCTGAATTTTAAAAGTCCCGACAAAAGCCTGACATTTAAAAGAAATTCATATTCATCAGACATTATATTCAAAATAAAAAAGAATAATTAAAATCAAAATCCAATGCACCACCGTCGAGACTATTATTCATGGTTGAACTACTTAGTTGAGTGTCAAAAAAATATTTTGATTTAATATTTTAAAATGTGACGGTTGTTTTATGTTGTAAAATATGATTGTCTTAATATTTTTTTTTCTTAATAACTAGTAAAATTTAATTAAGATTTACGTTTGATAATTTAAGCCACTTTTCCTTTAAGGTGGCCCAACCCAACGGGACTGCCTAACTCATTCGCGGACACGTTCAAAAACCGTGCTGTTGCGTTCTGGGACCTTCTCTGTTTCAAAGAAAAAGACAGGCTCTGTGATGAGGAAGATGCAACATGTCCACAAAACGACAATGTGCATAGTGTATGATTTGGTAAGATTTACGAAAATTTTAATTACAAAACGACTTATAGCTAAAAGTAAACCACGACCGCTGTAGTCAAAAATCTAACAAAAACCAAACAGATTATAAATCTTGATTAAATAGGCTATGTCTGATGACTAATCTTTTTAAGATGTTCTTACTTTATCATTGCGTAATCCACCTCCAAATTTATTGTATTAAACGCGCAAAAAATTCGAACTTTCGGACCGTATAACTTAGAAACCAAACACAATTTTACAATGCTAACTACTTCGATCAAATAAAGCTATTTTGAACAAAATTTGGGATCTCTGACAAGAAATATGGGCGTGATCTTCTTTAGGTGTTTGTATGGAAATTTGACCGGGATGGCCCACCTTAAGTCGAAAATCTAGTTAAATTGACATTCCCACGAAGTGCAAATGGGAACTTGATAATCCAGGCACCCTACCCGTCAGCACGCTCAACCTTGTTTCCGCATCAACTATAAATTTAATCATTTACGAGCATCTGCAAATTATTTCAATGCAATGCTGCTACAATGTTGAAAGCAAAATTGAAGCAAGTCGTAAAAAACCAATTCATGCAATATCCTGCAGTGTTCAGGCATTTCTGAATGCACATATACTTATACCATTTAATTTTTAGCGGGTTGTGGTAGGTACATATTATTTTCAATATTCATGTATTTCGCTCATTAGCTCATTGCTATGTTTTCTCCAAAGGCCAGTCTCTTCAATGGGAACCAAAGCGGTGTCAAATCAAATGCTATTCAGATTTAAAGAATAGATTAATTCTATCGGTGCATACATAAATCCTCCAACAGGTTACTTGATATAAATAAAATTAAAAAAATATAATAAAAATCTGATCAAAATTTTACTGTTCACTAATTACGATTGAATGTTTAAATATTTTTATTGCATTGATTTTTTTAATGCAATGTTTAGTATGTTCAGGATTTTAATTTAATTAAAATCAAATTCATGCATCCAACTTGAATACTGAAATTTAATAAAATTTTACATATTATTTCTATTTCATTTGTTATGTTTTTCTTATTTTGATTAAATTACCTATATTTATTAAAAATTACATGATTTCTTTTGTTTATTAAGGATTGCTATAATTTTATTTCATTGATATCAATTAATTATTTAATTTAATCAATTAATGTTTATGTCTAAGTTACTTTTAATTATTTAACTGTGTAAAGTGTACAACACTGTTTTCACAATGGTCAAAAGCAAATGAACAGTTCTCTCCAAAGCTCATTAAAAATGTACCCAGCAGAAGCTCAGGCTTCACGATAGAGACATTTTCTACGCTTCCATCCATACTCCTTTAGCATCTCTACAAAAGATTCAATAAAGGCATATTTGATATCTATACATATGATAAAGCTGTCAGTAGCTATCTAACACACTCGAGATCCCCAGCCCATGCTTACTCCACTGGGATTCTATCAAGGCTACTCCTAGCCACGGAAGTCTACACTAATCAATAGGAGTAATGTGGCTAATGGACTGTGGGTGTTGCTTCATTCGTTAGGCAAAGAGGCAGACTGACCTAGTTTCTGTGCTTTATTAGTTTGGTATCGCTGTACATAAATATTATTTGAGTCCATAGAAAATATGGCAATGATAGTATTAGTGAGAATTCGTGTATTGCACTTATAGGATAAATATTAGGTTACGTAGGTAATTAATGTTTGAAGCTCCGAAGCTACGAGTAAACTAGCCAAGGCCTATAGGGCTTGACACAAGTCAGTTCCACTTTTTAAAAAAAGGTTTTGGTACCAATTATTCATTTAATACATACCTATGTTCATTTTAAGGTTTGCGAAATAGGAATTATGACCCTACCTAGCGCATATGTGTATCAAAATATCTGCCATGCTAGGAAATATAAGCACCATAATACCTTAAATGCTGATGTACATGACTACGATACTAGACATAAAACTGATTTACAAAATGTTAAGCATAGGTCATCAAAATTTTCAAAAAGTTTTATATGCAATAGTATTAGGTTATACCTACAACAAAATTCCAGAGGATATTAGGAAATTAGGAGATAAATGTTTTAAGAGCAAATTGAAATCAGTATTAATAAAAAAAAGCTACTACACTATCCAGGAAGCCTTATTAGATAGAAAACTTGTTTAAATTAAAGCTCATGACTACATACTTGACCGGGTACCTAACACGGTACTACCAATTTATTAATTTTTTTTTTTAAGCTAACAACTTGACAATCGATACAATTCTGTATCGTGTTTTTTTTATTTTTTTATTATTATTATTTTCTATTATTATTATTTTCTCTGACATGGGTACTACATTGTAGTATGAATTTGTTTATTTACTAACTTATATTTAATTTGATATTACCTTGTATCAAAAATGACGATGGCTTTTTACACCTGAATAATTTAGATCATAATTCCTATTAATTTAGAATAAGATGTCATTATAGTAGTCAAGAGTTTGCTCCTCACCAATGTATATAATGTTCTTATAATAATGTTCTTTGTGAGCAGTCGTAATCAATCAATCACTGTAAACTAGTTTGTAAGTATCACTGGAAAAAATAATAATACAATGACCAACCTGACGAAGTTTCTTGTCGGCTCTTCTTCGCCAGAAGTAATCGAACCGACAGGAAAAAAAATGACGAATCCGAGTGTGTAATATACATCTAATGGAGGAAATAAAGAAACTGAAACTGAAACTGTGGAAAACGGCTTACACACAGTCTGTCGATGATATTTCACGACGTTTCGAACCAAACATTTGGTTCATCATCAGGCGAGCACCCGTGCCGGCGGCGGTCGACGGAGAACTGTCAGTTTGACGTTTTCATCGACAGACCGTGAGTAAGTCGTTTTCCACTAACCTTAAAATTACTGTTAACCACGGTAATTTAAAATCATATACACCTATGTACATATTTTTTTATGTGAAGCGTGGCATATGGCGTATGCCAGAACGTTTTAAGGTGCCCGACGACGCGTAGGTAGGAAATTAACACATATTAGTAGAAATAATTTAATTGGAGCCGCTTCTAAGTTGTTTTACTTCTTTTAGTGTGCAATTTCGTTTTTAATTGCGCTATCATTAATAAAGCCGGAAACACTTTTATTCCCTCACCAATAAGCACACAGGCTTTTTAACAAAGCCTTACATGAAAAAATTACAATTTGCCTAGGTTACACAATACACTATTTGTTTTAAATTTGAGCAATGAAAACCACAAAAATTTCATATCATATAGGCAAATATTGAATGAACGGATTAGTGCAGGCAAACATTTCCTGTTTTGATTAATCTACTACTCAATTTACTTAGGTCACAACTTTTAACTTATTTAGGTCTCAACTTATAACGCAAGAAAGATAAATCATCTTATGCACATGTGAAGATTTCAGCTTTCAGTATTATACCAACAAAAAATTTGGTTAAAATACGGTTAAAAAGTGCTAAATAGGGCTGTTGTTGTTCAAATTATTACAACCTCCGTATCAGGGAAATTGTTAAACCTTAGGATTATTCAGTCTATTTACTTTTGAAGGTCATTAAAGATAAGGTTTGTTTGTACCCCTACAGATTTTGGCGGTAAACATTTAGTTACAATAAACAAAATAGAAATAAACGAATGACTGAGCGATAACAATACATTAATCATATGAGTATCTAATATCAGCGGGAGATAAGAGGGAATACCGGCGCTGCAGCTTCCTAGGACAATATATCAGTTTACCTGATACAATGAGAGCCTCGTTGGGTCCGACGGTGTGCACGTTGCCCATGGTAACCGATCCTGGAGTTCCTCTGCAAATAATCACTTATCACTCACACGCGGCGAGTTTCCACGGTTTTTCACCGAACGAAAAATCGAATTGCAGATCGAACGCCTACCGCAAAATCGCGCAAAAATCTGAAACTGATGCTTTTTACTGACATTGACAGTTCGAGGCAAATTATTTTGGTCGAACGGATACAAGACACTGGTATTATATTTAATCTGTGTATTTGGTTGAAGATAGGAGTTTATTACTGGGTTCTAAGCATAGCGCACTATGCTAGGTATATGGGGATCTGAGTCTTTGTAGATAGTATATAGAGCATTAGATTTATTTTAAGATTTGATTTTCTATCATCAAAAAGTTGTTATGATAACCATATGAGACCCTTTACCAATGGGAGGAGCGTCGAAAGGCTTAAAACAAAAACAGTCACATGAAATAACCCAGAATTGTATACCTTGAACTTGAGTAACCCGAAAGAAGCTCCCATTCAAACAAAAGACTGACGATTCGGATGTGACGCAGCATTTAGAAGAAGAAATAAATAAAATTACATCGATTTCATTTAATTTCATTCATTTATTCAACTTCTGGTACCTAGTCAAACTCTCGGTCAAACTAGAAAACTCCGAGTGCAGGAAAGGATAAAACATTAAAATCAACGTCAACGTATGATCAAACACGTCACTTTGTATGGACAGTGTGGAAGTAACTCTATGCGGTTCATTAAAAGTGACGTGAGACTCTCAAAATACCTTTAGCTGCTTAGATACCACGATAATTCCTTAATTTATTTATAGCATAGCATGCTGCGCTAATTTTACCAGCGCCAAGCTTTCCACGTTAGGTTAGGAAAAACACCACGCCCACGAAATGTATTTCATTTTCCATATGACATCATCATTGACTATCGTATTATCCACAGAAATCGGATTTAGTATATTCCGATTTCTGTGGTATTATCTTACAAACGTGTATTTGTTCCTAAAACAAAGTTCATTAATTTATTTTTTTTTGTCACTGATTATTCACCGGTGACTCACAGATAATGTTCTTATGAGTAGTCCTGCAAATATGTATTTCGTGGAAATACAGTTGCAAGGAGCGCATTTTACGATTTACCGACCCTATAAGTAAATTATTCATAATGTCCACAGTGAATGATTGCATTGCATTCTCTGCCTCCTATGAATAAGACTGCTACTAAAGCTTAGGATTGCTTGTTCTACTCTAAGCACACACAATACTATTATTAATTCCAGTGTTTACCTTTTTATATTTATATCATATTGAATTCTACAAATAAGTCCGAACCAACACGAGATGTATGAATCGCAAAAGCGAAAGTAGCATCACAGTTTACATACATTAAATATGTTATAATTTTACTCTGTGGTAGAATCCTAGCACAATTGCATGTTGAATTGAATAGTAATTTTGTTGTAGACTACATTCATTTACAGGCTATACCTGTATATTGGCTGTAAGGTAAATGCTCTTGCCTTTCCTTTACTACGGTGTTAGTAACGAAAGTATAGCGTACAAGAGATAACGTAACAAGCCCAAAATCATATATTTAATCTTTTGTCTCAAAATTTTGAATAAAAAACGAAAGAGATAGACTATTTTTTAAGTTTTCCAACTGTCTCCTGAACTTTGATTGAAAATTGTAGTGACGCTTAGCTGTCAAATCAAAAGCGATGCAAGAAAACGTTTGCTGTGGTTTGGGTTGCTTTGCTTTTTGGTTTTTTTGCTGAAAATTGTTGAAGTGAGCAGTCGTGCCGTTTCATTTTCTCTGTGCATCCGTAATTCGTCATACTTCTTGAACGGAAGGCAAGTAATTGAGAACGTGTGAACATAAAAACATATCACACCGCCTATTTTTTTTTCTCTATTGCCCTTTGAAAAAACTGCTTTGTTTCTTGCTTTCCAGAAGTATTGAGTTCTTTTTTACTTTTCTTTTCTTTGGACCTACATAGCCACCTATTTCCACTTACATCTGCTTCTTTTACGTATTATTAAAATTGTGTGAAGTTTTTTCATAACTGTGATCAGAATTTGCAAAGCGAGGGTTATGGCGGTCTGTGATAAATATTTTATGTAAAACAGATCTTCACGGGGGATGTGTATATAGCAGGCGGAGGCGGGCAAGATGTCGGACACGTCGGACTTGGACCGGCAGATCGAGCAGCTGAAGCGCTGCGAGATCATCATGGAGGGCGAGGTGAAGGCGCTCTGTGCGAAGGCGCGCGAGATCCTCGTCGAGGAGAGCAACGTTCAGCGAGTCGACTCACCCGTCACTGTAACTCAATATTTTTACAACTCTGTATCTGCACGCAGAAGATTAATGAAATCCTAAGGATTGCGAGGGCTTGTTGCATCTCTTGTCCACAATATCGTTCACCTGCCCGCACGCCAGTATCTGCTAAACGTCTGGCCTGGGTTAAGCTGCCAACAGCATCAGCGAATGAAAACTGAACCCTTCTGAATATGTTTGTTCTGCATGCCAGATTTTCCCTACCTACGCTCTTTAAGCTTATTTTCCGCCAACATCTTGGCGTGGTTTGTGATTTGGTCTGGTTTGGCGCCAAAAACTCAGTCTGTATCATAAATCTTAAGCTTTCGCGTTTTTCACACATTATTTATGTTCTTAAGCTATCTATCTAAAAGTTATCTTTCTTCAAAATTGTTCGCGTAAGCCCCGCTTAAGAACATAAATAATCAGTCTGTATCGATTGAACGGAAGGCAAGTTGTTGAAAAGCTGCGGTCGTGTCCTTTCTGATCAAAGTTTGGATGTTGCAGGTGTGCGGAGACATCCACGGTCAGTTCTACGACTTGAAGGAGCTGTTCAAGGTCGGGGGCGACGTGCCCGGCACCAACTACCTGTTCATGGGTGACTTTGTGGACCGCGGCTTCTACTCCGTCGAGACCTTCCTGCTACTCCTAGCTCTAAAGGTAATCCCGAAGCCTGACTCAGCTAACCTGACTCATCTAGACCATACTTTCGAGCGTTAGTATTATGAAATAAACCAAATTTTGGTGCAATTTTGCTTGTAAGGTCAAGGATATTGTGAGAGTTTTATACAAATAAAAATAAAAATAAATATGCACTTAAATGAACAACTCAGTAGCTATAGAAAGAAAACAACTGGGTTTAGACACATCAGCGTAAGCGCTGTCAAAATACAATAAAAAATCTCATTGATACTGTGTTTACAACCACTCAGTAGGCATAGGAAGAGAACAAACAACTGGGTTTAGACGTATCAGCATAAGCTCTGTCAAAATCCAATAAAAAATATCGGTGATACTGTCTGACACCACAGAATTTTCCATAAAAATGCTGTATTGCCATTATCTCAGTGTCTGTAACTGCCAGCATAAAGAAACTAGAATAGCGTCATAACAAATTTTTTTAGGGAGGCCGAGTAGGGATTTGACCGACATAAAAAAAGTTAAAATAAAATCATAATCAATGTTTGAATTCTATTGCTATTCCGTGGTTTGGTTGTTTCATCAGAAGTGACTCTGGCTTATAACTGGCGTTGTGTGTCGTAATGACAACATGCCTTGTACGGAGTCCCAAGTCTACGCTACTTGGCTAGTGGCTGGTAAATGGAGAATGGTGGGGCGCTTTCTTAGAATAGTTGTTTAGTTTTATGCATACTGTTTTTCAATAAAAATTACAAAAAGAAAGTAAGAAATTATATTATGTCTGCAGGTACGCTATCCCGACCGCATTACACTGATTCGAGGCAACCACGAGTCCAGACAGATCACACAAGTGTATGGATTCTACGACGAGTGCTTACGGAAATACGGCTCAATCACAGTTTGGAGGTGAGAGTTTGTTCCAATAAGCTTTAATGTGGCCGTGTTTTCCATCCAGTTCGATGTAACCATGCTTAAATAGGGAAGAAAACTGCTGATTTATCACAACGTCTAGGCGACCTACCCTGAAAGATCCGACAAAGCTCTCAAAGACCCTACAAAATAAAACAGAATATATATGAGTATTTAATTTTCTCTATTCATGTAATTGAAATGAAGTAAATTGTTCCAAACTATACTAATCAAACACTAAGTTTGATTAGCATACGATGTTCTATTACATGAAAATGTCTAAGGCCGGGTTGCACGTACCGTCGTGCACGTCAACATCACCGTCAACGTATGGTTAAAGACTGATCAGTCAAAATTTGCGTTGCACGAAACTTAAACATTACTTTGATCGATAACTTCCGACCCATTGATCACCGTCAAAATCACGATCAAGTAATAATTCAAAGTGTAAAAGTCCCTATTTTTACATTTTTGCAGTCTTATTGGACCTTAAATAATAGGCAAACGTCACCATTAATGGAATACAAACTTTGTTTTTAGCCTGGCACTTGGTTCCACGGATAAAAAATTTCGGCGCCAAATCTATGTAATCTATGGTGCTACCAACAGCTGATAGCAAGCCGACATCTTGGGCGCTAGTAGCGCCACCCCGCGGCTCCAAGAGCAACTGTTTGGTTTGTTAGTACGAATAATTGACGCTAGATGGTGCTGCAATTGTGTCTGTCTCTTTCTGATAATATACTGTGGAAGAAGGACAGTACTATGTCAGCTCAGGCGGTGCTGAGAGTTGCCATACAGCAAACATTTTTGCCGATTGTTAAGAGGGACTATTTGTGGTCTGACTCCTGGCAAGCTAACTTTGACGAAAATATGTTACGTGCAACGCAATTTCATATGATGGGCGATTAGCCGTCACATCATCGTCAAATGTAATCAGTAACGGATAACATTTTACGAAGCGTCGTGCACTCCGGCCTTAAACTTACATGAAAAAACTCTTCTTTTCCGCCAAACCTTATTCTAACTGCTTCACGGAGTACATCTTTCATTTAAAAACTGGTAAATAAAACTTGACAGGAATAACAGTTTTGATGTTTCTAAGGTGAGGTCGCTCATCCAAGATCTACATACAATAAATAAGCTTTAAAAAGAAGGTCTTGGCATGGCGCCTAGTGTACAGTTGGCGTGATATCCGTGTCCAGTTTTATGGTAAGAAGGGTAAACTACGCGAAGCTATTATCTTGTTTGATTTTCAGATACTGCACGGAGATATTCGACTACCTCTCGCTGTCGGCGATAATCGACGGGCGGATATTCTGCGTGCACGGCGGACTCAGCCCCTCGATCCAGACGCTGGACCAGATCCGCACGATCGACCGCAAGCAGGAAGTGCCGCACGACGGGCCCATGTGCGACCTGCTGTGGAGCGACCCTGAAGGTGAGGCCGGTTTTCTCATTTCTTGCTTCAAACATTGCCTGATTTGCAATTTTGGAATTGTTTGCAATCCACCTCTTTCTTTTTCGAAATTAAAATGCAGGTCACTCGATGTTTCGGAACCCATGCAAAACTAGCGGCTCGTAGCCAAGTGGTGCGGGGACTGGCCTAGCGTACCAGAGGTCTTGGATCAATACCGACATGCACCACTGTCTTTCTCTTTTCGAGTTCGATAAGAGCATTTCGTCACGAATGCGAGCTGCTTCATGGTTCGGAATCCATGTAAAACTGTAGGTCCCCTTCCCCTACTAAGTGGTAGGGTTTAAGCCCGCCCAGTTTGGTACCATCGCATTGAATGAAAAGATGGTCGAAGCGGCTATGAAAAATTGTCCGTGTTTTCCATCCAGTTCAATGTAGCCGTGCTCATAAAGGGAAGGTCCTGGCATGGCACCTAATTCCTTCGGGAATGTGGTGTATTGGGCTAATATCATAACGGTAGTTGTGTGGTATTAGCCATCCATGTCAGGTCGCATGAAAAAAAAAGGCTCAGGGACGGGTGGTTTAGCTTTCGATGCCATTGGCTTATCTAATCCCCTTTCATGCACCACATGTTTACTTGTTATGAAATGGCTAATTAAAATAATTGTGACGTGTAGAAAAATCTATCAAATAAATGAACTATGAACTTGTTTTTTTTTATTTAGTTGGATAGAATCTTTGAATTGAATCAAAAGATGGTCGAAGAGGCAATTTAATGTTGTTTGTGTTTTCTATCCAGTTCAAGGTTGGAAGTTCAAAGGAAAGGTTGTGTCATGGCACCTAATACCTTCGGAAATGCGGTGTGTTGGGCTAATATCATGATGGTGGGCGTGGTATTAAGCATTCATGTCCAGTCACAAAAAAAAATTTAGTGTAGGGGCAGTAATTACTGTTCAAAATGGCCAAGAGTTAACGTTAAATGCGCAGAAAAAAAACAGGCTCCTATTTACAATCCAACAGTTTTATTAGACAAATACTTGATAGTAAACTATATGATATTGCAGTATCCTGAAAACATGAAGATTCTGAAGAGAATGAGTTATTATTTCTCCCCAAACTCACTTCACTTTCACGGTGTGTTCATTTGTCTTGTTGCTATGAATTCCATGTAATGTATGGCTGATAGGTTAATTTGATATTGTGGTGTACAGACACACAGGGCTGGGGTGTGTCGCCGCGCGGCGCTGGCTACCTGTTCGGCTCGGATGTGGTGGCGCAGTTCAACGTGTCCAACGACATCGACATGATCTGCCGCGCGCACCAGCTCGTCATGGAGGGCTACAAGTGGCACTTCAACGAGACCGTGCTCACCGTCTGGTCGGCGCCCAACTACTGCTACAGGTCAGCATTGAGCGGCTTGTAGCCTAGTGGCGCGGGGACTTGCCTAGCATATCCAGATGTCTAGGTGCAAATCCTCGCCCCGTTCATAAACCACTTTCTTTCTCATTCCGAGTTCGATAAGTGCATTTCGCCACGCATGCGAGCTGCTCCATGGTTCCGAATCCATGTGAAACTGTAGGTCCCCTTTCCCTACTAGGTGGTAGGGTTTAAGCCCACCCGAGTAGGTACCAGCGCATTGGATGAAAAGATGGTCGAAGCGACAAATGAAAAATTGTTTTTTTTTCCATCCAGTTCAATGTAGCAGTGCTCATAAAGGGAAGTTCCTGGCATGGCACCTAATTCTTTCGGGAATGTGGTGTATTGGGCTAATATCGTATCGGTAGTTGTGTGTTATTAGCCATCCATGTCAAGTTGCATAAAAAAATCATGATGCACCCGGGTGGGGGCGTTACTGGCACAGGTCATGACACCCAGGGGTAGGCAGAGTTCTCCCCCCATACGTTATGATCACAGCATACTTTCTCTCACTTTCATATCCCAACACTCTTCATACATGCTAGTAGTTTTTCTCCGTTGCTCGTGCATACCAGTTCCACCAATTTTATTTAATCCTAATGCCCCTTTTATTCCGTGAGGTCACGACATTTTTGGTCACGATAATGTAAATGCCTGAATTTGGGTTCACAGGTTAGGTACCAACCCTCTGATGCCAAATGTGTAAGTCTGCCTGTGCCAAGTGGTTGCGTTATCTAGATTGGCTATATAAAATAGATGTTGATATGTAACATGCTGATGAATATACATATTGTTTAGAAACATTGATACTTATTAATTACACAACAATAACCAGTCGATTTTTCAATTAAATACTTAAATATACCTTAAGTTATATCTGTAACCTAAATCGCCTATAACTACGAAATGCAACCAAAGATTGCATTTCGTTATTTACTTGGTCTATTTCCTGCATGCTAGTATTGTGCTACCTTCGCCCTTTGCAATCAGGCAGATTTTGGTGCCAAAAACTTGGTCGATATCGACTGAACGGAAGCCAGAGGGTAAAATGTATTTTATGTATACCGTAACTTATAGCGCACGCCAGACCTCACTCCGACGCCCGCTCAAACCATACCGGCAGCCGATGATCATTCTTCATATTTAATTTAAAAGACTACAGTTTGTACTTTTGGGAAAAACCTTACAGGGAGTGCATTCCACAGTTTACCGACCCTTTAGGTAAAGGACCTACAGGATCGGTTGGTTCTTAAAGAATGAACGTGGTCCCTGCCTTGCCCGTGTTGAGCGTTGGTGTAATGGGGACCGAGGTTGATGCAGCTCCGATCGTTCTCCATAGTACATACAAAAGAACACAGAAAGAGACCCTGCATCCCTGCTAAGTTGGAGGGTCTTGAGATTTCGGTATAATTCCCTGCGATGTCAACAGTAAAAAAATACAATGGCTACGCTGCCGGCAGGTGCGGTAACGTTGCGGCGATACTGGAGCTCAACGAGAACCTTCAGCGGGACTTCACGATCTTCGAGGCGGCGCCGCAGGAGGCGCGCGGCGTCCCCTCCAAGAAGCCGCAGGCCGACTACTTCTTATAATGGGCCCGGACCTTAGACCGGGGGCCGGCCGCGGGGGGATACACATCACGAGTCGAGTGTGGCGTAGCGGAGAGGTTCAGGGAAAGAAATATTGGGGTGGAAAAGTACTGCATTTATTTTTTATTTCAATGGTAAGATGTTTATACTGACAATCTTTCTTCAATGTGGTTATTGTGGACTTTAAATTAAACAATAATCCCAATTTGGTCATGAATTTGAAATGAAATGTTTTAGTCTGAGACAAAATATTAGATGCCAAAAAGATAATTATGTTTGTATTTGCAGTATTTTTAGTATATCCCACCATCACAGGGGGTACTATGGTAAATTTACTGGTCGGGTGAACAGCCAAGTGAGTCAAAAAATCTGACGTTTGGTTGCATTTTGTACCATATTAACTGGTAAATTTCAGGTCACTTGAACAAATAAAAATATTTTTGACAGTTCGCATCGTGCGAAATGCAAATAAATGTCAAATTCAATCAGTGACTTTGGGTTCTCCCGGCGAGTTCACTTACCATGGTAACCCCAAGGACCTAGTACTCTTTAGTAACTACAATATTCCAAAATTGTAAATGGATGACACGGACATTTTACAAATTGTGCCGTACATGCGCACTATGCATGCCCCCGGTCTACTAATTCCTTTTGTAGTGATCTTGAAACGATCTCGTAGTGCTTGTGTCGTACATTTGCATTCCTCGCGGTGGTGAAAAAATTAAGTGGGATTGCAAAAGAGCATTGAATCTTTCCAGATTGCACAAGAACTGTCAAAATAAGCTGTTTTTTTTTTTTCTTTTTGCTAGTGAACTCCGTTAAATACCTCAATTAAAAACGAAATTGCTCTGGGCTGTTTCACCGACTACCTACATTGGCTGTAAGGGTGTTTGTACTTGTTATTTGATGCTAAATGCCATCACAGCTCATTCTTATTAAGAGTAGGTACAATTTTGTTAACGACCAAAATCTGCAAGACACAGCCGATGCCATATGGTTCCAGTTTCCATCTCCGTAGTCAATACTTCTGTCTCCGGATACAAGTGAAGGACGGAAGATGGAGAAATTCAGGAGGGAAGCGTAAATTAGGATCGTAGAACACGATAGCCTTAAAATGCCAATGGAATAATAAGAGGACAATGAAAGGGCTTGTAAGATTGCAAGAAAAAGGACCAATTGAAAGAATCCATTGCTTTTATTCTTTGTCAAGGAGCCAGATGTACAGTCACGTATTTTCATATTGTTACACCTGAAATTCCCTTATGAGTTAAAAGTAATTATGAATACTTGCTCTCTTCCGTGTAATGAAATGAAAATACGTGAAAAAATGTAATAATGGGTGCTGGCTTGGGAATTTTACGTGTATTGTGCTAGATGTCTGAGTCTGCAACTTTTTCTCTTCAATTTTTTGATGATTTTAAAATGCAATAACCTTTTCTTGAAACTGTTCGATCAACACTAACTGCGTTGATGCCATTTTGGTTTTTTTTACCTGCGAATGGGCACTGCCAAATTGGATAAGCGATTTAATTCGAAGGAATGCTAGGACTCAATGCATCTCTGTCGCACAATATCATTTACATATTGTGCAACAGAGATCCTCAACAGAGAACTAGTATTATTTTAGTGTTAATTCTGTATCCGTCTCTATATTGAGGGGTTCAGATAATAGGAGCTCTCATTATTCACACTCTGTGTTAGCTTCAGAATCCTGAATCTCACGTTACCTCAAAATGTTTTGGTCAGAAAGGCCACATCACAATAAAAAAAGGACGCGAGACAAAAAGTTGCAGATTTGTATCCCTAGAAGTCGACACCAAATGTTACAATAAGAAACCCTTATTTTTTTTTGAAATGTGGATCTACAAAATCAAATAAATCCCGAGACATTCATTCCGATGGTTAATGAACACGTCAGTGGCATAAACGTTCCGAATGTCGTAGACTAGTCCATCACATATTCAATTGCAGAAAAGGCCAATGCTATTTGGCATTTGCCAAAAGCCTTATTTCGCCGTAATGTTACCCGTTGCTTTAAATATCGAATCTAAAGTTATTTCATGATAGCACTGACCTCGCCGCTTGTTGGTATTAGCCGTTATGCACCCGGCTCCCGGTGTACAGGAATGGCACTCATTATTTTATGTTTAGTGAGATCTCTGTGCCTGGAGAAGTGGCCCATGGTTTCGTGGCATCTTGTAATGGGTCTAGCGTTTTGTTACATTAGAACAATCAATTGAAATCAATATTTTTGCAATCACATTGCTAATCAATTTCCTTGTGATTCGTTGCAAAAATACAAAACTAGTTCATAAGTTAGTAGCTAATTATTTCTAAGCCTTAAGTTAAGTGTCTTCATTTTTCTTATTACTTTTATTTATTGTATGTGTTTTTCCACACGACCAATGCGTCAAATAACATGCTAAATGTGTTTATTTAGGATTGGAAAACCTTCAACATTTTGAAATAAAGTGAGAACTAATTTTATAAGTAGTCAAACAGTTTTTCATGAATTTTTACTGTCTTCAAAAATATGTATGTACCTCTGAAGTCTGTCAATTCTGTGAAGTTGTTGCCTAGTTAATACATTGTTCGAGGACCATCACTACTGAACAGTACAGTCGTTTACTATAATGTCGTTACACCGGACAGAGGCAAACCCGAGTTCCCTTTCCATTATAATGACGTCAATCTTACAGTAAAGAAGAACTTAGGATATTTTTTCCTTTCATTGTAAGGACGAGAAAAAAGATGACTGTACTTCAATGATACAGAAATTGTAGAAACAGTCACCATTATGTATTTTGACTTATTAGTTGGTGGTTGATACTAACATTTGACCTCCATTTTCACCTGAACAATTTTAAGGTAGGTATTAGACAATACGCTCTACATACCAACGCAGTTTGGAAATAATTTGAAAATGTCTTTTCCTATTCCCTTGATTTTTGATATCTAGCTTCAGTCAACCAATACCTATGATACTTTTGAGATTACTGCGTTCGTTGAACATGTTTAAAAACTAACGGCTTTTCAAGTGGCGGGAGGAGACATTCTCCGAAGTTTCGAGCTGATCGTTCAGCCCGTTGTCAAGGAGGCGGCCGCCACGTTCGTACGTAGCAGCTGACTTCGGAGAATGTCACCTCCTGCCGTTTGAAAAACCAATACCTATGTCTGCATGTTTTTTAATGCATGGTAAAAAAAATACATAATTAAATATTTTGTTTTACTCTTATTTCACTTGGTTTAAATTACAAAAAAATACCTGCCTGTTCAGATATTCGTTGACCGAGGTTGGATCAAGTCAATCGGCACCCTTTGCTTTGATTTATTATCTAAATATTTGTTCTTCTGTTGACATGAATTGACTTTTCCTAAACGTCCGTACTCAGTCTAAAGTATTCTCCAATTCAAAGTCTATTATGCAAAGCACTGCCTAAATAATCACTACGGTATAATGTTAGATTTTCGTAACTCTATTAATTTCTCCATTGATTTGACAGGAAAGTCCAACGGATTGGGGAACTGAAATTATTAACATTTTGTATGTATTTTAATGCGTGACATTATTTTTTTTGAAACATCATATTTATCTAAATTGAAACATTGTTGATTACAATTTTAAAAATTAAACAGAAATATTTTTGTTCTGAACAAACGTCTAAAGCAGGATTCCAACCTGCGTCTTTCGAATTATAGGACTAGACATTTGCTCTACACGCCACATTGGAGCTAGGTACCATGCCAGGACCCTTCTTATATTGCACGGTTACATGGAACTGGATGAAAAACATGGGCATTTTTTTAATTGCTGCTTCGACTATCGTTTGATGGCCGAAGCGGCAATGCGATGGTACAACCCGACGAAATTCAATGTTACAAAAGGAAGGAAAGGGACCTACAGTTTACGTGGAACCTGAACCAGGAACGACAAATCCCGTATTCTTGTGACATGGACAGGAAGAAATGCACTCGTATTTTTGAATCCTGGAACTCACAGCACCAATCTTTGTTATCGAGTACCGTCATATTTACTAATCAAAGGTCAAATTCTACTATGATAGAATGCCAGATTTCTTTTATTTTGTTTATTTTCAATATGAAATTTGCTAGAAAAAAATCTGTAAGTGCATACAATATGATTTGTTGTGTAAAAAATGAAAAGAAGTTCAAAAGGGTTTACCGACGTGAAATGTGAGAAACAAAAGTTCGACGTTGAATCGTGAAGCATTTTGTAGGTTATCAATGATGTATGCGAGTTTTTGTACATGTTACTTTATGATAAATAATAAAATTCCATAAAAGTGGGAACTCGTTTTATTTATTTCCAAATGTTAACTAGCCCGATCGCCAAAGAGAAACTAGGTGCCATGCCAGGACTTATATTGCTCGGCCACATTTAACTGAATGAAAAACATGAATAATTTTCAGTTCTGCTAATCGGGTGGTTTGTGTGCTACAACTGTAAGATGCAAGGAATACCTACAATTTAGTATGGAATCCTCTAATCATCTCTTTAAGTGGACCAACCCGGCGGGACTAACTCATTCGCGGGCACGGTACAAAACCGTGCTGTTGCGCTCTGAGACCTTCTTTGTTTCAAAGAAAAAGACAGGCTCCGTACTGAGGAAGATGCAACACGTCCACAAAAAAGACAATGTGCATAACGTACGATTTGGTAAGATTTACGAAAATTTGAATTACAAAACTACTTATAGCTAAAAGTAAACCACAACCGCTGTAGTCAAAAATTTCACAAAAACCAAATAGATTAAAAATCTTGATTAAATAAGCTATGTCTGATGACTAATCTTTTTAAGATGTTCTTACTTTATCATGGCGTAATCCACCTCCAAAGTTATTGTATAAAACGCGCGAAAAATTCGAACTTTCGAACCTTATAACTTAGAAACCAAACACAATTTTACAATGCCAACGGTCATCAGACATCTATTTCGATCAAATAAAGCTATTTTGAATAAAATTTGGGACCTCTGACAAGAAATATGGTCGTGATCTTCTTTCCCCGTTTGTATGGGGAGGTGAGCGGGATGGCCCACCTCCAATTGTAAGAGTGTCGTTGCCCTATCAATTCTCCATACTACGGGCGATAACTCTTTCCATGCACTTAATGTTTTATTAGGCATGGAAATTTAGGGTTCTAATATATATTGTGGAAATCTATGTGTGTATGTTTTATTTTTTTGATATACCATTTGGATTGGAAAATATTGGCTAATGAACATAAGCCAAAGAAAAAAACAGATAATTATAAAAAAAAACATACGGACTGAGAATGAAGCTTTCTCAAGTGATATATATTTTTTTTTATTAAAATCTGACAACGTTTAAGTGTGGGGAAACGTTAGGACCTGGAAGAGGATTTCGCTATTTTAATGGCAGTCGCCGCGCAAAATTGTGCCTTCGCCAATGGACAAAGAATAGCCCTACGTAACTATGACAGCCTTGGTAGCCCAGTGGTGCGTAGCCTTGCGATTCGATAAGCTGGGTAAGCACCTCTTAGCGCGGCTAAGTTCTGGATGGGTGACCATTTCAACGGTTGAAATGGTCACCCATCCAGAACTTCCGGTTAAACGCAAAAATGAATGGTGTTTAAATACAACCTCTGATTCAATTTTGTTAGGGTTTAGTTTACTCAGTAGCTCCTCAACTATGTTTGAATCTATACTCAACACTATAATTATTTCCAAAAGTCAAAGTTTTTCGACTGTTCATCTTTTCATTCAACCGGATGTGTATCCTAAACTCTTTGAAATGAAATGAAATGAAACTTATTTGTGCTCTTATGGGTGTTACAGAGTTACTTAAAAAACTTTTCGGTATCTCCACGAGATTGCCAGCTATGGCGTACAAAAATTAAATAAGGATACATCATCACTATCACTACATAGTATAAAACAAAATCGCTTTCTCTGTCCCTATATCACTATATCCCTATGTACGCTTAAATCTTTAAAACTACGCAACGGATTTTTATGCAGTTTTTTTTAATGGATAGAGTGATTAAAGAGGAAGGTTTATATGTATAATAATATCCATTAAATAGTGGAGAAATACTGTTATTTTTGAGTTTTCCAATGTGATGTCATAAAAAATTTCATTTTTTCCGCTTACATTGCAAACGCAGGCTGACTCCTACGAGATTTATCAAAATAATTTACTAAGTAATGTAAACATTGAAAAGGTCTACAGAAAACTCGGCGATGGTATATGTCTATCTCTTATGGATATCCCACAATAACATTTTTTTGTCATTTACTTTTTACGACAAATAATGGCTAATTTTCGAAGTGATTTTAACCAATACAGCATTAATCCTTATCCAATTAAATACCTTTAATACATTTTTGATTTAATATAGATCTATATGGCCCGTTACAGCATATGATTTAAATGAATATTTTCGAAGATATTACAAATTTAAAAAGTGCGGGACGTAGAGTTTGCGGCGGTACCGGCCGGCCGGGGCGGCGGGAGCGTGCCTATAAATAGTGCGTTGGAGGCCGCCGTTCTCCCTATAGCACTTTGAATTTATTATTTCTCTAATATCTCTTAATCATCTGATAATAATATCTAAGTTTTTTTTATTTCAAATATTTCAATATAGGAACTCTACGTAAAAAGGGTTTATTTGTGTATCATTTTGTCAAAATAAAATTTTTGTAAATGATATTATGCCCGTGCAAAGCCGGGACGGGCTGCTAGTATTTATGTACAAACAAGATTAAACATAATTTACTTATACCTTACATTTACAATTTAGCTTTCTTTAATTTTTAGGAAATCGTCTAAAGAATAAATACATTTTTCTACTAGCCAATTAATTAAACCTTTTTTTAAATTATTGAAGTCCAGGTCTTTAAACTTATTCGTTATATTATTAAATATTTTTGTGCTCATAAAAAATACGCTATTGCGATACAGTGCAATCTTAGGTTGCGTGTAGCTTAATTTGTTACAGCTCCGACTTCGTGTGTTGTATTGGTGGATGGAGCTGATATTTTTAAAATAATGTGGATATTTTTTAACAAATAAATAAACATCATAAATGTATAGTGCAGGTAAGGTCAATATGTTCAGCTCTTTAAATAATGGTTTGCAGGAATCCAATCTTCCTTTGTTCGACTGTACATTTCTGGTAACCTACAGTCACAAGTAGCAATTAGAAAACATCATTGTTGTTCCAGCATGCACCTACTAGGTACTTTTCAGGCACATTTTGCTCCACAAAGTGCAAAATGAGATTGTCTCTACAAATGACTACACGACAAATGACATTTATTAGGGAAAACGAGTGCTTCAACTGGACCGATTCTCATTTCAGAGGTGATGAAATATATCGTAGCAGTCGTCTTTATGGGTACGTACCCAACACCGTTTTCAGGCAAAATAAAACTTAAAAACTGCGAACTTTACAAAAATGTTTGATTTCGTCAATTTCAAGTCCAAGTGGTTTCTAAGAAAATGTTGAAAATTACTGGTCAGGTTTGAATGAGGATTTCTTTACTCTCCATAAGCTTAAAAAAAGAGTCGAATACACCCTGTTTAGTGTGGAACAGCCGCCTTTACTTCAACATCCTGCCTACCTATTATTTAAAGAGACCTGCCAAAAAAAAAATCACCTAATTGATTCTATAAATAGATATTCAATAAATTACCCATATTTTTCCCAATTTATTACCTAACTTATCTCTATTTACGTTGGAACTTTGAAAAATGAACTTACAATTGAAATCGTATCCAATAAATCGTTTTCCAGTCACCCTCCTCAGCGCGATTCCACCTCCTCAGGAAAGCGCAATAACTGAAAACGTGCTGGTTTCCTCGACTGAGACACGTAACGCTCAACAAATCCTCGATGCCAGCAGCGCTGAAAACGCTGAAAGGGACCCGGTCAACGTGCTGCCGATGTCTGCTGACGAAACCCTAGAACCGGAGGAGCTCACCGACACATCGGACACGAGGGCGGCGGTCCTCGAGAGGAGAAAGAAGAAGAAATGGCTGCTCTCGGACGTGGGACGAAGACGTCTTTACTCACGGAGGAACAGGCTGCGCAGTCTCACGAGCCAGAGAAATAGGAGTCACAGAGAGCACACCAAGAGGAAAGGAGCCCATTTTCCGATGAAGAATCTTCCATTTTCAGAAACTGAAACTGAAACTGAAGAAGCTCCAAATGAACGTGATCCTGATAGTCCAGAAATCGAAGGAATGTGATATGTATGTATGTTCAATCGATCGTGAAGCAAGGACAGAATATATTAGTAGGAGGCATTCATTATGGGAGGAGGGACTGTAGGATAATTCCAAATCATGGGTGTACAGCCGGTGGCGAAATTGGTAGACGCAATACCCGCGAATGGTAAGCCTTGCAGTATATTCGTAAAGTAGTTATTTTTACTGGGTTCTTTCTTCAATGAATGTCTCCTTGCTTCACGGTCGATTATACAGACATACATATCACATTCCTTGGAATAAGCCACGTACCTGCTTAGCATGAAAAAGTATATTTACTTAGTCAGACATCGGATAGGTGAAAGAATTCATTTTGATACGTCGTGCGGCTCTAATCCTAGGGATGAATGTCTATAACTAGATTCATGCGTCGCATACCTACAAGGATTCAAATACTATGCAACGCACTACATTTAACATAAATAGGATCGCATGCTAGGTCTATGGGCTCCCTGGACTCGATACTATCTTGCCGTGCGTGTCATCGACGACCCCGAGGTGACCCTGAATTTAGAGACCCTCCAACCATAGAGGATGCTCGTCGGTGCTGCTAAAATTAAGCTAAAAATCGGCAGAGTATTTGCGATTGAAAACCTAGTAAATGGACATCTACAAACTTATTTTTTTAAATAATATAAGCAACGCATTAAAACCGTTTTAAGGTCATACACTAGATAATAGTCCAAACTTTGATATTTTAATTTTTGACTGTTATTTATTCTTCACCGACTCTGATATAACAATTTAAATACTCCCAAAATATCGTAACGTTAGCGTCATTGGGCGCCTTAACCGGTTTTTATTTGGTTAGTCGAGTGCTAATCCCGTACTAAACTCAGGTTCATTGTTATTACGTCCGTTAATTGTTAACTGTATTATATTACCTTAAAGTTGTAAACTTAAAAGTATATTTAAATATAATTTTTGGATGTATATTTAAAAGTTTAAGATGTAAAGTAATTACTTTTAAAGCATTGGGTGTTTTTATTCTACAAAATTCCATATACAGCGTTCCCTATGGTCGGCGTAAATACGTCGACGGTGCCGTTTACGCCGACTCCGCGTTTTCATACAAATCGGAAGTCTTGTCCGAGTTTGTCTTTAAGAGCTTGAAGAAGTAAATCCACAGAATAAGTAGTAAACATTTGTATGGGATTTGGCGTTTTAACGTAACTTCAAAGTTCCGTAAACGCCAAATTAGGTGAGAACTCAGACTGACCACTCAGCCTAGGAAGCTGTTGAGATGAGAAAACCGCTTTTATAGCGTTCCGCAATCTTTATGTATTGGACTAAATCAAGATATCACGAGGAGCGCGAACCGAAACAAAAGACACTGACGCGCACTACCTGCCAGGCGCGCTACCTGTCCCCTCCCCCGCACGCCTTTCACAATTATCTGCCTCGCCTACGACCGATACCCACGAAAAGCCCTATGATATTATTATGACTGCTTGCACCGAGATATAGATTGCCTTACTCACACATTATGCCCCGAAATATGTTCATTTGTATTATGTTGTAAATATACGATACTTAGATAATGTGTGTTTAGGACTGTAAGATAAATAACGTGTACAGCTCAGTTAAGTAACCTCAGGCGAGGCCACGATATGTTTTTTGATAATTGTGTTAGCTATAAGTCCTTTTAGAATAATATTGTAAATAAAGTATATGAGTCTTGTTGTAAATAAATGTATATACGTGCCGCATGACTCCACGAACAATATTATAATATTTTAGAAGCTATATGGTCTTAGTGTTTTATAACCTATGTAAAGCCACACGGAAGAAATATATGTTTTTGTTATTTTTGAGAATATATCATATACGAGATATTATGTAATTTTACGAAAAGTCCATTTTAAAATAAAAGCAGCGGACGCGCTCTGCGCGCCGCGGACGAATTTAGCACAACGACGCGCGCGCCCTCTTGGCGGCCGAACGAGGCAACTCGAAAAATGTACCATGTAAAATATCTTTGAAAGCAAGAAATTGTATTAAATCTTAAAGTTACGAATTTATTTGTACATGTATGGAAAGAGCGAAAAAAGTACCTATCGAATGATGTACCCAACACGAAAGTCTAGCATGTGTACCACGAATGGGGTTGAGGCAAAGTTATATTTATGCAAGAAATTGTAATGGGAGACAACAATATTGAGCCTATTTTACGAGTCTCCACAAAAGGCCAATGTACCTTATACTATTTGGATAGATCTCAGCGAGATCTATCCGCACATATGTTTAGATTTTAAGTCCAACATGTACAACCAAAGATATAAGGCTAGAGCAGTACATTTTGTAAAACGAAATAGGAATCAAAGTACGGAGAGGCTCTAGTGGCCGTCTATTTTATTACTTTTCAAGGTAGTTAAGGAAATTAAATTTCAATATACGTTACGTTCGCTACAACATTACGGTGTTTTATTCTGATCGAAATACTACGCTTCGGTTCCGGCACCACGACCCCTGACCTACGAGATCTCCGGATCGACATCGAGTCCTGCAGGGAGGCACCCCGTCGGCTGGAACTGGAGGTAGCGGACGTCGCTACGATCGAGCTATCGGAGACCCTGTACCCCGCCGCCTCCGCCCGCCGTCCACGTACTACAGTCCACTGAGCTTCGGGGGGTGGCGGATACATCTGGTCCACTTCGAGCCGGATCCAGTCCCTGCGACCTGGATCACGACAACATCATGCCGATCACGAGAAGCCGGAAGAACGCGGAACGACCTGCGGCTGCAACAAGAACTCCGTCGGAACAAGCCACGACCGCGGCCATCTCCACGACGCCAGAGGCCGCGACCAACCCCACGACGTCCGGCCCCCCTGCGCCACCCGAGGGAGGGACCGACTCACCGAAGCAGCCGTCCGGGACGCCGCCGACAGAACGAGCCGAGAGGACCGCCACGCCTTCCACACGTCCACGTGCCACCGCGACGGAGACCAACACGTGGTCTCATGGCACCACGACGGCGGACACGCACGACACCGTGCGACCACGACCAGACAACGGACCTCCGGCACCGGCACGCAGCGGACGAGCGGCATCTACGACCAGCACGGCCAGATCCAGACAGCGACGTCAGGCCGAGATGGAGCTGGCCAAGCGGAAGCTGGAAGAAGCCCAAGCAGCGACGCAGCTAGCCCAGGCGCGGCTAATCTGCCTAGAAGAAGAATCATCGTGCGGCGGCGACGACCTCGACGAGCCGAACCGGGAGGAGCTGACCCGAAAATGGCTGCAGCAACAAGAGGACGCGAGACTGCTGCCAGCCGAACGAGCCCCGCACGTGAACGAGCCTGTGTGCAAAGTGACAGTACCTGTGCCCGAAGTGACGATACCTGTGCGCGAAGTGACGATACCTGTGCGCGAAGTGACTGCTCCTGCCCACCGAGTGACCGACCCAGTGCCTGCGAGGGAGCGAGCCTGGAACGCCGACGCCGCAGCCGCCGCATCGCCGGCCACCGCGGACCATGTGAGTAAGGCTATTTTATATCTTGGTGCAAAGCAGTCACTTAACGATCTCCCTAATTTTGATGGTTCCATTGGGCAATGGTATATTTATGCGGACACGTTAAATTCACTTTTAAATAATAAAAGTTTGTCCGATCGCGATGTTTTTGCAAAAGTTCAAAAGTCACTGCAAGGAGAGGCGCGCCGTACGGTTTCAGTACTTTTGAATCACCCGTCAAATCTGAAAAGAATTTTTAACCGGCTAGAAGATAAATACGGGTCCCCTTCTATTGTTGTGTCTCAAATGTTAACTTCGATAAAATCATTTCCGAGAATTCGCGACTCAACAAGCCGAGAAAGTTTGTGCGATCTGGCTACACTTATTGGAGGTCTCATGTCTGTTGTGTATTCGGACTCCGTGTCTTATTTTAATAATTCCGACCGCGCAGCAAACTACCGAGCTCGCGTTGAAGATACCGATTTGCTTAATAGTATCGAAGATAAGTTACCGGAGCATCTACGTCATATGTGGTGGCTTCACGCGCAGAACGATCAGTCGAAACAACCTCCAATTTGTATATTTGAGCGATGGTTAGACCAAATCGCACGCAACATCCCGAGACGTTTTGATTTAGCAACACCCGCAGTAGCGTCAAGTGGCGCGCCTCAGCCAATCAGGGAGCCGCGCAACCTCCCACGCGCTACGTACGCCCGACCCCCACTCCCGCCGCATCCACGAGTGTTCGCTGCTACCGCGAGCGAGAATTTTAAAAGCAGCGACGCTAAATTTGTAAGAAAATGCGAGTTGTGCGAGCAAGACGGACATGAATATAATTATTGTTCAAAATTCATGGGTATGTCGGTTGACGATAGATTTTTAACGGTTCAGAGATTAAATGGATGTTACCGTTGCTTAAAGGTAGGGCATCGCGGCAACTATTGCCTTAAGAGTAAGTCACGAAAAACTCACCCACTGTTGAGGAGGTCCAACGAACAAAAACATAATCCGACCTCTGAAACAGAAGATAAACGCGAAGTTGACGTAGGCTGCGTAAGTTGCTCCAGCAAAGTTCTATTGAAAATATTGCCTGTGATTTTACGCGGACCTAACGGAAGTATTAAAACGTCAGCTTTCCTTGATGACGGGTCAGCTATCACGTTAATGAACGAGGACCTCGCTACGAAATTAGGGCTACCGGGGCCAACGAGTGAGCTGACCCTACGCGGCATAGCCGGAACTACGACCGACGCGTCTCGTCACGTAGGATTGCACATTAAGGGCGCGGACAGTAAAGCCAAAGAATTTTTTATTAATGCCAAAACGATGAAAACGCTTCATTTGCCGGCCGCGTCGTCGATACCGACGGCGACGTTACGGGCCTTCAGCCATTTGAAAGGAATTAAGCTAAATTTAGAAAATCCTTCGCCCGTAGGTATTTTGATAGGTCAGGACAACTGGCACCTTATTGTGGGCCGGCAGATAAGAAACGGTGCACCTAACGAGCCGGCAGCCTCATTTACTCACCTCGGATGGTGCATTCACGGGCACTTGAACGGCCACAGAAATGAGAATAACGTAAATTACGTGATGCACGTTAATACCGACGTATCTGAGTTAATTCGACGGCACGTAGGAGCCGAGGAAATGGGAGTCGAGCCCAAACAACGCATTACGCCGAGCCTTAGGCAAGCTCACAGTATTCTGGAAAGTACAACAAAAAAGATCGACGGACCACGTTGGGAAACCGGACTCCTATGGAAGGACAGCGATACCAGTTTCCCGCCCAGCAGACGTCACGCGGAAAAGCGGCTACGTTCCATCGAAATCAAAATGGAAAAAGATACGGATTTCGCCGAACGATACGCAGATAAAATTAATCGTTACATCGAACAGGGTTATGCACGGAAGTTAACGTCTGCCGAGGCAGGAAACATCAGCCCACGTACATTTTACCTGCCACATTTTGCTGTGTATAACCCGAATAAGCCTAACAAGATCCGCGTGGTTTTTGACGCCGCCGCACGGAGCGCTAGTGTAGCGCTCAATGACAAGCTGCTCAGCGGACCGGACCTGTTGAACTCGTTATTAGGCTGCATATTCAGATTTCGGCAAGGAGCAGTCGGATTCACCGCCGACATAGAAGAAATGTTTTTAAGAATAAAAATAATCGCCGCGGACCAAGACTCACAACGCTTTCTGTGGCGAAGCGACCGAAATCAGCCGAAGGCCGACGAATACGTGATGACGTCACTTCTGTTCGGAGCTACCAGCTCGCCGTGCTCAGCCCAATACGTAAAAAATGTCAATGCAACCAACGACACGGAAGCCAGCGATCGAGTCAAGCACGCTATAATCCGAAACCATTATGTTGATGACATGTTGGACAGCACTAACAGCCTGGAGGAAGCGCGAGAAATCATCAACGGCGTACGAAAAACGCACAGAAAAGGAGGTTTTTTCATAACCTCCTGGGCAGCATCGAACGAAAAGGCATTAAGCGATGTACCGCCCGAACACCGAGCCAGCGGAACGGTCACACTAGCTCAACAGGAAGCACCGAACCTACGAACGTTGGGCCTGCACTGGAACCCAAGAGAAGATGTCCTCGCATTCGACTTATCTATGAAAAAACTTAAGACTACGATCGTCACCGGCGAGCAACGACCTACGAAACGAGAGGTGCTGAAGTTAGTTATGACGGTATTTGACCCCGTTGGCATACTGAGCCCAATAACAGTAAAATCCAAAATACTTTTACAAAATATTTGGAAGTCCGAAGTAGGCTGGGACGAGAAGATCTGTGAAAATGATTACGAGAATTGGAAAGTATGGTTGGCGCAGATCGCGAGTTACAGAAATGTATTTCGGAGTTGGAAACCGACGCAATAAATAATTTTTCCAAACTTCGGAAAATCGAGTTCAAATTTAACCCACCGGTCGCACCGTGGGCCGGCGGGGCCTGGGAACGTTTGATAAAGTCAGTCAAAATAGCTCTGAGCGCAACCATGTGTAGCAGGGCGCCACACCCGGAGACGCTAGCGACGCTCTTCGCAGAAGCGGAATTTCTTGTCAACACACGGCCGCTTACGCATGTTTCGCTCGATCACGGAGACGACGAGAGCCTCACGCCAAACCATTTTTTGATAGGCTCAAGTACCGGGGAGTATCACGTACCAGGGAAATTTGACGCAAACGAATTACGTAAACAGTGGAGAATAGCGCAAGCACTCACCAACCATTTTTGGAAGCGCTGGCTTAAAGAATATTTACCTACGTTGGTACCGCGCCAAAAGTGGCACACGACCGGTAGAGCGATTACAATAGGTGATGTAGTCCTCGTAACCGACCCGAACCAACCTCGAGCCACCTGGCCAAAGGGCGTGGTCAGCGCAGTCTACCCTGGAAAAGACGGCATAATCAGAATGGTAGACATCCGGACCCAGACGGGGTCACTTCGACGTCCAGTAGGGCGACTCGCCGTCATATTCGAAAATAAGTTATAAACGTAAGTTCACCGATAAGTTAGTTACTAAACCGTATACGTAAGTCATATTTTTATCACGGTCCTAAGGACACTACGAATTTAGTCCCGCGTAGGGTTAAATTAGGAATTTTACCGAGGGGGGTGTATTGGACTAAATCAAGATATCACGAGGAGCGCGAACCGAAACAAAAGACACTGACGCGCACTACCTGCCAGGCGCGCTACCTGTCCCCTCCCCCGCACGCCTTTCACAATTATCTGCCTCGCCTACGACCGATACCCACGAAAAGCCCTATGATATTATTATGACTGCTTGCACCGAGATATAGATTGCCTTACTCACACATTATGCCCCGAAATATGTTCATTTGTATTATGTTGTAAATATACGATACTTAGATAATGTGTGTTTAGGACTGTAAGATAAATAACGTGTACAGCTCAGTTAAGTAACCTCAGGCGAGGCCACGATATGTTTTTTGATAATTGTGTTAGCTATAAGTCCTTTTAGAATAATATTGTAAATAAAGTATATGAGTCTTGTTGTAAATAAATGTATATACGTGCCGCATGACTCCACGAACAATATTATAATATTTTAGAAGCTATATGGTCTTAGTGTTTTATAACCTATGTAAAGCCACACGGAAGAAATATATGTTTTTGTTATTTTTGAGAATATATCATATACGAGATATTATGTAATTTTACGAAAAGTCCATTTTAAAATAAAAGCAGCGGACGCGCTCTGCGCGCCGCGGACGAATTTAGCACAACGACGCGCGCGCCCTCTTGGCGGCCGAACGAGGCAACTCGAAAAATGTACCATGTAAAATATCTTTGAAAGCAAGAAATTGTATTAAATCTTAAAGTTACGAATTTATTTGTACATGTATGGAAAGAGCGAAAAAAGTACCTATCGAATGATGTACCCAACACGAAAGTCTAGCATGTGTACCACGAATGGGGTTGAGGCAAAGTTATATTTATGCAAGAAATTGTAATGGGAGACAACAATATTGAGCCTATTTTACGAGTCTCCACAAAAGGCCAATGTACCTTATACTATTTGGATAGATCTCAGCGAGATCTATCCGCACATATGTTTAGATTTTAAGTCCAACATGTACAACCAAAGATATAAGGCTAGAGCAGTACATTTTGTAAAACGAAATAGGAATCAAAGTACGGAGAGGCTCTAGTGGCCGTCTATTTTATTACTTTTCAAGGTAGTTAAGGAAATTAAATTTCAATATACGTTACGTTCGCTACAACATTACGGTGTTTTATTCTGATCGAAATACTACGCTTCGGTTCCGGCACCACGACCCCTGACCTACGAGATCTCCGGATCGACATCGAGTCCTGCAGGGAGGCACCCCGTCGGCTGGAACTGGAGGTAGCGGACGTCGCTACGATCGAGCTATCGGAGACCCTGTACCCCGCCGCCTCCGCCCGCCGTCCACGTACTACAGTCCACTGAGCTTCGGGGGGTGGCGGATACACTTTACGTCTAGAAAACAGCTTTTACAACTGCTATAAAAGCGGTTCTTATACTGAAAGATTCCTGATTCCTGAGTACGGAATTCCAAAACTCCAATACCGAATAGTAGCCGAATATTCGTCGTATCTCTACTATAAATCGCTTGTATTGTATCGCTTAGAATTTCGTTGCGCCATTTGAACTCGCATTTAGCCAGTTTATTTTCATTTCAACTAATTGTAATCTCGTAAAGTAGGTAAATCTATGGAAAAATACAATTGAAAGTAATATGACTTGCATAATTTCTATATAATTATTCGCTTGGATAATTTTAATAATACTATCTAAAGATGTAAACAGCCCGCACAAACAACCAGATATATCCAGTTCACGAGAATAATACTGACCTGGAGGTCAGGTTTTATCACAATCTGCCATGAGATAAGTGCCTATTTCGGACATTCCGACATCTTGACGACTTTCTTGCTTTAATATTTAGGTACTACTTAATTTACACCCATGTAACAAAGCATGTTATTTGACAAATTTACCAAAATCAGCTGCATGTTGGTGCTATTCGATTCTGACATGCTTGCTCCCCTAGGAAGCTATGTACTTACTTTTTATTATTTTTTATGTTGAGCACAACATATGGCATGACCTAAGAGTCACCGTTGAGTCACAAAACTTTCGTACTCATGAAATTACAGCCACGAACGAAGTTCCGAAGTTCCTTGCCGGGGAAATACCTCGACATGGAATCCAAAGTTGACCGAACCTAAAGGTACATTATCTACAGGATCGGTTGGTTCTCATAAGAGGAATGTGGCCAGTGAACGTGTGCATAGCCTGCCTATTTCGCGTCGAGTCATGATATAATTGGTAACCTATTGTTTCTACCTTGATTGTTATACGGTTCTATTTAGTAACCAAAGTCTTAAAAGAAAAAAAATCAAGCATGAAAGGTAAATTCAACAAACAGCGAATGACTATGTTTTTTGGTCTACATAATTACGGTTTGCCGAGTTTGCTGTCAAGTTTTGGCGGGAAATCGTGAACTGTCATTAAACAGCTGTCAGCTTCATGTGTAAACAAAAAACTGAAACGACACACAACCAAACTTAATACAAGTGGAAGAGTTTACTCATAAAATTAGTTTTCGTTTTCATGTTTCGCATGATCTCGAAAGATACGGCGCGGAGTAGATAAATAGGACGCAAGCTCTTGCGGCCTCAGTCGCATTCGGCTGCGCGGAGACGCACAGATCAGCGCTCTTCGGTGACCGGCTTCTTATTCAAAAGTTTATTCAACAATATCATAGCAATGCCGCCTGTCGCTTTACCAGACGAGGTATGTGCTTAAAATCTTTTATATTTCTTAATGAATGTATGATATTTTCTTCCCGCTAACTGTTACATAGACATAGGGGACAGCTAATTTTTTTTTTATATTTACATTTCATAAATGATCATAAATCCAGTTCTATTGGTGTCTTCCTGCTCTGTAGCCTGGAGTTGAAGTTCACTGCGCTTACAAACAGTTTGATTAGGCTTTCAACCATGGAGGTGAAGAAATAACAGGAGAACGAATGGAACTAAAAAAATGGCCTTATCACAATTGTGCCGCGGGGGGCGTGTCATCTTGACAGAACCTGCGGCCATTTTAGTCTTGCGTCGCTAGCTGTCGCGGGCGAGTTTGACGTAAGATCGAATTGTAATTGAATATGCCGTCGTGCAATGTAAAATGATGCATAAACAATTTGACGAGACATAAAAAACATTCAGGAATATCATATTACCTGTAAGTATACGCTAAATATTCGAAATAGTGGATATTTCACTTGAATCATTTCTATGGGGATGGTGTTATGCCATCAATCAACACGAACTCAAAATAATCTCAATTCGCTACCTATTTTCATTTCTTTGCAGAATTCCTCTGTTTAGCCAGAAATAGATATTATATAGCATGCAATTAGTATGTCTGTCTGTGTATTGAAATGTCTACTGCTGGATTTATGCTTACCCATAGAAATACTTCTTAAATTATATTTTATGTTATTTGCACGAACCAGCCTAAAATAAAACTCTTACTTGAATATACATAAGTCTGAATATGCGCGATAAAATGTTGACCTAATATATTTTTTTACAAAAAAGTAGTACCTTATATTGATAATATGCTGAATCTAGCATTATGAAATGATATTTGACGAATATTTAAAATATAATTGCGTATCTGTAGCAAACAGTGCCAACTTATTTTGGTAAAAATTTTGAAAATTTTGGCTTCCATCATTAAGACAAAATATAATAAAAATACCCTTATGTAAAGCCATTGAGGACTTGAGTGGGCACTCTGCTTGAAGCACTCAAATAACGCAAGTCTATACGATATTTACGTAAAGTTCAAGGTCAAGATAATTACGTAAAGTTAGTACCTGAAAGGAGTGCGCCTGTACCGGAATCACTAACCAAAAAACCGGCCAAGTGCGAGTCGGACTCGTACACGAAGGGTTCCGTACCATCTTACATGATTTCACCCAAAAAATCACGTAAGGGGGCTCCCCCTCTAATTTTTAATATTTCAAAATGTTAGCTATTTGTTGTTATAGCGGCCATAAATATACACAATCTGAAAATTTCAACTATTTACCTATTATTGTTAATGAGATACAGCCCTGTAACAGACGGACGGACGGATGGACGGACAGCAAAGGCTTAGTATTGGGGTTTCGTTGGCACCCTTTGGGTACGGAACCGTAATAAAACCGAATTCAAACACTAAGAAGCGGAAAATAATACCCATTTTGGGTCGGTGACATATTGGTGTGATTCTTTGGTTGGTTGGCACCGACCCCAAAAATCGGGTATTTTCCACTTTTTAGTGTTTGATGTCGGTTAAAAACTAAAACTATACTTATGTTGATTGATTGATTGATTTGAATTAAGGCCTCTCTGTCCTATTTTTAGACAATTTTGCCAGTGTCCAGTTAGGCTTAAATACGGGATTAGTGCTACATTGGCGCATTTAACAGAGAATGCATTTCACACACTTACGTATATTTGTTAGTCATTGTCTTTTCTCGCTATAAATTCTGATGAAACAGCATTTCTTCCGAATAAATCTTTGAATTAATGCAGGGATGGTAATCAGATTTTGAAAAAACCTTTTTCTGATTATTTTCAAAATCGGATTACCTAACTACCTTCAAATTCAATTGTCGCTGAAACTCAAATTAATGAAATAACGGTAAAGTCGTATCCATTAGATACAGAAAATTATCGAATTCAGTCAGTTTACAAACTTTACATAATTGTTTAATAAAAAAGCCGAAGTCACAAACCCAATATACATAGGCTATGTAATCGCCTAAATTTATTTTTATATTTGGAGATTCTCTTTCATTATTTTCTAATTACGAAGTGTTACATATACATATAAGAACATGCAAATAAAACGCCTTTTCAAAATTTTTGTTTGTAATTCACTATTTCAGAAAAGTAATTACGAACAACAATTTACAAATGGATCCATGGACGGTGATGTTTTCATCCCACTCAGCGCCGCGGCATTACCCCCAGCTTCACTTGCCACCACGTTGCTCTAATGAGCAATATTTTTGCTAATTTTTGCAACCAAATTATTTGTTGGCTATGGTTTGCATAACATCTTTCTAACTCATGTAGTTTTCAATGGGTTTGACGGCCGGATTCAGCCAGTATTTATTAGATATTTTTGACTCGGCACTCGCTGTCATCATCACGAATGAGGAATGAGGTAACGACCATCTGGTTTATTAAAAAATAATTCTTAACATTATCGGTTTACCTACCAATTTGGGAGACTTCAAATTGAATTTTTCTCCGTTTTCATCATTGCGCTACAAATTTGTACGGCAATAAAATGTTGTAAGTTGCGTTACGTCATTTTTTGCGCGCTCGTTGTATGGACGTTATTTCTCCAGTTATTTCTTCACCTCCATGCTTTCAACATATTGAGTGGGTATTGTATTTTATTTATTTTCTTCGTTTGGGACACAAGGAATCATTTAAAATTTGCATTAAATTAAAGCTACAAATATTACAATCTGGTACCCTGGCAAAAGGCTCACATAAGTCTAGAATTTTAAATCAACTATGCTCTTAATGTTACAAAATCAGAAAGGCAAGCATCAAAAGAATTGTCAAAAATTTATTATAAATTATATAGTCAAAAGTCAAATGCAATAATAAATAATCAATTTATAGTATCAAAAGAATGGTCAGGATGTGTAAAAAAATTGACTAAATAAGAAGACATAAATGGAATTGTCAAAATTAAGACAATAATGGATGTGGACGTTGTGCAGGCCCCAAAGCGGAAGCTGCGGGTGGCGCTGATCGGACAGAGCCAGTTCGCGGCGGAGGTGTTCAAGCTGCTGCAGCGCGACGGGCACGAGGTGGTCGGAGTCTTCACCGTCCTCGACAAAGGCAACCGCGAGGACCCGCTCGGTGAGTACGGCTCGGCGGATACGTGCATTAGTCGAGCACCGTTAACCCTTCGCAAAAGCTTGATGCAGGGTAATTATTTATTTTATATTAGACAGGCAGCCTAGGCTGATGTGTCTAAATCATGTTTAAGTATGGTTATCACTTTTCATGTTTATAATTTTTTTTTGTCCTAATGGTAGTTCACTTAGGCTGAGATAAATAGTCGTAACCGAAACTAAGACTAACGAAAAGTAGTACTTTGTGACGTCAATTTGCATTACTTTGAGATTTTGTCCATACAAAATGTGTCAAAGTGACGTCACAAAGTACTACTTTTCGTTAGTCTTAGTTTCTGTTACGACTATTTATCTCAGCCTTAGTCACTTCCTTGTAATCTATGAATAGAGAGTTTTGGTTAATATCACGGTCTTTAATTATTCTTACACAAGTTGTTTAAATAAGTGTCCTAAGCAGTTCTAAAATCACAGTGGACTATCGGCACAAGAAATTAATAGGAATAAGTAGGTAATGAATGTAAAATAATTATATTGATATCTGTCTGATTTATTTGTGAATGTTTAAAGTTGATGATAGTGAATTTATGAAGCGTGAATCTAGACATCATGATTACCTATCCATTGATTCCATAACGTGCTGATCCTATATTGTATGTATGGGGACCAAGAACAAACTTGAATAAAAATAAATGAAAAGCCCCGAATGTGTTTGAGAAAAGATTGGTACGGCTGGCCTTTTGCTTGACTTGGTGGGGGTACTACTGTGGCCCCAGATAAAAACAGTGTTCATTTGAGCATAGATTATGATTTTTTTTAAATTTGATTTTTAGATTAATTTGTAAGCCAGTAAAAAAACATGCTGAAAAATTTTTTTCAAGAACTGGAATATCTTCTATTTATACATTTTCTAACTTTGAAAAGATTGTGTCTAAGGTTTCACAAAAATAAATTTTAGTTTCAATTTTGGAGACTATATTTGTGCAGTAGCATATTCTCGTATTTGGCAAACTAGGTTGGTTGATGGTGAAGTCAGGTCCGGTCTTTGAAAATGGACTAGTTTGTGTACACCTAATGTGGCAATATAAAATAATTTATCAAATCATTGATGTATTTTTTCATCATGAGCTAAAGGTGGGCTCTCTTCACAATTAGCTGGCGCATTTAAACCGGTTCTTAAAATTACACATTTTGTATGAACACACACTCGAATTGTTAACAATTGTCGCTGTGCCACAAAGTAAACACTTTGCCGCGTGCATAGAGGGCCTTTCATCTTTAAGCAAACGTTGATTGGAGGGTACATAAAACTAAGCGAACTCCTAAACTTTTTTTTTTATATTTTCAGCAACAATCGCAGCTCAAAACAACACACCCGTGTTCAAATACAAGACATGGCGGGTGAAAGGACAAGTAATTCCGGAGATTCTAGAGCAGTACAAGTCGGTAAGTAATATCAACCCATACATAACTTGTATTCACGTTTTACTTATGACACATACGGCTTACCTTGCCGAAGCAGCTAAATATGATGCCAACTGTGGCCTTGGATTATAAATAAACTATAAATAAATAATCTCCAAAAAAATTTTATAAACAAATTAAGTAACTGGAAATGCCTAGCACACCTCATGAGATCTAGGTGCCATGCCAGGACCTTCCTTATACTGCGCTGCTACATTTAACTGACCAACCATAACGTGACTAAACCCTAAAAATAGTAAGGAAGATGATCTACAGTTTTATGTGGAATTTGAAGCATGAACGAAAAAACCCTCACTGCACTAGTCCTTTGGTCTTTTTTTTATGCTTATATCAAAATCAAAAATCAAAATCAAATCTTTATTGCTGTTTTTGCTGTATTTTTTGTATTGGCTCACTCTTAAGAGGTACGTTAGTCAAGCTAAAACTGCCTGGGTAGGCAATAGGTTTTGGTATTAGCCATCAATGTCTAGATGCAAAAAAAAGTGTGTGTAAATCGATTGAGTGGTTCTCAAGTTTTCGGCACCCAAAGTATCGTGACAAGTATTGGATGTTGCTCTGTATTTGTTAAAAGCCCAGTGCACACATAAACACACTAAAATCAGGTGGTACCGCCAATCTTTGCAGTCAAGGTCCGAAAGGCAGGTATAGCGTTAAATAAATGTATGTAGGTATAATCTTAAATACTGTGTCAGTAGGAGGCATTGATTATGGGAAGAGGGACTGTAGGAGAATTCCAAATTATGGGTATACAGCAGGTGGCCAAATTGGTTCGACGCAATACCCGCAAATCGTGTGTTTTGCTGGTTCGGGTCCAGCCTTGCAGTATATTCGTAAAGTAGTTCTTTTAACAGGGATCTTTCTTAAATGAATGTGTCCTTGCTTCACGGTCGATTATACATACATACATGTCATCTTGTCAGCCTCGGTGGCCCAGTGGCGCGACACTTCGGCGATCGCTCTCCGAAGTTAAGCAACGCTGGCTCCGGTCTGGTCTTGGATGGGTAACCATTCGACCGTTGAGAGAGGCTGGCCTTGGTTCCGATTCCACGTTAAGCTGTAGGTCCCCTTCCTTACTTACTAGGTGGTAGGGTTTATCCCGCCCGGGTTGGTACCATCGCATTGGATGAACGATGGTCGAAGCAGCAATGAAAATTGTCCGTGTTTTCCATCCAGTTCAATGTAGCCGTGCAATATAAGGAAGGTCCTGGCATGGCACCTAGTTCCCATGTGGTGTGTTGGGCTCATACCATGACAGAACTTGTGGTATTAGCCATCCATGTCCAGTCACATAAAAAAAAAAATACCTGTACCGCTAATTTTCGCAGCGGCGAAAGATTTGCATTAAACAGCTTGACTACGCAACCGACGTCCGCGCATTCTAATTACACGCCGAATGAGGAATTCTGCACTTAAATACGCCGGCCGCTAACCAGTTTAGTTTCCTCAAGAACTGGACAGATCCAGTTAACGGCGCAAGCCAGTGATACATTTCTAATTTTTATGCATTCCTGTGAGATCTATATTCTTGACTCATACAAGTGTGTCAGTGGTTGATATCTGTACATATTTTACGCATAAGTTTTTTGGACATATACATGAATGTGTTTTTTTGTTTCTGAAAATTTGTGGCTAGGAATCTCATGTCATTATTTTAGCATATCACACCACATTCCCTAAGGAATTGAATGCCATACTAGGGGTTCTACTCAGGTCTTCTCATAACATACACCTGCTAGAAGCTGTCATTTACATTTTTTCAATGTGGAGTTTG
Source organism: Incurvaria masculella (assembly GCA_946894095.1). Taxonomy (NCBI): domain Eukaryota; kingdom Metazoa; phylum Arthropoda; class Insecta; order Lepidoptera; family Incurvariidae; genus Incurvaria; species Incurvaria masculella. Next base: position 16,975,536 of record OX335661.1, on the reverse strand, counting down.
ACAGCTACTCGCAAGTATTTGTTGTAAGAACTTGTCGTGTTCGCTTATGAGTTCATACACGGGATCTTTTTTTAATTGAGTGTTCGAACTGGAGCTAAACATGGAAAATTTCTCCAACCCACTTACAACAGATATTAGAGCGTGTAGGACTTGACAGAACCGACAGTTGAATTTTTTTTTTAAAACTGCACATGGACAGCTAATACATACTGTCATGATACTCATGTGGATGCCATGCCAGAACCTACCATCTCTCATCTACCTACCATCGCACCTCTAGAGGTATAAAACAATTGCTTAAAGAAAATATAACACACATCTATACACGCTAAGCGCTCCCCTGCCCCCCGACCCCACTATCTTACTTCGTGCACATCTGTTTTTGTGTGAGACCCTTCTATCTGGGCTGCCATGTAGGTCATGTCGGCTTCTATCTTTAGTTAGTGGAAAAAATATTCCGGCCCCGACCGTCTAACGACGACCGTTGGAGTAACCGTGTCCTACACTGGCGGCCGTGGGCAGGAAAATGGAGTGTGGGAAGACCACCCGCCAGGTGGGACGATGACATCAAATGCGTCGGCGGAAAGCAGTGGTTCCGTACCGCTGAAGGCCGGGAGGACTGGAGGAAAATTGGAGAGGCGTATGTCCAGCAGTGGACGCAAACACACTGACTGACTGACTGACTGACTGACCGTCTAAAAGAACTTAGTCAATGGTCACAGAATTTGTCGCTAAATTCCAGCCCTATTTAATATATATTCCATTGATGATGACGTCTGGTACTATGGGAGTCCCACAGAGATTCCTTTCACCAGAGGCAAGGTTCGTTCATTGACAGGCTAACGTGCAATATATTATATGTTTTCAACGGTTACTTTCTGGGTTGGTCTTTCTGCATCTGCTGCAGCTATCTATAGAGGAACGATTGCATTGATAAAAAAATGCAATCAATTATTTCATCCTCTGGGTAGTTCAGTTGACTAGAGCAGCTGACATGTAATCCGAAGGATGAACTCATTATAATCCAGTGAGGGATTCCATTTGCTTGCGGTGACGTAACGAGTAAGCACCTGCCCGTATACATCGTACGACGTGTGACTTTTAAACTGCGTCAGTAGTTTTGTTGACGCAGTGCATTATATCAAAATGGTTTTTTTTATCGAGTGTGAACTGGTTGAAACCGCTTCAGATACCGTGACCTGCATGTCACTGCTTATGTCAATCGTTTTTTTACTTGACAACGGAGCCACAAGTCATGCACGAGGGATGGTAGATAACATATATTCAAGAATGAGGCATGAATGAGGCAGATGGTTAAAGAAAATAATGTATATAGCTAGATTGGATTAATTAATTTATTTATTTAATAGTTCGTTAACACCGTTTAGTATTAGACATTTCAATAACAATTCAATTATAAACAATAAAATAATTTCACACAACACATAGATCATAAATACATCCAACGTTTCTTAAAAAAACATATGGATCGGAAAACCAATAGATAAAATCATCATAAGTATAGCTCAAACATTAGAAACCAAATTTGTAAAATGTTAAAATATTAACTATTCCATTACAATTTCAATTTGAAACAATTATAAAAACTGAAATAAAATCACTGTAAGTAGGTATGGTTAAAATAATAAGTAAGATAAAATTTAATTAAATTAATTTTAACATTATGTTTTAGTCTAGGACAATGTATACTTAATGCAGCTTTTTAGTTTTAGTTTTAATTTAAATATTAATTTAAGATAGCTTTAGTTCATTATAATTTTATTTCGTGTTTATACAATAAATTATAAAAATATTTTTAAAAATAAAAAACTACTACTTATATCAGAACTTAAAAAAATGCAGCTTAAATGTTAAGCCTAAATCAAATTTATTGTCTGGTTTGGTACAGAGCTGCTATCCTAATAGTGCCGAAATTGAAGCCGTTGTTATTGAAGAATCTCCGTCTGTCAGTCCGTCTAGACAGGATCTTCAAAAAAGATCCAGACTTGAAAATTATTTAATTTCAAAGGAAAATAGGCTCGAATTAACCGCAACAGATGGTGTACTCCCCCAAGCGAAGCTCGTTTGATAAAGACGTAAACCTATTAACATCCCATGAACTCATGTTACTATTATATAAATCTGTGGCATCCATGAGACAAGATAAATGTTAAAGATTAATACAATTTTACCAAAACTTGTTTATCTGACGTTTATCATGTCACGTTGCACAATCAGCATTCATTTGCGTATGACATAACGTTCAAGCAATCCTTGAAAAATAGGCGATAGTACATTGCGCAATGGAATAGTTCCATTACACACATGGCGTGGTTCATGGCATGACCCCTTGGTAAGGTCGAGGCGTAAGAGCAATCACTATCAGTAACGGAGTGTACTATTCCTTAGGTCGTTGTCTTAGCAACATAATCAATACTTTTTATTTATTATGAGAAATGAATGGCACATTACATCTACTGTCAATATTATTATCACACAGTATTGCCGAAGGTAGGTTTATACCTTACCTTGATGAATAATTTTCTTTTTGCGTACATCTTAGATGCAACAAGCTGGTACCAATTCGTGCAGGTTTCTCTACCACTTATCGAGTGGTGAAGATATCTACAGGCTTACATTCCACACCATGAAGTCCGCACATTGTATATGAAAGAAATTTAGCGTAGCTTAGTGGCGCAGGACTTGCCTTGTAGCCGGACCAGCCGCTGGGTTCAAATCCTTCCCCCGTTGATGCACCACTTCATTTCTCTTTCTGAGTTGAATAAGTGAATTCCATCACGAATGCGAGCTGTTCTATGGTTCGGAATGATACATGTTGGGTTGATATCAAGACTGTGGTTGTGGTATTATTGGTGTCTCAAACTCATGGTTTACAAACCACTCTTTATATCTTGACAAGTACCGATAACGGTTCAAATTAAATATTAATTTGGAAGAAATGGCAATATTGCAGTACTTTTTATCGCAGCCTCCTAACGTTTCTTCAAACGGCAGGTGGGTGCGGAGCTCAACGTGCTGCCGTTCTGCAGCCAGTTCATCCCGATGGACGTGATCGAGCACCCGCCGCTGAAGAGCATCTGCTACCACCCGTCGCTGCTGCCGCGACACCGCGGCGCCTCCTCCATAGCATGGTAGCCTTCCCCTTCACAACTCACATCCTCTTTGTTGCGGAGCCCACTTTTTTTAGGGTTCCGTACCCAAAGGGTGAAAACGGAACCCTATTACTAAGCCTCCGCTGTCCGTCCGTCCGTCTGTCCGTCTGTCACAGGGCTGTATCTCAGTAACAGTAACAGGTAGACAGCTGAAATTTTCACAGAGTGTGTATTTATTTTGCCGCTATAACAACAAATAGGTAAGATTAAAACATAATTAAAATTAAAGGGGGCTCCTATACAAAAAACGTGTTTTTTTTACGATGGCCGGTTTTTTTAAGTCTCAATTTTTATTTCTTCACTCTGTTGTTGGCATAGGGCTTCATGGATTTAAAAAAAATTGATTTAGTCGATGCGCGCATAGATCCATCAACAATTTATTTCTCAATGCTTGGTTCCGGACGCAATCCAACAGCAAGTGTAGCTGATACTCTGCTTGTTGACAAGCAGAACAGTTGGGTGACTCGACTATTCGCATAAAACGCAGTGTCTTATTAAGTGCTGTATGTCCGGAACGTAGCCTGAGACCTGTCACTATGTTAGATCTTGACTGTTTGCAATTGAGAAGCCGTGGTATTGCAAATTCACATTGAATTGTCTTATACCATATTCCTTTCTCTACCGACATTCTATCGTTATGCTCTTTCCAGAGAGTTCGGCAGTTAAACACAGTTACTATGGGGCTGGCATGGTTAAACATGGCTAAAGCCCTAATCAAATCAATAGAAAAAAGTCCTCTTTGTCTCTTTTCTAGAATTATGAAGAATTTAACCATTTTTTTTATTTATTTATTTATAAGTTTTAGACAGGCAGCATATGCTGATGCGTCTAAATCCAGTGTTTAACTTGATAAATTTAGTTGCTAAGTGGTTTTTAATAAAACTTTTTTTTTTATTTGTTATTTTTCTTTACATTCGATTTTGTTTGACATGGTTATCCTGTCTATTTTTGAATTGGTTGGTGTTTGTAGCGTTAATCACATCTTCTGGGAGTTTATTCCATGCCTCTACTACTCGGTTGGTTATGTAGTTTTTGCGAGTATTCGTTCTAGAGGCCGTGACTTGCAGTTTCATGTTGTGCCCTCGAAGATGAACATTCTGGTTGCGTGCAAATATTTCAATGAGTTCTGGGCAGTCGTACTTAAAGGTGAGAATTTTGTAAATTTCGATTAGGTCCCCTCTTTGACGGCGTGACTCCAGAGTAGGCAGGTTTAGAGCTTCAAGTCTCTCTTCGTAGCTCAGGTTACGTAGCTCTAGGGGGATCTTGGTGAATCTTCGTTGTACTCGTTCCAACTGCTGGATGTCTTTGGCAAAGTAGGGTTGCCAGATCTGGAAACCATATTCCAGAAGGGGTCGTACAAAGGTTTTATAGATTTTGAGCATAACTTCTTTCACTTTTTCAGGGTCAATTTATTTTGTGATCATTTGATACCAGTCGATTTTATTAAAGGCAATCGGGCTACCAACACGGCCGCTAATCTCAACAACGCCCTGAGTCTCTAAATCCAACCCATACCTATAAATCTATTCTCTTATTCAACATTAGGGCTGACAGAGATGAATCTATTTCAGGACCCTCATTGAAGGCGACACGGAGTGCGGGCTGTCCATCTTCTGGGCCGACGACGGTCTGGACACGGGCCCAGTGCTGCTGCAGAGATCCTTCCCCGTCACCCTCGATGACACCGTCGACACACTTTACAACAAATACCTCTACCCGGAGGGTGAGTTCATCCACTTTACAACAAGCACCTCTGCCTGGAGCGAGGGTTCACATACTAGATGGGTGGCCTTTTTCAACTGGGTGGCCGTGGTTCAGATTCCACGGAAGACTGTAGGTCCCCTTCCTTACTTACTAGTTGGTAGCATCTATAATGATAGGGTTAACTCCTCCCGGGTTCGTACCGTGGCATTGAATGAGCGATGGTCGAAGCAGTAATGAAAATTGTTCGATTTTTCCATCCATTTCAATGTAGCCGAGCAATATAAAGAAGGCATGACACCTGGTTTCCATGTGGCGTGTTAAGCTAATATCATGACATTCGGTTTGGTATAGCCATCCATGTTCAGTTACATAAAAAAAACAACAAGCCCCAGACAACAAGACAAGTCCACACTCTTGACAAAAATACCTCTATTTTAAGGTTTATGGCAAACGGCTTACGCACGGTGTGTCGATTATATTTTGCGACGTTTCGAACCAAACATTTGGTCCATCATCATAAAATATAATCGACACACCGTGCGTAAGCCGTTTGCCACAAACCTTAAGATGAGTTAACCACGTTATTCTCAAATCATATAAAAATACCTCTACTTGAAAGTTGAGTCTACATAGAGAAAGTTCAAGAAAGTTCTAGGGTTGTGTACTAACTGTTGTATTTGTGTCGATGTAGGTATTTAAAAATCGAGAGAAATATATTTCTTGTCCACATATAACCAACTTAGACAAACATTTTTCGCACACATTATTACAGTGATCCTTTCTCTCACTGAGAAGCTCCAATCATTACGGCCTCTGTCGGTCAGTTGTATGCCTTGTAGCTAGGTGCTTCAGCCATCCAATTTCACGAATGCCGTACTATGTTTGCAGGTATAAAGGCGCTGTCTCAATCCGTCAACATGATCGCCAATGGCAATGCTCCAAAAGTGAAGCAATCGGAAGTAGGCGCTACGTACGACCCGGCACTCTTCAAGCCAGAGACACACCAGGTATTAGAATTCATAGCGCCCAAACAAATTGTCTGCCTGGAATGATTGCAGTTGTAGGTTCATAATCCAACCTTTGCAGGTTTTTAGTAATTTTTTTGTTGCCCTCGAAATATAAGCTGTCTCAAAACAAGTTGATGTAACTATTGAATAATAACATAAAAATTCATATCATTTATTGGATGTAAAAAATATTACAGCTTGCAATGTTGGCTCCTATGCTTAAAATCTAATTGCTAAACAGCCAAAATAATACATCAACCAAACAAAAAATATAAACTTTCAAGCAAAGACCATAATCGTCCGATCATAAAGAATCGTTTAGGTTGTATCAGATGACTGTTTCGCAACTAACCGCTCCCTACATCAAGTTAGTTCAGCACGCCAGCAAGAGATGGCGCAAACGAACTACTCATGCTACAAATATCACGGTATCAAAATATTCATCCAAACTACATCCAAATATAAAATCAAAGGAACGCAGCTATTTCTCATTACTTAATCAAATTCTTAGGCCAGAACAGAATTCTCCTTGCAAATTAAGGTGCCATGCCAGCTTCAAGACGACACAATAATGCCATGAGTGACTATATTAGCCTCCAGGTTGAAATGAAGGCTAGTGAGGCCTGAGCTCCTAGAGAGATCTCCTTTCCCTGATGTCCCGGTAAGTAGCATGAGGTACTAAGAGCACATGCTAGCGAGGTCTCCCTTCCCCAATGTCCTTGTGAGTAGAGCGAGATAGCAGGAGCGCATGCTATTGGGGTCTCCCTTCCCCAATGTCCCTGTGAGATTAGCTAGCATGAGCTCCTGGTACCTACCAGGAGCGCATGCTAGTGAGGTATTCCCCGAGCGGGAGGTACCAGGGGCACACGAGTGACGCGTTCGTGTCGACAGATCGACTGGAGCAAGGGCGGCGTGGCGCTGCACAACTTCATCCGCGGGCTGGACTCGTCTCCGGGCGCCGTCTCGCATCTGCCGGCGCCGCCCTCCGCCGACCCCTCCGCACCGCCACCGGACAACATTGAGGTGCGTATAGAGAGCTCCTACTAAGAACCCTATCGAGGAGGCGATATCGCCTGTCAAAAATATTGCATGCGTTTGACAGATGGTATCAACATGATTGTTGAACCTGTGTTATGTTTAGTAGATGGAATGCCGTGATCAGGAATAAGGACTACTTCAGTTGGGAAATATGCTTGTATATTGATTGTCAAAGCGTTTCTCGGTGGAAAACCTTGAATCATTGAAATACCACTGCACGATATTTCCGTCGAAAAAATGGCTTTGACAACCACTCTAAAGTCGGTTTAATCGACTGAATGATAATCATGATTCCTGAGCACAGAACTCCTATTATAGGCTTAGAGATTGTTCACTCATGGAAATTAAATCGGTATCTGTCACTAGAGTAGGCCTGGATATGGTGTCTAGTTTATACGAATAATATAATGAATACAAAATTGTCCTTTTTTTGCATAGATTCGGTTTAAGCATAGGGCTGGAGAGTGACATGCGCTACTATTATCCCGGAAAAATACTTATTTATCTATTGTCCTACGCGGAGCCTGGTACTGCAGCTATTTTTAAATGACTATATTTTAGACACAAAGTCTTTTCTTAGGGGTAATCGGAACGGCCGACAAAATGTTTGTTGTCAGTTTGTAACGTACATCTAATGGAAGAAATAAAAGAACTGAAACTGAATTCGTATCGTTTGAAATCGAACACAATCCAGCAGTAACTGTGAACGTGCGGTGGTCAGGTTCGGTTCTTCAGGTCGGTGCTGTGGGAGGCGGAGTACGAGACGCGCGGCACCGCGCTGGCCGTGCCGGGGCTGCGCGCGCCCGCGCTCGTGCACGACGACGGCCTCCTCATCACCGCCAACGACGGCGTCAAGGTACGCGCCTCGGGCGAGGGCCACTCTGCCTGGTAGGAAAACAAAACCATCATCATGGGTGCTATTTTTGGCTCTCGACCACAGCTATACAGTCTCAGGATACCCTGCGGTGGACTATGGTCTACCTCGTTTCGCTCAATGATATTATTAGGCACACATAGTCATTGCATATTTTCAACTATTAGATGCCCGCGGGTCCACTTTAGTTATGTAGTCTGATAAGCACAGTCAGTTTTTACCCATCATCTCAAATATTGCTCTCCCCGTGGGTAATTTGAAGTGATAGTAAGTAGCCTAGAATAGATGGAAAGAATCTAGCTGTACACAGATACAAATAGCACAATAATCGCTTGAGTATTTATAAGCAGACGGACGGACAAATTTTATATGAGCTAGTGAAGCTACTGGACAAAGAAGTTTTCGAATTCTGCTCAGGCTGAGTGGCTGGATCAAAAAACTCATCATGTAGAGCATCTTCTTAAATATCATCATATGAGTATTTACGGGATCCATGCTGGACCTTTTTCCTAATTAATGTTTGCTCATTCCACCAGCTGAACGTCCAACGTCTGAAAGTGAACGGTAAAATGATCAACGCGGCCAACTACTTCAAAGCGGGCGAGAAGAAAGCCTCTCTGGAGCTGACGGCGGACGAGAAGACGTTCGTGGAGAACGTCCGCACCATCTGGAAGGCGATCCTCCACATCGACATCGAGGAGGACACGGACTTCTTCCTCTCCGGCGCGGGCTCCATGGACGTCGTCCGTCTGGTCGAAGAGATCAAGGACCTCGCCAAGCTCGAACTCCAGAACGAAGACATCTACATGAACACCACTTTCGAGGAGTTCTTCAATCTCGCCGTGCAGAAAGCGCGGGGTGGATCCACGCAGAAGGAGATCACTTACGACGGGGTCGAGGCCGACGTCAACAAGATGAAGATCAAATTCCCCACGCAGCTGTTCATAAACGGGGAGTTTGTGAATTCGGACAGCGGGAAGATGCTGACGATCGTGAACCCGGCGGACGAGAGTGTCATATGCAGAGTGCAGAGCGCGTCCGTGGGGGATGTGGACCGGGCAGTGAAGGCGGCGAAGAAGGCGTTCGAGGAGGGAGAGTGGTCCAAGATCAGTGCGAGGGAGCGAGGACAGTTGCTCTTTAGGTTGGTATCTTATATTTCTTATAGTTGAGTAATGCAAGTAAGACGAAAGTAATGGTTTAAGGTGAGACAAAGCAGTGAACAGAAGTAACGTTAGCATAAAAAATTCATAAAAAATTAGAACAAGTGAATGTGTGTGAGGCGCGAAAGAAGAGCGAATGCTGGAAACCTGGTGAAATTTTACGGTGTGATTTACCGGACGAGTTCGACAATAGCTGACAAGAATTGTGAATGGTATGTTGAGATGGCTTGAGATGGATTAAAGAGCGGAGTGTCTACGAGAATGTTCCATGACCAAATTGATGAAGTACGTACGTGGCACCCGTAATCTTAGAGCATGTATTAAGAGATGTATGTTTGTAGAGGAAGCGAAAGACGATGCGCTGTCCGAACTGTACGGCGTTCTGTAATTTCTACGTACCCCTCGGGGAAAACAGCGTTATCTATGGAAATGTCGCGTAACATGAAATATTTCTAATGTTTCGTACTTTGATCGATTGCTCAGGCTGGCGGACCTGATGGAGCAGCACAAGGAGGAACTGGCGACCATCGAGTCTATAGACTCGGGCGCCGTGTACACGCTGGCGCTCAAGACGCACGTGGGCATGTCCATCGAGACGTGGCGCTACTTCGCGGGCTGGTGCGACAAGATCCACGGCACCACCATCCCCGTCAGCAACGCTCGCCCCAACAGGTTAGTACTTGTTGACTGCACAGACTGGCGGACCTGATGGAGCAGCGCAAGGAGGAACTGGCGACCATCGAGTCTATAGACTCGGGCGCCGTGTACACGCTGGCGCTCAAGACGCACGTTGGCATGTCCATCGAGACGTGGCGCTACTTCGCGGGCTGGTGCGACAAGATCCACGGCACCACCATCCCCGTCAGCAACGCTCGCCCCAACAGGTTAGTACTTGTTGACTGCACAGACTGGCGGACCTGATGGAGCAGCGCAAGGAGGAACTGGCGACCATCGAGTCTATAGACTCGGGCGCCGTGTACACGCTGGCGCTCAAGACGCACGTTGGCATGTCCATCGAGACGTGGCGCTACTTCGCGGGCTGGTGCGACAAGATCCACGGCACCACCATCCCCGTCAGCAACGCTCGCCCCAACAGGTTAGTACTTGTTGACTGCACAGACTGGCGGACCTGATGGAGCAGCGCAAGGAGGAACTGGCGACCATCGAGTCTATAGACTCGGGCGCCGTGTACACGCTGGCGCTCAAGACGCACGTTGGCATGTCCATCGAGACGTGGCGCTACTTCGCGGGCTGGTGCGACAAGATCCACGGCACCACCATCCCCGTCAGCAACGCTCGCCCCAACAGGTTAGTACTTGTTGACTGCACAGACTGGCGGACCTGATGGAGCAGCGCAAGGAGGAACTGGCGACCATCGAGTCTATAGACTCGGGCGCCGTGTACACGCTGGCGCTCAAGACGCACGTTGGCATGTCCATCGAGACGTGGCGCTACTTCGCGGGCTGGTGCGACAAGATCCACGGCACCACCATCCCCGTCAGCAACGCTCGCCCCAACAGGTTAGTACTTGTTGACTGCCCAGACTGGCGGACCTGATGGAGCACCTCAAATAATTAACAAAAAAACATTAAAATACAAGCACACCAATTTGGATTCAGGAAAAAGAATGGAACTATTGACCAAGTCCACAGACTGAAAATATATCACACAAATGAAAGCACAGAGTTCTGTTTTGCCGTCTCTCCTGACAGTTATGGTCTGACATGAGGTAGAAGACCCCACATCAAATTCAATCTTCCCAATAGCTGTATTATGAGACTTGAAAATTGACACTTTATGGTAAAATATGGAGGTGCAACCACTAAGTCGAATATTAATCCAGCTGGAGTACCACAAGGCAATGTCCTATGTCCAATATTATACCTCATGTACATATAAGATCTTCCTACTAATTTAAATAAATTCAATTCCAAATCCGTACATGTAGCATTTAAGGTGGCCCAACCCGGCGGGCCTAACTCATTCGTTTCATTCGGTACAAAACCGTGCTGTTGCGCTCTGGGACCTTCTCTGTTTCAAAGAATAAGACAGGCTCCGTGATGAGGAAGATGCAACATGTCCACAAAAAAGACAATGTGCATAGTGTATGATTTGGTAAGATTTACGAAAAATTTAATTTCAAAATGACTTATAGCTAAAAGTAAACCACGACCGCTGTAGTAAAAAATCGAGCAAAAACCAAATAGATTATAAATCTTGATTAAATGAGCTATGTCTGATGACTAATCTTTTTAAGATGTTCTTACTTTATCATTGCGTAATCAACCTCCAAAGTTATTGTATAAAACGCGCGAAAAATTCGAACTTTCTGACCTTATAACTTAGAAACCAAACACAATTTTACAATGCCAATGGTCATCAGACATCTAATTCGATCAAATAAAGCTATTTTGAGCAAAAATTTTGGATCTCTGACAAGAAATATGGGCGTGATCTTCTTTCCCCTTTTGTATGGGGAGATGAGCGGGATGGGCCACCTTAAGCTGAGACGTGAGACATGCCGTAACCCTCAACAGTTTCCAGTTACCTCAAGCCAGTGACGTCAGATACCTTAGTTCCCAAAAAGGGCCTGACATGTTCAGATTGGATTAGGATTTCCAGCGAGCATTTCCTTCCATCTTTTACACATACCTGTGGTTGCATCCGGTCTGTTGCTCTAAGAAAAAAATAAATTCTTTATCATGCAATTATATTAATTTATACGCAGAACAATAATTAATTCAATAAAAGTGAAACTGCACAAAGGCGGACTTATAACTAAAACTGATTTCTTCCAGTAAACCTACCTCGCTCTTATGCCCGCTTGGAACGTAGAAGCGAGAAAGATCAACTAATGTGTGTTTTATCTGTGTATAAATAATGGCTCCCCTAAGGGGTAGGCAGAGATGATCGAGCGATGTAGGGTAGTATTACATCATACTTCTTTTGCTTTCTCTCGAGGCGTACATCTCTTCATACATGCTCTACGGTTATGGGTGCTACATACATGACCTTTGAAGTATTACAACAATCTGTTCACGGTTATTTTGGGCCGTTGTTTGGGCAGGACACTTTCACAGTTCCACGCTGGATCCTTTCACTTAGTACCAGCAGTTTAAGAACTTCTCAGTTGTGATTCTTTGGTTTCTATGTATAAAAAAGATGTTGTGTGGTTTGCAGAAATATTGCGTTCACGCGCAAGGAGCCGATCGGAGTGTGTGCGCTGGTAACCCCGTGGAACTACCCGCTCATGATGCTCTCGTGGAAAATGGCCGCCTGCCTCGCAGCCGGCAACACCGTAGTCATGAAACCTGCTGCCGTAAGTGTTGTCACTTCCCGGCCATTATTTTAATACTTCTTTGTGTTTTGGGCACGGTTCTCTTGTGGATCACAGTAGATACACTGTCACCTACCAATAAGCTCACTGTATGAGGATTAGATGAGTACTATACATGGCTTTGATGGATAGTTCAGAGATAGACTTTATGCTCTATGGTCTATGCCACGGAATATTGAGGAGGCAGGAAGTGAAACGTTTGTAAATTTGTTCCAGGACCGCTGTTACCGTTTTACTTAAGACCTTTTTGCTCCGCGAATGTATAACAGTCGCAATTGGCTATCCCTTCTTAATCGATAACCAAACAACAAATCCACATTTGTTTAGTAAATATGAACCTTAACGTAATCACTCTATGTTGGAATTCCAATACTGTTTGCAATCAAATGTTACGTCACTTTCGAACACGGCCGAGCGCCTCACACGCACGTGGTCACAAACAACGTAGCGAGACATGACCCGGCGAGCAAAATGACGCCGCGGCGCCATTTGTTTCGTAATGCATTTGTCGTAAGTTTTATCGCTATTCATGTAAATGAAACTTACCGGTGATACGAAACTCCTCCATTATGAAGGTTGTGCACCGGCGGTCGTGTTTGCACGTTATTATGGCACAGTACGGCATTACTCCTTTTCAATTTTAGATTGTATCACGGATAAGTTAATGCACAGGACAGCCGCAGAGGAGTGAATCATGCGCATATGAAGTGAGCGGTTCCCCGCTAAAGACCGGCGCGCGAGTTCCGCCCACTTCACAATTCTTACCTCCTAATTGTTCTGTGGTCTATGCCCTCATGTCTACCAGGTATTTCAATAAGGACGCTTGAATCTTAAATGTAAGTAAATGAACCAAATTGTTCTATTACCTAGGTAATTGTTTTTTAATTGATGTGGGATTTTTTTTTTTTAAATTGTACCTTTTCAAGAATATCAACGTCCTTCGCATAGTAGGGTTGCCAAACTTGGAAAGCGTATTCTGACAGGGGTCGAAAGTCAGACTTGTAAATTTGTACACATTATCATGGCTTAAATCAGTTCTGGCTTAAATAAAGTAGACATTGGTAAAGATCTTCTCACGCCAACCAGGTGTCCCCGCTGACGGCGCTCAAGTTCGCGGAGCTGGCGGCGCGCGCCGGCATCCCGGCCGGCGTCGTCAACATCCTGCCGGGCAGCGGCGCCGTGTGCGGGCAGGCGCTCGCCGACCACCCGCTCGTGAGGAAGCTCGGCTTCACCGGCAGCACGGAGATCGGTGAGTGTGGCGCACTCGCCTTCCATTCCAGAGCTCATCCGTTCGAATCCCAGCCTTTCTCTTTCTGAGTTGCAGTTCATATTATTTCCCAGAAGTATATATATTTATGTCCTTTGAATAGTAACATTTATTTAAATTTAGGGCCCATTTTTAAATCCTCAGATAGTATTTATCGGACTGATAGTACAAATTCACGTTTGTCAAAAGACGGATAGTCATTGCCAGAGAATTATATATTCTATCACAATTGTCTGACTATAATTTAACTAATAAACATATGGACTTACTATATCGGATGGATAAGCAGAGGTGTGAATAAATCCGTCTAATACTGATTATCAGACTATTGAAAAATCGGTCCTTAGAGTATTAACATTTTTAGGGTACCTAAAAGTCCCAAAAGGTGCCAACGGAACCCTATTACTAAGCCTCCGCGGTCCGTCCGTCCGTCCGTCCATCCGCTGTCACAGGGCTGTATCTTATGATCCGTAATAGATAGGCAGCTGAAATTTTCACAGAGTGTGTTTAATTTTGCCGCTGTAACAACCAATAGGTAACCTTAAAAAATTCTTCCATCGTAAAAATCTTTTACTATGGTACGGAACCCTTTGTGTGCGAGTCCAACTCGCACTCGGCCGGTTCTTAACGGTGAATGTGTACCGGCAGGCCAGACCATAATGAAGTCATGTGCGGCGTCCAACATGAAGAAAGTGTCGCTCGAACTAGGCGGGAAGTCGCCTCTGCTCATCTTCGAAGACTGCGATCTGGACAAGGCTGTGCGCAACGTGAGTATGACTAAATCCACCCGAACTTACTATATATGTACCACTTAAACCAAGATATATTTAAACTCGATCTTTGGCCATTATCAACTTCATCCTTTTAAATTTCAAAAAGTTTTTGCTATAAGTTTTTCCAGAAATGCCCTACCCGCTTAAATTAAATGAACAGGAATACCCACTGCTCCCTATAGTACAGTCTACGGGCTAGTTTAGGGAGCAGGGTGTATACAGGCCCAAAGGAGAATGCCCATTGTCCCATATTGGGCCCCACATTATAGTGTCTATCTTTCAAACCAGTGTTATAATTTAGAAAATAGTATAACTTTTTGAGTTATTAATTTGGAAGATCAAATTCATTGCCATTTTAAAGTTATTGACAAAATGCGGTTATGAGATTATGAGTGTTTTGGAGACACCAGAGATCCAAGCGTAGAGCAAAATGCTCCAGTCCAAACGCAGTAAAAATGGACAGAGTTTAATGTCTCTTTGATATTTCATAAGCAACAATCCTTCGCATTGGTTCTCGGGATAATTTACGTACGTATTTACTCCTTTATTTTCTCCCCAATCGGACGGAATGTCATGGAGCAGGCTACCCGAACACGGTTTGTGACAACGGAAGTACTAAGCGATGTTCTGTCCTTGTCTTATTCATATTGTTAGTACGAAAAGAAGTAATTGTGAATTATTCCCTCTAATTATTTAACGTATAACCGGCTGTGAAAAATGGGGTTCAGGTAGTTTAGGTATGTTTAAATAATCAATATAAATTATCGCATATGCATAAAAAAAAACAAGAATTATTTCTGAGGGGCCTAGATTGGGGCATTCTCCTTTCCGTCCACATGACTATACAAACGCACCGTCTGACCGGCAGGGCATGGCGTCGGTGTTCTTCAACAAGGGCGAGAACTGCATCGCGGCGGGGCGACTGTTCGTGGAGGAGCGCGTGCACGACGAGTTCGTGCGGCGCGTGGCGGCGGAGACCGCGCGCATCGTGGTCGGAGAGCCGCTGCACCGCGCCACCGCGCACGGCCCGCAGAACCACAAGGCGCACATGGACAAGCTCTTGGAGGCGAGCCCTCTTTTTTATCTATTTCATTTTATTTCTTATCCATAGGTAGGATGCCTACACTTGGACATGTTAACAGTCTATCTGTTGACGATAGCTTGCTTGGAGTGTGGACTGTATCTTGAGAACTCGTAGAAAACTTGTAGAATCTTGTAGAGCGAGGTCAGGCCAGAAATAAAACTTGCAGTTGAAGATCGTATTTTCTCTCTGTTTATTTTGCCAAAACGGCTCCCCTCCGTCCAACGCTAAGTGATAAACTAGGCGGCCGGTCTCACTTAGACCGGCGAGCCGCGATACATTTCCCAAATTGATTGTATTACATTCGTGCCTATCAAACTAAATGTACTCTTCATTCTAAACATATTAATATCATTAGAATCATCTCGCCGAGATCTATCCCGTAATATAGGAGGTTGTAGCTATTGACGGCTGTACTTGGAGCCGTGGCTCGATTAATACGCTATGAGCTGCCAGGCTCGCCGTCCGTGATCTCTTATCATACGCTATTTGTTATATGACTATAACCCCTGACATGTACATACATTCATTATATAGTTCTCGGCGAGCTCTACATTAACATACATACAAACAGTGATTTAACTTATATAAAACTAACAATATTGCACTGAAAGTGTCCTTGGTAAGCAATAATCAGTTTAGCGGCGCCGACGCTCCGCCTGGTGGGGCTCGGTATCGACGGTGGCGCCCCCACACGTAGAGCCGCGAAGTACCGCAGGTATGATCCGGCCGCTCCGCCGTCAACACTATCGGTTCGAGAAGAGCCGACATACAAGTTTCATTCATAAAATAATTAAACATTCAGTTGCCCCATTTTCAATACTACCGCTCACAATTTTGAGTAGTTTACATTACACATACACAGTTTTACAAAATTGAGGTTTGTAGTCATACAAAATTATCCAAAAGTTCGGGTGTATACATACAGCCATCGTCAATTTTGATTTCATATATCACGTCAACATTGTTGGTTACATTACTTTGGTTGGGACTTTAACCGCCAAGCAGTTATGTCAACCCCATAGTGACCCGTACAGCTGAAAGCCAGGAGGACTGGAGGAAAATTGGAGAGGCGTATGTCCAGCAGTGGACGCAAACATGCTGATTGACTGACATAGTGACCTTTACGTTTAATTAGAGCTTCTCAGGGCAAGTGCCTGCTTAAAGAAATGGATAACCTTTCGAAATTCTCCACAGTTAAGCTGTCCGAGGGCTTCATATAATCTATAAAACAAGTTGATTCTATCGGTGCACAAAATTCTCATAAGATAAGCTCCCAATGTTTCATTTCTCCGACACATTACATGAAATTGTATGATGCATTCATAATTTAGAATATTCCTTCAACAGTTTGTGGAGATCGGTGTGAAGGAAGGAGCCAAACTCGTGTGCGGCGGCAAGCGGCTTCCGCGCAAGGTACACCCATTCAATATCCATTTTGTGACATCTTAGCTTCCTGAGCTTTTCCTAAAGCTTTATAAAACATATGTGCGACCTATGTTGGAGTATGCATACCAGATCTGGAGTCCCTACTTCAAGAAAGATATTGACCTGCTGGAACGAGTACAACGTAGAGCTACAAAAATGCCAACTGCACTGAAAAATCAAAGTTACGAAACCCGGCTGGACAAGCTTGGCCTCACCACTCTACAAGAACGAAGAGAACGGGGAGATCTTATTGAAACATTTAAAATTCTCAACTCTTCTTACAACTCTACCAATTTACAAGATATGTTCACCCTTGCTAATACTAAAAACCTGAGAGGACACTCAAAAAAGCTGTATCACAATCGGCCGAAGCAGAACCTTCGACGACACTTTCTTGCCAACAGAGTGGTAGAATCTTGGAACAGTCTTCCCAGTGAAGTTGTAAACGCTGTCTCCGTAAATTCCTTCAAAAATAAATTGGACAATCATATAAAATAAAAAAAATAAAATAAATATAATAAATAAATAAATAAGTGTTGTGATATAGGCGCATCAGCTTAAAGCTGCTAGCCTATTAATAATAATATAATAATATAATAATAATAGCTCGATGCTCTTTCTAACGTTTGGTGAATATTTTTTCCCATCCTCTAATCTTTTGACCCATCAAAAGTGAACTTACGCACTGGTTGTCTGCAGGGCTACTTCTTCGAGCCGACCGTGTTTACGGAGGTGACAGACGACATGTTCCTGGCCAAGGAGGAGTCCTTCGGGCCCATCATGATCATCAGCAAGTTCAGCAGCAAGTCAGTATTTTACATGATTTCCTTTTAGTATGGCAACTCAAATATCCTTACGCTACCATTTGCACTCGGAGATATCCGAGTTGAATTTTTCACATTCTCTTTTCACTTAGTTGAACGAAGAGTCGAAGCTCTTTATTGACTATATTCCTTTCTTTAGGGTTCCGTACCCTAAGGTTGAAAACGGAACACTATTACTAAGCCTCCGCTGTTCATCCGTCCGTCTGTCTGGCACAGGGCTGTATCTCATGAACCGTAATAGGTAGGCATCTGAAATTTTCACAGAGTATGCATTTATTTTGCCGCTATAACAACAAATAGGTAAAATAAAAGAATAATAAAAATTTAAGGGGGGCCCTATACAAAAAACGTGATTTTTTGTGTTATATCCTGTACGATAGTACGGAACCCTTCGTGTGCGAGACCGACTCGCACTTGGGCGGTTTTTCTTATTTCTTTTTTTTCATCCAGGAATTCACTGCCTGTTCAAAAGAACCGGTATAATTTGGGCGTAACAGATAGCCCTCTATGTCGTGGCTGCATGGATACCACGAATACAACCGCCCATGTACTGCTGGAGTCATAGATAATAAGTAAGGAGATATGCCATCTAGCGCGCTTACTATGAGACCCGCATCTCCAATTTTCGAAAACTACCAACTCATCCTAAACATACATGCCACATGAAAGCATTGGAGGGTTTTTGCGGGTGGGAACTGACATGACGAACGCATTTTTAGAGCACATTTGCGCTTGGTTGCGATGTTTCGACTTGTTTGACCATACGGCAGCGACGTGCGCATGCCACTTCCTTTCTCTTCAGTGGCTGCAGTACAGGAGCGTGACCGACTAACGCGCACCGACCCTGAGGGCACCGGGATCTCTTCCAGAACCCTGTTTGAATATTAAAAACCTGTGTTTCTGGGCTGCTTACGCACAATTTCTCAAAGCATATGCTCTACTAACTTTCCTGTGGGTAATTTGTATATGTATTTATTGAGCATAAATAACCCTTGCGGGCCGTGCACATGTTATAATTATCGTAATATTATTATTATTGTATTGTATTATATGTATATTGTAATATTATAAGTACAATGTACATATAAAATTACATTAAAATGAAATAATTACATCAAATTAAAATCAAACAAATATCTTTAAAAAAAAAAATTATCTTTTCAAAAATTAAACATGGCACAATCAAATGTAACGCTCTTACAACGTAAACGCGCACATATGAATGGTATCAACTCTTTGGACAGGAACATAGACGACGTGATCCGACGCGCGAACAACACGGAGTACGGGCTGGCGGCCGGCGTGTTCACGCGCGACGTGTCGCGCGCGCTGCTCTGCTCGGAGCGGCTCGACGCTGGCACCGTGTTCGTCAACACGTACAACAAGACCGACGTCGCCGCGCCGTTCGGCGGCTTCAAGCAGTCCGGCTTCGGCAAGGACCTCGGTGAGTCGCGAGCGCTCCGCTCACTTCTGGTGTATCACGGTATAGTTTTTAGGGTTCCGTACCCGAAGGTGAGTTCGGAACCCTATTACTAAGCCTCCGCTGTCCGTCAGTCCGTCCGTCTGTAACAGGGCTGTATCTCATGAAATATAAACATTAAAGGGGGGCAAAAAAAATAAAAACGTGATTTTTTGTGTTTAATCTTGTACTATGGTACGGAACCCTTTGTGTGCGAGTCAGACTCAATTTTTTTTTAGTTTTCTATTACTAGATTGAACACTTCATAAGATATGGACACAACATGACCGTTGTCTCATTAAATTGAGGTTATACAACGACCTGTAAATTGAAGCATTGTAATCAGATCTTGAAATTAATCAGAAAACGTTTTTGGCTGGATATTCGTCCGAAGCAGGATTAGAACCTACGACCTTTGAACTAAATATCCTCTGCTCTACCGCCGAGCTATCCAAGCAATTACGTCGGCCAACGAATTCCTCGATTATATTCGGATCGACATGCAATGCTTCCCCTATCTACTACTAGATGGCGCTGATTTCGCATATTAATCCTATTCTTCTTAGGCATTTTATTAAGGCGCTAGGACTAGCCAACTACTCGCGCCATACAAATGCACTTTTTAACAAATGTAATAATATGTAGTGAAACGCTTCAGAAAATCCAAATAGAACTCCAGACTGATAATGGATTGTTAATATTTTTTTATTCCATCATTTATTTAAATAATAATAAAAATAAAAAAGTTGATTTTTCTCATTAGAAATCTGAAAGTAATTCTATTTCTAGATATAAGCAAAAACAACATATATGCATAAACAAAAAATTCCATTTGCTTTTAGATTTATACATTTATTCAAAAAAGTTCGGAAATGGACACCGTTTCCGCAATGTATTTTGTATAGAAAAAGGAAACATACATTAACGAAAATAATTCGATTCCTAGACAAGGAATCATATATTGTAAGGATGACACTTATAATCGTCAGACTTAGTTAGTTAACTTGGGGTGCCTCGTCTAACTTTGCGATTTGGCTAGTACCAGGCCCTTAATATCAACCTAATCGACTTTGGCATTGGGCATCACAGTCAGTCCGGTTTTAACCTGATATATTTATGGATTTAATGGATACGACATTACAGATCTAATAACAATGTTAAAATACACATGTCATTGTATAACCTCAACTTAAACAAATGTGAGGTATCACGTTAAGGAATGATCGCCCGGTGACGTGGACGTGACAATGAATTTTCCCTAATTAGCCCAAGGGAGTTATAAGTTAGATATTAAGGATAGGATGCAAATAGATAGTAATGTAAAATTGTCTTTCTATTTACAGGTCAGGATGCGCTAAACGAATATCTCAAGACCAAATGCATCACCATGGAGTACTGAAACATATTCCTTGTATGTTCCTACGTTGTATGTTCTGTAAATGACCGTATTGTTTAAAGTAGATTTAAGAATGTTTGAGTGAGAGAGAATATCTGTGATTGCTTTAACTGAATGTGCCTGTTTAAGTTTTATTATTAATTTTATTTCGTTATTTATGATCTTTTAATTTCAATTTAATAATATTACCTGAATTCAAAAAGTGAACAAACAATTTTATATTGAGGGACGAAACTATTGAACGTACGGAATATGTTTTGACGTACAATTACGATTTTCCTATAACATGTTGATTATTTTTATAAAATGGGAGTAACACATAGGAAAATATTCTGGGTTCATTCTAACTGGACATTTCTGAGAAATCGTATATATTTTAAAAATGATATGTATTTTACAATTTTATATAAAGAATGCATTTAAAGCTAGTTAAGAGGCTGTTGGGACGTTACGAATAAAACGATATTTTTACTCAAAACAACTAGCCTTTTTTATTGAAATCATAAGCGCAGTTAGTGTACATATCAGCACCTCGGCTGGTTGGGACACTCCCAAAGCGAGTGGTTGTCACACCCCCACGGCTCGCCTGGCCGGAACCTGACCTGAAAATGAGAATACATTACGACTTTATACACAAACACGTATTGATCTATACTTCTATACTATTATATAAAGAGGAAAGGTTTTATTGTTTGTTTATATGAACCGAATAGGCTCTGAAAGTACTGAACGGATTTGAAAAAATATTTCACCGTTGGAAAGCTACAGTCTATCCGACGGACATAGGCTATGTTTTATCTTAAAAAAATTAGGGATCCTTACCAAAACTCCGATAACGTAACCCTAGGTGCAAAAAAATTACCAAGAATGTTCCTTACATCGCGTGCGCTGCGAAAACTATTCACGCTAGAAAAAAATGATGTACTAACTACAATTTTATAGAACACATTATTATCTACAAAAAATGTCACGACAGCATACATCTAACTATTATAGTTATGACACAATAAGTGTGCATTTATTTTAAAATAAATATTTAAATACCGCCGCTAGAAAAGGCTCTTTATTTGTACCTAGATATTAATCCTTATCAAAATAAATAAATTATTATTTAAGACTGTTTCAATACCTTTATATTACTTTTTGAATTATTCGATTCGGACATTTCATTCGAAAGATATCATGAGTTTAAAAATTAGAAAAAACTCCGCTCGGCCAACTATGCGTTTTAGAGTTTGTAGGCGTCACTCAAGAGGTACAGGAGGGGCTCCCTACGCAGCAGCCGTGTGCGGAATTTAAGAAATTGTCGCTTGATAATATTTTGTTGCTTCATGATAATTAGTTTAGTAGACATGCCATTCAATATGACCTAGTCTAGCCAAAAACATTCCTTGGATCAAAAAAGATAAAAATCTGCACATTTGTGTTTTTTTTTAACAAGATTGGCGTCCAATTTTCATAGATTATATTTTCTTTTGTAAAGAGTTAAGACACAGATATTCATTGTCTGATATTAGATACCAAACATCAAGTAAATTGGAACAGGGGGTTTCAAATCAATTCAAGGCTCAATGATTTACACAAAATTGTGCTACCATTATATTATAGTCTGTCACATAAAATTTTAGACCAAAATAAAAAAAAATGTTTAGAGAAAAATATGAACGGAATTGGATGGAAAAAAATATGTTACGCAAAATTGGCAACCACGGGCGCTAGAACCAGCCGGCGCGGCACCACGGCGTCCATGTGAAACAAGCATCGCGAATATCAGCGATGCCGTACAGACAGAGTTGCAATCATAGGAAATCACAGTCAGAAAGAGTGAGATGCAATATACGTGATATATTTATGACATATTTACCACAGTTTTAGAGCTGCGGTTCGCAGCATCAATGTGCTAAAGGTGTTAAGAAAATATTAAAAAATTATAATACAACTATCGCGTGAACATATTCGAAAGCTAATGAACTATGTAGGTGGAGTAGAACTGAGAATCCATGCCAATAATAGCACAAACTACTGTCAGGATTTTAGTCCAACACTCCATGGGAACTAGGTGCCTTGCCAGCGCCTTATAATGCACGGCTATACAGAACTCGATCAAAAATATTTGACAATTTTCATTGCTACTTCCACCATCTTTCATTCAATGTGATGGTAATTTTACCCCAACACGGGTAATTTTACATAAAATCTAAACGTCGGCTGGACATAACGGTCGAAAACGGCCTCGATTATCGAACGGCAAGGCGTCGCGCCACCGGGGTTATCAATGCTGAAAGATAGTGTATGTGCCACGGAATAATATTATAGGGTATGTACGAAAGGCATACGTGGTACAGGCAGGTGTAGGGTGAGGGGGCGGGGAGGGGCGGCAGGGGAGCGCCCGCCGGAGCCTCCACGGGCGGCGCCACCTTCGAGAACGGACTCCGGTCGCAGTAGTAGTTGTCTGCCAGCCTGCCGACGAGTATAGTACGATTAGAGTACAAACAAAGCGTAGACGAAGAGTACAAGAGTAGGCACAAGCTCGATGCAGGAGCATGTCGCGGGAAGGAGACAGGTACAGTGCAGAACACAACTTCATTTTGGTCAATATTTTTGAATCGGCAAGTGCAATTCAGTCACAAAATTAAAGCCAAAACACATGCACAAATTTTAACATGTAATGCCGAAATCCTAGTCATGGAAGTTTAAAAGTTGCAATATAAACCGGTTTGTCAGATTGGCTATATTAACAAGCATGTGCCGCTTTACGCTTTCGTATTAAAGGGATGGTTACCACCTATGAAATAAAGAAAGTAACATAACTACATTTATACACATTTACAGACAAGAAATAGATTTCATAAATATTAGTATATGCAACGAAATCAATTTTGAAGCATAATAATCAGATTTTTAAAATAATCAAAAAATGTATGCAGACGTCAGACAAATGTATCCATTGAATACATAAAAAAATCAAATCAAATTTAATAAACACAGTAAACTGACTTGACAACAGGTGACCGAGGAATGTCAGGCGGAGCTTGCGAGCGCGCTGAGATTTTTAGCGGGAATCGAACATGGAGGTGATGCGGGCTCCTCTGAAAAGAATACTGTTTTTGTTGTGGAAGTCCACATGTTCGGGGGGGAACGACCAGCCCGTGCCTCTGCATGTGGGGGCGATAGCTCAGGTAACTGTCGACCGCGTGGCCGACGGCCAGCCATGGCAAGGGGCGCAGCGACACCATAGATAATATAATATTACTGCGTAGCGACACTATGTTATTACTTACACTATTCTAAGGACACTAGTGCACATAAGTATTGCTTACATTTTTCTTTCTCCACTGAGGCGTAAAAAGAGAGAAAGCCATGCAAGGCAAGAATGTCAAAACCATAATTCATTGGAATGGTCAACGTTCAGGAACTTACCCCGAGAAAAAAATCCCGAAACTTTTGAAGAACCCGTGAAATATCCCTGTAATCAATGTTTTATGGTGCCATCTTTTTTTTTAGAATATACTACTGGTTATTGTTCTCTCCCGAAAAGGCTATTTTCTTCTTCTTCTTCTTCTTTTTAGCAGGGATATTATATCCCGGTTGGCAATCGGTCCCTTCAGAGACTCATTTCTGCCAGCGTCACGTTATGAAATATGTATATATTTATATATTTTATATATTTTTTCTTCTTTACTTGAATATTATATTGTCAGTTATTATTTTTGTTCTTTCTTCTTTTTTCACATTCTTCAGTTTTTTGTTGAATTGTTTATTTTCCTTTTAGATAAGTATTTTATTTTTATTTTTGTTTATATTTTTATTTTATTGGATTTTATGAATGATGAAATTATTCTTAAAACAGATGTATTAGAGCTTACCAGAAGGCTTTGTAAATTAGTGGGTAGAGGAATATTAAATTTTGATAATTGCTCATATAAAGGAATTGTTTTATTATTGATTGGGCATGCAAAAATAATATGTTCAGAGGTACCATCCTCCAGTCCACATTCACACAGTGATGAATCTTTTATACGTAGTTTAGCTAGATGAACCGGAGTGAAGGCTATTTTCAAACTGAGATTAAAATTTCGCGGGCCAGTCACTTGGTACCTTACCTAAGCCATCTAGCTAAGGTTATCATGCACTTCTATGGTATTGCTTTAATTTCTAGCTGGTCATCACCCATCGACGTCAATGTCATCACCATAATATTTTTGTTAATGGGCTTGGTGATAGGTATATATTGGTTATCTCCATTTAATAAATCCTAGGACCGTATGTGATTACTCGTATTTAGCATGGATGGCAGCTTGAAATCATATTTTGAAAAATTAATTGATAGAATTTATAGTATGGGCAATATATAAGTCAATGGTATAGGCAATGAACCTACAGCTGTCAATATTACTCGCATCTACGTTAGATTGTATATTATTGTTTCTCTGTCTAGCACTATATATAAAAAAGAGAAGTATATAGAGCAATCGGTAAGTTCCACAGCATTGAATAAATACTTCCCTTTTTCTGTGGTTGTTTTTTTCAAAAGCACAGAATATTAAAAATTCATGAAAACAAAAACACTATATTACATTGCAGTGTGGTCGATTTTTTCTTAGATACAAACATCAGAAATTCTCATCAACATGTCTAAAGTACCGTTTCGGGACATATCCCCCGTGATGCAGAGTATCCGCAACTTCTTACTCGGTGTAAGTTTGAGTTATGTAATTAACTTTGTATAACCTCAACTTTCCCAGCGTATTCCTCTAATTTCTTCAAACCAATATGTTCTCCACGTTTTCAACAGTTTTGAAACGAGATGCGCTCATCTATCTCTTAACTCCCGAATATGCAATCATGTGGAATATTCGGCTATTTCAGAGATACACACAGTAACAATGTAAACTGCCTGCTTATTTAAAATCGATCACTTCAATAATTCGTTTCAAGGGCATACCTGAAGGGTTTGTTCAGAATATGATTTAGAAAAAGACAGCAATCATTTAGGAATCATAACATTTCAGTAGCATATAGAAAATCCGACTTCAAGGACAATACCGCTATCAGCAAAGAATGAGATGAAAACACAATGACAAGTATTCTGGTATCGCATGTATTTCACATAAAACATGTCCTTTTCCTAGTAAAGTGGTTAATAACTTTTTATTTTAAAACATTTTGAAACCTTCAGACTGGGATTTCTTTTTCCCAAAACACCCTTGAAGTGGGCCAACTTCCTTTTTAGGGTTCCGTACCCAAAGGGTGCCAACGGAACCCTATTACTAAGACTCCGCTGTCCGTCCATCCGTCTGTCACAGGGCTGTATCTCATGAACCGTAAAAATTAGGCAGCAAATTTTTTTCAGAGTATGTATTTATTTGGCCTCTATAACAACAAATTGGTAAAATTTAAAAATTATAACAATTAAAGGGGGCTCTCCTACAAAACACGTGATTTTTTGTGTTAAATCTTGTACGATCGTACGGAACCCTTCGTGTGCGAGTCCGACTCGCACTTGGCCGGTTTTAATTGTTACAATATAAAAAAAGTAAGTAATTTTCCACTAAGAAAATTGAATTGCCTTATCCCCAGGGCGGGGACACAACATGAAAGGCTTCTCTCTGACAATTAAATTATCTTAATACAGTTTATTCTAATAATAAATACGATTACAGAGATAGTAAACACGTCCAGACCAAAGTGTACCATTGTTGGCACATTTGGGGCTGGTACATTTGGCAGTAATATCATTTATATTTTTTTATTTATCTAAGAGACGAGACCATTTTTTTGGATTTACAATTATGAAGACTGCCTTCAGTTCCAATTGATCAGGATATTCGGCATTCTACTGTGCACACTTACCACACACTGCCAAATGTACCAGCCCTAAGTGTGCCACCTGTGGTACACCTCGGTCTAAGCGTGTTTCCTATCTCCGTAATCACCATACAAAATATTCTTTAAGTGTAGACATGGCTTCCTAATACTATGCCTAGTGTTATTAGTCCGACACACTTCATTTCCTAAGGAATCAGTTGCCATATCAAGACTTTCCGTTAAGAAGGAATGATGGATTTAATTGGATGGAAAACACTGTACATATTTCAATGCTGCTTCGCTAATCCTTTCTTCCAATGCGAACCTACCATTTTAAATGGATTCTGCCGCTGCTGAAATGCACAATATTCAACTCAACAATCCAAGAAAGTGGTTCATGAGCGAGTAGCTCATGGTGCCTGCAGCATGCTGCTGCCTTTTTGCCCAACCCTGCATTTGGTTTACAGCGGAAGCATAACCTGGCCCTCCGGTTTGGGCCCCTGATCGCGGCACGGACGCAGCCACAGCCCATACTGCCGGACGGACCCTCGCACAAGTGAGCTTCAGATCTTATTGGAATTGCCTCACAAATAAACAGTACTGGTGCCATTTCTGGCTTCTAAGAACTGAATTTTTCGATCTCAACGTTCCCGACGCATTACCAAAATGCTTAGAGCAACAGAAAAGTTGTGAGCTCATGGCTAGAGCCCAATTCCTGTTTCACGATGTTTAGTTTATGTACAGGGAAGTTAACATCAAAAAGATATGATTAATTCATAGTTTTTTTATGTTAAGCGCGGCATATGGCGCACGCCAGGACCTCACTAAAAAGGCACCCGACGGCGCCATGGGCTTTTGGACTTTCACAGGGGCTGCGAAAACCATATCGGGCGGCCAGGTGCTTCTTCACACCATGTTTTTGTACATAATATATAATATAATTAATATATAGTATATAAAACTTACATGATAATGACAGTTGTGTTCTTTTTATGTGTTAACTGTATTAAATGTAAACTTATGTCCTGTTGACACCCTATAACTCTCCGACGGCCTTTAGTCTCAGAGCCTTTTGTGGTTTATTAGGAAATCTCTCAAAAGATTTCTGAAATTCGTTTCATTACCGCTCCACCACGGAACTGTCTACTGTCAAGAGCCTTTTCTCATAGCTTCAACCTGGGAGTCTTCAAACATAATCCGAACAAGCTCGATTGTAAATTCTACTGATATGGTGCATCGCTAAACATGGTTTTACGAGGTTGGGGGAACACAAGGTCCCTCGAAACAGCCACTAATATTGGTTTTGACGGGATAACGTCTTATAAATCGATGAACACCGAATGCACACACGAAGAAGTGTCACGTTCCGCCTAAGGTTGAGCTTGCAAGTAAGAGCGCAGAACAAGCGACAGAGAGGCACGATCGCCCCAAGCGTTGGCTTGTGACACATTTATCTCTCTTCTCGTGTGACGTCAATTCTAGCAGTTCGAATAGTTCTGCTACTGGAACGCCGCTACGAGTTTCTTCGAGAACTTCTACAATAAGCTCCGCCCACCACGATGGAAGCCATTATCTGCAACAAGTGTTGGATACGAGACGATGTGTTTTGTGTTTTTTTCTATAATTTAATAACATTTTCAGTCAACTCCTTCTTTGTTTACCTAAATTTTAAATAATAACAATTCAATTCAATTCATAAAAGTGTGCAATTTTTCTTTGTGACGTTATCATGTTGAACTATCGTCCGTAAACTGACTTTACAGACAAACATTTCTTTTCATATAAAAGTGAAAAGTTATAAGCAGACTGATGATGATGACATTCTGTCTGAATGCGGACGTTGGATTCTGTAACAGTTAGTAATTTAAATAAAGTTATAATAATTTGTACCTATTTCTAACAGACACGCAGCTAACTACTACTACGCGCGCGACGCCCGCCGCGAGGTGGCGCCACCGCTCGACGTGTCCAGCGCGCTGCTGCAGGCCAGCTCCTCCAAGGGGTGAGGACATGTATTCTATTGTGCATTTTGCAGGTATCTGTGGGGATAGCACGGCTAGTTTGAAATTGAGGAGTACATAGTTTTCTGCACTATCCATTTGTGACGATCATGTGAGAAAAACAATGAGAACACTCACTCGCACCCATGCAATATCTTCCTGGTTGGGAAACATCAACCAAATACATAGTTTGGCTAACATTCGTAACTGAAGTCACTCGCCGGCGCTGCAAATGTTGTATGAAAAGTGGCTCCGCCGCATAGGCGATACAGGCGAGTTTCAATTTCTTCTCCCGTCTTTCCATCCCCGCTGGATTGAACCCATGACGCACGTATTTAAGGCAAGTCCCCGCGCCTCTGAGTTACGAGCCGCTCAGTGTTCCATATCTGCATGCCCAGTTCCATAAAATAATGTGTGTTGCAGTGAACCGAAGCAGGCGGCGAGCGTGCGTCCCCTCCCCGGCAAGGTGTTCCGGTGGGACGAGCACACATACTGAACGTTGTGCTGAGCCTGAAAACTATTTAATTTTGTCTCCTCTGTACATACTTTGTTCTAGTGGTAGGTGCAATGTTACTGCTGTGTTTAGAATAAATGAATTATAACTATTGATTAAAATATTTTATTCTACTGTCTACTGACTGAGAGACTTTTATTCTTGGTTAACTTCTGTTATTTGGTGATTTCAAAAAGAGAGCGAGATTTGATAAATCCTGGTAATGTTTTACATAATTTTCAAAAATTTAGTTTGAACTGAAAAGTCACTAGACCTTTTTTTATGTAACGGGACATGGATGGCTAATATTACACCCACCGTTTTGATATGAGCCCAACACATCATATTCCCAAAGGAATTAGGTGCCATGCCAGAACCTTCCCTTTATGACTAGATTAAACTGTATGGAAAAAAACGGTTAATTTTTCATTGCGGCTTCGACCTTCTTTTCATCCAATGCCAAGGGTGGACTTAACCATACCACCTAGCAGGAGAACGGGGCCTACACTTTTACATGAGATTCCGAACCATGGGACCGCTCCTATTTGTGACGAAACGCACTTATCCAACTCTGAAAGAGAAAAAAGTGGCCCTGTTCATGGGCGGGGACTTGAACCCATGACCTCTGGCACGCAAGGTGAGTCGCCGCGCACTTAAGCTAATGTATTTATTGCTGAAACATATTTTTTTTACCGTGATGTTAGTGAATTTCAGCTTGAGTACAAGGTAAAGACGCAAATTGTACAAATGCAGCAGCAAAGGAAACAGACATTTTCTTGTGCAAAGTGGTAGAATCAGAATTACATACCTAGGTCATGGTTCGATTTGAACCATTGTTACTGAAAATTCAAATTGGACCACAATGATACAGTACCCGGCACATAATAATGCCCATCGAATATTGGAAAGAGACAAGCGGCTATTTTCGGATTAAAGCGTCATCTCTCTCGCAAGTAGTACACAGGTACTGAGTGACGGAATGTGACAGCGAAGACGCTCTACACAGCCGTAACTAGCCGATTGTCCCTTTCCAACGTCCGATGTGCATTATTTACCGCTGGGTATTATGCTACGTATGAGACTTCGTGCTACGCTGAGAATTTCACACAAGTAAATCTTAATTACAAATGTCGGTTCAATGCAGCCGAAATATTATTTGTTAAATAGAGCAAACTAATTTAAAAAAATATAATTTAACTCAATTATGGATGGACTGGGTTATCTGTTGAGGCGGGCGGACATATTTTTTTGCATGAATTTTTGCAAGTGATTGATTGAACTTATCTACGGTTGTAATTAATGGTTAGGCTTTGTCTTTTTATTTTGTTGAACCGATGGATGGCTATTACCGCTCCACAGCCGAACACACCGCATTCCTGAAGGAATAAGTTAAGTTGACGACGGCTTTTACACCAGAGAATACTTGTAATGCTATAAATTACATTTATGTTATTGCATTATTAACTTTGTTAGTTGTAAGTAACTTAAACTTAGGGTTGCTGTTTCTATTGTTCTTTGCCTTAAGGTGGCCCATCCCGCTCATCTCCCCATACAAAAGGGGAAAGAAGATCACGCCCATATTTCTTGTCAGAGATCCAAAATGTTGCTCAAAATAGCTTTATTTGATCGAACTAGATGTCTGATGACCATTGGCATTGTAAAATTGTGTTTGGTTTCTAAATTATAAGGTCCGAAAGTTTGAATTTTTTGCGCCTTTTGTACAATAACTTTGGAGGTGGAATACGCAATGATAAAGTAAGAACATCTTAAAAAGATTAGTCATCAGAAATAGCTTATTTAATCAAGATTTATAATCTGTTTGGTTTTTGTTAGATTTTTGACAACAGCGCTCGTGGTTTACTTTTAGCTATAAGTCGTTTTGAAATTAAAATTTTCGTAAATCTTACCAAATCATACACTATGCACATTGTCTTTTTTGTGGACATGTTGCATCTTCCTCATCACGGAACCTGTCTTATTCTTTGAAACAGAGAAGGTCCCAGAGCGCAACAGCACGGTTTTGTACCGTACCCGCGAATGAGTTAGACCCGCCGGGTTGGGCCACCTTAATCTGTTCTACCAAGGAATTGTTTGGCAGTAGCATTTAGATCTAAGTATGTATTTCATAATTGTGGACGTAAAAATATGTTATGTAAACCCGTGAAGTTTCTTTGCGGGTTCTTCTTTACTGGGTTGATCGAATCCGCGGATCTTTGTGATATAATTTAGTGTAGTTTGACTAAATGTTTGTTAAAATAAATGAATTGAATTGAATATGGGCCATGCCAGGACCTTGCCTTCATATGAGCTCTGTTGAACTTGATCGTAAACACAGACAATTTTTTATTGCCGTTTTGACCATTTTTTATCAAATGGGATGGACTAACGTACATTAAGTATGTAGGGAAGAAGACTAAGTTAAACATGGGTTCCGAACAATGTAGAGATCTACATTCTCGATTAATGTGTCATTGCAATCTCTAAAAGAAGTGCATACTAGCGATGGATCATTCCGGGTGCACCCCATTACGAGAACCCGCTTTACTTTCTCCTTTTTTTTCATTTATTTTGGATTCCGAATGAAGGTGCGATGTAATTTTGAGAACCCTGGATGGTTGATCTGTAAAAAATTCCACTCCGGAACGGTTATATTTCCACCCCGGAGCAACTATAATTTCATTCCGGAATGATTATATCTCCACCCTGGAGTGGCTATAATTTCATTCTGGAATGATTATATTTCCACCGCAACGTCCACCACAAATCAACGTCAACATATGATTAAACACGTCACTTTTTATGGACAGTATGGAAGGAACTCTATGCGGTTCACTAAAAGTGACGTGTTTGAACATTGATTAACTCAGCCGTCTCTTCGTGCAATCGGGGCTACGTGACTACGCTGACGCCATACCGACTAGTTCCGATCGTCACACCCGTCCTTTGTAAACTAGCTGTGTACAAACGCTGAACTCGAGCTCTCTTTGTAACTACCCTCAACGTTCATCGGCGGGGAACGCGTGGGTACTATAATTGCTGTAATAGATAGCATATAGGCATAGCATATCGTCTGACAACACATGTAATGGCATGGTAAATGATGTGAGCTCGACTATCAATTAAATCAAGACGAGTGTACTTAATTATCGGTTTGTATTTTATTACACACAGTAAGGAAGTTGAGTAGGCAAGTTGGCAGTGATCCTGCCACCTCCGCCGCTCGTTGTCGTGGCAGCCACAGAACATAATATCTGGTGGCAGCTCACAGCACCGCAAAGTGAGTTCCTAAATATTGTTTACCCATAATCAGTGGCGTAACAATAGGGTGGCAGGGCTGGCAAAATGCCACGGGCCCCCGACCCATGAGGGCTCCGGCCCAACAAAAATATTTTTTACATTATTCCTGAGTATTTTATTTTATTTGAAAAGAATATTTTTATAAGTTCTGCTTAAAATCCAAAGTGAGACAACTAAAGATCATAATACAATTTCAAGCTAAACAAAAAGATGTTGATTCATTTTTAGAGATGTACACGTTACCCGTGAAGAGTAATTTGACTTACTTATGATCGTCAAAAAACCGTCAATCAAATTACTGGTAATTACACATCTCTATTCATTTTAGAACGCATCCATTGGTTTCTACATATTTTGTCATTGACGATTGAGCATTGACGATCGGGGAATTCCCCATTTTGGTTACACTTTTTCGTGATTTAATCCCCTAATGTTAATAATTTAATATTCCCCCCTGTGTTAGGCGAGTTCCAGATTTGAAATTTTTTGAGAGCTTTACTGCGTCTTTGTGTGATTATTTTGACAATTGGTGATTTGTATCTTTGATTTTTCGTATTTGTTCTTTTATTGAATATGAAAACGGTGGCAAAGTAAAGTTGATTGTGAAAGTTAGACATTAAGGTGGCCCAACCCGGCGGGAATAACTCATTCGCGGGCACGGTACAAAACCGTGCTGTTGCGCTCTAGGTCCTTCTCTGTTTCAAAGAAAAAGACAGGCTCCGTGATGAGGAAGATGCAACATGTCCATATAAAAGACAATGTACATAGTGTATGATTTGGTAAGATTTACGAAAATTTTAATTACAAAACGACTTATAACTAAAAGTAAACAACGACCGCTGTAGTCAAAAATCTAACAAAAACCAAATAGATTATAAATCTTGATTAAATAAGCTATGTCTGATGACTAATCTTTTTAAGATGTTCTTACTTTATCATTGCGTAATCCACCTCCAAAGTTATTGTACAAAACGCGCGAAAAAATCCAACTTTCGGACCTTATAACTTAGAAACCAAACACAATTTTACAATGCCAACGGTCATCAGATATCTAGTTCGATCAAATAAAGCTATTTTGAGCAAAATTTGGGATCACTGACAAGAAATATAGGCGGGATCTTCTTTCCCCGTTTGTATGGGGAGTTGAGCGGGTTGGGCCACCTTAAAATGTCTAGTTACAGAAAATATTTAAGTAGGAGCGAAAATGTGAAGTCTCCAATACGCATTGGGCTAGCGTGGGGACTACAGACCATTCCCTCTCGCCTAAGAGAGGAGGCCTATGGCCATTAGTGGGACATCTACAACGTGTAATTTGGTACGCTGAAAATCTCGAAGTTTATTAAAATTAAACTGAGTACAATGTGACGATTTTTACTGATATCAAAAGAATTTGCCACGGGCCCAAGATGGTATAGTTACGCCACTGCCCATACTTCATCCAAATCAGTGGTTCTTAACAGGTGATCCGCGGACTACTATTCCAAAAAAGATTAAATAAGTGACGATTTGACAGGGGTTCGTAAAGAGTATGATAAATAAACAAAAATCGCATTAAAATATTGGGGTATTTATCTTTGTAAAGTAAATTTATCGTAATAAGATACCATTGTATGCGTGTTTTATGTATAGACTAAGCCCCGGCTGCACGAAGAGACGGCTGAGTTAATCAATGTTCAAACACGTCACTTTTAATTAATCGCATGGAGTTCCTTCCATACTGTCCACACAAAGTGACGTGTTTAGTCATACGTTGACGTTGATTTTGATATTTGTCATTTCGTGCACTCGGCCCTAACTCTTCATTCATTTATTTTTACATTACTCACTTACAACAGCTTGTGATCCATGGCAAACCAAACATTTTGTCAAATATGGTCCCTCATCAAAAGGTTATGAACCACTGATCTAAATAATTAAAATCAAGTATCTATCTAAACTGAAATAGTGAACAGATACGGTATGTTCAAAAGGCTACTCATTGACGACGAACTGACGAAACGTGAAAAAACTTTTGCATCTCAGGAAGATAAAAAAAAGTGGTACATGAACGGAGCGGGGATCGAATTGAAGACAAGTCCCCGTGGCCCTAAGCTACGAGCCACTAAAACTAACTTAAACTCTTTAAAAGATGTGGGCATTTCACCCATGCGGTACGATCTCAGCACACCTATTTTGCTACATCTACAGGCATACATCTTTTCATACATGCTCTACAATTACGGGTGCACCCTTACGCACCAGACCTTTCAGAAGAATTGCATCGATTTGGTTGCGCTACGTTCTTTTAGGCCGCTCGGGCATGACCCTTCCGGTTACCTTTGCGCTGTAAATTTTTTTCGTCGATCTTTCGTCACCCATTCCTTCCATCCGTACAAAGCACTCCTTTATCGATCCTTGTCACAACATATGTTTTCAGAAAATAATAATGTTTATCTAAATAGGCTTCAGCGATATTTGCATGCATTTCAGCAGGTCGGCGGCGCCAGCTAGCGCCCGAGATGGAAGCGTGGCGCGGGAAAGTGGCGTTGGTGACTGGCGCCAGCTCGGGCATCGGAGCTGCGATCGCGGTCGCGCTGGCGAACGCTGGCATGCAAGTAGTCGCGGTGGCCCGCAGGCTTGAACTCGTTCAGGTAATGGCTTCAAGTGTTATGCACACGAAGGAGGGAGTAAGAGAGATTACTAGAGAGCTGCGGGGGGAAATCGGGGGAAAAACTATTTTTGCTAAATCCATTTACCGGAAGAACCGGAAATATTATTAATGTTATCAATGGATTGTTAATGGTTTCAACATTAAAACTAGATAGTGCGTTTGCATTTGACTGTTAGTTTTCTCAATAAAAAAACCTTTACAATTTAAATTAAACCCACGAATTGAAATATTTCGAATATAATTTATAGATAAACTTCTGGATAATGTGCTCAACATTTCTAGCCGTACAAACAAAATTACGACAGACACTGAGGGCCGAGTGCACGAAAGGACAAAACATCAAAATCAACGTCAAAGTATGATCAAATACGTCACTTTGTGTGGACAGTATGGAAGGAACTCTATGCGGATCACTAAAAGTGACGTGCTTGAACATTGATTAACTCAGTCGTCTCTTCGTGAAACCGGGACTAAGGCACGCCTTCTTATCACATGGGCTGTGGCGCAGGGCAGAGCCCCAGTTCGTGGGTATGTGCCCAGCCTGCGCACTCAGCGCCTACCAGAAGCTTCAGAATAAGAATTCGAAAGGTTAAACATAGTGGGGGCAACATCTTCAATAAATGATGCTAGAGTTCAGCGAGACGTGACCAATCGCTCACCACTGTCGCGTCCAAGGGAAGGAATTGGGGGCATAGCACCCAATTCCTTCGGGAATCCGGCGGTGAGTGTGGTACCTATTAGGCATCCATGTGTTTATTACGTAAAAATTAAGTACCTGCATAGCTATACATAGAGAACCCTCATTACTATTCTTTTGTGTGGTCATTGTGACAAATTGGTGTTTAGGACATGCATTATGGTGAACATACCTTCATACTTAATTACAGCAGTCGTATAGAATGACCCATGATTATGTACTTAACTACATATGTAACCAGAAACACAATGTAATGTAATTACTATTTTCTGTAATCGTGTGATAGGTACAGTCGTTTCGTCTGAAACCTATACACCGGAAATAAAGACAAATTTGATATCTCTTTCTGTCATGCTGACGTCAACCTTGGAGTAAAAGGGACCTTGGGAATTCCTTGTCTTTCCAGTGTAGTTGAGCTACGCTTATTAAAAATTGACCTACGTTAATTAGTGCCTATGTTAAATTAATTCAAAAATATTTTATCACGGGGCAGTTTATTATATCTTTTCGGCTGCTCTTGCTTAAGAGAGTCGTTACCCTATCGATTCCTCATACTACGGGCGATAACTGTTTCCATGCCTTTAATGTTTTACTAGGTTTTTGAAATTTTAGATTCTAAAATATATTATACAAATCTATGTATGTTTTAATTTATTTAATAAACCTTTTAAATTAGAAAATATTGGCTAATTAACATTGGAAAAAAAGTTGCCTTTTTTACGTCCATTTTCGAATTTTTTACTGAAAAATACAGATATTTACAAAAAAATCAAAACATACGGACATAGAATGAAGCTTTCTCAAGTGATTTAAAAATTATTATTGAAATCTGACAACGTTTAGGGGTAGGGAAGCGTTGAGGCCTGGAAGACGATTTTGCTATTTTAATGGCAGTCGCCGCGCAAATTTGTGCCTTGGCCAATGGACAAAGAATGCATTTCATAAAATTATCAGATCTTAGATTTCCTGTGACTTGTCGACAGGTTCGCAAGCGCTGAGTGCGCGCTAGGCGACGTATTACGGGAGGTCACGACATTTTTGGTCACGATAAGGTAAATGGCTGAATTTGGGTTCACATGTTAGAGACCAACCCTCTGATGCTAAATATGTCGGTCTGCCTGTGCCAAGTAGTTGCGTTAGCTAGATTGGCAGTATAAAATATATGTTTGTTTGTACCTGCTGATGAATATACTGATTGTCTAGAAACATTGATACCTATTAATTATACAACAATTACCAGTCGGTTTTTTAATTAAATACTTAAATATACCTAAAGTTATATCTATAACCTATATCTGCTATAACTACGAAATGCAACCTAAGCTTTGTTCGGTTTTGGTATTGCTAAGCAAGTATGTACTGATACTTTCATGCTTCGTTATTTGCAGCCATTTACCTTATCATATATATTTTTTGTCACCATAACTACTTTTACAGGCGCCTTATCTAGGTAACGCAACCACTTGGCGCAGGCAGACTGACACATTTAGTTTCAGAGGGTTGGTCTTTATCCTGTGAACCCAGTTTCAGCCTTTTACGTTATCGGTACCATTTTTGTCGCCACCTCCTAGTCTATGAGCCGATGGTCGCATCCTGCTGGATCGTAGCGTATGTATCGACACTGTTTGGCCCCTCGATGTTTAACCACTCGCTGTCAATTACTGGTTCGCAGACGCTGAGCGCGTAGGTGCAAGGCGACGATGTTGCGTTGCGCTGGACGGTTGCCTCCTCGACATTTAACATTTCCACTTCGGTCCCAGAAGGTTCCGGCAGGCGCTAAGTGCGCTGAGTGCAGGTGCGAGGCGACATGGTTGCAACCCGCTGGACCGTCGTAACCTCTCGACTGTCGACCGGTTCGCAGGCGCTGAGCGCGCAGGTGCGAGAGGACGGCGGCGGGTCGCTGGTCGCGCGGCGCTGCGACGTCGGCGTGGACTCGGAGGTGCGCGAGCTGTTCGCGCACGTGCAGCGCGTGCTGGGCGGCGTGGACGTACTCGTCAACAACGCGGCCGTGCTGCCCGCCGGCACGCTCATAGGTCCGTTCTCGAGCATTTCATTTTCATTTCATTACATTTATTTCGGCATGGCCACCACAAGTAGCTCCAAGCCACGTCAATACATCATACGATGCGATTCAATTAAGGCTGCGTATGAAGCTAGACAAATTCCCGATTTCCCCCCCACCGCTCCGCTAGACGCCGAAGCGGCAGTGGCGCCGTGAATCTTAGGACAAAACTGAAATGAGATATTGTTAGAGCGACACCTATACGCCGTCGCGGGAACTTCGTGAAAGTTGTATCGATCCCGCGGCAAGTCGTCAATGATCATACAACCAATCACAAGGACTCTGCCGCCGCGATCTATGGTTACCACATGTGTCAGTGAACCGGTCCGGGTTTTTTTCATTTATTTAGCGATTTAAAGGCCTCTGAGGCTGGTTTGTGTGTTTAACTTTTGTGGTGTGGGACCTACCAACTAACCGTACGTACATACACATTAACTTAACCGACCCGTCCCTTTTTATGCACGGATATGGATAGCTTGGAGAGGGACAGAGGACCGGATGACCCCGGAGGGGGTGCTCCGTCCGTCTCCCAGCTAGAGCTCGCGGCTTCGGCTGCGGCCCGAGAAGTAGAGATCCGCAGTGAAACAGAATGTATATCGAATCCTACGTCGCCGGCGGCCTTTGTCACGGTCGATGACGCGGATGTCATGGACTGTAGCAATGGCGGTACCGGCGACCGATTGAGAAAACGAAAAAATCAAAATACTAGTTCTCATTTCGATGATGATACCGACCAGGGATTTATACCCCCTAGGCGTAAAACTCAACTAACCACTTCTAAAGTGGACCAAAATCCTAAAAAGATAATTGCATTAAAAAAAAGTACAGTCAACATTACCCATTCACAGGACATCTTACCAACCCAGAACACCCAACTTACTTTGGTTACAACGGGTGAGTTGGGTGACTTACCCAACTCACCCCTTTGACCAACCAAAGCTCACGCCCCTTTTCCCAAATTGGTAGGCAGCTCTACACACAATTGGATAAGGGACCTTTTTTGGTACACATATTCCGAATTGAAGCAGACCCTGCGGCTGGCACTTCAATACATCATGTCAACTTCGGACGCCTCCTGATGCAAAATAAAGTACCTAATATTTCCCAAGGAGGAGTAAAAAGTCTTGGTCGAAATAGAATATGTATTGAATTTAGAACGGCTCAAGCAGCAAATTTCTTTCTAGATAGTGATTTTTTGTCTGCTCAAAAATATAAGGCGATAATACCGACGTACAACGTAACCAGAATGGGGCTGGTCCGGCAAATACCTGCTGATTGGACACCAGAGGAGATTGTTCAGTACATCGACGTACCAAACGGTTGCGGAAAGGTTATTAAAACCAGGCGTCTTAATTTCAGATCGGTTATTGAAGGTGTCACCACCTGGAAACCTTCCCAAACTGTGGTTCTCACGTTTGATGGCCAGGTTCTACCTGACAGAGTATTTTGTTGTCACAACTCTATACCTATTGAAAAATATATTTATCCAACCATCCAATGTCACCACTGCTGCCGATTTGGTCATACGAAAGATCAATGTAGATCCAAACCTCGGTGCTATAAGTGTGGGGAATCACATACTGGGGAGACCTGCAAAGAGGTAGAAGTGACCTGTTTGTCATGCTCTGGAAACCACACTGCGATCAGCAAGACGTGCACAGAGCACGACAGACAGCTTGCTATCAAGACGTTAATGACAGATGAATCAATTTCATATGCAGAGGCCTCCAAAAAAACCGGTCCACCACGAAGGTCGTATTCTGAAGCCCTTAGCAATTCTTTAGGTAAGAACCCTGTTGTAACATCCTCCCGCAAAACCGTGTTTCTCAAACCCAAATCACATGCACCTCTATCACCGAGCTACGATAAATATGCCCATAACAGCATAATAAAACAATTTAATTTCCCCACTCCCCAAAATGGGTGTGCATTGCAAACCCAAAATGACAACCATAACACTTTCTTTGAAAGTCCAGCCCTCGAGACATTACTTTTGACCTTGATTTCCTTAATCTCTTCACAACCTTCATTACCGACCAACGTTGCCTCTCACCTCAAAAAACTAACACAACTTCTAAATAATGGACACCTCAACAATGATCCAGTGGAACTCACGAAGCATCCGAGATAAGAAACCAGAACTAATATCCCTGTTTAATAAACATAAACCCATCATCGCTGCAATCACGGAGACATGGCTTAAGCCAGCATCTATTTTCAGAATGACAGGATACAACTGTATCCGGGATGACAGAGATGATGGCTGGGGCGGTTGCGCCCTTTTTATTAATAATTTTATCCCACACTGTCAAGTACACCTTCCTCCGCATAGCAACAACTTTAATGCTGTGGCCATACGGACGAAGGACATCTCATATCTGTGTGTATATATCCCCCACCCCCTGACCTCTATTATCCCTGAGCTTAGAGCAATTTTCAATAGTTTAACTCCTCCCTTTGTAATTTTGGGTGATTTTAATTGTCACCACCCCCTTTGGGGCTCGACCCATCGAGACTCCTTTGGAACCAGATTGGTGGACATAATAGACCAGCAAAATATCTGCATCCTAAATGATGGCTCACCCACTCGTAGAGTTTCTCCACACCAAGGGCATAGTGCCGTGGATCTGACACTATGTTCCACTAGCTTATCCTCTTTATTAACTTGGAACATATCCCACCTCTCCCGTGGTAGTGATCATCTCCCAATATTAATCACCCTCCCTCTTAGGACCCTGCCTAGGCAGGATACAACACCCCTTCTGAAATATAGAACATGTAATGCCGACTGGCACTCATTTAGCAGTGCAGTAGAAATTAAGGTGACAGTTCTTGCAGACATATCCCTGAATAACCTAGACGATTGCTATGTTAATTTTGTTAACATACTTACCAATGCAGCAGACGAGACCATACCACTTAAAAACTCGTCATCTAAGAAATTGGCATCACCTCCCTGGTGGAACAACGAATGTACACAGGTCGTTAAAGCGAGAAATGAGGCAGAACAACAATATTGCTCGGATATGTCTATGAATAATTTTATAACCTTTCGTAGAAATGAAGCACGTGCTAAACGCAAGTTACGTAAAAAAAAGCGTGAAGGTTGGCACCGGTTCTGCTGTTCCATTTCACCGGATACGAAATCATCTTTGGTTTGGAGAAACATTAAGAGTTATAGGTCGGCCTTTACAGATTGTAATACCCAAAAGGCAGAATCGCCAGCATGGATTGCCCACTTTTTAGATAAATTAGCACCCCCATCAGCCCCTCAGGCTCTAGAGATTCCACAATTGTTTACCCCTACCTCCTATACTGATCCAATGGAAGCCCCTTTCTCCCTTTTAGAACTCCAATATGTCCTAGATCATGTAAAAGACTCAGCTCCAGGAATTGATGGCATTCCCTATTCATTTATCTGCAAGGCCCAGCCTAAAACGTTAC
Organism: Incurvaria masculella; assembly: GCA_946894095.1. Lineage (NCBI taxonomy): Eukaryota > Metazoa > Arthropoda > Insecta > Lepidoptera > Incurvariidae > Incurvaria > Incurvaria masculella. Next base: position 16,934,564 of record OX335661.1, on the reverse strand, counting down.
AATATCTCTTAAACATTATTAATATTGCTTTCGATAACAGCCATATACCCACAACATGGAAATCCCAAATTATAATCCCAATCCCCAAGCCTAACAAGGATCCTAATGACCCCTCTTCCTACCGACCAATTGCCCTATCCTCAGTCCTTGCGAAAATCACAGAACAACTAATAAAAAATCGTTTAGATTGGATCGTTGAGAACAGAGAAATCCTAGCCCCAAATCAGTTTGGTTTCAGAAAGGGTCGTAGCACAATTGATAGCCTCAGCATTTTTACCACAGATATACGACTAGCACAGAGCAGAAATGAATCAGTTGTTGCTGCTTTCCTAGATGTGTCGGCAGCATACGACAATGTCTTGCTTTCAGTCCTCAGGCAGAAAATGCTGAAGCTGAGGATCCCTGATAAGCTAGTCAATTTCATTTCTAACCTTCTAGCCTCACGCACAATCCACCTAAGAGTTCAAGGAGAGATAATAGCTACCAGAGCAGTATGGCGGGGTCTACCCCAGGGCTCTGTTTTAAGCCCCCTTCTATATAGTATATATACTCACGACTTAGAACATGGAGTTACAGCATTTGGACGAATCCTCCAATATGCTGATGACCTGCTTGTCTATGTCACTGACAAGTCTATCTTAGACGCCACTAACAACCTAAAAAAAAGTCTGCATAATTTAAATTTGTGGCTGACTGACCACGGCCTAGAACTTTCCGCAAAAAAAAGCAGCATAATGATATTTTCAAGACGTCGGTTGATTCCCCCATTAGATATATCCATAAATGGCATACCTGTCCCCACCAAAAAAGAGGTTAAGTTCCTCGGGGTAATCCTTGATAGCAAAATGACAGGAAGGGCTCACCTGGAGTACACCGTCCAGAAATGTGAAAAAAATATAAACATTCTCCGCACGCTGTCAGGGGTCTGGTGGGGAGCTCACCCATTTTCGCAAAAAATACTATATAATGCGCTTATCCGTAGCCACTTAGATTATGGCACGTTTTTACTAGAACCTTGCAATAAAAGAGCTCTCCAGAAGCTAGAACTAATCCAGTCAAAGTGCATGAGGTTAATCATAGGCGCTATGAAATCATCTCCAATTAACGCATTACAAGTAGAATGTGTAGAACCCCCACTCGTTTTGCGACGTCAATACCTGGCAGATCGATTCCTATATAGAGCTTCAATACTATCAAATCACCCAATCTTTCCTAAACTAAACCTCCTCTCCCAATATTGTCGCTGTAAGCCTTACTGGAAATACAAAACTTACCCTGCTCTTGTCAAGAGCTTTGACAGATTTAGATCTATTAGATCCCCCGTTCAACGATCATGCCCTATTCCTCTTTACAGCTCCCCATATTTTACTCTCATTTTTAAGCCAGCTGTAGAATTCAGTATCGGCATCGACAAAGACACTATACATGCTAACCACATTTTTAACTCGATAACCTCTGAGCGATGGCCCAACTGGCATCTTATCTTTACCGACGCATCGAAAAAATCTGAGGTTGGTTGCCTAGGGGCAGCCATGATACATCAGCTCTCCAAGACTAATATAAAATTGAAGTGCCCACCCCAGACATCTGTTTTCACAGGTGAATGTGTTGCTGTTTGTGAGGCAATCAACTTTATTAGAAGTAAGAAATTTCCCAAGACAGTTATACTGACGGATTCCTTAAGCTGCCTCCAAGCCCTCCATCAATATCCATTTCATGCCAAAATTTCCCAAATTATCCTCAACATTAAAGAAGCCCTGGTCGGATGCCTTGAAGAAAACCTTGAAGTCCTGCTTGCATGGGTACCGAGTCATGTAGGCATTGACGGCAATGAACTCGTCGACACCCTAGCTAAAGAGGCAATACTGACCGGAGACAGAAGGACATTCATAGTATACCCCAATGACTTACTCTCCCTTCCCAAGGTCACACTACGTAGGGATTGGTGTCGCGTATGGTCCCGAACGCAGAAAGAGAGGGGCCGCCACTATGCTCAACTGCAAACTGATATCCCTATCAAGCCATGGTTCTCAAAACACAAATATATGTCGAAGAGTGAAACCTCTATAATTTGTAGAATGCGTTTAGGACACTGCTGCACCCCCGTGATGTTAGCAAAGCTACGGGTAAGGGACTCCTCCCTCTGCGAATGTGGGCTCGCGGAGGGAGACCTAAACCATATGTTCTTCTCCTGCCCTTTAAATACTCCATCACTGTACACAATACTTCCAAGATTTAAAATCCCTCTCCCTACCAATATAAGCTGCCTTCTAACCCTTTCTCATCCATCCTACCTAAAAGTGTTGTCCTATTTTATCAAAAACAATAACATTAAGCTGTAATTTTTAGTTCCCCCCTTTTTTGAGACTAACCATGTATTTTTTCTTTGTTTCCCAGGAGTCGTTATTACATCCCTCTTATTTCCTACTAATAGCACATACGAAACTCAGATAGGTAAAATTTGTTCACGCAAAGTTTTTTAATAAATTGACCACTCCTACATGAATCTCCACAGTAATTGGCAGAGTTAAAATAGGGTGACACCAAAAGTCACCCAACAACACGACACTGGCAAAATTGTCTACACAACAGTAGACAGAGGCCATTCAGCAAAAATCATTATCATTAACCAATCACAAGGCTCGAGATCACCCGCCATATTATTCACATTGCTGCTAGAAAACAGCCACCATTTCGTGAGATCTCTACTTCATGAAAGGATTTACTATTTTCACATCGATCGTCAGTAGCTCGTTGGTGTAGCGCGTGAGACGTCTTATCTACAGTTATTGTTCGATGGGGGTGTCGGTTCGAATCCTGTAGGTTACAAAACTTTTTTTTCTGTTTTTTTACTTTTTAATGTTAATGGTGTATAGTATATAATTATAGCGTAGGTTATACTTAATTGATTTACACATATACTAAAATATTACATAATAATAGGTTTTGGTAAAAGATTTTACTAGAAACAATTTTAAAAAGTATAAACGTAAAATAAAACAAAACAATAAAAAGTAAAATAACACTTTTAAAAAGGATAAACGTGAGACGATGGAGAAATAATTTCCATACAACGAGCGTGCAAAAAATTACGCCACGCGACTTACAACATTATATCGCCGTTCATAGCGCCCCGTAGCGCAGTGATGAAAACGGAGAAAAATCTAATTTTTTGTCTCCCAAATTGATAGGTAAACTGATAAAAAAAAGAATTATTTTTCAATAAACCTGATGGTCGTTACGTCATTCTTCATTAGTACTGAGAGCCGAAACAAAGGCCAAATTCCTCCCGCGGCACAAGTGAAGTAAATTTACTTTTTTGTACTAAGCAGGTACCTACGTCGCTTATTCCAAGGAATGTGACAAGTAGTGTCGACACTTTTTTGGGTTCCGTACCCAAAGGGTGAAAACGGAACCCTATTACTAAGCCTCTGCTCTCCGTCCGTCCGTCCGTCCGTCCGTCCGTCCGTCCGTCCGTCCGTCCGTCCGTCCGTCCGTCCGTCTGTCACAGGGCTCTATCTCATGAACCGTAATAGGTAGGCAGCTGAAATTTTCACAGAGTGTGTATTTATTTTGCCGCTATAAAACCAATAGGTAAATTAAAAAAATAAATAAAAGTTAAAGGGGGGCCCATACAAAAGAAACGTGCTTTTTGGTGTTGATGGTACGGAACCCTTCGTGTGCGAGTCCGACTCGCACTTGGCCCGTTTTTTTAGTTCAATTTGCTCTTCTGTGGTCGCCTGGAACGCAGTATCCTCTATTTAGCTGCTATTTGCCGCGGCAGCGAGTGCCGCGTCTTTTGTCGTTTGAACATCTTTTGTTCGACGTTGGCGACGTTGTCGTCGTTATTCGTCGTTGTTGATGTCGAAAACGGAACCCTATGCGCGCTCGTCGATTGTATCTCGTTCACTCGCGTCAGTCGAGCGGTCGCGCCGCGCCGAAGTGTCTTATAATATTTGGACGCTCGTCCGCTCCGCTGTAGCGCCACAGAGCAGCGCTGTGCAACAATCGAATAATGTAGATTTGTATTCGAATGAATCGAATAACGGGAACAATCGAATAATTTGATTGTTTTTATTCGCAATCGCCTATCGCTAGTCTACGACCAGTGTTTCCAATGATATAACGAAAACAAATTTTGACATGACAGACAGGTAGATCAGGTCGGGGCGTTTATATTGAGTGGTCGCTTGATGGGTCTACGATCAGTGTTTCCCATGATATAACGAAAACCAATTTTGACATGACAGACAGGTAGATCAGGTCGGGGCGTTTATTTTGAGTGTTCGCATGATGGGTCTAAGACCAGTGTTTCCCATGATATAACAAAAAACAATTTTGACATGACAAACAGGTAGATTAGGTCGGGGCGTTTATTTTGAGTGGTCGCATGATGGGTCTACGACCAGTGTTTCCCATGATATAACGAAAACAAATTTTGACATGACAGACAGGTAGATCAGATCGGGGCGTTTATATTGAGTGGTCGCTTGATGGGTCTACGATCAGTGTTTCCCATGATATAACGAAAACCAATTTTGACATGACAGGCAGGTAGATCAGGTCGGGGCGTTTATTTTGAGTGGTCGCATGATGGGTCTAAGACCAGTGTTTCCCATGATATAACAAAAAACAATTTTGACATGACAGACAGGTAGATTAGGTCGGGGCGATTATTTTGAGTGGTCGCATGATGGGTCTACGACCAGTGTTTCCCATGATATAACGAAAACAAATTTTGACATGACAGACAGGTAGATCAGATCGGGGCGTTTATATTGAGTGGTCGCTTGATGGGCTTACGATCAGTGTTTCCCATGATATAACGAAAACAAATTTTGACATGACAAACAGGTAGATCTGGTCGGGGCGTTTATTTGGAGTGGTCGCATGATGGGTCTAAGACCAGTGTTTCCCATGATATAACAAAAAACAATTTTGACATGACAGACAGGTAGATTAGGTCGGGGCGTTTATTTTGAGTGGTCGCATGATGGGTCTACGACCAGTGTTTCCCATGATATAACGAAAACAAATTTTGACATGACAGACAGGTAGATCAGATCGGGGCGTTTATATTGAGTGGTCGCTTGATGGGTCTACGACCAGTGTTTTTCATGATATAACGAAAACAAATTTTGACATGACAGACGGGTAGATCAGGTCGGGACGTTTAATTTGAGTGGTCGCATCATGGGCACCGAATAAATAACTAGCGTATCAGAAGCGACACTTATGAGTGTATTTCTATGCGTGTGCTAGCGGCTATGTGTGCGTGGTGCGGGGGTGCGCGGAGTGCGCGGGGCGAGTCCGCGTCTTCCCGGGAATATTGCGTTCAAAGGTTGTTACTGAGCGCTACTTCACACCAAGGGGAGCGGGGCCGGGGGCGGTGGCGGGAGCAGGGCCGGGGGCGGGGCGGGCGGCCCGACGGGAGCGGGTGAGGGGGGTGGGGGGAAGTCGTTCATCGCAACTTTAGGCCTACTTGGCATCACGCTATATCCCCAGAGGTGCGACCAATATAATAAAATCCTTGAGAACCAGTTACTCGATTTAGATGCGGATTGTATCTACGTCTAGCCTGATTCTACTCAAAACTTATAGGCTACATTATATAACCCTTCATTACCAGAAGGGTGAGTAGTGAGTGTTAAATTCTTATAACTTGCGAACCACTTACCCGATTTATGTGCGTATTTTATCAATGTATAGCATCTCTGGGAACAGTCAGGTTCGAGATGGGTTACTGTTTTCGATGTTGAGGCTGGCTGTGGGTTGAAGTCCACGCAAAACTTACCTACGTTTTAAAATTTACTTACTAACTAGGCGCAGAAAGGTTCTGGCGGCAAATGTTTTTTTTTTAAATAGCCACCAAATGTCAATGGAGCTCTAAATGGGAATTATTGGATGTTTCTCATTAAATCATGCTATTTCGGCTCGAACGATCTTGATGAAATTTAGTAGACGGATTCAATGTCCTGGACCAGTTTGACCCTATTGTGGATCAGTCATGTGGGCTACTTTTTATCCATGAAATAATTTCGCCGACACTAACCCGAGCGGAGCCGGGTACCGCAGCTAGTTAATAAATAATTTCGCTTTTGGAGAATATGGTCAGTCAGTCAGCGTGTTGGCGTCCACTGCTGGACATACGCCTCTCCAGTTTTCCTCCAGTCATCTCGGCCTTCAGCGGTACGGAACCACTGCTTTCCGCCGACGCACTTGATGTCGTCGTCCCACCTGAAGAGTGGTCTTCCACCGGTGGTCATACAAACAAAAACTAAGTTTGTGCCGGTGGTGCTCATGGGCTTTCGAATTTTCAAGTGTCCAAATTTCTTTTATTTACCTCATAGCCACTTGCTTGTAAACGTTTGAAACATTGACGACATTACGACAAAATGAAAATAATTTCATTACCGAACTAGGTAATTGAGTTACATACAATAGGGCCATGTAATTGCAACTTTCACACGACCCGGCCATAGAACATAGAGTAAATATTAATAAATCCGTACAGTCTGTTTTATTTTAATATCCCCATTGTGTCGAGTGATAACCCTAGCGACGTTTCGGAGCGCGCCGCGCTCCGCCGCTGCGAGGACGTTGAATCTCACACGGACGAGGAGTGTCGACGGCGTGTCATGGGTCTACAACCAGTGTTTCCCATGATATAACGAAAACAAATTTTGACATGACAGACGGGTAGAGCAGGTCGGGACGTTTACTTTGAGTGGTCGCATCATGGGTCTACGACCAGTGTTTCCCAAGATATAACGAAAACTAATTTTGACATGACAGACAGGTAGATCAGGTCGGGGCGTTTATTTTGAGTGGTCGCATGATGGGTCTACTACCAGTATTTCCCATGATATAACGAAAAAAATTTTGACATGACAGGAAGTTAGATCAGGTCGGGGCGTTTATTTTGAGTGGTCGCATGATGGGTCTGCGACCAGTGTTTCCCATGATATAACGAAAACTAATTTAGACATGACAGACAGGTAGATCAGGTCGGGACGTTTACTTTGAGTGGTCGCATCATGGGTCTACGACCAGTGTTTCCCAAGATATAACGAAAACTAATTTTGACATGACAGGAAGTTCGATCAGGTCGGGGCGTTTATTTTGAGGGGTCGCATGATGGGTCTGCGACCAGTGTTTCCCATGATATAACGAAACTAATTTTGACATGACAGACAGGTAGATCAGGTCGGGGCGTTTATTTTGAGTGGTCGCATGATGGGTCTACTACCAGTATTTCCCATTATAATAGGTTGGGGAAAAAGTTTCTTCGCATTTTTTAAGAAAATTCAAAACATTTTTTAATATGGTTTATTTACATTTAACTAAAGTATGTAGGTACCATTTTGTTCGATAACTTTTTGCCATCTTGTAGGTAGGGACATGATCCCATTGCTATAGAAATATTGGGACTTCTGATCAATATACCGCGACAAGTGGTTTTGGCAGTCCTCTCGTGATGTTAACCTGACACTGCCTAAAGAATTCTGAAGAGACCTAAACAGGTGGAAATCTGAAGGTGCAAGGTCAGGACTATACGGCGGATGCATTAACACCTCCCAGCCAAACTCTCTTAGTTTTTGCTGAGTGGCTAAAGATGTGTGAGGTCTAGCGTTATCATGATGAAAAACCACACCCCTTCTGTTGATTAATTCCGGCCGCTTTCTCTCAACTTCTTGCTTTAATCTCATCAGTTGTTCGCAGTAGAGTTCAGAATCGATGGTCCTGCCTGGTGGTAACAGCTCATAATGAATAATGCCCTTCCAATCCCACCACACACACAGCATCACCTTGTTGCGAGTTAACCCGGGTTTCGCCACAGTCTGTGAAGCTTGACCGGCCTTTGACCACGACCTTTTTCGCACGTTCTTGTCGCACGTGATCCGCTTTTCATCACCAGCTTCTTCAAAAATGGTTCGGTTTCATTACGTCGTAATAAAGAATCACAAATGAGTACACGGTTCATTAGGTTTCTTTCAGTGAGCTCGTGAGGTACCCAAATATCGAGCTTTTTTGTGTACCCAGTTTTTTTCAAATGCGCCAAAACTGTTTTGTGGTCAATTCCTAGTTCTTCAGCTACGTCGTAACTACTGATATGCCGATCTTGCTCCACTTTTTCAAAAATGGCATCCATTTTATCCGTAATAGGGCGACCAGAGCGACGTGCATCTTTGACATCAAAATTTCCGGATTGAAAACGCTTAAACCAAATTTGTGCTACTCTCACAGACACTGCACTAGGTCCATAAACATCGCAAATTTTTTTCGCGGCTTGCGTTGCATTTTTACCTTTTTTGTAGTAAAATTTTAAAATGTATCGAATTTCTTCATTAGATTCACTCATTTTGACAGTACGAAAAACAAATGAGAATCACACATTTTCCTAATTAGAATTTGGAATTATGTTGTTTAAAATTTAAACTTTCAATGATACCAAAACCAGCCAGATACAAATAGTAAAGCCAAAGAGATTTTATTACAAGTTCATACATACTATAATGCGAAAAGACTTTTTCCCCGACCTAATATAACGAAAAAAAATTTTGACATGACAGGAAGTTAGATCAGGTCGGGGCGTTTATTTTGAGTGGTCGCATGATGGGTCTGCGACCAGTGTTTCCCATGATATAACGAAAACTAATTTTGACATGACAGACAGGTAGATCAGGTCGGGGCGTTATTTTGAGTGGTCGCATGATGGGTCTACGACCAGTGTTTCCCAAGATATAACGAAAACAAATTTAGACATGACAGACACGTATATCAGGTCCGGGCGTTTATTTTGAGTGGTCGCATGATGGGTCTACGACCAGTGTTTCCCATTATATGTCGAAAACAAATTTTGACATGACAGGAAGTTAGATCGGGTCGGGGCGTTTATTTTGAGTGGTCGCATGATGGTCTACGACCAGTGTTTCCCATGATATAACGAAAACAAATTTTGACATGACAGGGAAGGTAAATCAGGTCGGAGCGTTTATTTTGAGTGGTCGCATGATGGGTCTACGACAAATGTTTCCCCAGATATAGCGAAAACATATTTGGTCATGACATGACATGTACAACACATGAAATTGAACTGAACCGTTCCTCCGAGATTAATATTGGAGTTTCTTTTCGTCATAGAATTTATTTTATTTTATTTTATTATATTTTTAATTTTTATTATTATTTTATTTTAGCTATTTGTTGTTATAACGGTAAAATAAATACACACTCCGTGAACATTTCAGCTGCCTACCTAAGGCCCTGTGACAGACGGACGGACGGACGGACAGCGGAGGCTTAGTAATAGGGTTTCGTTTTCACCCTTTGGGTACGGTACCCTAAAAACGAACCAACAAAACAAAACATATTATTTATGTCATTTATTCTTTTCACGGAGTTTTCCTTCTGTTCATGTTATTAATTATTCTGTGCCGCCGACAAAAACTACAAAAATCCGCCCGCCGAGCTATCTGCCAAGTAGGCCAATGAATGAAGCTAAAATTTGGGGCTTACCAAAGCACTAAATCGTCCGTCCATGAAATCTTCAGAATGTGTACAAATACAGGTTTTAAAAATGAATGACTCAGAATCTAACATTTTTTTTTCCCGGAACTTGGGTATTTTGGCCAAAAACACAAAATATGCGGTATCATTTGCTGCAAAAATGGCCCGCCAAATTTCTTTTCAATGTCTAATAAAATGGGTTAATAGGTATATATGTGTTCAGGAATCCAACAATTTTTTTACACAAAAGCGAGTTTTTTTTTTAAAATACACAGTTTTCGCTCTCATAAACTCGGCAGAATTGGGCAGCCCAATCTGTCGTCACACATTTGTTTTTAATTCTTATCAGATCGATAATTTCAACGAATCCAACAAATTTATTACTGGCAACACATATATTTTGCTAATGGCCAAATAAAGTAAACGGCATAATTTGCCCGCCTATTTTTTAAATTATAATGATACTAAATGATATAGACGAACATACTTTTAACAGAATCCAACAAAAAAATTACATGCCAGTCAGTTTTGCAGCGTATAACGTAACATTGAATTTCGCGCTAAAATAGCTTGGCGAAAGCGGGTGGTAGGCGGCGCGGTGCGGAGGCAGTGCGGAGCGGTGGCGTGGGAACGGTGGCGGCGGTAAGAAAGGGTTTAGCCTGTGTTAGTGATACCGATTACGAAGTAATTATTAGTATTATCTTTGGTGATACTTATGTATAGTTCGTTTTCATGCGTAGTACCTGCATAATGGACAAGAGTTTATAAGTGTGATGTGAAATTTAAATTAATTAATTCGCCAATTTGATAAAGGTATTATTCTTTTGTAATTGCTAGTGATCGTCGAATATACACATGTAAATGAGTAAAATACTTTGGTAGAGGTTGAATACAATTTGAGTTATTTTATTTTTATGCAAGATGATTCCGCGAAGATAAATCACTGAAATTAGATAAACTACATATTTATAATTCACAAATTGATTCACGGTGGATTAAACATACATTCATGAATGAAGAACGTGATATATCACGTTCTTGGATTCAGTGCCGCACTAGCTTAGTACGAAAAAGTATATTTACTTATTGAATTATGTTGTGCCTTGGGCGTCAGGGCAAATAGGAGCCGAAAGCGCTAGACCCGAGCACGCCTGTGAAATACCCCGCAATTCGCTTGCACCGGTCATATAATACTGACCATACATTTAAAAGTATGGAAAATTTACTGTTTCGAGCGTATTCAAACGCGAATATCTAGTTAATTACTCATCAGATTTTAGTGAAGTTTCATCAATTCAAATAACACGTTGAAGACTCTATAAGCATAAAAAAAGATCGTCGGTGCATAAAGTACCGGTGAAAATGTTTCAAAACATTTTTTTAAATTTTAAATGTATGAAAATATATATACCGTCCATCTTTTTTGTTTATGGAGTGTCTGGCGTGCTATCTTTAATGGTGAAAATCTCATTTAAATCTGACCATTAATTTCCGAGATATTCGCATGTGAATACTGTCGAAACAGTAAATTTTCCATACATTAAAAACTTAAAACAATTTTTGAAAGGCATTTTCACCGATCTAAAAAAACATGAAAAATGTGGTCTATATCGAATATAGATAACGTTGGATCGGTGAAAATGCCTTTAACAATGTTTTAAATATAAAGGTATTGAAAATTTACTGTTTTGAGTGCATTCAAATGCGAATATCTCGTAAATTAGTCGTCAGATTTTAATGAAGTTTTCATCATTTTAAATAACACGTCAACAAATCCATGAGCATGAAAAACCGGCCATGCGCGAGTCTGACTCGCACACGAAGAGTTCCGTACCCTCGTACAAGACATAACACAAAAAAGTTTTGTGTGTAATTTTGACTATTTTTTTATTCCATATTTTTTGCTTATGGAGTATTTGACGTGCTATCTCTAATGGGGAAAACCTCATTTAAATCTGTATATACGGTACATACATTTGCATCGGTATAAATGCCTCTTTCTTTAAAATTCCTTCAAAAAATTTTGAAAATTTTAAATGTGTTTTTTGTTTGCTCAAGGCGTCTTCAACCTGTTATTTTGAATGGTGAAAACTGTATTTAAATCTGACCAATAATTTCTGAGATATTCGCATGTGAATACTGTCGAAACAGTACATTTTCAATACATTTAAAACTTAAAACAAATTTTAAAAGGCGTTTTCACCGGTCTAAAGAAAATGTGTTCTATTACGAAAATAGAAAACGTTGGATCGGTACAAATGGCTTTAACAATGTTTTAAATGTAAAGGTATTGAAAATTTACTATTTTGAGCGCATTCGAAGGCGAATATCTCGTAAATTAGTCGTCAGATTTTAATACAGTTTTGATCATTTAAAATAACACGTGAACGACTCCATGAGCATGAAAAACCGGCCAGTGTGCGAGTGAAGGGTTCCGTACCGTCGAACAAGACATAACACAAACAAGTTTTGCATGTAATCTTAACTTTTTTTAATTTCATATGTTTTTCTTATGGAGTCTTTGACGTGCTATCTCTAATGGTGAAAACGTCATTTAAATCTGTAAATACGGTACATACATTTGCATCGGTATAAATGCCTCTTTCTTTAAAATTCGTTTAAAAACCTTTGAAAATTTTAAATTTGTGAAAATATAAATACCGTTGATCTTTGTTTGCTCATGGAGTCTTCAACCTATTACTTTGAATGGTGAAAACTGTATTTAAATCTGACCATTAATTTCCGAGATATTCGCATATGAATCTGTCGAAACAGTACATTTTCAATACATTTAAAACTTAAAAGAATTTTTAAAAGGCGTTTTCACCGGTCTAAAAAAACATGAAAAATGTGTTCTATTACGAAAATAGAAAACGTTGGATCGGTACAAATGGCTTTAACAATGTTTTAAATGTAAAGGTATTGAAAATTTACTGTTTTGAGCACATTCGAAGGCGAATATCTCGTAAATTAGTCGTCAGATTTTAATACAGTTTTGATCATTTAAAATAACACGTGAACGACTCCATGAGCATGAAAAACCGGCCATGTGCAAGTTTGACTCGCACACGAAGGGTTCCGTGCCGTCGAACAAGACATAACACAAACAAGTTTTGCATGTAATCTTAACTATTTTTTAATTCCATATGTTTTTCTTATGGAGTCTTTGACGTGCTATCTCTAATGGTGAAAACGTCATTTAAATCTGTAAATACGGTACATACATTTGCATCGGTATAAATGCCTCTTTCTTTAAAATTCGTTTAAAAACCTTTGAAAATTTTAAATGTGTGAAAATATAAATACCGTTGATCTTTGTTTGCTCATGGAGTCTTCAACCTATTGCTTTGAATGGTGAAAACTTTATTTAAATCTGACCATTAATATCTGAGATATTCGCATGTGAATATTGTCGAAACAGTACATTTTCCATACATTTAAAATTTGAAACAATTTTTGAAATGCATTTTCACCGATCTAAAAAAACATGAAAAATGTGTTCTATATCGAATATAGATAACGTTGGATCGGTGAAAGTGCCCTTAACAATGTTTTACATTTAAAAGTATTGAAAATTTACTGTTTTGAGCGCATTCGAATGCGAATATCTCGTAAATTAGTCGTCAGATTTTAATACAGTTTTGATCATTTAAAATAACACGTGAACGACTCCATGAGCATGAAAAACTAGCCATGTGCGAGTCTGACTCGCACACGAAGGGTTCCGTACCGTCGAACAAGACATAACACAAACAAGTTTTGCATGTAATCTTAACTATTTTTTAATTCCATATGTTTTTCTTATGGAGTCTTTGACGTGCTATCTCTAATGGTGAAAACGTCATTTAAATCTGTAAATACGGTACATACATTTGCATCGGTATAAATGCCTCTTTCTTTAAAATTCGTTTAAAAACCTTTGAAAATTTTAAATGTGTGAAAATATAAATACCGTTGATCTTTGTTTGCTCATGGAGTCTTCAACCTATTACTTTGAATGGTGAAAACTTTATTTAAATCTGACCATTAATATCTGAGATATTCGCATGTGAATATTGTCGAAACAGTACATTTTCCATACATTTAAAATTTGAAACAATTTTTGAAATGCATTTTCACCGATCTAAAAAAACATGAAAAATGTGTTCTATATCGAATATAGATAACGTTGGATCGGTGAAAGTGCCCTTAACAATGTTTTACATTTAAAAGTATTGAAAATTTACTGTTTTGAGCGCATTCGAATGCGAATATCTCGTAAATTAGTCGTCAGATTTTGATACAGTTTTGATCATTTAAAATAACACGTGAACGACTCCATAAGCATGAAAAACCGGCCATGTGCGAGTCTGACTCGCACACGAAGGGTTCCGTACCGTCATACAAGACATAAGACAAAAGAGTGTTGTATGTAATTTTGACTATTTTTAATTCCATATTTTTTGCTTATGGAGTCTTTGACGTGCTATCTCTAATGGTGAAAACCTTATTGAAATCAGTATATACGGTACACACATTTGTATCGGTATAAATACCTCTTTCTTTAAAATTCCTTCAAAAATTTTTGAAAATTTTAAATATGTTATTTGTTTGCTCATGGCGTCTTCAACCTGTTATTTTGAATGGTGAAAACTTTATTTAAATCTGACCACTAATTTCTGAGATATTCGCATGTGAATAATGTCGAAACAGTACATTTTCAATACATTTAAAACTTAAAACAATTTTTGAAAGGCGTTTTCACAGGTCTAAAAAAAACATGAAAAATGTGTTCTATATCGAAAATAGAAAACGTTAGATTGGTACATACAAATGCCTTTAACAATGTTTTAAATGTTAAGGTATTGAAAATGTACTCCATAAGCATGAAAAACCGGCCATGTGCGAGTCTGACTCGCACACGAAGGGTTCCGTACCGTCTTACAAGGCATAACACAAAAAAGTTTTGTACGTAATTTTGACAATTTTTTAATTCCATATTTTTTGCTTATGGAGTATTTAACGTGCTATCTCTAATGGGGAAAACCTTATTCAAATCTGTATATACGGTACATACATTTGCATCGGTATAAATGCCTCTTTCTTTAAAATTCGTTTAAAAACCTTTGAAAATTTTAAATGTGTGAAAATATAAATACTGTTGATCTTTGTTTGCTCATGGAGTCTTCAACCTATTACTTTGAATGGTGAAAACTTTATTAAAATCTGACTTTTAATTTCCGAGATATTCGCATGTGAATACTGTCGAAACAGTACATTTTCCATACATTAAAAACTTAAAACAATTTTAAAGAGGCTTGTTCACCGGTCTGATAAAAACATGAAAAATGTGTTCTATATCAAAAATAGATAACATTGGATCGGTGAAAATGGCTTTAACAATGTTTTAAATATAAAGGTATTGAAAATTTACTGTTTTGAGCGTATTAAAATGCGAATATCTCGTAAATTAGTCGTCAGATTTTAATGAAGTTTTCATCATTTAAAATAACACGTCAACGACTCCATGGGCATGAAAAACCGGCCATGTGCGAGTCTGACTCGCACACGAAGGGTTCCGTACCATCGTACAAGATATAACACAAAAAAGTTTTGTATGTAATCTTCATAATTTTTGGTTCCATATTTTTTTCTAATGGAGTCTTTGCCGAGCTATCTCTAATGGTGAAAACCTCATTTAAATCTGTGTATACGGTATAAACATTTGTATCGGTATAAATGCCTCTTTCTTTAAAATTCCTTTAAAAAAATTTGAAAATTTTAAATGTGTGATAATATGAATACCGTTCATCTTTGTTTGCTTAATGGAGTCTTCAACCTGTTATTTTAAATGATGAAAACTTAATTAAAATCTGACGACTCATT
Organism: Incurvaria masculella; assembly: GCA_946894095.1. Taxonomy (NCBI): domain Eukaryota; kingdom Metazoa; phylum Arthropoda; class Insecta; order Lepidoptera; family Incurvariidae; genus Incurvaria; species Incurvaria masculella. Next base: position 16,919,189 of record OX335661.1, on the reverse strand, counting down.
TACGAGATATTCGCATTTGAATACACTCAAAACAGTAAATTTTCCATACTTTTAAATTTAAAACATTATTTAAGGCATTTTTTTTTACCTATTGAACGTTGCCTATTTTCGATATTGAACATATTTTTTATGTTTTTTTTTAAATCTGTAAAAATTCCTTTTAATTATATTTTTGAAATTTTACTGTACAATTTTGACAGTATTGACATGCGAATATATCGGAAATTAATGGTCAGATTGAAATGAGGTTTTCACCATTAAAGATAGCAAGTCAAAGACTCCATAAGCGAAAAAAGATGGACGGTATTTTTATTTCCATACATTTAAAATTTAAAACATTGTTAAGACGCATTTTCACCGATACTTTATACACCGACGATCTTTTTCATGCTAATGGAGTGAATATACTGATAAGTTGAATACATTATCAATTTTCTCTAGCCACATAAAAGTCAATATGAAGGAAACATAAAATGCACTTTTTTTTTTATTCAAAGAAAAATCCGGTGGGTATAACATTTTATTTACTTTTTTAATCATATAACAACATATTAAAAACCGGCCAAGTGCGAGTCGGACTCGCACACGAAGAGTTCCGTACCATCGTAGAAAAAAGAACAAAAAAATCACGTTTTTTGTATGGGAGCCCCCTTTAATTTTAATTATTTTTTAATCTTACCTATTTGTTGTTATAGCGGCAAAATAAATACACACTCTGTGAAAATTTCAGCTGTCTACCTGTTACGGTTACTGAGATACAGCCCTGTGACAGACGGACAGACGGACGGACGGACTGACGGACGGACGGACGGACGGACGGACGGACGGACGGACGGACGGACAGCGGAGGCTTAGTAATAGGGTTCCGTTTTCACCCTTTGGGTACGGAACCCTAAAAAGTAATAAATAAATAAAATACATACATACTCTGTGAAAATTTCACCTTCCTACTTATTACGGTTCATAAGATAGAGCCCTGTGACAGACGGACGGATGGACGGACGGAGAGCGGAGGTTTAGTAATAGGGTTCCGTTGGCATCCTTTGGGTACGGAACCCTAAAAAAGTAGTATTCAGAGTGGGCGGTCTAACTTGACGACCCGGATTATGTCCGTCCTATGTATTATTTTGCATGGTTAGTCCAGTGATAATACGTATAAAATGATTACAGTTCACTCTGAATACAACTGCTAGAATCTACGAGTCGAGCCGGTTATAAAGATGTGTCACTTGTCATAGAAAACTTACACGAGTTATGCACGTACATGACCAATTTATTTACCAAAATCATCCGAAATGCTCGCCAGCTCCCAACTACGCGCTCGCTTTAGGTAACATTCGATTATGCACCACCAAAGTAATTATTAGTATTATCTTTGCCACCACACTCCAAAGCCCCGCGCCTCGAGCGTTTCGTTGCCTCGAGCAAAGGTCGGCGCACACGCACACTTACGCAATCACACATATGGAAACACGTGCCTCAGCCGCCGCTGCCGTCCCGCTTCGGCCTGCCTCAGCCTACCACCCGCGCTCATCTTGCCGTTTCAGCGCGAAATTCAAAGTTGCGTTAAACGCTGCAAAACTGACGGTCGTGTAACTTTTTTGTTGGATTCTGTTAAAAGTATCTTCGATTATATCTTTTATTGTCATTATATTTCAAAAAGTGCGCGGGCCAATTATGCTGTTCACTTTATTTGGGCATTTGCAAAATATATGTGTTGCCAGTAACAATTTTGTTGGATTCTTTGAAATTATCGATCTGATTAGAATTAAAAAACAATGTGTGACGACAGATTGGGCTGGCCAATTTTGCCGATTTTATGAGAGCGAAAACTGTGTATTTTTTAAAAAAAACTCGCTTTTGTGTAAAAAAATTGTTGGATTCCTGAACACATATATACCTATTAACCCATTTTATTAGACATTGAAAAGAAATTTGGCGGGCCATTTTTGCAGCAAATGATACCGCATATTTTGTGTTTTTGGCCAAAATACCTAAGTTCCGGGAAAAAAAAATGTTGGATTCTGAGTCATTCATTTTTAAAACCTGTATTTGTACACATTCTGAAGATTTCATGGACGGGCGAATTCATGCATGTCTCAAATGCCCCATTCAACGGAGTAAAGGTCATGTGACTTGTCCTGTTGCGACCCGTCCGCAATGGACGTACTGCAGACGCACGTTCCACGGGGAGGCGGATATTTGCGGCCGCCCTAATACTCGTAGTGCCCGCTAGGCTTGAGAAGGAGAATTTAGCATAATTGCGTAACGACAGTCGTGGCACAATGGTTTTAGTGTAGTATTTTTGCTGCGAAGTTGAGAACCACACATATCGAAGTTCGGTTCCTGGAAACATCACTTTTTTATATTATAACAAATATTTTATTTATTTATGATATTTTTATTTATTTATATCTTGCTAACCGAACGTTACTAACCAGTGTCAATTATTTCGGCTTTAGACCTCAATAACATTTGATTGAAAATTATACAGCGCCATCTATGAAGTTCAGCTGATGCTCGTAGGAATTTGGTTCGGAACTTTGTTACTGTCGCGATCCCGAAAGCGATCTCCGCGTGCGGAGAGTCGTGCGGAGAGGCGTGCGCCCGCTTCGAAACATCGCAGCGGACTGAGGCTACCGAAATGGCGATAGATAGTCGCCAAGAGAACGAAAGGGAAAGGGATACTTTACGGTGTTCAGAAATTTTGTCGTAAGTCCAAAATTCATTTTTTTGATGCTTTGAATGAAAAATTGTGTCCAAATGCAACGATAATCATTCAAAAATTTGAAAATCATGCTGCAAATATAATGTGAGATTACTAGCACTGTAATTAATACCAATTCTGAGAAATAAAGCATAATGTGAAAAAATCGACCTATTTTCGCGATTTTTTTCTATCGGGCCAATGTTATGCTATTGGAACAATAATCATTCAGATTAAGCGGATATAAGTGAAGTTTCATATAACGCAATTTTAGCATGATTAGTTCAATATTCTCTGAGAAATTAAGACGAAGCTAAGTGCGATTTAGCGTCATATGGAGCCTTAAGAATAGGATAGTATCACCGCCCTTTTGAATGTCAAACTGCTAAAACCCTCACTTCACTTCACAAACTTCAGTACTTTGCCGCGGTGTCGCCGCATACTTTCTCTCGCGGAATTCGAGTGAAGTTAGTCACGAGCCCCGTCCTATTCTTATTTGAATCGCGTTGTACATACAATTATAATAAATGTACAATCTTATAATTACTTAATACAAATTGTAAATTCTATGGAATAATGGATAAAGTGTTAAAATTATTATCGTCTTTTACAAAATCTTCAATTCAATAGTAGGTAAGCTTTGTTTGAAATCATTTGTCTGATTGTCCGTTTAAAACTATTTAATTCTTTTTTAAACAATACATGGCGGGAGTTTATTGAAGAACCTGACGCTATTGCAGATAAATCTTTTTGAAGTTTTACTGCGCTTCACTAGAGGTGGTCTTATTAGATCTTTGGCTCTAGTGTTGTAGCCATGGCAGTCTTTACTGAAACGGATATTTTCCAAATTGTTTCGGGCATACATGAGACACTATGATATATACTCACTTGGAAGCGTAAGCATAGCGTTTTCCGAGAATTCCGAGCGGCATGCATCTCTTGGTTTCATGCCTAGAATTTAAAAATGCGCTCCCAAGTAGCACCGTTACCCCAAAACATAAGTCCATACGTCATAATTATATCAAAATAAGAGTGGTCAAATGTTTTCGCAGCTTTGACGCCACACAGGGTACGAATTTTGCGAATAGCGTAAATTGCTGTATTCAACTTATTTGCAATATGTTTGATGTGAGCGTCCCATTTTAAACTCATGTCCACGTGCAAACCAAGGACACGTGCACACTAGTTAGAACAGTATCTCCTATATTTAATTTGGCGTTAGAACTAGATACTTGTAATGAGAATTGAAACATAATTATTACTCAATATTCCGTGTTTATTACTCAATCACTGGAAGCATAGACAAAGGCAAATAATATAATACCGTAGAATTTGTATAATACACAAAGGTGAGACTGCTAACTGCACACAAGTGTTTAATAGTGATAATAAAAGTCCACAGCTGGCGTTGCAATTCACATTTCAGAAATACATAAAATTTCAATCAAGGAATATAAATTATATTTATTATTTACAATAACATCACGGTGTAGCATTTATTAGTAATTCATATCCATTTAAAGGTTATTTATTTATTGATCCATTCATGCTATCCTTATTTTTTAATGTAGAAATTTAATGTAAAGTAAAACGTAACATTTTCATCGCGTTCATAGACATACGCTCTAGGCAAAATTTGGAAACAAGATTAGTTTAATGACGGTGTAACTAGTTCTGGCAGTGACGGGAGATGGCGCTGGTTAGAAATGTCATAGTACCAGCGAAAATAAGCAGTTTTTGGCGAGTTTTTGTGCGTTGCATGATGTTAGCATCCTATCTACTTTGTCTATGCCGGAATCAAATGCTCACCTCAATACGGTACCCGATCTTTACTGGTTTCACAGCAAGGAACTCTCACATTTATTAACATACGATCAATTCTTGAATGAAATTTCGGACCATTTTGTACAATGCGATTCAAATAAGAATAGGACCGGAGTTGTGACTAACTTCCTTCGATTTATGGCGGAAAAGTACGGTCGGCACATCCATAGAACATATACTGTTGTATTCAGAGTTGGCAGACTAACTTAAATCCTGCGGACTAAACCGGGTTTTGTATGGTTAGTCCGGTGCTAATCTCGTACTTTTAAATATCGAGGAGGACATTAGCACCGGACTATCCATACAATAATAACTAATTGATAAATCAAACTAAAAAATGAAAAATAAATAATAGTTTAAAAAAACTAAAAAAACACGCTTTTATAGCTAACCGAACTAAAAAATATAAAATAATTTTTAATTTTAAAGAGTTTATATCACTGTAGTAGAAGATCGAACAATCAATCAGATAAACCTCAAAATAAAATTATAATAAAGTTTAAGTTATTAACAAAATAATTCAATTCATAGTAAAAAGCGTGGGGTGCTTGGTAAAGTAAATGTAACAATCATTCTATTGGCAACTATCTATGAGAGGAGAGTTATGAAAAGTAGTAAAATGCACCCCACGCTTTTTACTATGAATTGAATTATTTTGTTAATAACTTAAACTTTATTATAATTTTATTTTGAGGTGATAAATTCTGATTGATTGTTCGATCTTCTACTACAGTGATATAAACTCTTTAAAATTAAAAATTATTTTATATTTTTTAGTTCGGTTAGCTATAAAAGCGTGTTTTTTTAGTTTTTTTAAACTATTATTTTTTCCTTGAAAGTAATTAAGATTTCCAAGATATACCGCCGAGTGCACTATTTTCGAGTTTTTGGTGAGAAAAAAACCTTAACCTATTATACTTCTATGTTTTTATTTATGGAGGTAACATTTTTAATATTCCATATCCACGGTTTCCTGATTTATAAATAGATTATCATTATATATGAATCACAACAATTTGAAATCGTCACCGCTTTTTGCTCGCATGGTAGTATGGAAATTTTTGTTTGGCGATTAAAATTGTAACAAATTACATTGATCCAAATCACCCAAATAAAATAAAATGCTTGTATAAAAATATTTTTTAGGGTTCCGTACCCAAAGGGTGCTAACGGAACCCTATTACTAAGCCACCGCTGTCCGTCTGACCGTCCGTCCGTCTGTTTTATTCATTTCATGCGTACAACATTGTATGTTAGGTATTTTTGAGCAACAAAATGACATTATTATAAATTCAAAACATCGAGGACTCGTCCTTGCATGGAAATAAAAAAATAATAAGAAGTTTATATGCTTAAATTATGGTTGCATCTAACAATTCCGCTGGTTTTTTCCGGAGGAATAAATAATCTCCAAAACTGATTTGAATAACTTCTGGGTTACTGTAAAGTATAAAACTAATCTTGACGTATTGTCTCGGTGATTTGTTTTCTTTGTTTCAGGCTCTGCTGCTTTTGTCGGGTAATTTATTTTTATTAAATAAAATGCTTTCTCTTTCGGCATGCAAATACTTTTACTCCGATGCGTTCCGAATACTGTCCTTGTATCTCTACACAAATTGTGTATAATTTATTTTTTATTGATGATGATTACTAGCCTAATACAATCGAAAGGTGAATTAAAAATCTAATTTTTTCAAGGCTTGATTACTTTTTACAATAACATAAAACGATGAATAATAACTTTAAATACATGTAGGTAGTTTACTTGATGGAAACCTATCTTCAACTCCGATTCAGTATTTTATATAAAACAAATTTAACAAAAAAAATAACCGACTTCAAAGGAAAAGCACTAAAAAGTAAAAAATAATGTTCATTTTTGTAGTTACGATTTCTGTTATTTTTTGAGTCGGCGTCAGCGCTGCGCCAATCAAGAGAACCTAACCTAATCTAACCTAACCTAACCTAACCTAACCTTGGCTGACACCGACTCAAAAAATAACAGAAATCGTAACTACAAAAATGAACATTATTTTTTACTTTTTAGTGCTTTTCCTTTGAAGTCGGTTATTTTTTTTGTTAAATTTGTTTTTTTATTTGTGAATTTTTAGTGAATCTGAAGTAAACTTACTAATTTGTACACGTCCTTTCCAATAAAAAAAGAATCACCGAAATCGGTTGGCGTTATATTGAGTTATTCGTCCATTTGTCGCGCACATCTTAATACAAATTTAAGACTTTTATGATTTTCTCATGGATATCATTGTCAGAACTTAACCAAATTAAAATGGGACCACTTGGGAAGCACTAGCTATCATTTAAAAAAATAATCATCAAAATCGGTTCACCCAGGAAAAAGTTATGAGGTAACAAACATAAAAAAAAAACAAAAAAAAACAAAAAAAAAAAAACATACAGACGAATTGATAACCTCCTCCTTTTTTTGAAGTCGGTTAAAAAAAAAAAACATACAGACGAATTGATAACCTCCTCCTTTTTTTGAAGTCGGTTAAAAATAGGTAGGTACTTGAAATGTTCACAGAGTGTATATTTATTTTGCTGCTATAACAACAAATAGGTCAATTTAAAAAAATATAAAAATGAAAGGGGCCCCATACAAAAAACGTGATAATTGTGTTAAATTATGTAAGATCGGACGGAAACCCTTCGTTTGCGAGTCCGACTCGCACTTGGCCGGTTTTTTCCATCCATCAGAATCGAGGTTTATGCGTATAAATAAAAAAAAAAACGACGTTTTTCACACCTAGCCCCTACATTTTACATGGAATCCGAACCATGGAACAGCTCACATTAGTGACGAAATGCACTCTTACAACTCAGAAACAGGTACATGAATGGGCAGGGATTCGAGCCCAGACCTCTGTAATGCAAGGGAAGAGCTACGAGTCGCTCAAGCTATGACTCTAAGGTCACTGTATTTGTGAATGACGCCATAGCATAAAACTATATTGTACCTTCAATTACCCGAGAACTAATACGGGTTATGAGTGCAGATTGCTCGGGCCAGGCCGTGTCGATGGCGGAGATAGACAGTCTGCTGTCGGTGAACGTGCGCGCCGCCATCGCTTGCACGCGGCTCGCCGTCGACAGCATGCGGCGGCGCGGCGGCGCGGGCCATCTCGTCTTCATCAACAGGTGGGCTCAGCGCTACCTCTTCGGGCAGGGGCAGTCTAACTTCTAAGGTTACATGACTTACATATCATTTTTGCGGGGAGAGACCTAAACTCGCTCTTCCCCGTTGCCGGTGTTGAGGGAAAAGGTAGTCAGTCCGTACCACGGAGGAGGGAGGGAGAGAGGAGGTGTTATTACTTCATATTACTAAGGAACGCAGCGTGACACTGCGCGGGGAAGCGGGGAGAAAAACATTTCATAGTGGGGGTTCAAGCTCCGCCTTTTGTGCTAAATCCATCTACCGGAAGAACTGGTATTCTGGTAGCAGCTATTCCGAGAGCTATTCTTAGTGGTTACAAAACTACAACTAGATGGCACCTTTTGCATTTTATGTTAGTTTTTCTATAAAAAACCTTCGAAATTTCAATCTATGCATTCGCGCGGATTCAAATAATATTGATTTAAAAGTGTCATAAAAATGTGCATCATGAGATCAACATTTCTTATCGTACAATTAAAATGATTGCACGCCATCTATCGGCAAATTGCAAAACCGATTGAATATTGACTCAAATTATAAAATATGAGGTGTTTCACTGACAAATAAAGCGTAATTCCACCTACAGGCTTTAAATATTTTTTTCTTGTGTAATGTTTGCAACATTTTACACAAAATCTCATCGTGTAATCGACTGTTGGCCGAAAATTGCGCCGCAGATCACAATATTGTCCCACAAGCTAACACCGCCAGCGCCATGTCACGAATGACGCTAAGCCACGCTTTCTTATCACATGGGCTGTGACGTAGAGACCCACTTGGTGGACACAGACCCAGTTTGCTTAGACCATCTCCTCTCTACCTCTATCCTCCGTGGTCCGTACTATTGGGTACGACGACCGTTGGAGTAACCGTGTCCTACGCTGGCGGCAGTGGACAGGAAAACGGAGTGTGGGAAGACCACCCGCCAGGTGGGACGACGACATCAAGTGCGTCGGCGGAAAGCAGTGGTTCCGTACCGCTAAGGGCGGGAAGGGCTGGAGGAAAATTGGAGAGGCGTATGTCCAGCAGTGGACGCAAATACGCTGACTGACTGACTGACTGACTATTGGGAATATGCACCTCCCTATATTTCAATAAGGGCATCACCCTAACGACCATACATTCGCCTTTGGTCCACATACTATTTCCTTGCAAATGGCAACATTTGGGAAGGCAGTCCCCAGTATCTGCTGGCGCACTTGGACTCAATTCTTCCCCCTCGAATCACTCACAACTCACCGTTGCCACAGACGGTTTGTAGGGTCGCTCAGTCTGTTCTACAGGTACTATATCATGAACGTTGCTCTGCGGAACTTGCATACCTTATTCCTCCCCATTAAACCTATATACGGAGCACCCGCTGCAGAATCAAAGCACCCCCTTGTGGTTGAAAAAACGAACCATTTCTCAAACACATTTCTCTGCCGCACCGCCAGGATATGGAACTGGCTGCCGGCGGGTGTCTTTCCTCGAACCTGTAGCCTGGGAGTCTTACAAACGTAATATAAACAAGCTCGATAGATCAGCGATAGTCCCCAAATCCGCTGGTATGGTGGATTTGTCTTTTCTGAGTACCTTTGGTCTCAGCACAGCCACCAGCCATGTCATGGTGACACTAAGGAATGGGTTATCATAATTTAATGCGCATACATTTTGTGTCTACGCTTCTAACCATTAGGAGTTCCCTCATTAGGAGCCAACCTTGAGTGCATTAGCCATGTCATGGTGACACTTAGAATGGGATATCATAATTGAATGCGCCTATAAAATGTCATGTCTGGGCTGTTGACCGTTGAAGAGTTCCTTTGTCTGGAGCTAACCCTCGATGTCGGCTCAGGTCATGCTTACCAAAACTATGTATTGTCATCGGAACTTAACTAACACATAAAAAATCAACTCCTTAGGATAAGTGGAAGTGGTCCTAATTCAGGTTGCAATATTTGACCTATAATTCTTATTATTAATTCTAATTACATACATACATACAAACATTGTATGTTAAATAAAAGCTTGTAAAATTATTAGTGGTTTGTCACGTAGTATCGCCGGCCACTACATCCCGCAGAACGGCGCGCAGCTGCAGGTAAACGCGTACCCGGCCAGCAAGCACGCCGTCACCGCGCTCGCCGAGGTCACGCGCCTCGAGCTCAGCCACAGCGGCCTGCCCATCCGCACCACCGTAAGTCGACGATCGTTCCATGGTATCGCCGGCCACTGCATCCCGCAGCGTGGCGTTCATATTCATTTCATTTATCAAAATTTCCTGGTATTCAAACTACACTAAGTTACGTCACAAAGATCCGCGGACTCCATCGTCCCATTAAAGAAGAACCTGCAAAGAAACTTCACGGGTTTACATAACATAATTTTTCCGTTGCACAATTACCAAATACACACTTAGATCGAAATGCTCCTGCCAAACATTTACCAAGAACAAAGGCAAAGAACAAAGTACAAAAGAAACAGCAACCCTCAGTTTAAATTACTTATAATTATCGATGCTTATTATAACTAACATCAGCTGCAGGTGAACACTTTCCCGGCCAGCGAGCCACGCGAATGTATGAGGGTGTGTTAGGTGGCGTGTGTGAGATCTATGAGGTAGAATGAATCTGTGTGAGGGTGAGGTGATATTGTGTGTTGCATTTATGAGGTGAATCTGACAGTATTTTAGTGCTAGTGGTGTGTGTGAGGTCTATGAGGTAGAATGAGTGAGGGTGAGGTGAGATTGTGTGTTGCATTAATGGGTGAATCTGACAGTATTTTAGTGCTTGTATTTATTTGATATTGATTGTCTTATTATTGTATGTGTATTTCTTTCCCCCGCAGTCGGTCTCGCCGGGCGCCGTGGACACGGACATGATCCGGCAGGTGGGCGGGCTGCCCGCCGACCTGCCGCTCCTGCAGCCGGTGGACGTCGCCGCCGCCGTCGCCTACGCGCTCGCAGCGCCGCCGCACGTCAACGTGAGTGACGCATCTCCTTCCCTCTTTTAGGTTATCTATTTATTTATTTATTTTATTTATTTATTTATTGGTTCACATACAGGGTTATACATTATAGACATTGAAATAAAATAAAAACTTATAGTAATACAGCAATGTACACCCTACTACGTTGTGAACACTGCATGCTTCATTTATGACTATCTATTTAACAAACAAAAAAGAAACTGAAATTAAAGCTTATATATAATAAAACAGAACAATTTGTAAAAAAAAAAATATAAATAAGAAACAAAAATATTATGAATAAAAAACAAAAAAAATTCAGTCAAAGCAAATAATTTGGAAAAACACTACTAAACTTGTATATTATAATCTATTTTAACATATGGAGTTTTCCCTTTTTTAATTTGGTGAAAGGGTCCGCGAAAATGTCGAATTCATCCTTGCATGCATTGCATCGCGTACACATTCTGCATATTGGTGAATGTGACCCAACATTTGTTCGACAACGCTCAATAAAGAAAGGGTTTTGACCTATTTGCCTACAATTCAACCTGGGAACGAATATGTTTATTCGCTGCAGTAGGTCTGGACAATCTATAACATCATTCATAATTTTGTTTATAAAAACAATATCAAACTTTGATCGGCGTATTTGTTTACATGCTCACATGTTCATCTCGGTTCTGCAGCCAGCTAATGGGGAAGAAAACTGCTTATGTACCACGACAGGTGGCGGCTAAGCGAGCTCACCAAAAAGATGCGTCAAAGCTGTCAGATACTATATAAAATTAAACAAAAATGTATTTACTCAACCTAAGAAATTAAAATGACTTAATTTTCTCTTCATTATTCTGAAAAGTATTTGTTCCAAATTACTCTAATCAAATGAAGTCGTAGGAAAGAAAATATTACAATAACACAATGATTTTAAAGGTAAGGATACGCCCTTATATAGAATTGAAACAAATCTTCTCCATACAAGCAAAAAGTAGCGCCATCTATCCAAACTCGGAAGAACTACGTGAGCGCCGTGTCAAAGTCGTGTTGACAACTCGCCGCCATGTTGCATTTGGTCTAACGATGTAACCTTGTACCTGCGTCCTTAAATGTTTTCTTTTTAATTTAAACTTTTAAGTTCTTTTAACTTTAATGAATTAAAAAATGTTTTTTGTAATTTCAAGGTATTCAAGTTAAATACAATTTGAATTTTCTCTTGTACCTGCTTGGTCTGGATCTACCTGCCTGTCATGTCAAAATTTGTTTTCGTTATATCTAGGGAAACACTGGTCATAGACCCATCATGCGACAACTCGAAGTAAAGGTCCCGACCTGATCTACCTGCCTGTCATGTCAAAATTTGTTCTGGTTGTATCTTGGGAAACACTGATCGTAGACCCATCATGCGACCACTCAAAGTAAACGCCCAGACCTGATCTAACTATCTGGAATGTCAAAATTTGTTTTCGTTATATCTTGGGAAACACTGGTCGTAGACCCATCATGCGACGACTCAAATTAAACGCCCCGACCTGATCTACCTGCCTGTCATGTCAAAATTTGTTTTCGTTATATCGTGGGAAACACTGATCGTAGACCGATCATGCGACCACTCAAAGTAAACGCCCCGACCTGATCCAACTATCTGGAATGTCAAAATTTGTTTTCGTTATATCTTGGGAAACACTGGTCGTAGACCCATCATGCGAACACTCAAAGTAAACGCCCCGACCTGATCTAACTATCTGGAATGTCAAAATTTGTTTTCGTTATATCTTGGGAAACACATGACAGGCAGGTGGATCAGGTCGGGGCGTTTACTTTGAGTGGTCGCATGATGGGTCTACGACCAGTGTTTCCCAAGATGTAACGAAAACAAATTTTGACATGACAGGCAGGTAGATCAGGTCGGGACGTTTACTTTGAGTGGTCGCATGATGGGTCTACGAACAGTGTTTCCTAAGATATAACGAAAACAAATTTTGACATGACAGGCAGGTAGATCAGGTCGGGACGTTTACTTTGAGTGGTCGCATGATGGGTCTACGACCAGTGTTTCCCAAGATATAACGAAAACAAATTTTGACATGACAGGCAGGTAGATCAGGTCTGGACGTTTACTTTGAGTGGTCGCATGATGGGTCTACGACCAGTGTTTCCCAAGATATAACGAAAACAAATTTTGACATGACAGGCAGGTAGATCAGGTCGGGACGTTTACTTTGAGTGGTCGCATGATGGGTCTACGACCAGTGTTTCCCAAGATATAACGAAAACAAATTTTGACATTCCAGATAGTTAGATCAGGTCTGGGCGCTTACTTTGAGTGGTCGCATGATGGGTCTACGACCAGTGTTTCCCAAGATATAACGAAAAAAAAATTTTTGACATGACAGGCAGGTAGATCAGGTCGGGACGATTACATTGAGTGGTCACATGATAGATCACATAAAAAAAAATCTTTGACTACCCACTCATACTCATATCCACTCCAAAATAAACCAGAAAGAAAAAGGACGCCCGCACAAGGTTAATTCACCTACACGTGCGACGCGCGGCATGGCGTCAATTGCCCGCTTATGAAGTTTGGTAGTTAATTAAATTATCGATTGAAAATGCAATTATTCAATTGTTAAACAGAAAAAAAAAAATTCTGAGTTTACTTATCGATGATACGTTATTACATGTGTCTTTGTAACTTTCGTATCGTATTTTATGCACCCTGTTACTACGCAACAAGGGCATTTTCACGACTCAACATCACTCTGCAGTGGTCCGCAGACGACTGAGTCGCGTTGGCCCTAAAACGATTATTTTAGGGCCAACGTACTGGTGCCATTAGTCGTGCGCGTTGACCGGGTCCTTACGAAGTAATATATAAGTCAATGCAATAACATAACCTATAATATTGAATTTCCAACTATGTGCTGGTCTATTGCATTAAATTTCTTTTAAGACAAACAAAAGCTCTTCATTTCCTCCAAACTTTATTCTAACTGCATCATGGAGTACATCTTGCATCTTTTGCTTTTTAGATTCACGAGATCATCATCCATCCGACAGGCGAGAAGTTCTAAACAAAACGGACCTGGACATTTACGAATCGACCAGCTTCAAAGATTCGAAAGCACAAATGGGTTTTCCATTTACTAAGGAAACTTGGCAAAATATCTTTTCAAATTAAAACAACAGTTATCGACATGAAATATATATTTTGATAATGTGTATATTCGTAAACTAAAGATAATTTCAGAAGCAACAATACTAAAGACAGTGCGACGCCATCGCTTCCTCTTGTTACCAACGAGAAAGAGACGGCACTAGCGCGCACACCAATATTGTCATATAAAGTGCACCTGCTCGAATAAAAATACATTAAAAATATAACCTATGCGACTATTATTGCGTATTATTAATTACAAACGTGGACCCATCAACACCAATACTTGATTATGAGATCCAATTTTAAGCCCACTGCCAAATACATTAACCTGTAAATTAAACGGATCTCCGAAGGACCAAGGTTGGCACCCAGACCAACTCATACATACCTCACATTTTTTTACGTTTAGCGAGCTAGAAATCATGTTTCCAACTTTCAAGCACTCTTCCGTTAGTATGTTAATACAGTAGAACGCCGATTATACGGATTGACCTGTTACCCGGATCGCCTCAAAGATTTGACAGCACAAATGGTTTTTCTTTCATTGTTTCTCTCCATTAGATGCATATTACACACTCAGACTCGTCTTTTTTTTCTGCCGGTTCGATATCTTTGGCGAAGAATAAACGACAAGTAACTTTGCCAGGATTTTGTCATTTACGACAGATAGCTATTGCTAACAAAGAACATTTTCTGCATATAGTTTAAGTGAGTAGAGTTAACTTTGACTACCATAATGACATACATACATTGAAATACAGAGAAACTAAAAAATACTTTACGCATGCTGCGCCCACCAAAACTGCCAAAAAAAATGTTTACTATGTCAAATTAAGGGCGTGTGGCGGTCAGCAACCTGCCGACGCGACATTTCCTATCCCGCGCCGCCGCCTCAGCGCCGCGGCAGTGGGTCCGAGGCAGCCGCGCCGCGCACATGAATTCCACCTCGTTTGCACAATATAAATGTATCAATATATAGTCAAATCGTATGAACGAGTTTCCGTTGCATCCCCTATCGCATAGAGGCATAAACAAATACCCCACAACTGGTGACCCCGTTGGAACACGTAAACTGAAAGTGAAGAAGAAGTGAACAGTAAACAGAAAGGATGTATCAAGCGCCGCAGCAGCAGATGAATCAAGGTCCGGCGCCGGAAGCTCCAGTCACGGCGATTGCCAGCCTGTCCTTGCAGGCAAGAATCCCAACCTTTTGGCGCGAGGACACGCGTCTATGGTTCGCACAATACGAGTCAGTGGTAGCAGCGCACAAGCTAGGAGACAAGCAGAAGTATGACCTAGTCATAGGGGTTCTGCAGCGAGAGGACGTCAAACAAGTGAGTGACATCGTGATCAGCCCACCAGAGGACGGCAAGTACGAGGCTCTGAAGGAGAGGCTAATCTCCGTCTACGAGGAGTCCACCACGCAGCAGTTTCATAGGCTGCTCAGCGGACTAGAGCTAGGAGACCAACGTCCCTCACAGTTACGGCGGAAAATGAGGGAACTCGCGTCACAGAATGTACCCGACGACGCCTTAAAAATATTGTGGATGGGCCACCTGCCACCATCAGCGCGAGCGGTGCTAGCGGTATCTAAGGAGACGGAATTGAACGATCTAGCCATCATGGCCGATAAAATGCTCGAACATATGGGCAGAAGCCACGTCAACACGGTATCCGCGCCATCGGACGGAAGTCAACGACATGACCCAGTTTCGAGTGTCGACGCGCTGGCGGGCGAAATTGCCGATTTGCGAAATCAAATAGCACGAATGAGCCGCCGCCAGCCGAGCAGGGCTAGCGGGCGGTATCAACGCGGTAGGTCGGCTTCTCGGAACGGCCGCCGGACACCGGAAAATGCAGACTGGCTGTGTTTTTATTATTTTCGATTCGGAGACAAAGCAAGCAGATGCGAGCAGCCATGTAACTATAAAAATCAGGGAAACGGCAACTAGTGTGCACCGCGGCGGATGTGCACACGACAGTCGATAATAACCGCCTTAGCGTCTACGATCGCGACAGCGGTATACAATACCTAATAGATACCGGGGCCAACGTGTCGGTGTTACCAAAGTCAATCCTAGCACCGAGAGATAGGACTACTAGTGATTATAAGTTATACGCGGCAAACGGTAGCGTAATAGAGACGTACGGAGTGAAAACCATGGTGCTTAATTTAAATTTGCGTAGACCTTATAAGTGGATATTCGTAATCGCAGACATTGCGCAAGCCATAATTGGGGCAGACTTGTTAAAACATTATAAGTTACTAGTGGATTTAAGTGGTAAAAAACTAATAGACAAGGTGACAAGTTTAGACACAATATGTACGGTTAAAAATTTGCAAGTGTGTTCGCTGACGTCGATTGGGGAGCAGCACGCGTTTCGTGATCTTTTGGAAAAGTATCCGGACATCACGAAACCAGCATCTTTCAAGGAAACCCCGCAACATGGCGTCGTGCACCACATCGAGACGGTAGGAGCACCAGTGTTCGCACGGGCTAGACCTTTGGCCCCAGACAGGTACATTAAAGTTAAGAGAGAATTTGAACTCATGATGGAAATGGGAATATGCAGACCATCCAAATCTCCGTGGTCATCTCCTCTACATTGTGTCCCAAAATCTAATGGTGATATCCGTCCGTGCGGGGACTACCGAGCACTCAATGCAGTTACGAAACCAGACCGGTATCAGATTCCTAGACTTGGAGAATTTCAGTATCTTTTAGCAGGCAAACGATATTTTTCTAAGATTGACATCACGAGAGCCTATCATTGCATACCAGTGGCCCCAGGTGATATTGAGAAGACAGCCATCGCGACTCCGTTTGGTCTTTATGAGTTCACGCGAATGACTTTCGGGCTTAGAAACGCGGCCCAGTCGTTCCAGAGGTTTATGGATCATAGCGTCCTGCAAGGATTCGATTTTCTGTTTACATACATTGATGACGTAATCATAGCAAGCTCGACTATTGAAGAACACAGATTGCACCTAGAAAAGGTTTTTCAACGCTTCAACGAGTTCGGCATAGCAATCAATCTGAGTAAATGCAGTTTTGGGAAATCGGAAATAGATTTTTTGGGTTTTCACGTTACCCAGGATGGAGTTAAGCCCTTGGAGGGAAAAGTTAAGGCAATCGAGGATTTTCCAAAACCGAGTAATATCGAGGAATTAAGAAGGTTTTTGGGAATGTTAAATTTTTATAGAAGCCACATTCCAAACGCAGCCGGTGCCCAAGCAGAACTGCATAAGTACTTGCACAATACCAAAAAAAGAGATAAAACCGAAATACAATGGACACAACAATCGGAAACCGCATTCGAAGAATGTAAACGCAGCCTAAAGAGCGCGCTCACGTTATCGCACCCGTTACCCGACACCCCTTTGGCTATATTTGCTGACGCGTCCGAATACTCTGCGGGCGCTGTGTTACAACAACGAGTCAGCAATACATGGAGACCGCTAGGTTTTTTTTCAACCAAGTTCAGCGATGCGCAAAAGAAATATAGTGCATACGACAGAGAATTGGCGGCAATTTATTTAGCAGTAAAACATTTCAGATATTTTATAGAAGGGAGAGACGTCATTGTGTACACAGATCACAAGCCGCTGACACACGCACTCAGTAAGAACGTGGCCAGCGGATGTGACACCCCGAGACGAATAAGACACTTAAGTTTTATAAGCGAATTTTGCACGGATATCAGACATATTAGCGGATCAGAAAATGTAGTCGCAGACGCACTATCGAGAATAGCTGAAATTTATACCCCGACGACCATAGATTACAATGAATTAGCAAGCGACCAGGAAAGAGACCTAGAATTAATGGAACTAATGAAAAAAGATAATCTTTGTTTCAAACTGATCATGTTGCCTAATGTTGGCAAACCGGTATACTGTGAGATGTCAAAGGGGAACGCACGACCATACCTGACCGAGAGACACCGTTACAAAGCTTTCACAGCAGTACACGGGGTAAGTCACCCAGGTGTACGGGCCACAAGAAAACTGATGACAGACAGATATTTTTGGAAGTCCATTAATAGTGAGGTAAATAAATGGAGCAAGGCATGCGTATCTTGTCAGAGATCCAAAGTACAGCGACATACGTTCGCGCCGCTAGGTGAATTCGCGAGTGTTGGACGATTCAGTCATCTACACATCGACATAATTGGCCCTTTTCCGCCCTGTGAAGATAAAAGATACTGCGTCACATACATCTGCAGAACAACCAAGTGGATAGAAGCAGTACCGATACGCGACATTACGGCGGAAACCATCGCGAGAGCAACGGTAGATCACTGGATTAGTAGATTTGGATGTCCGGAGAAGATTACTACGGATCAAGGTACCCAGTTCGAGTCGCAGCTATTTCGTCAGCTGACAAATAATTTTGGAATCGAAAAAACTCGAACGGTCAGCTGGCACCCGGCATGCAATGGCCAAATCGAGCGAGTCCATCGGGGCATAAAAGCAGCCTTAATGGCAAAATGCACGAGCGCCGAGTGGGCCCGCGAATTGCCACTAATTTTGCTGGGATTGAGATCGGCCGTTAAAGAGGATATCGGGTTTAGTCCAGCACAAATGACCTACGGAGCGTCTCTGAGGCTGCCAGGAGATTTTTTTGTACCGAGCAGGCCACAAAGTTTAGACGCCGACTATGTACAACGCCTAACCACCACACTCGAATCGCTGAACCCTTCTCCCAGAACGGCCCACGGTGAAAGGAAAACGTTCGTTCACAGCGACCTGCGTACGTGCTCGCACGTGTTCATCAGAAACGAAATAAAGCGTTCCCTCACGCCTCCCTACCAAGGTCCGTACAGGGTATTGAAGAGGCAAGACAAATATTTCGACATTGAGCTACCGAACCCAACGGACAAGTCCCGACCACGAGGAGACACCGCAATCGAGAGTTGACACCCTGCCGGTACAAACCATGACGAAAACGGGGGACCGCGAGGCGAGCACACAAGCACCGACGTCAGCTAGAACCACACGGGCAGGGCGACTAATCAAACCACCAGTGCGTTTCGCTTAACGTAGGGCGGGACGTCCGTGGGCGCCCAAACAGTGCCGGCTGATACCGCGATAAATAAGTGATATAGGAAGTGATATCAGTGGTGCGGGCTGGCGTGAACGACGTTACTCTGCGCAGCTCGCACATTAGATTAAGAACAGTGGTGACAGTAGGAGAGCCCGAACTGTTAGCATGCATAGTTTTTTTTTAAAAAAAAGGAAGGGGTTGATGTGGCGGTCAGCAACCTGCCGACGCGACATTTCCTATCCCGCGCCGCCGCCTCAGCGCCGCGGCAGTGGGTCCGAGGCAGCCGCGCCGCGCACATGAATTCCACCTCGTTTGCACAATATAAATGTATCAATATATAGTCAAATCGTATGAACGAGTTTCCGTTGCATCCCCTATCGCATAGAGGCATAAACAAATACCCCACAGGCGCTATAAGAGCCGATTGCGTTCAGTTTGATAAGGACGCAAGTAAAACAACATTTAATAACATTTAAAAATAACCATGACAAATTTCGATAATCACATGTAGATTGATGGTCTAGCTATACTTTAAACATAAAATTGGTAGCCGCTGGTGCATTGTGTTCTCAAATTAGACGAATTTTTTTCATAAAAAATCTTTGAACACAAAATATGAGCGTCCGATATTAACCATTATAGATTTCAAATATAGCTAGAGCATTAATGCATCTTTCATCTTTTAAAAATAATAATATATGGTTTCACTTACGGCCTTATGGGACTTAATGCAATCAGGTGTTATCTAGAAGTGCGTAAAACCGTATGGTTTGCCATGTGTGAGAAAATGTATACGCATTTAGCACTAAATACATTTGAGCGATCTTGGTCTTGGAGATGTCCTTTTAGTGGTACTAGTGGTGGTGGTGGCTCCTGGCCTCAAGCACCATGGGTTCGATACCCAGCGACGCATTGATACCACAGCGAGGAAACTTTGAAGGTGTACAAGTCACCGTTGGAGGGTGTATGACCGAGTTGATGGGAAAATAATTCCTCGAACTACATTATTCCGCTTAGTTCGTTTTACAAGAGTTCCTTAGCTTATGTTAAGTTTGGCAGATAAATTAATAGAAGACATATTTGTTTCAATGCAGTGGTAATATCGTTAAAGTCTAGTAAGTAGGTTAGGTGACCTACAGTATTTTTTTAAATATATTCGAAAATAAATAGAAGTTTTACACTTGCACCAAATAAGTGCATGCCGGTGTTCTGAACCCAGTGGATTTATCCTCATGGTAATAATTCTAGAATGACATTATTCAATCGAGTTCAAAATATTTTTTCTAAGAATTTTCTAAACATCCTATAAGTTAATTTTCACATAAATTAAAAAATGTTAAAAGCCAAATCTGCACCATGCAAGTAGGACTAACAGTGACAATACATTACAAAGTAAGTAATGCATTTTTATAAGTAACCATCGCTTGTATCTACAGCAGATAAAACACGAGATATGATACAGGGCGTGCATGAGATAAAAAAATATTTTTAAAAAGCTCACTGTGACAAATATTCTAAAGTAAAAGTATTGAACAAGAAATGTTTGTTTGACAACATTCTGAAAGCAAATACTATTACGAATATAAGTTATTTCCTTGACAATAGGACCTTCCGACGCATATTGTCATTTTGGTCAGAAATACTAGGTTTTCGACACTTCATCTCAACTCAGGTACCATATCTCAACAATTCTAACTCCAAGTTTCACGTTTTTTTTTTTTTATAGGAGAGATTTCTATCCAAATATTTCGTGACAATAACGCCACTCTGTCCTACCATTTGATATTAGGAACATTTTTTCCTTACATACTAAGTGTCACTTAAACGGTACAAGTTTATCCTAAACATGTCTAATCGTGTTATATTTTTCGCATAAACATCGAAACACTTCGACCCTCGATCTGCGGAGCTACGCAACTCGTCAAAATGACAAATGACACATTTGTGGCACGACTGACACCGAATTACCATTTCAAGTTTTCGTGAGATTTGAATGTCCAATTTATAATGCAACTTGCACATTTCTGCGGCTTTACCCGTATTAGTGTAAGTTTTTCTTTCACTTACCAAATATTTACCTTACAGCGTAACGATAACGTAACGTAAGTACCCGCATCAAAATCGGGTGAGTGGTTCTCAAATATAAAACCGAGAAGAACCTGAGATTGGATTTTTTTACCGGATCTATGACACACACCAGATTATGCTAGCCTTGTTTAGTCATGCTGTAAACAGAACAAAATTATTCATTATCCATCAAGGACTACCTCCAGCAGCAAGAAAATTATAAAGACTTTTTAAAATAAAACAAACCGATCAACGTAACATGTGCCACAAATTGAGATTGCCGTGTAGCTCCATGGGCCGAGAGTCTTCGAAAAACGAAATTAGTGTTGTAATATTTTTATAACAAGCAAACATGGTGGAGTCGGATTCTACATAAATAAGACTTAACTGTGACCCTTGTAATCTCAATAAAATCTCAGAATACTTCGTTTTAATCGACTATATAAAATATACAATTTTAGATGTTCTGTAAAATTAATACTAACAAACAGAATACTTACTTCTAGATAAGACAGTGACACAAGGCGGAATGTCGTCTGCTCTGACAACATTTACAACAGAAAAGTTTCACTCGATTCATGAGACATAGATGTCGCTGATAAGTTATACATTTTATTTCTCTTGTCATAACACAAATCGCTGAGATGCCACTATAGCGATTTTTGCTAATTTTTTAAGTCGTTATGAATTCCAACTTTAGCCCGGTTGAAGAAAGAGACTACACCTTTAAAATCAGCTTCAATGTACAATAAAGGCTAATCAGTCGAAATTCCCGTTGCACAAAAGTTAATTACTAATTTGATGGCCAATTTTCAATTTGCATTAAAGTCAGAATTGT
Source organism: Incurvaria masculella (assembly GCA_946894095.1). Classification (NCBI taxonomy): domain Eukaryota; kingdom Metazoa; phylum Arthropoda; class Insecta; order Lepidoptera; family Incurvariidae; genus Incurvaria; species Incurvaria masculella. Next base: position 16,897,424 of record OX335661.1, on the reverse strand, counting down.
AGTATGTATTTTTCTGTATGAGTACTCATTTAATACGAATAAAAAAAATGTATTGTCCGGATTACTTGTAGGCCTCAGACCCAGTGCTTACCAAACGCAAGTGGTGATCCGACATGTTTACGATCGCAGCACGTCTCCCAAAGCAAATGTATTTGTTTGTACATATGGACAGTTCATGAAATGGCCTAGCGCTTTTCAAATGTCTCAGTTAAACAAGGACAGCACTCATCAGCTGAGACGCTAGTAAAACCAGACATAGTGAAATTTAGTTTGACAATCGGTTAAGGGATAAATTGTCTCCTGGCAACCTAATTTTAATGATAACTCGTTTTGTACAACTCAATTAACTTTAACGATGTAATCAAACGAAAAAAACCTGACCAATTCATCTGCAATCGGGCCTCCGTACAGAATGTAAATATATTGTAACACGGTTTGTTGAGCCACTTAAATAAATATATTTAATAAAGAATAATTTACATCTATTTATAATTAAAAATCTTAACGAATTGCACTTATACGAAGTATCAGTATATTCTAGGACCTGAAGCGATGATCGATCTATCCATTCGCAAAATGCGAATACTCATGTAACAAATTTCTAAAATGTCATACAACATGGAGAACCGATTCAGAATTATTGAATGCATTTTCACACGTAACAAGAACAGTTGTTGAACCTTTTCAATGAGAATTGGTACTAAACACTGGACGTTCCACATTTTCACACAACTTACTCAGAAAGGAAGTCCGGTTAGTTGAACAGGTTCTGAATCCTAAGTTTCGGGAAGAATGGCGATCGCTCCTTGTCACACTTTACCTGTGAAGTTACAATAAACCAGTCAGACATCGGTATCCAGCATTACGATAAAATGTTACTTGAATGTGCTTTGGATTATAAATTAATAAGACATTTTCGTGATAAAAGCAATAGAATAGCCATTATCAAGAATGACTTCAAATCATTTTGACTTTTGCCAAGCGCACATCACATCAGCACGTCACCAGTTTCATTTTCTTTATTTCTTTCATTAGATGCATTGCACGCTCGGATTCGTATTTTTTTTCGTGACGGTTCGATTACTTCTGGCGAAGGGCCGACAAGAAACTTTGCCAGGTTTGTCATTGTATTATTATTTTTTCATTGATACTTACAAACTAGTCTAGGCAGATTGATCAATTACTACTGCTCACAAAGAACATTATTACCGACAGATGGATGATTATTACATCGTTAGTTGCCTTGGTAATGTAACCATAAATAGATGTTCAGTTTCCCTAATAAATAACTAATAGAGATCGAAATTTCTTCACGCTCAATTCCTCATACAAACGTGGAAAAAAGTTCATACGCATATTTCTTGCCGGAGATCCAAAATTTAAATCTTTTGCAAGTGTTGACATTTTATTTGTGATTCTCTACTAAAATAAGCTCAATTTCAACAATGTTAACTACTGAATTTAACAAACACAACAAAAACAACATCGATATACTGATACACACACCATCACATATCTTTAGATAGAGATGACGGAGCATCATATGGCACGATCACAGAATACTTTTTTCATACATGCTCTACTGATGACAATACAAAATAAAGTACCTCTTTACTATTTATACGTAACGGTATGTAACATTATTTTTTTACTATTTTAATTTAATTCATAACAGAGTTTATATTTAATTCTTCATTAATGACACCAAATGAGCAAACACCACAAAACTCAAGAATGCAGAGCAACCTGACATAGAAGTTTAAGGATAGGGATATGGGAGCTACAGCCATTCATGCAACACAACTATTGCCAATTCTGTGGTTGCAGCGGTGCGGTTACCTGTACTTCTTAGCCGATATGATCTTGACTTTAGCGGAGAGTGGGGTGGGTATGTTAGTCGGTTCCTCAGTTACCTAACAACAAAGTGAACTGTATTAGTTGTTAGAGAAGGAGTGATTCTGCGTGTGAAAAGCGACAGTTTCAATCGTCTTCCTTTTGGGATACTGGGAATGCTTGAATCAAAATCTATTTTTAGTTGTTTATTCAGATCAATCTATCTTTGAAAGCATTGTTTAGATTTTCTTAAGTTATCAATAATTTTTAATACTTTATGACGACATGTCATGTTAAAAAACAGTTTGTTCGAAGTGTGATGACATTTTCGCATACTGAGTGCCCCAAACCAGACATCAGTAAGGTCAGAATAATAAAAACAAAAAATTCAAAATCTTTTGCTTAAATTGTCAATTTAATTTTAATTTCATTAGTAAACTAGTAGTAAAACTACACTAAGTTACGTCACAGACTGATGGATCTGCGGTTCGATTAACTCAGTAAAGTGCCCGCAAAGAAACTCACTGGTTTAAACCTTTTTTCCGACACGTTCGTATATGTAATAAAACTTTTAGGTGTAAATTCTGATTTTCATGCATTGACGATGATTGAGTCACTTAAAATGACTGTAAAATGCAGCAGCTGCCAAAGCAATAGCGCTCCTACTGAAAACGCAAAAGATTGAATTTTGGACCCTCTAATAATTTCTAAAGGAGGATGCCCATTCCAGTATGGGCTAGAAAAGCGCTAGAAATTTTCATGTACTGACATGAAACCAATTTTATTTTATTCCTCGTATCATAAAAGTAACAATCTGTAAATTTTACTTTTTTCTATAATGGGGATGGTCAGCAAATACGGCTAAAGATGAACTTTGAGATTATTTTTGCTTAGAACAGCGCGCGCGCTCATGGACTGTGTTTTGCCTACATTGTGCCTACATACCATATTTGGTTGATATTTATTTGCTACACTTTCGATGTCACTTTGACACATTTTGTATGGACGAAATCTCATGTATCAGTAATGCAAAGTGACGTCACAAAGTAGCACTTTACGATATTCTTAGGCTGAGATAAATAGACGTAACAGAAACTAAGACTAACGAAAAGTAGTACTTTGTGAAATCACTTTGACACATTTTGTATGGATGAAATCTCAAAGTAATACAAAGTGATGTCACAAAGTACTACTTTTCGTTAGTCTTAGTTTCTGTCACGACTATTTATCTCAGCCTTAGTTACTATTACGACTATTTATCTCAGCCACAGAGTTCATAATATTTGACGCCAGTCCAAGGGTGCTAACCGTAACGCCATCTCAAGTTACTTATAGGTACCAACTTATTGTTTTTTGGTTTTACAAATAAACAGATTTCACTACTGTACTGTTCATACCGAGCCTCGAATACTCATTAAAGTTGTCTACCAAATAAATATCCACCACCATTACATCCAGTACCATTACAATGTAGGAAGTAACCTCAAAGTTCATCTTTAGCAGTGTTTACTGACTTATCCCCATTATAGAAAAGACTGAAAGTTACACATTTTTACTTATATGATGCGAGGAATGAAAGCAAAGTGGATTCATTGGTGTACATGCTAACTGCCAGCGCTTTTGTAATGGGCATTCTCCTTTATTGTTTTTGATGTTTACTTGTCCCATTGAAGGAATCCTTCTTACACGTAATTATAAAAGTGTTCATAAATTATGAACCTGTAGCGTTACACACAACAAAATAAATTTAAAATTAAAAAGAGCTAATCTATTTCCTCATCACCCCAAGGGTTGACTGGAAGAAATCACTCTTAGTGATAAGTCCACCTTAGTGCAGTATCGTTGTTTTGCTGTATGTTTTCTTTGAATTGTATTTTTATTTATGCACAATAGAGAATTTATTCATTCATTCTATTTCAAACTCTTTAAGGTGGCCCAACCCGCTCATCTCCCCATACAAAAGGGGAAAGAAGATCACGCCTAAATTTCTTGTCAGAGATCCAAAATTTTGCTCAAAATAGCTTTATTTGATTGAAGTAGATGTCTGATGACCATTGGCATTGTAAAATTGTGTTTGGTTTCCAAGTTATAACGTCCGAAAGTTCGGATTTTTCAAACGTTTTATACAATAACTTTGGAGGTGGATTACGCAATGATAAAGTAAGAACATCTTAAAAAGATTAGTCATCAGACATAGCTTATTTAATCAAGATTCATAATCTATTTGGTTTTTGTTAGATTTTTGACTACAGCGGTCGTGGTTTACTTTTAGCTATAAGTCGTTTTGAAATTAAAATTTTCGTAAATCTTACCAAATCATACACTATGCACATTGTCTTTTTTGTGGACAGGTTGCATCTTCCTCATCACGGAGCCTGTCTTATTCTTAGAAACAGAGAAGGTCCCAGAGCGCAACAGCACGGTTTTGTACCGTGCCCGTAAATGAGTTGAGGCCGCCAGGTTGGGCCACCTTAAGAGTAAATAGTGATATTTGTTTCTCAAAGTCCATCAGCGGGACTAGTATAGTTGCCATAATATTTGGTTCCACATGTAATCGTCACTGAGTAAATCTGTCTGTTACTGTAGGAGGTAAAAAAGGTCTTATCAAACCTTCAATGTTATAAATAGTAGTGCCGGTAACACTTTATAGACTAGGAGGTCGCGACAAAAATGGTAACGATAACGTAAATGGCTGAAACTGGGTTCACGGGATAAAGTACAACCGTCTGAAGCTAAATGTGTCAGTCTGCCTGTTCCAAGTGGTTGCGTTACGTAGATAAGGCGCCTGAAAAAGTAGTTATGGTGACAAAAAATACATATGATAAGGTAAATGGATGCAAATAACGAAGCATGAAAGTATCAATACATACTTGTTTAGCAATACAAAAACTGAACAAATCTTTGGTTGCATTTAGTAGTTATAGGCGATTTAGGTTACATATATAACTTTAGGTATATTTAAGTATTTAATTAAGTAACCATCTGCTTATTGTTGTAAAATTAATAGGTATCAATGTTTCCAGATAATCAGTATATTCATCAGCAGGTACATACCAGCATCTATTTTATATAGCCAATCTAGAAAACGCAACCACTTGGGACGGGCAGACCGACATATTTAGCATCAGAGGGTTGGTCTCTTACATGTGAACGCAGATTCAGCCATTTACCTTATCGTGACCAAACATTTCGTGACCTCCCGGAATATTAGCTATATATGTCAATACACGAAGAACGGCTCCATAAAGCTGTGAGCACGGGCGCCCTCCGGGGGCTATTAAAACGAACAGAAAGTAGAGCAATAAAAACAGTTTATTACCTCCATGTCTAGGCCCGTGTCCTTGGGGTCCACAAAGTGAAACTGGCTGGCGTACGCGATGGACTGGAACACAAGGAAAATATTTATGAATGTGACAATTGTATAGAATTATTGATATGAAAATGATTACATTGTATGGTATTGCAAAAATTGTTTGCATGAGTGGTTAAATTACATTTAAAATTCTAAACACAATGATTCAACTCGATCAAAGAGAAACTGGCCTAAGGGCCGATTTCTGAAGGTGGCCCAACCCGGCGGGACTAACTCAATCGCAGGCACGGTACAAAACGGTGCTGTTGCGCTCTGGAACCTTCTCTGTTTCAAAGAATAAGACAGGCTCCGTGACGAGGAAGATGCATCATGTCCACAAAAAAGACAATGTGCATAGGTGGATAATTTGGTAAGATTTACGAAAATTTTAATTACAAAACGACTTATAGCTAAAAGTAAACCACGTCCGCTGTAGTGAAAAATCTAACTAAAACCAAATAGATTATCAATCTTGATTAAATAAGCTATGTATGATATAATCTTTTTGAGATGTTCTTACTCTATCATTGCGTAATCCACCTCCAAAGTTATTGTATAAAACGCGCGAAAAATTCGAACTTTCGGACCTTTTAACTTAGAAACCAAACACAATTTTACAATGCCAACGGTCATCAGACATCTAGTTCGTCAAATAAAGCTATTTTGAGCAAAATTTGGGATCTCTTACAAGAAATATGTGCGTGATCTTCTTTCCCCGTTTATATGGGGAGTTGAGCAGGATGGCCCACCTTAATAGTCTGATAATCAGTCAGATAACTATTCGATGAATTTATTTGTGCCGTTACTGTTAAGTGCTAACCCAGTACAGTACTATTACATATACATATTGTAACATATACAGTATCATAACATAGTAACAGTACTCTAACCACTATACTCTTAATTTTCTGTAGCTGGTAGCATTTAAAGGGATATGTAACTATGTGATCAGCTCACTGTAGTAGTTTATGACAAAACATATAGTATTAAAACCTAATGTGCAAGTGTATCACTGTGTTTTATTGCCACTGGAGCAGTGCATCGCTTTAAGGTCCTTGCTTACGGTGACGCTTGGTTCGGGTTATCTCACTCCCTAAAAAAATATGCTGTGCCCGGTGTGATGCTCGTGAACGGGTGATGTTTGTGGGGACTGGCCTGCTCCAATTGGCAACGTATTAGTTGGTGGGGATAGTCTTTGCAAATAAAATGATATTTGTCATGAACTGTTGCATATGGCATGAACTGTAAATTTTTGTGAATTCATGTTAATTTTGTGTTTTACCTATGTTTTTGTTAAAATAATTGAGAAACACTTTTGTTAATTTAGACTAAAGGTCTAACTGCACCAGGCGGAACTGCACTGCAGCGGAGCGACGCGACGCGGCGCGGCTCTGCTGAGTATACCGCACTAGCGTGACACTCGACGGCAAATTTTGCTTGCAATCGATCGGCAACTTCTGAGCAAGATGGAAGATACTCAGATAGATATTATAATAGTTACTTTGCTCTGTTAGGAAGAAAATAGTTTGGAGCAAGGGCGTCCTTTTTAGGGTTCCGTACCCAAAGGCTGAAAACGGAATCCTGTCGCACTTGGGCGGTTTTTTAATTCTGGTTTATTTTGGAGTGGATATGAGTGGGTAATCAAAAGGTAGGAAACACTGGTCGCAGACCCATCATGCGACGACTCAAAGTAAACGCCCCAACCTGATCTACCTGCCTGTTATGTCAAAATTTGTTTTCGTTATATCCTAGGAAACACTGGTCGTAGACCCATCATGCGACCACTCAAAGTAAACGCCCCGACCTGACCTACTTTCCTGTCATGTCAAAATTTGTTTTCGTTATATCATGGGAAACACTGGTCGTAGACCCATCATACGACCACTCAAAGTAAATGCCCCGACCTGATCTACCTTCCTGTCATGTCAAAATTTGTTTTCGATATATCTTGGGAAACACTGGTAGCAGACCCATCATGCGACCACTTAAAGCAAACGTCCCGACTTGATCTACCTGCCTGTCATATCATCAGTGTTTTTGAGCGTTTACTTGGAGTGGTCGCATTATGACTGTACGACCAGTGTTTCCCAAGATACAACGAAAACAAATTTTGACATGACAGAAAGGTAGATCAAGTCAGGACGTTTACTTTGAGTGGTCGCATGATGGGTCTACGACCAGTGTTTCCCCGCGTCGCGCAGTTCCGCTGCCGCGTAGTGCGTTATAGCGCATACAATTTCATACAAAGAATATCTGGCCGCGTTGCGTCGTTCCGCCTAGTGCGGTTAGACCTTAAGTGGAGGTTGAAAAAAAAACAGCGGAGTTTCTTTCCAGTTCTTATTCGCTGTGTTTTGTTTTGCTGAACTGGCCAATGTTAAAATATGACAAATCCGAGTGCAGTGTACTGTCTATGGATGATGAATAAACAATACAACTATTACAATTAACTAAAAAACTATAACAATACAATTATTCTGTGGCACTAGTCACCTGTTGCACTCTCGCCTTCTCGAGCGCGCGCTCCTCCTTGCTCTTAGGCGGTCGGCCGCGGCGGACGGGCGCGGAGGTGGGGGCGGCGGGGGCGGTAGTGGAGGGGGCGGTAGTGGGGGCGGCGGAGGCAGCTCGCACGGTGACGCCGCGCGCCGTGAAGTTGCCGCTGACGCGCAGCTGGTGCGCGTGCAGGAGGTGCTGCGCGTGGCGCGCCGCGTCGCCGAACGCGCGCCCGCAGTTCTCGAACATGCACTTGTACGCCGGCTCTGCGGGAGCGCGGTTAATAACAAAATTAGAATCAAGTATACTTTTTCGTACTAAGCAGGTACGACGCTTATTCCTAGGCATGTGATACGTATGTATGTACAATCGACCGTGAAGCAAGGACACATTAATTGAAGAAAGAGCCCAGTAAAAAGAACTACTTTATGAATATACTGCAAGGCTGGACCCGAACTAGGAAAACATACCATTCGCGGGTATTGCGTCTACCAATTTCGCCGCCAAAATAAGAATCAAATTTAACCACGGGTAGCTGTCAAAAGGCCATTTGGCGTGCACAATCTCCAGTTGGTGTTAAGCGGGAACTAAACGTTGAATGTTTAACACGAAACGATGAATGATTCATATAAAATATTGTTGCCCGGATATTGCTGCACGTGAAGGATTTGCATATTTTGATAACACCAAAAAAATACCTTTTCGCCAATCTTTATCCCAAAAATATTGGACAACAGAAAGTCTCAAGGTAAAGGTAAGAAAGGTAGCACATTCAGTTACATAAAAAACAAATCTGAAGATTAACTTGTCTTTAGGATAGCTTTGATACCGACTAGCATCTTTAGCATATTTCTGAAAATTAGTATCTTTAGGATAGTTCTGACACTAACTAGCTTATCTTTAAAATAACTTTGACACTAACTAGCTTATCTTTAAGATAGCTCTAACACTAACTAGCTTATCTTTAAGATAGCTCTGAAACCAACTAGCTTATCTTTAAGATAGCTCCTGACACTAACTAGCTAATTTTTATTGTAGTTTTGATATAGCTCGTCAAGGATAAATTCCTACGACGTACCAAGGGCGGGAGCCGGGATCTTGATGGGCGGTGGCACCACGCCGGCGGCGGCGGAGTGGTGCTGGGTCGTGTGGCGCGCCAGGTGCCGCTCGCTGGGCAGCACCTCGCCGCACAGCATGCACGGGTGCGCCTCGTCCGGCCGCGAAGGACCCTTCTCGTCGCCGTGCGCTTGCTTCCTGCGGGCAGGGACGCGGTTCCTTAGTTTTTGTATTCATTCATATTTGAGAAATTCGCCATGGAAAAATGTTGGCGTTCACATGACTTCACGTTGCATGAAGGTGTGAGGGATGCGTTTCAGATCCTTATATAAGAGTTTCTTGAACGCTGTATTTGAGAATACCAGAGCCCCTAGTTTGACATGTCACCTAAATCGGCGTTTACGCCAAAGCGATGATGGGCGTTTTTAAATATATTGAGAATTGAAGAGTGCCGGAGAGTCGGAGTTAAGCGAACTAATATTTACGAGTCTGAGTTTGATTTGATAGGTAACGTATCGTCGCCGTTAATACGTTGACATTGCAATTTACGCCGACTCTGCATTTTCATACAAATCGGTAGACCGAGTTTGATTTTAACAGACTTTTCATAAACATTTTGCTAGTTAGTTAGTTTTAACATTTTATTGATTTTTATATTATTGCTATTTCTATAGCGTGATGAATTTTTCTACCTATAATGCTCGCCAATATAAAAAAAACTCATTTGATTTAGGAATAACGAGATGTCAAAGATAGCGAAAGTTCTGGTTTAATGAAATTGTTTCATCACTTTTGGGTGTTTACCACGGTAAAATAACTTCCTGGGCAGCACGTAAGTGAGTGATTACATCTGATGCCTTAATTGTATTTGATACCAATAACACGTCGTTTGACACCAGGCGATTTTTTTTTTATGTAACTGGACATGGATGGCTAATACCAAACTGATCGTCAGATATTAGCCTAACACAGCACATGGGAACTAGGTGCCATGCCAGGACCTTCCTTATATTGCTCAGCTACATTGAACTGGATGGAAAACAGACAATTTTCATTGTCGCCTTGACCATCGTTCATTCAATACGATGGTACCTATCCAAGCGGGATTAACCTTACCACCTAGTAAGTAAGGAGTGGACCTAGTTTTACCTAGTTTAATCTGAAACACGGCCAGCTTCAATGGTTGAAAATGGTCACCCATCCAGAAGCGAACCGCGTTTTCACCCAGCTTATCGATTCGCAGGGCGTCGCGCCACGGGGCTACCGAGGCTGACATTCAATTACCATGGTAACCCCCCAGGCAGTTGATCACTGAAGTGAGTATTTTGTATACTTCTACAAAGTTTCCTATGACGGTGCTGTTTATGGCTTTGAGCTGTTCTTTGTAGAGGATTTTGAAAACGAGGTAATTCCAAAAGCGTCGTGAACTCACCGGTGCAGGTACATGTGGTTGCGTTGCTCGAAGGGCTCCCCGCAGACCGTGCAGTCGTAGGTGGCCTCCACAGGCCGACCGTTGAGGTGCCGCTTACGATGTTGGTTCAGGTTCGTGACCTGTAATTATTACAACATTCAAAAATATTTGACTGAGTTGGGCTACATGGAAAGAGGTGACAGTAAAAAAATTTTAAGGATCGTTTTGAATATAGATTCGAGTATGAAAGGTTGAGTTTTTAAACGCTCGGAGCTGCAGGGAGCGTGATGAAAGGGTAACGCCCGCCGATTTTCCCCTTGAAAATCTGATGGGGCCCGGATATGAAACGATCGATCATTGCCATCTGAAGGATCTAGCAAACCAACTGAATTTATTCTTCGAAACATTGAGCCAACCATAGAGAAATGATTGTGTCCAAAGTCTCTATCTACAAATTCATATCCTGCGAAAAAGTATATAAATCCAGTTTTGGACACAAAGAAAAATTTAGCCGGGATAGACAATTGTTTCATCTTGTTTTGTCAATGGGGGAGGAAGGCAACTGTCAAAGTTGCAGATTGCCCCGAGAACTAATATGAATATGGTAGATTAAGGGCCGGTATTTCAACCTCCACTCAAATCTAGCCCCTACATAAGCTTCACTTATGTCTTAACTGTGGCTTAACACGCAAATGCGTCTTTCATTACAAATCAAAGTGGAGCTTAGCTGAGGGTCAGTTGTCTATGATTTTGTAAACTGCACGATCTTCATGTTGCAAAACAGTCTAATCTGCGTTCAAAAACAAAACTAAATGAATTCATGAGCGCATTTTTACATCACAATTTTTGCAAATTGATTAAACTTTGTGGCCTCCAAAAAAGTACTATAAATACTCTATTGAGCAGCACAAAGAGAAAGAGAATTGTACAAACTCTTTCTCTGTATATCAATATTAATAACAACGATTGTTGTTTTTGTGTTTGTTGTAGAGACAGCACCATAACCAATATTTTTTAGATAAAGATTCAATTTAAATAAAGATAGAGATATTTTCGAGCATGTGCAGGTTTCTCAGCACTATATATTTATTTATTTATTTATATTTATTTATAAGTTTTAGACAGGCAGCATATGCTGATGCGTCTAAATCCAGTGTTTAACTTGATAAATTTATAAATTTAGTTGCTAAGTGGTTTTTAATAAAAAAAAAAAAAAGATTTTTTTTTTTTTACATTCGATTTTGTTTGACATGGTTATCCAGTCTATTTTTGAATTGGTTGGTGTTCGTAGCGTTAATCACGTCTTCTGGGAGTTTATTCCATGCCTCTACTACTCGGTTGGTTATGTAGTTTTTGCGAGTATTCGTTCTAGAGGCCGTGACTTGCAGTTTCATGTTGTGCCCTCGAAGATGAACATTCTGGTTGCATGCAAATATTTCAATGAGTTCTGGGCAGTCGTACTTAAAGGTGAGAATTTTGTAAATTTCGATTAGGTCCCCTCTTTGACGGCGTGACTCCAGAGTAGGCAGGTTTAGAGCTTCAAGTCTCTCTTCGTAGCTCAGGTTACGTAGCTCAAGGGGCATCTTGGTGAATCTTCGTTGTACTCGTTCCAACTGCTGGATGTCTTTGGCAAAGTAGGGTTGCCAGATCTGGAAACCATATTCCAGAAGCGGCCGTACAAAGGTTTTATAGATTTTGAGCATAACTTCTGGGGTCAGCATATGAAACGCTTTTTTAATTAGGTATATAAGAGAGTTGGTTTTTTTTACAATTTGGGTGATATGAGGTTCCCACTTCAAATCAAAGTTGATCGTGATCCCAAGATCCTTTTGAGATGTAACTGGTTGCAACTGCGTGTTGTCCAGATAGTATGGTAGCTTGGGGTTCTTCTTTCCAAGATGGAGTACTGTGCATTTTTGAGCATTTAGCTTAATGAGCCAATCCGAAGACCAGTGGTGGATGTTGATTAGATCACCTTGTAGTTGAGTGTGACCAGTCGTTGGATTATCAAAGTACTTTGAATCATCTGCGAAGAATTTAAAGTTGGATTTGATGATAGCATGCAGATCAGTAATGTTAATGTTGTAGAGGGTTGTAGCTATCACCGAACCTTGAGGAACTCCGCTCCAGACAGGCCTTGGACCAGATAGAGTCTCTCCTATACGTACTTGTAATTGTCTGTTGTTTAAGTAGGCCTCTATCCAGTTTAACAACTTTCCTCTAATGCCAAAATGATCAAGTTTGGCCACCAGACGTCGAAGTGGGACACGATCGAAGGCCTTCTCGTAATCCAGGTAGATGACATCGATTGGGGAACCTATGTCCAATGCTGAGGTCCACACATTCAAACATTCTAGCAGATTTGTCGTTGTCGAGCGTTTTGACATAAATCCGTGTTGCTCATTAACCATGATGTGGTTGTTTGCCAGAAAGTCTTTAATATTGCGGTTGATTATCTTCTCCATACACTTAGTGACAATACAAGTAAGACTGATCGGCCTATAGATAATAGGATCTAATTTGCTGCCTTTCTTGTAGATAGGTGTGATCAGGGCTCTTCTCCAATCATCTGGCAATTCAGCAGTTTCGAAAGAACTATTCATAATTTGACACAGTGGCTTGGACAGAATCTCACATTTTTTCAGAATCACTGCAGGTATGCCGTCGGGTCCCATAGCTGTGTCCTTGCGTAGATTTTGTAGGCAACTTAGGACGTCAGCCTCAGTGAAATGCACATCATCAATAGTGTTCCGCACACGGGGCGAGTTTACACAAGGGATGTTCCCAGGTGGTTCTCGAACGTAATTTGACTCAAATTGTTTTGCCAAGGCATCGGCTATGTCGACGTCACTTGTGACAAAAGCTCCATTTCCGTCCAGTAGCATGTGTGGTGTGGAGACTTTTGATGATAGCTGTTGTCTTATGTATCCATAGAAGGCTTTGCTACCGCGGTTCAGAATTCCTGTTTCGAATTTTGTTCTGGAGGATCGATTCATAGCCAAAAGTTTATTGTTAAGACGTCTATACTTAAGATGATCTTCGGGATGGTCTGTTCTTCTATATTTATCCCACATTACTTTTTTTTGTTTTATTATATCAATAATGTCACTTGTTATCCAGGGTTTATTGTGTGACGATCCTTTTTTTTTTCGAGTTTCAGGACTGCTATCACTTACTATGTTCATTAAAGTTGTTTTAAACTTTTCCCATTTACTAACAGTTGTTGGTATCTTATCCAGTGATTCATCGAGTTGCATTAATATGGGGTTGGAAATAATCGCCTCGATGTCTGCTTTAAAGTAGTTTTTCCGGGTTGTAGTAGAATCTTTGAGCTTTTGTGTTATTTCAACTTGGATGGTTGCTAATAAAACACTATGATCGGACTTCCCTATCGGTGGGAGATAGTCTAATTTTGTTATTAGATTTACATCGTTACACAATATCAAGTCTAAAAGTGATGGGCGATTGCCATCTCTAAACCGAGTGGGCTTCTCGACTAGTTGGTAAATATTGCTATTTGTAAACATGTCTTCAAAATAGTATTCACGGTTGGGCAGATTGTGCTGTATGTAATGGAGGGGCCAGGTTATGTTTCGAAAATTAAAATCGCCAAATATCAGTACATTTTGAGTCTCACACACTGATGCCATGTTTTGAAAAAGTGCGAGTTCATCCTCTACCAAGCAGTTGTCGGGTCTGTAAACGCCGACTAGCAAAACGTTCAGTGCATTGTAGGTAAGGTTGAGTCACAGCGCTTCTATGCTTGGCAAGCGAGTGAAGCGGGTATTGAGAGTTGCTACCAGCGGAATACCTTTTACACACTTTGCTATGTATATCGCCACTCCGCCGCCCACACGACCAATACGGTCAGCTCGAAACAGAGTGTAGTTAGGTATTTTCACTGTGCTATCAGGAATTGTGTCTTTGAGCCAGCTTTCAGTTATGATAATAATGCCAGGCTTAATCATATTTATTCGTGCAAGAAAGAGGTCGAATTTAGCACAAAGTGAAGCTGTGTTTGTATAGAAAATGTGATTTCTGATAAGGCGATTTTGATGTCAGTTAGATTTTTTGTTTGTTGACAATTTTCGGACTCCCACTAATACATTTGATCGTAAGGTCCGTCTCTCCATTGCTCACTCTCTCAGCCAGCTCCTCGCGCAGTCGCTTGAGCTGTTCACGCTGGTGAGGGGTCATATCGGACTTGATCGTTATGGTTGCTGGCAGCAGATTTTTATTTTTAAAAATATTAATGGCTCTCTTCTTACCTGCCATAATCAATTTGATTGGGCGAGACGATGTGGCACCAGGCTGTGGCTTACCCAGGCGGATAGCGGCGAGTGGCCTGTCTTGCTGTGGTAGCGCTGCGAGTGCCTGTATCGCACCGTCCATGTCGTGCTTCCTGCGTTGCTCCACATTTTCTGACTGCGACTCAGGGATCCCAAACATTATGATGTTGGCGCTCCTTTTTTTCCTTTCCTGGAGCTCCACCAACACGGTGTCGAGATTCGACGTCCTGCCCCCATTCAGCTTCAGCTCACTCATCTCATTCCTAAGCCCCCCAATCTCGGCTTTTAGCTCCATGATAAGGCTTTTCAGAGTAGGAAGCTCCTTGATTCCGAGCTCACAATCTGGGCACAGATATTTAAGTGAGCGTACTTGCAGTTGGAGCACTCGCATTTCTGTGGCTGCCAGCCCACTGCACTTCACACATACTTCTCGTGTGCACCCAAAACATGAGATTCTAGGGTTCTTGTCGTCTGGTTTTGCAATTTTTTTATCACACTTCAGGCAAGTCGACATTGTTAGTATTTAATTAACAGAAATTAACAGTAAATTCAACTTATTTTAGGAATTGGGAAGAATTTTGTATTATTATGGATGTGTGTGGGTAGTTTTAATGTTTATGTTTGGTCAGTAGCACATTTTCCGCATTTTCCAGGTGAAATTAATATTTTATGCTAAGATAACACTTTCACTAAGACATTATCTAGTTTTGAACATATTAATGTTAGTTTGGCTCCAAATTAACCACTTAGTATAATTTTAACACACAGAGTTGATATAAGACAAGTGTACAAGACAAAGTTGCAGGTAGAATTATATATAGGAAACAATACAAAAACATTTGAAATTTAAAGATTAGCATACAGTTTTAAAGTTTTCTGCAAAACACAACATCCTAAGTTTATTCATTTGTACAAAAAATATTAACAGAAAACACTTTAAAACTTGTTTTTGAACACTTTGAATCCTATCTGTGGTTTGTGTAATACCTTAGAACTTACCTTAGTAGAAATTACCTTAGTCACCAAACAGAGAACGGTCGGCTATTGTTTCCTCAAATTTCAACTACCTGCGCCCGGAGCTATTGCATCCCTTTTCAACATCGACAAAGGAGTGAGGACGCACTTCGCTAAAAGGCATAGCAGCACGTAATAAAACGAATTAAGCTCCGCTTAACTGTTTGAGTGGAAGACAATCCAGCCCTCAAATATTTGACGTTGAGGGGCACTTTAAGCTTCGCTCAACACTGAGTGAAGGTTGAAATACTGCATTTTTTAAATAAGCTTCGCTTAAAAGGTATTCGTAGGAACAGGGACGATTGAAATACCGGCCCTTAGTGAAACATTTTTGTTTCAATTTACTAAAGACGTTTCACAGTTCATATTTTATCCACGACACGTCGACATTTCAAAGTTTTTTTGTTTTACTTTTAATACAGTTTTAATGGCATGATAAACAAATTGTTATTCCCACAAAATAAATCTTACGAAACAATAATGGGGCTGAAGCCTTAATAAAATCAACAGTGTGAAGGTAAGGTGATGAGGTTACCTGTGCGAAGGCCTTGGGGCAGCCGGGCTCGGGGCAGGCGAAGGGCCGCTCGCCCGTGTGCAGGCGCATGTGGTTGTTCAGGTTCGTCACCTGCGATCACGAGCTATGTTCATCACACTAACCTTGTTTCATACAATGTCTCAACAACGCCAAACCATGAAGTGAGCAAAAGTAATTGTCAGCCTCAATGGCCCAGTAGCGCGACACTTCGGCGATCGCTCTCCGAAGTTAAGCAACGCTGGGTCCGGTCTGGTATTGGATGGGTGACCATTCGACCGTTGAGAGAGCCTGGCCGTGGTTCGGATTCCACGTTAAGCTGTAGGTCCCCTTCCTTACTTACTAGGTGGTAGGGTTTATCCCGCCCGGGTTGGTAACATCGCATTGGATGAACGATGGTCGAAGCGGCAATGAAAATTGTCCGTGTTTTCCATCCAGTTCAATGTAGCCGTGCAATATAAGGAAGGTCCTGGCATGGCACCTAGTGCACATGTGGTGTGTTGGGCTAATACCATGACAGAAGGTGTGGTATTAGCCATCTATGTCCAGCCACATAAAAAAAATGTTTTTTTATGGACGAGCAGTCGAAGCTGGTATGTACCATCGACGACATAATTCCAGTAGCACCCTACGGTCGGGTTTGTTTTGCACATGTGGCGTGCCTCCACCGGTCTTCAGGCGGGACGTCCTATCGCAACCCACGCGAGTATTGCGATACCCTCCCCCGCTTCACCTCAATCAGTCACCTCAAAGCAATCGCTCTGTGAAGTGCTACAGGACTTATGTCCTTATTGTGACTTGTTGTAACCCACAGTTAGATGCCATAATCCATGAACTAAAGAGCATTCATAGAAGGACTGGAGCCTACTTTTTAGTTACACAAAGAAATCCCAGTACAAGAGTACAACAGAAGTGTGGCTCATTGTGTGAAACACAGAATGCCATGTTGTAGAAGAGTGAAAAAATTAGTGGAAAATTGTGTGATCAGTTCAGCATTTTCTGCTAAAATAATGCCTAGCCGAGAGCAACCTAGCGTGGTACGGAGCATCCAATGCATGTTGTAAGAGTCAACTAAGGAATTCATCAATTGCTCGTATAGGGAAGGTCCTGGCATGGCACCTAATTCCTTCGCGAATGTGGTGTGTTGGGGTATTATTAGGTCTGTGGTTGTGGCATCACCCATCCATGTTCGTTTAGATAAAATAGTTCAAGGAGTTAGAAGCTTTAAAGTGAAGAGTGGACATGTAATATAACTGTACTAGCGGCCCGATCCGGCTTCGCACGGGTATAAAATATATAGCCTATGTCACTCACTGAAAAAATTATTAAAATCAATCCAGTAGTTTTGATTCATTCATTACTGCCCGTGGCTCGCACGCGTTTTTGCTAAACGGTACGTCCCGCAATTTTTTAATCTGTAATATCTTCTAAAATATTCTTTTAAATGATATGCTTTAAAGGGCCATGTATTTAAGGTATTTTATTGGATAAGGATGTATGCTGTATTGGTTAAAATCACTTCGAAAATTAGCAATTATTTGTAGTAAAAAGTAAATGACGAAAATTTTTTTGTGGGATATCCATAAGAGATAGACATATACCATCGCGGAGTTTTCTGTAGACCTTTTTATTTGTGTACAATACTTAGTACATTATTTTGATAAATCTCGTAGGGTTCAGCCTTCGTTTACAATTAAAGCGGAAAAAAATTAATTATTTACGACATCACATTAGAAACCTCAAAAATAACAGTATTTCTCCAATATTTAATGGATGTTATTAAACATATAAACTTTCCTCTTCAATCACTCTATCTATTAAAAAAAACCGCATTAAAATCAGTTGCGTAGTTTTAAAGATTTAAGCATACATAGGGATATAGGGACAGAGAAAGCGATTTTGTTTTATACTATGTAGTGATAGTGATGTTTGTAAGTTTGTAACTCTATTGAATATAATTTTAGTGTTGTCACCTCGAACGATACGCCACCCACGAATCAATACATTCACAATATGGGTGTGTAAAAAGCTCATGCTCTCGTATAGTAAATGTATAGGGCTGGCACTCCTGACACAAAAAGCTAGCATTTACAGAAATTAATTTAGGTCAATGACTTTATAACTGTAATGGAGTTTACTTAATGGGTTCTTCTTGTTAATTAATGCTGCGTAAAATATAAATAAATAACTGACCTGAAAAAGAAGGGTTATGATTGTTTGGATTCAGGTTTTTTTATGGAATCCTATGTATCGTTAATAAACATATTAAGCCAACACACCACATTGGAGCTTCTTGCCATGCCAGGACCTTTTTTTATATTTATGTAACTGGACATGGATGGCTAATACCGAACTGACCGTCAGATATTAGCCTAACACACCACATGGGAAATAGGTGCCATGCCAGAACTTTCCTTATATTGCTCGGCTAAATTGAACTGGATGGAAACACGGACAATTTTCATTGCCGCTATGACCATCGTTCATTCAATGCGATGGTACCAACCGGGGCGGCATTAACCCTACCATCTAGTAGTCGTGGGACGAGAAATGAGAAATGGGCTCGTATAACTGTTACTAGTGTAAAAACGAAGTATTCATTTTACGTCGAGCAGTATGGCAGCTACAAATTTCTTGTAGCGCACTGGATCGCGCACGCGGCGCGCCAACGAAAGCCCGTAGGTTGCGAGCCATCTAGATGCAACGACCCGCCAGCCGCGACTGTCTCGATCACGCAATAGCGGGCGGCAGTAGCTGTAACGGTTGAAGCTTGGAGCCGGGTAACTGGAGTTACGAGTAATAGTTAGTAATAGTAATAATTAGTTCGTTGCGGCTTGTAGCCGGCGACTCTTTACCGGCGGTTACCGCCGAAACTGTAATGCGCGAGCGCAGTGCGCACTGTAGTCGAAGAGGGGTTACATTGTTATCGACATTACATTGTTACATTTTTGTGGTTTGCTTACAGAAAAAGTCCAACGATTAGTATTTCTAAATGCTAATAGGCATATTAAATAAATGATAATTATGTTTATTTATCATTTGTGTTATATTATTTCTGGGGATTATTTTGTCGAGGATAAAAAGTTTTGTCTGACTTTTGTTGAGAATACAGGTGACTGCACTCGAGATTCAGAATTCATGTAAGATGATCGAACCGTGCTGGATGTTCATGTTCATGTCCCATGCCCCATTCATGTCCAGCCAAAAAAAAAAAAAAAAGGGGGGGGGAGATTTATTCATTTCTTTTTGCAACAGTTTCCGTAAACGGCTATCGGCATCAGCAATAACAGTTACTAACGTTTTCGAAGACCAGTGGAAACGCCCACGACTACCACCTAGTAAGTAAGGAAGGGGACCTACAGTTTTACATGGAATCCAAACCACGGCCAGCCTCAATGGTTGAAAATGGCCACACATCCAGAACCTAACCGCGCTCAGAGGTGCTTCCCCAGCTTATCTTTCACACGGAGCTACCTTCCTTAAATATTTTTTTGCAGTTACTTTAAATTTTTCTAATTTCAAAATCAAAGACATGGTTTAAGAAGTTTTATTCATGAGTAATGTGTTTGAATTTAATGTTGGACGTTTCGTAATTAAATGTTATCCCACAGGGAAGGATATGTGATTATAACTATTTTTATTTTATTCAGAGATGTGCCCCATTTGAGTGATATTGAGTACCTATTAGCAGAGCTATATTGAGCTGGATGTAAAAAAATAAACAAAATGTTTATTGCCCCTTTACCCTTAACACCACCTAACAAGGAAGGGGACCTACCTCAATAGTCTGGCGGTCACCCATCCAGATCCCAACCACGTCCAGTGTTGCGTCCCCTATATGGTCGAGCAGCAAGGCGTCGCGCCACTGGGCTACCGAGGGTGTGTTGCACGTAAGAGAAGCGGGTTACCTGGGTGAAGGCCTTGCCGCACTCGGAGCACTTGTAGGGGCGCTCGTTGGTGTGGATGCGCAGGTGCGCGCGCAGGTTGTTGGACTGCGAGAACGCTGCAAAGTACCGTCACCGAACATAAGTAGACGAAACAGATGGCTCTGGGAGCCGGACACCCAAGACTTAAGGTGGGCCCTTAAGGTGGCCCATCCCGCTCATCTCCCGATACAAAAGGGGAAAGAAAATCACGCCCATATTTCTTGTCAGAGATCTAAAATTTTGCTCAAAATGGCTTTATTTCATCGAACTAGACGTCTGATGAACATTGTGTCACGTAGTGAAACGAGACCTACATACTGTCGGATGAATGATAATTGAACCTGGCACAAAACAATCATTTTAGGTTTTTTTTTCTTATTAATGTCAATTTTGACAGGAGATTTTGTTTTTACGGGAAAAGTTCATGGACCAGTACGTACAAATTTTATAATTTATATTTTTGTACGTAAATAGAGCACCAGGAGAGACAAATGGTCTGACCATTGGCCATACGTGCTCCAAATTGAATTCCCGAAAGGTATTTATTGTTCAACACCTTTATTACTTTTTATTTGTGATACCTTCATCAACTGACCCTGCACCCTCTCGGAAACGAGAGGGTCCAGCATCAGAGGGTGGAGGTCTCACCAAGTGACCTTCACAGGGGATCCAGGATAGAGCCAAGCCTGGATTTGAGTCAAGCCTAAATTGGAGTCATGCCTGGATGGAGTCAAGCCTGGATTGGAGCCAAGCCTGGGTGGAACCTGGAACCTGAGCCAACTTCGCTATTGTACGGAGAGTCCAGCAGGTCCTCCATCGGTTGGAGTAGAGCGCTGGCTCAGGACAGAAGTGGAGCCCAACCCCTCAGGTTGTACCGTACCAACCCAGATCGTCAGAAAAGATAAATAAACCTTATTATCCCCAAAACTGTGGTTTCCTTGTTGTCAGAACCGTTTCCCAAACTAGGTCCGGAAAATCACGAATGCTATACGTGACAATTTGGCATTGTAAAATTGTGTTTGGTTTCTGAGTTATAAGGTCCGAAAGTTCGAATTTTTCGTGCGTTTTATACAATAACTTTGGAGGTGGATTACGCAATGATAAAGTAAGAACATCTTAAAAAGACTCATTATCAGACGTAGCTTATTTAATCAAGATTTATGATCTATTTGGTTTTTGTTAGATTTTTGACTACAGCGGTCCTGGTTTACTTTTAGCTATAAGTCGTTTTGAAATAAAAATTTTCGTAAATCTTACCAAATCATACACTATGCACATTGCCTTTTTTGTGGACATGTTGCATCTTCCTCATCACGGAGCCTGTCTTATTCTTTGAAACAGAGAAGGTCCCAGAGCGCAACAGCACAGTTTTGTACCATGCCCGCGAACGAGTTAGGCCCGCCGGGTTGGGCCACCTTAAGCATCAGAAACGTAAGCACCCCATGCAAACGCAATTTACTAATCATTTGAAACCACTATTTCGATTTACTTAATATTAATTGCTATTTATGTCAGGCAATGAATATCTGTGTCTGTGTGTTTTTTTTTAAATCTAAACAGACTCAGTTTTTTGTTTGATAACTACCTATGAAGGGTTCCGTACCATCGTACAAGATTTAACATAAAAAATTACGTTTTTTGTTTGGGGCCCACCTTTATTTTTAACCGACTTCAAAAAAAGGAGGAGGTTATCAATTCGTCTGTATGTTTTTTTTTTTTGTTTTTTTTGTTTTTTTTTATGTTTGTTACCTCATAACTTTTTCCTGGGTGAACCGATTTTGATAATTATTTTTTTCAATGATAGCTAGTGCTTCCCAAGTGGTCCCATTTTAATTTGGTTAAGTTCTGACAATGATATCCATGAGAAAATCATAAAAGTCTTAAATTTGTATTAAGATGTGCGCGACAAATGGACGAATAACTCAATATAACGCCAACCGATTTTGGTGATTCTTTTTTTATTGGAAAGGACGTGTACAAATTAGTAAGTGTACTTCAGATTCACTAAAAATTAACAAATAAAAAAAAATTTAACAAAAAAAAATAACCGACTTCAAAGAAATAGCACTAAAAAGTAAAAAATAATGTTCATTTTTGTAGTTACGATTTCTGTTATTTTTCGAGTCGGTGTCAGCCAAGGTTAGGTTAGGTTAGGTTCTCTTGATTGGTGCAGCGCGTGCCCGGCTGACGCCGACTCAAAAAGTAACAGAAATCGTAACTACAAAAATGAACATTATTATTTACTTTTTAGTGCTATTTCTTTGAAGTCGGTTATTTTTTTTGTTAATTTTTTTTTTAATTTTACCATTTATTGTTATAGCGGCAAAATAAATACACGCTCAGTGAAAATTTCAATTTTATTACGGTTCATGAGATACAGCCCTGTGACAGACGGACAGATGGACGGACAGATGGACGGACAGACAGCGGAGTCTTAGTAATAGGGTTCCGTTGGCACCCTTTGGGTACCCATACCTAAAATCTCAACCACCAATATTTGATAAATAGCCCTTTGAGCACCCTATGATTTCGTTTTCTCCATTCGATTTCAATGCATATTGCACAATGGACCTGGTATGTGTTGCATGTGAAAAAAAAACCAGCCAAGTGCGAGTCGGACTCGCACACGAAGGGTTCCGTACCATCGTAAAAAATAAAACAAAAAAATCACGTTTTTTGTATGGGAGCCCCCTTTAATTTTAATTATTTCTTAATCTTACCTATTTGTTGTATAGCGGCAAAATAAATACACACTCTGTGAAAATTTCAGCTGTCTACCTGTTACGGTTACTGAGATACAGCCCTGTGACAGATGGACGGACGGACGGACAGACAGCGGAGGCTTAGTAATACGGTTCCGTTTTCACCCTTTGGGTACGGAACCCTAAAAATTAGATCAGATTCTGGGCAACTCTTTATTGATTAGGTTCATTTAAAATAGCATTTTAAGGTCTTTTGAGATATGTAGGTAGTCAAAATTAAAAGTTACACGACCGTGTAACCAAAGTATAACAAAAACTGGCTGTGACAGACCTACGGAAGCATTAACTAAGGTTTTAGTAGTAAGGGTTTCCTCTTACTTTTGGGGCAACCCTAAAAATTTATAAGAAACATCTGGAGTGAGAAATGTGTTAGCAGACGTCTAGCCCAAAAGTGGTATTCCTTGAAATATATGTACACAAAAACTGGCCAAGTGCGAGTCACACTAGCACACAAAGAGTTCCGTACCATCTTAAAAGCTTTAACACACCAAAATCACGTTTCTACTATGGGCCCCCCTTCAGTCTTTTAATGTTTACTATTTGTTGTTATAGCGGCTATAGACAATTTTAGCTGTCTACCTATTACTGTTCATGAGATACAGCCCGATGACAGACTGGCGGACAGACAGAGTTAGAACCCTAAATACCCTACATTTTGTTCCTATATATATTTGATAATTCTTTTTAATGTATTTAATAGATACGACATTACAGTCATCTCATTTATTTGAGGTTCAGTGACATCTAAGCATCCTGCTTCCGACGAATGTCACGATCAATACTTTTCAGATTATTTTCAAAATCTGATTACAATGCTTCAAATATAGATGTCGCTGAAACTCAAACTATATATTTTTGTTTATGAAAGAAGGTACCTTTATCACAGTAGGTACAGACGTAGCGTCTCTCCGCGCGGTGGTTGCGCACATGGTTCTGGTACTGCTGGTTCTTCTGAAAGGTTTTGTCGCAGACATTGCACTGGTACTGGCCGCCGTTGCCCGGGCTATCGTCCTCGATCTGTCAAATGCACTCAATTTTAATGTAACACGAGGTCACAAACAGCTTTTTATGGTATATTCGGTGATCTTATATAGTTTTTTAACGACTAATTCAAAGCAATCAACTTATTTTGGGATCCCGTTTTGAAAAAGCGAAAAATGTCTGTCGGTCACACGCATTTGTCCCAAATTATTCTCCTATTAACGGTCGTTTGAAAATTCTGAAAAAAAACACTAACATAGGTACTCTTATGTAGTTGTGCACCAAGTAATTAGTTTTTCTCACAATTTCATACTATTTGAGAAAAGATTTCTGAAGCGACAGGACCCCCAGGACGAGATCTTATTCACACTTGACTGGTTTTTTTGCAGAAAACAGGACATGGAGAGCTAATGCTTCACCATGATATTAGCTCAACACATCACGTAAGAACTAGGTGAATTGCCAGAACATTTGCATGGCTATATTGAACTGGATACAGGCAGCAGATCATTTTTCATGCCTGCTTCGAGAATCTTTCATTCAATGTGTGGTTCTAACACAACAGCCTGGCAAGGAAGGGGACTTTGCATGGGTTCTGACGCCAGAAGCGACCTCGATACAAAAGAATAACAGAAATATTACGACTAAATTCGGTAATCTAAGAAAGCAGGCCGATCCACGAAAACTGGTGAGGAAGCAATGCAGTATGGAGAGCGATACTCACTAGGATGGTGATGCACTCCTGACCGGCTTCCTCCTCTCCGAGTGACACCTCCGGCACGATGGACAGGGGCTGGCACTTGAAGCACGAGTACACACCGTCCGTACCCGTCTCGAACAGTTGCTGCAAGATACATGATGTGTCAATCCAAAGGTACTAATTGCTTAAGGATGTTCCGAGCCATACAATGTTTTTTTTACACAGAACGCAAAAAGTATTGCACTTTAAGGCACGAATTCGTCAAAAATATTAAATATAGCCATAGTAGTTGCAGCGAAAACATATTCACAATTTCAGGTTTAATGGTTTCGTTGTAATTGCCGATTAGAAGTTTTACACCGTTAGATGGCGCTGTTAAATAAAAATCGTATTTAAATAAATTGTAACAAAACCAATAATCCTGAAATTGTGAAATTGTTTTCGCTGCAAGTAATATGACTATATTAAACTTTTATTATTAATTCGTGGCTTAAAGTGCAATACTTTTTGCGTTCTGTGTAAAAAAAAACATTGTATGGGTCGGAACATCCTTAAGTGATTAAGCCGAAAAATGTATTTTTGGTCAAATGTGTCTCATCAGGCTGTGATGAATGGTCGTAACAGAAACTAATTCTGAGATTCATAGATGTTACTCGTACTTGGTTGTGCCAAAGTATGGCTTCGGATTTCAAATTTCACATTCGGTCCATACATTTAATGTCCAAACTGACGGTCGAAAGACATACTTTGGCTCAGCCAAGTACGAGTGATGTCTATGAATATCAGCATGAGACTAACGAAAAGTAGTACTTTGTTATGTCATTTCGACACACTTTGTATGGACAAAATGCCAAAGTAATACAAAATGCTGACAAAGTAGTACTTTTAGTTAGTCTCAGGCTAAGGCTGAGATAAATAGTCGTAACAGAACCTAAGACTCACGAAAAGTAGTACTTTGTGACGTCACTTTGCATTATTTTGACATTTTGTCGAAATGACGTCATAAAGTACTACTTTGCGTTAACATTACTTTCGGTTACGACTATTTATCTAAGCCTAAGACTAACGAAAAGAGGCCCTTTCACAGGGATCTTTCTTTAATTAATGTGTCCTTGCTTCATGGCCGATTATACATACACTAATACATACATGTCACATTCCTTGGAATAAGAGACATACATGCTTAGTACAAAAAGGATATTTATTGATTTTGTTGCCATTAGCAATTAGAAGTTTTTTTTTTCCAGGCATTTAACAGCAATTATAAAATAAGTAAAAAATTATAATAATTAAATTAATATAAAGCCAATGACAAAATGCCACTAATACAATTGACATATAATAACAACTACTCTAACCTTAAAACCTAAACCTAAAAAGTTGCAGACCTGACATGTACATATATATAAGGTGATTACTAGTGTGTGGGGTGTGAGAGGGTGCGTGTGTGTGTGAGGATATGTGTGTGAGTGAGTGGGGTTTATGTGAGGGGGCGGTTCTGCTTGAAAGGGACTGTACCGAGAGTGTATTAGGGTGTGTAGAGTGGGGTATTATATAAGGTGAGTTTAAAATAATCTACAAGCCTTATAGAGTTGATTCAGTAGCTGATATAGAACAACTTTTGCTAAGAATGTAGGCATGTAATTTTTTTTGTTCCATTTTAATTTTTGAGAAATTTAAACGGTACGTTCTGCCCAGTATTGTGAACAACTTTTGCGAAGAACTATGTACCTATCGGTAATGGTTTCCAAGAAATAATTAATTTTTCAAAATAATTAATGCACGCGAACTTCGTTAGGCGGCCCCGGGCGGCGGCGCGGGAAGGCGGGGCGACATGCTACCTACCTACCTGAACCGTTTTGTTTCGTTCCCACTTTGACGCCCCGTCCCGAACAAATCCATAGCGGCGCGGCTGCAATGTAGGCAGGTATGTACATATCGAGCTTCTCTATTTTTGGTCGATGTACCTAACCATATTTGCATCCTTTTCCGCCCGATCGGCACTCGCTCGTGTCCGACCGACCTAGAGCTGATAGGTACTCTACTAATGGCTTTCACAACGAAAACAAACGTCCTAGGCTGACCTGTCTGCGCACGCGGCGCGGCGGGGGTATATTGTGTCTTGCGTCAGTGGGTCACAGTAGAGTCAACGCCCCGTGGTTGACCTATTTTTCAATAAGACAGCTGTTGAAGAGTTAGTGCACTTTAATAAATTATTTTCATGGAAACCGTCACCGATAGATGCATAGTGTCTTCGCAAAAGTTGTTGACAATACTGGGAAGAATGTAATGTTTAAATTTCTCAAAAATTAAATGGAACAAAAAAAATTACATATCTACTTTCTTAGCAAAAGTTGTTCTATATCAGATACTGAATCAACCCTATAAGGCTTGTAGATTATTATAAACTCACCTTATATATTACTTAGAAATTAATGTTTTTGAAATTTGTTTTTTAAAAGAAGATTTAGAGCTACTGAACGGATCAATGTGACTAAAATATTTATTATAAAGGACCGAAATTCTGTTAAGTGTAGAATTACTGGTATAGTTTTTATGAAATCTACGAATATCGAAAAGAAGAGTTGCTCGAGTGAGGCGTGCAGGCACGTGTCATTTTACGGCGCTGACCAGCTCTGGGCAGTCTATGTTGCTGTTCACAATGTCATGCAATAATGCCATGTCTGCCACTATGCGGCGCTCCTCTAAGGTCATTAAGGTCGGCCCGTAAGCATCAGAAAATTTCGCCTCCCAGAATATAATAGCGGAAATAGCGGTTTCCAAATGATTAGTAAACTACGTTTGTATGGGGAGAATAACTTACTGGCCGTTCTTAAGCCATGATAGCGGATTGCTTCTTCTTTATATGGATAGAAGATGGCGCTACGAACATTATCCCTGAGTAACAGTAGAAGAAAATTACTTATTACTTCCTGTGGTGTACGTATCAACAATATCAGCTATGCAATGTGACCTATATTTTCCTGTCTGACTTTAAGGTCCTTAACGACGTGTAAACGTATACCTTGAAAAAATTATTTAACTAATCAATAGGTTACATTAGTAGCTAATAACAGAGTATGAGATATTTCAATGGTTATTGGCATTTTTCAAAATGGGTGGATTTAGGGGAAATTACTTCTCATGCCGCACAGAACCACCTAGCATAAACTAGGGATGGGGTGTACTCATAAAATAGGTAATATATATTTAAATTCCTAATAATATCCATTAAAATCATGCATAACAAACAGACAGTCAGCCTCATTGGCCCAGTGGCGCGACACTTCGGCAATCGCTCTCCGAAGTTAAGCAACGCTGGGTCCGGTCTGGTCTTGGATGGGTGACCATTCGACTGTTGAGAGAGGCTGGCCGTGGTTCGGATTCCACGTTAAACTGTAGGTCCCCTTCCTTACTTACTAGGTGGTAGGGTTTATCCAGCCCGGGTAGGTACCATCGCATTGGATGAACGATGGTCGAAGCGGCAATGAAAGTTGTCCGTGTTTTCCATCCAGTTCAATGTAGCCGTGCAATATAAGGAAGGTCCTGGCATGGCACCTAGCTCCCATGTGGTGTGTTGGGCTAATACCATGACAGAAGGTGTGGTATTAGCCATCCATGTCCAGTCACATAAAACAAAAACAGTAACCTTCCTTTTCAACAGAATAATAGCATGCGGGTTTTCATAAAAAAAGCTCAATAAATGTAACCTCGAGCCACCGCAAACCAAAACTGGGCATCTGAGAGAGGTTATGATATGGCATAATTAAGGTATGGCGAAATAATTGATTATTTATTATTCGAAGAGCGAAAAACTCAGTAAGCTCATGGAAAAATTTGTGTTAAAATCATCACACAAAAACTGTAAGGATTTATGAATAAACTATTAAAATGCATAAAAATACTACATCTTTATTAGATATAACATCCTATACTACAAAACTACACACGTTACTTGTATACATTATCCCTAATGTAGTTTTAATGTAGAGCAAATGCAAGAAAAACAGCGCACAAATTCTATAAGAATGAGTTTGCAGCCAACTAAATTAGATATAGATACTGAGGTAGCTACATATCAGTTTTCAGTAAAAAAACAATTCAAACAATGTCCTTCTCAGAAGCGACGGCGAGCAGCGAGCGGGCGTCTTTTTTGTCTGCGCACTCACTTTTTTTTACAAAACTCGTTCGGTATAAAAAAAATGAGTGCATATCAGAAGTTTTTTATGTGACCTACCACGGAATAGCGATTCTGGTGTGATCTCTACAAGGTTGGCTAGCTCGGTAATCAATAAAATCGACTAAAATAGCCAAAAGGGCCAAAACCAGCGAACGAAAACAAAAAAAAACCATGTTCTAGAATTGAATTCAAATAGGTAGGTATAGTGGAATGGCTTACGTCAGCTGGCTTCATACAAACGCCGCACTTGTCCATGGCTTTTTGGACGACCCAGGTCTCCACTGGATTTGATACTGATGACTGCTTGGAGGATTTGTGCTCCAGATAGCCGATATGTAGGTAATATTGTCGGCCGCAAAACTACACAGCTTCGAACGAGACAAAGCGGTGGCACTAAAAAAACAATAAAAAAACCAGCTTTCTGGTGTTGCCAGATTATGGTCGCGTTGATATTTATGTTCTGTGGTCACGTTCTGTAGCATTTTGTAGGTTTGGTTCTAGATACGTTTTTTCTCTGGTAGCGGTCCGATTTGAACCATCGTTCCCAAAAGCGCGTTCACAACTGGTCCGATTCGCGCTCACAGCCCTCAAAATGGCGTCCCGTTAAGGGTATGACTCCATCGTTTCATTACTCAATGCCGTATACAATGCTCACGCTTTGTGTGCAACTGTCAGTGTCATTTTTTAACTTTTCTAAGGCGTTGTCTATCGTCTTTCTACCGTGTTTTTTCATAAACCGGTGGTTGTCCCTCAGTTGAAAATTCAATTTCAGCTTGGAGCAAATGATTAGATACTGAACTAATGTAATTTGTTCCATGTTTGTTGTTTTTATACCGTTAGCGCGTACACGAAGATGACGGGTACTCACAGGTATTCACTATGAAAACTTTTTGTGTTATCTTCATGAGTGCCTACACTTTTTACGCCCATATACACGCTTGGCAAACGGATATCCTTGCACTCATAGAATATTGAACACGAATTCAATCACAGAAACATCGTCGATGTCCCCTACTCATGAAGCGAAGACGTTCTCACAACGAATAGATCATTCTAAAAAAATGTTTGCAAATTTTTTTAATTATAGAAGATGACAGCCACTCGTTGTGAGAATTTCTAGTATTCGGTCCACGAGTATGTACAAGAACTGATCAATATGTGTCATTGCAGCTGGAATATTTAGAATTGTAAAACACTAGCAGCTGTATTCAGAGGGGCGGACTAACTTTAATCCGCCGGAATAAACCGGTTATTGTATGGTTAATCCGGTCCTAATCTCGTACTATATTTTAACAGGTTCTCTCTGAATACGACTCGTGTAAAGAGGTTGAACGTGAGTCAGAGTTAATGTTTTTTTTTTCTTTGTATATCTCTGGCATATTTGTCAGCTACATTTTTCTTGCATAAAATTACATTTTACTCAGCCTTACTCCATTGTTATTTTTAAGATGTGGCTAGCTGTCAAAATGTACTATTAATAAAGACATTTCAGTTCAGTTTGCGCCAAAATGTGCCTCTAAAGCTCGCCTGTGTACTCTATAACTTAAATGAACTTGTCTCAAGAGCATATTTTGTAAGCGCGAAGCGCATATTAGCTGCTCACTACACAATAATCCGATTTGAGCTTGTGTTTACCGATAGCGCGTTCACAACTAGTCTGATTCAAGCTTACAGTCATCAAAATGGCATCCAGTGAACGGTATGACGTCATCATTACGTCACTCAATGCCGTAGACAGTGCTGACGCTTTGGAGTTAGGACACTGTGTGTACAACTGTCAGTGTCACATTTTGAGTTCATGTAGCGATGGCTGCCCTTGTACTCACGAGGCGAATACGAAAATATATCACACTTACTAGCTATATTCCCTTATATTGAAAAACATTTATTAATAAGTTTTCATTATGGAAGATAACCGCTGCTCGTGAGAAATTACTCGTATTTTCTTCATGAGTAAGGGGGCTGTCGTCAAATTACAATTACAATAAAAACACTATTTTGTTCGGTTAGTCCGCCCACTCTGAATACTACTGTTAATGTCTCATATGTAAAAAAACATTGTCTAGCTTAGAGGACTCAATTATGTTGCGGCTTTTCACGCGGCAGCAAGAGACATTCTCCGACGTTTCGAGCTAATCATTCAACCCGTTGTCAAGGAGGCATCCGCCGCGTTCGTACGCAGCAGACGACTGAGGTGACCGCTAGGTTCACCGTGGTCGTAAATCGTAGCTGTGAGTGGGGGCGGAAGCGGAAATGTGTTTGGATGCAGTCTGAACTTCAGACGACAGGCAGTATGAGCTGACATTATCGTCGCCGATATTATCGTCTCCTTTAACCCTCCTGAGTGGCATTGCAGAGAGCTTAAATGAGTATTCTCGATAAGACTCATTAAGCTCTCTGCAATGTGGAAACCCGTGCTTCAGCCACTCAGGAGGGTCATACTGCCTGTCGTCTGAAGTTCGAACCGCAGCCAAACACATTTTTGCTTCCGCCCCCACTCACAGCTACCATTACATACTCTTTGACAGCTACGATTTACGACCACGGTTTGCCCGAGTTCCAACGAGCGCCGTGGAAGGACTCCATTCTTGTCAAAAAGGTGACAACTAAATAAAAGTTAGTGAGATGTTTTCTGCATTATTTTAAATATAGCAAATAAGGGTACGGAAATAATGTGGACGCTCCTGCCCCCACATTTGGCCATCCCATATACTATGACTAAACGAGTTTGATACTTTGTTTAATTTTATATACCCACATTTAACTTTAATTTAATGAAAGTTTTTTGACAAACTAAAGAATATGCTTTCATAAAAAGCTTGATAAAACAGCGCAGGTAGCAAAAAATAATTGACGTGGGCCAGCGCAGCACGCAAGAAATCCATATTAACCAATGAAATAGTAAAAATTTTCCAGTCTAAAAAAATGGAATTTTGGCACGATTTTACCAATTTTTTACTCTAAGCTCGTGTAATAATATTTAAACATAACATAAGCAAAATTTAACATTGAAACTAAAAACATGATTTATTATTATATTTCTGAAACCTTGATAGGTACCAGTCCTATCAGCAGTTTCCTGATATGTATTGTAAATCGAGGACGACATTGTTCCAGCCTCATTTGTAGCCAAGGATCGTAAGAAAAACTTTATAAATCACCCTTTCGAACATTCTTGTTTATTTTCAAATAGCAAAAAAATAATAAACTTAAAAAAAAGGTTTAAGAAGAGATTTGATTTATAATAATTTAGCTTCACCTATCACCGCGTCAGATTTTTTTTTTGGAAACCAGTAGGTGTCCGGTTGTGTTTAACTAAAGAATTTAATTAAAAATAAAACAAAAAATGCATCCACAGGCAAGTACTATCATTTAAAACTAAATCTCAAGACTATGATTCAATATGTACTTCCAGTGTTGGCACAATTGCCATAAGTTAATTTCACTAACGTAAAACGAAACGAAAACTTGTAAAAGGAAGTATTTAGTATAACTAATACATCGCAATAAAAAGACTTTAGAAAACGACAGGTGGATAAAAATAATTTTATTTCATCCCTGATAATAGTTTTAAATAATTGCTCTCGGACCGTTTTCTGCAAAGTACACATTCCAGTTACGTAGTTTATAACTTCCTTGGCCCTACCTCAAAAGCCTGAGCGATGTGTGTGATTCTCGATGGAAGAGACGAAAGCAGACCGAGACCCTTAATTTTTTTCGGAGTTGAAGGGCCTTCAAATTCTGGAATACCTCGAGGTTGTCTACAATATGCACGGCACGGCACTGTATCGAGTCCAAGAAGCCAAGGGGGCACTTGGCTGAACCGTCCCATATTGCGATGAATACTCCACTCCACGCAAGACCTTGTAGAATGATAATAAGTCTTCGGGTAAGTAAGTTAAACGGGCTTAAAGATTCCATCCAGAAACGTTTCCAGGGTCTATTATATCCTTCTCCACTTCAATCCGGTGAGCGGTCCGGTGACTGGTGGATCTGGCTAACACCGCGCTGTTATCTGGGTAGCAATATGTCGACCAAATCAAGCAGATCATCAATCAATCACAGGAAATCCCTGCAAACGTCGGCATTCACTAACATGTTTTAGAAACAACAGCCCTCAGACAAAACTTTCGTAGTGCGGCCATGCATAAGTCGGCGATCCACCTACACAAATCAGGTTTAAAGCCGTAGGAGGGCATCTTGTAGAGCAGTGACTTGTGCCAAATCAAAGGCTTTCACATTATCCAGGGCAATAGCCATCCCTTCGCCATGATTTTTGAGCGCATCTCCCATCAAATGTGAATCTCGAACTAGGAAATATCCAGCGAACTAGGAAATTATGCAGTGGATCGATTCGGGCGAAAGTCGTATTGGTGATCGCTGAGGAGTTATTGGTCTCTAGATGCATCATCTCCATCACTTTGCCGAAAAGAGAGGTAGTGGCTTTGGGTAAATAGTTTATTTATTTATTTTATATAAGTTTATTGCACTCAAAAAACATTCGGGCAAAAGGTACAACTTAATGCCGGAGGCATTTTCTACCAGTCTACCTTTGGGTATCGTGAGCAGTAGTGCGAGTAGTAACTATGGAGAAATAGCTTTAGAGGAAACATAATTCCTACACAATATACAACAAATACACATTATACTTAAACTTAAATATATAACTTATATAACTGTACATAAATATAACTACATAAATATCAATAAATAAATACTAAATACTACATATATATATTATAAAAACAAATAAAAGATGAAACTTAATACAATATAATTTTAAGGAAAAAAATATATATATTGGCAAAAGAAATAAAAAAATAAAAATAAATACTGACCAACTTAAAGAAGTATGAGGGAGAAAATTAAAGAAATCATAAAGACAGAAAATAAGCTTTGAGATTTTTTTTAAAAACATAGATAGAGGGGGAATTTCGTAAATGGGGAGGTAGCTGATTCCACTGCCTCGCAGCGTGCACTGTAAAGGAGTCTGAATACGTGGAGGATGTGTGCGAGGGAATGGCCAGTACCGAAGAGCCGGTCGATCTAAGTGGGAGACCATGTGAGCAAAGATATGAAAACCGATTACGAAGGTACGAGGGAGCATTGGGATCATTAAGGATGCTGTAGAGAAGTGAAAGGACATGAGTATTCCTTCGGTGACGAATATCGAGCCATTGAAGACGAGTTCGGAATTCAGAGATGTGATCAATGTGATTAGTTGGCCGGGTCTTATTGATCGCTTTTTTAGGCACAGACTGAATTATTTTTTTTACGATTTTCAACTTACATGCACATCCAGGGGAATAAGAGAGCCTGTATAGACGGTATTCCGCCTGTTCTCACGGACAAGAAATATTTTTTTTGCATCAGCGCAGGAATACCACCATGGCTACTCGTCTTTCTGGAATCTGGGGCAAAGGCTCACGGCGCACATTTCTCTGGAGAATTCGTATCTTCGGCATAGATAATTGGCACCCAGGAACTTCAAAAGGGTGGAACCACCGTCATCCAGGTCGGTCTTCTCTGCTGCGGAAAAATCGAGTGAACCATGAGCCCGCTCCAATTGTAGAAACGAGGACCCGTAGAACTTTAATTCGACTGATTTAGCATGAGACCAGAATTGACGGATCCCGCCACCCAGCTGGCTGGCTGTCAACTTCTCACTAATTTTGCCTATGTACCCGAACTACGCTTTTGCGATGGATTTGGAGGCTGCATTAAGGGTTTGTTTTAGTGCCTTTACCGGATGTTTGAAAGTACATATATTTGGGATATGCAAATACCGAAGAATTGGTTAAGACTAGCATAAATAGATCATGAATTGTAAGTTTAAGTTTCGCCCGTTTCCACCGCTCCAGTTCGAAAAATACCATAGTTATCTTTCGGTTACACCATGTAAATATGCAATGTAACCGAAAGTTACTTATCGGATTTCAAGTAACTGGAACTAGTGAAAACAGGAGTTAGAGAGGGCTGCATCAAATGCAAGAAGATTTCCATCATTTCTGCAGAATATTTAAACTGATTTTATTAAGTTCAAGTATTTCGCACATATTTATATATGTATTTTGAATAAGTTAAAATCAGCTTCCGTCCGTACGGTTTCCTATTAACAGACAAATAGTGTTTAAAAAAACCATTTTACGTGGGTGATTTACGAATCATGCGTGCAGTATTTCTGACATATATTATTAATCTGTGTTTCTGACGTTTGTGAATGTATTTGTAAAAAAAATTTTCTTCGCTAAATTTGATTAGGCAATGTTTCTAGTAGCCAGATATTTTAATTAATTAATTAGCATCGAAAGTTCGAAAATATTGGTAATTTATTTTGAATTTTTATTCTTCCGGAAACGGCCCGATTTTAGATTTTCTCGATTTTCGATTATTCGATTTTGGATCTCCTAGTACATACAGTCGTTTTCTCTGAAATATATACACCGGAAATAGAGATCTATTTCTGTCATGCCGACGTCAATCAAAGAGTAAAAGGGACTAAGGAATTTCTTCTCTTTCCAGTGTATACATTTGATAGGAAACGACTGTACATACTCATTAAAGATCTCATCAATATATGATTGCCTTACATTCCTAGAGCCACCAAGTTGGTACTGGTGGTAATGGTACTTTCATTTCATTTTATTTCAATTATTTAAACTTACCTAGTCAAACTAAGTTACGTCAAAAACTGTTAAATCCGAACTGAAATATGATAAAGTAAAGTAATACTAAATGATTTTTGTCAATTTTCTGGTTTTCGGCCATAACATTTGAATTGTGATTATTAATTTTGACATGGTCTAGTTGGTCACCCTGGTTCTCAGGGGCGGGAGGAGGGGGGAGGGCGCCAAAGAGTTAAAAGTGCTTTTTCCTCTATTTCTGGCTTGCTCCTTTATTCTGTGAACATTCTCTTTCTACGAGCGTGGCCACGTGGTCTCAATCAGTTTTTTTTACATTTCAAGATTTCATCGGTCTTCTTCTCTGGGTAATTTCTCCAGAGCTGCAAAAATGGTAAATTATCATTTAAACAAGTATTTAGTTATCTACAGGAGTTCAATGTTTTATTTCTCGCCTACTCAGTTCGCGTTTTCGTAACACGTGCTCGCTCTTAGCTCTTTATCTACAAAATGACAGATTTTTTATCGATTATTTGCACCTCGAGTGATACAACGTGATGTTGACTAAAGATACCCAAATACAACTGTATCGGCAGCTTATCAGTTAAGAATTTCGTAGGTTGTTGGCCCACCAGGTGAGTAGATAGGTCAGGGTTACGTTGCAGGCCGAGATAAGGTGGAGATTTTTGACAACACATTACGTACAACATCAAATGTTCGTTGTACTCCATTTTTTTAAGCAACCTGACATGTATGTCTCATACCACATAACCGTTATGATATTACCCCAATGCACCACATACCCATTGGATGCCATGCCAGGACCTTCCCTTTATGAGCACGGCAACCCTGAACTGGATAGAAAACATGGACAACTTTTCATTGGTGCTTCAACCATAGTTTCATCCAATGCGATGGTACCAACCCGGGCAGGCTAAACCCTAGCCCCTAGTAGGGGAAGGGGACCTACAGTATCATGTGGGTTCCGAACCATGGTACAGCTCGTATTCGTTACGAAACGCATTTTCACCACCTTAGAAAGAGGAAAAAAGTGGTGCACGACCGGGGTGAGGATTTGAATCCATAACCTCTCGCATGGAAGGCAAGTCCTCTAGCCCCTACACCGCGAGCTGTACAAGTGCTTTGCAGTTCTTACGTGTCGTTGGAATTTTAATTTCCCATTTTTTTCTGCATTTGTAATTTCGATTTTATGATGTTAATTTTTTTCCCTTTCAGTACAAACTGCTGCACCACACCTGGGGAATTCCCATCCCAGAAAGAAAGAAAGAAGAATCCCTATCCCAGCGCAGAAACACAAAGCATAAATATCGAGACGTATTAACTGTCAAGGCATGTAACTAATAATAATAAGATCCAAATAATTATATATACTGAACATGTTTAATAATGATGATATATGCACGAGCCAAAATGTGTATACATTGACAAAACACGTGATAGTAAATGATAGGGCTGATTCATTTTAACTTCCCATTTTTTTTCTGCATTTTTAATTGCAATTTTATTATGTTAATTTTTCCTTTTCAGTACAAACGTATGCACAACATCCGTGGAATATATCCCAGCGCAGAAACACAAAGGATAAATATCAGGACGAATTAACTGTCAAGGCATGTAACTAATAATAATAAGATCCAAATAATTTTATATACTGAACATGTTTAATAATGATGATATATGCACGAGCCAAAATGTGTATACATTGACAAAACACGTGATAGTAAATGATAGGGCTGATTAATTTTAACTTCCCATTTTTTTTCTGCATTTTTAATTGCAATTTTATTATGTTAATTTTTCCTTTTCAGTACAAACGTATGCACCACATCCGTGGAATATATCCCAGCGCAGAAACACAAAGGATAAATATCAGGACGAATTAACTGTCAAGGCATGTAACTAATAATAATAAGATCCAAATAATTTTATATACTGAACATGTTTAATAATGATGATATATGCACGAGCCAAAATGTGTATACATTGACAAAACACGTGATAGTAAATGATAGGGCTGATTAATTTTAACTTCCCATTTTTTTTCTGCATTTTTAATTGCAATTTTATTATGTTAATTTTTCCTTTTCAGTACAAACGTATGCACCACATCCGTGGAATATATCCCTGCGCAGAAACACAAAGGATAAATATCAGGACGAATTAACTGTCAAGGCATGTAACTAATAATAATAAAATCCAAATAATTTTATATACTGAACATGTTTAATGATGATATATGCACGAGCCAAAATGTGTATAAATTGATAAAACACGTGATAGTAAATGATAGGGCTGATTCATTTTAATTTCTATTCTTTTTCGGCGTTTGTAATTGCAATTTTGTGATGTAAATTTTTTCTTTCAGTACAGACTGGTGCCCCACAGCCGTGGAATATATCCCGGTGCAGAAACACTAAGGATAAAAATCAGGACCAATGTTCTGTCAAGGCATGTAATTAATAATAATAAGGTCAAAATAATTATAAATACTAAACATATTTAACAATGATGATATATGCATGAGCCAAAATGTGTATAAATTGATAAAACACGTGATAGTAAATGATAGGGCTGATTCATTTTAATTTCTAATTTTTTTCTGAATTTCAAATTTTGATTTTATGATGTTAATATTCCCTTTCAGTACAAATTGCTGCACCACACCCATGGAACATATTCCAGTGCAGAAACACAGACGATAAATATCAAGATGAATTAACTGTCAAGGCATGTAACTAATAATAATAAGATCAATAATATTATGTACTGAACATATTTAACAATGATGATATATGCACGAGCCAAAATGTGTATAAATTGATAAAACACGTGATAGTAAATGATAGGGCTGATTCATTTTACTTCCTAATTTTTTTTGTGCATTTGAAATGCGATTGTTTGATGTCATTTTTTTTCCTTTCAGTACAAACTGCTGCACCACACCAATGGAACATGAATATAATATATACCAGTGAAGAAACACAAAGGATAAATATCAAGACGAATAAACCGTCAAGGTATATAACTAATAATAATAAAAACATATTCAACAATTATGAATACAGGTTGTCAGCAGGGAATCAGGATAGATAAGAGAAACTTCGGGAATAGAAAATACAGTAAAGTGTCGATTATATGAACTGATTGGTGGATTATAACTGTTAAGTTTAATTAGATGATAACTGATAACTGTTAAAAAACGTGTTATTTTTCTGCCAAGGGAATTAACACGTATCAGCATGATACAAAATGCATTTTTTTTTTCGTGTAACATCTGCAATCAGGCCTCAGACTATAATCAGATTTGTTTTGAGATATATGGTCATGAAGAGTGTGCCCCACACTGGGAGCGGCTACTCTCTATGATTGTGAAGCTACTGCCGATTTTGTAGCTTCAGGATGTTGTGTCGTTTGAGCCTTTTGGGGTGGCCTTGGTGCCTCAGCTGCGCTACCAGGACGTTGGGGTCATTAATCAGTGTTTCCGATATGTGCTTGCAGTGGAGCGAATTTCCTCTTTAACAGTGTTAATTTGCAAATGTTCGTGGATCTTACTTTTGGTGACAAACCACGGAACATTTGCTATGGATCAAAGGATTATGTTTTGCAGTTGTTGCAGCATAGCAATGTTGGAGTTACTGGCGCTTCTCCAAAGTTGTACACCGTATGCGGGTTTTAAAATACTTTGGTATATGAGCAGCTTGTTGTCTATTGATAGTTCACTGTTTTGTCCAAGCAGCCAGTGTAGGGTTCTGTAGCGTATATTCAGTTCTTCTTAGCCTTGATGTGAGCTTTCCATGTAAGTCGACGGTCGAGGTGTAGACCTCGCTCTCACCTCCTCGCTAGACCTCTTCACACTGTCGCTTTGGGGTAGCAAAGAAATTTCAAGGCATACTGGCAGACAGTTTCCCTTTCTGAGAGAAAACGTAACATGTACTGAATTTATTTATTTTATTTTTTAAATTTATTTATTTGATGAACGAGCAGCCTAAGCTGATGTGTTCATGTCTGGGCTCACTGGTGCTTTGTTATTACGGTTACTTTAGTTTAGTGTTTTTAGGTGTTTGTCAAGCCTGTTTTTAAAAGAATTGGTGGTGGGTGCTTCAACGACAGATTTGGTTGCACTAGCAAATTAACCTCATATTTATTCACTGACTTTGTTGACCCGGCGAGTTAATTATCATGGTGGTGGGTGTCATGTGATTTGTTTGAGTCGGTTATCTCTGGCAAAGGAGAACCGACGAGAAACTTCGCCGGTACAGATACCTACTACTGTAGATAACAACTGCTCACAAATAATATGTTGGCGAAAAGCAAACTCTTCTAAACTATTCTGAACAAAAACTAATCTAAATGATTCTGGTGTAGAAAGGCATGCATGCCCTACCAGTCATTGAGGTGAGATAATTTTATGATTACAGGTTGGCGACCCAGAAACAACATTACAAAAGTAAGGGAAAATTTGAACCGGCACATCGATAGCAGGCTCACCAATGGCAAGCTTACCGATTGTTAACGGGCGTGTGGATATAATGGTAGTTGCGCTAGACTTATGGTGGCTGGTACTCTGGTACTAAGGTCGACGTTCATAGTGGTAGGATGGGAGGGTCCAGCCTTCGATTGACCGTGAGGAAGCTCGCGTTCTTGTCCGCTTCGACCGGATGCAGTTCTACAAGCGGCAACTCCACGAGAGTTATGAAGCGGCACTCTCCTCCGATGGTGTATTGGCTCAAGTTAGGAGCGGCCTTGAGGCCGACTTCAAGCAAACCTACGAGCGCATAGACAGATCACCGAGGGCGCCTTGAAACTGAAGGCAGTTTCCGCTGGGTGGAAACGCCAGCCATCAAGGCATCGGGACCGGCCATATTGAGCCGGCCTTCAGTGGCCTTGACGGATATCTGCACTGCTGGATCGGGTTCTAGAATCCATTGACCAGTTGCCTACCCAGAAGCTGGTGTGCCTGTTGTCGGGTCTGAGCGGAGGCCGAAGGTCTAGTGCAACACCACCTGACGATAACTACAGTTAGGAAGCTTCTGAGGCGGCTAACGTGATTACTGTCGGGCATCACTGCAACCATTCCGGAGGGGACCTCTTTCCGAGCATAGATTTGCCAACTCAACATTCCAGGCAGATAGTGACAAAGCCACAGAGTTGTTTTGACTGCAAATGTTTATTATATTGTTCATTATAATTTCGTCTGTGTGGATCTGGCTTCTTTTGCGCTGACTTGGCGAACATTAAATCTGAATGTCGTGCTCCTGCATCAGCAGCAGAGGGAGCTGTTCGTGCTTTAGCTCAAGTCGTGCCTCTTTCTCTGGAACCAAGGCGTTCACTGACTGTTCGTCGAGTCTTTTGTTGTCGCCGTTTTCACTGTATAGAGAACCCCGAAAACTTCGCGCTTTCGATTTAGTTTATCGATAAGATTGGGTAAGACGTGTTTAATCTGGTTCAAGTAATAAAATATTTCTATAAATGATTTCGTTCTATTTATCCATTTATAGTATCTTGTCAGGAGACTACGCCCTAATTTATACTAGTGGACTGTAGAAATCTTAGAAATAATTCGTTGCCTTGAAAATGCTTGATAAGAACTCTCTGAGAAATTAACAAAACTAATAACAGTGTCATCTAGCACAGGAACCGTCCTTCCAAGTTCGTACGCTAGTGCATGGTGAGTAAGGCAGTTTTTTTTAAATCCTTGGTCAACAAATTACAGAGAACAGTAAATTTAAATGAAGATTTTCTGTTTGATTTCGTCTTTATACAGAAATGTGCAGACAAGGTTACTTACTTAGATCGAATACTGATAGAAAGATGCAGTCAAGTAAATAGCCAAGTCGTTTTCAAATTATTTCTGACCTAAGTTTTTATGGGGGGCACCATGGAATATGGAAACGCAGCTTCCCATCCCGGTAGAATCATTTTGTTAGATTGGACGCATGAAGATGTATACCACCTGCAAATGTCTATTTAGTTTTCCAAATACCTAGGTAACTCAAAAGTTATATGAGTTGTGTGTTGAGCTCATATCATGACAGTAGGTGCGGTATTAGCCACGAGATATTTCCAATCTTGCCAACAATCCGACCTAGGGCCTATTCCAAAAACCACTGACTATGTTATGATTAGGTTCATCAACACTTAGCCCCAATTGCACGAAGAGGCGGCTGAGTTAATCAATGTTCAAACACGTCACTTTTAGTGAACCGCATGGAGTTCCTTCCATACTTTCCATACAAAGTGACGTGTTTAATCATACGTTGATGTTGATTTTGATGTTTTGTCCTTTCGTGCACTCGGCCCTTAGGCCGCGTTTTTGGAAAAGGCCCCAAGTTGGATTGTTGGTGGGCACGGCCTTATCCATTATCTAAATGCAAAAACAGTTACCACATTTTTGTTTGCATTTATCGAAGAATAAAATAAACAATGGACGAGATCTTGCACAGATAATAAAAACATCTAAATCTCTTTGCATTCATATTTATTGATAACTTACTACACATATTACATTGGGTCAAACTATCTTATAAGTATTTACAAGCCTTATTACAATATTTACAACGAATCTAAAATTAAATCTAGTATCAGCCTTTGGATTTGGTGATAAAATTGCGATATGAACATATACTATGACCAATTATTATGTAGATGTATAATCACTATAGCGCCCTCCATGTTGGAATAAAGCATAGAGTCCATACAATTCACC
The DNA here is from genome assembly GCA_946894095.1 of Incurvaria masculella. NCBI lineage: Eukaryota > Metazoa > Arthropoda > Insecta > Lepidoptera > Incurvariidae > Incurvaria > Incurvaria masculella. Next base: position 16,855,551 of record OX335661.1, on the reverse strand, counting down.
ATGCAGTGATAAATGTTATTGGTCAATTCAAGATCGAAAGTCCATTGTGTAAGCCATGCCATGTCTGGGGCCAAGGTCTCTAATCATATACAGGACGGAATTTGGAGGTTCGTCCAACTCATCAAGTTGTGAAATTGTCTTAGGTGCAGCAGACATCGATGGACTTGAAAGTTGCTGCCTGCCCGCAAGAGGATTTTCCACGCTTTTGCTCCTCAAATTGTGTATTTCATTGTAAGTCCTACAGAGCCTCAACCCTAATCTGGCACCCGCACACGTAACTGCAAGCATGATGAGAAGTCTATGCGGTCATATTGGATCATTTGCACAACCCCAAAAGGGATTTTATTGATTTGGACAAGTCGGATATAATAGTATGATATACCTAATGGTAATGTCCTATTCAATGAATAAAGATGCATTTTTTTTTGGTGTTATGTTCCGAAAAAATATACTGGCAACATCAGTAGGTACTTAAAATATTCATAGCTTATAAGGAACTGCAACTTGCACCTGCTTTTTAATTACTTACCATCGTAAAATGGTAAACGCAAATAAAGGCATGGAAGAAAAAAGAAACGGCATCCGTCAATACAATCGGATAATACATTTCGAAGTTTATTCGGCACTATTCAATGCTGACGTGACAGATGTATCTACATTTTTTTTGAGAATTGAATCTCCTAGTAGAGTCGAATCTTGAAAAAAAAACTTGTTTTAGGGTTCCGTACCCAAATTGTGCCAACGGAACCCTATTACTAAACCTCCGCTGTCCGTCCGTCCGTCTGTCACAGGACCGTATCTCATGAAATATAATGTAGGCAGCTGAAATGTTCACAGAGTGTGTATTTATTTTGCCGCTATAACAACAAATAGGTGATTTTTTGTGTCAAATATTTTTCGATGGTATGCAACCCTTCGTGAGTGAGTCCAACTCGCACTTGGCCGGTTCTTTACTGTACCCGAGACTGTACCTACTTATTTACTTACGTACGCTTCCAGTTCTAATCAGTCTAGCAGGTAGGTTATTTTTGGTTTTTTATAATATTTAAATGTAAAAAAACCTTGTTTGACTTGTCATTTGGCGCGAGCGTACAGTTACGTGTGAGGCTATCGTGGTAGTATGTTGTACCAGTGTAAGAGATTCTCTTGAAATTATATTTTCCTAAAGATGATGTAACTAGGTACACAGCAAAAGGTATTGTAGACATAACTAAATCTTTTGATACTTCGGTAGGTACAGGATTAATCACAGAGAATCTCCTACATCGGATCACTACAGTAATGGTTGCACCATATCTGCTAAACGTTATAATTTTATTGTTAAGACATATTAATGTCCTTATTTAATGACACGAGAAGAAAAAGGACAGATATATATCTTAAGAATGACAGTAACCAGATATGGTGTACTCCAGCCTAAGGAGGTCTAATTCTGCGGATTCTTGGGGTTGTCCTCCGTGACGTCGCGGTGGCGGACGGTGACGTCGGTGAGCGCCATGTTGGGCGTCAGCAGGTCCGCGAGCATCTGCGCGTAGTCGGTGGGCCGGTCGAACGGGTAGCCCATGGCGCGCCTGTCCGGGAACAGCTTGTCCTGGAGGCCGCAGAAGCTGGACGCGTCGTCGCAGGAGAGCACCGTGCCGTCGGGCTGGTCGACCTGCGCGCCCACATGTCACTCTTGTATAACATCACTGTTTGCATTATCCGGCGGTAAATAATGCACTTCACACGTTAGAAAGAGATAATCGGCTAGTTTTGGCTTCGTAAAACGTCATCTCTCCCGCTTTCCCTTTGGTACTAGTATTTACACAGGTACCTACTTCTTGAAAGCGACAAAAACCGAAACTAGCCGACTATCTCATTCCAACGTCATAACAAAGTCACACGTACCTAGGTATACAAAGACATCAACATTGAATCATTGTGCTCATATTTTTAAAATTATCCAATTTTTTTCTGGACATTCGTCTAAAGCAGGATACGAACCAGCGAACTTTGGATTACATGTCCACTGCTCTACCACTGAGCTATCCAGACAATTACGTCAATCAAAGAATTTCTCGATTATATTCGAATCGACACATTGCTCCTCCATGGGGATCGCCACAAATGCCTGGCTCGAGTCGAAGACCCTAGAAAGCCCTGTAATATTTTGGCCATCGCCTCACCCTGTCAAGCTCGTAGTTAGACAGCATGACGAACAGCTGCATCTGGTAGCCGCCCTCGGTGCCCTTGGGCACGAGCATGTGCTGGGGCCAGCCGCAGCCGCAGTAGTTGAAGGAGGCGAGCGACTGCTGGCGCGGGTCGGTGCCCTGCTGCGACAGGTCACGGAACGTCTGCTCGAAGGGTATTGTCACGGACGACTGGGTCGAGTTGCGCGTGATCCGATTCATGCCGGCGGACACTGTTGGGTTGAAATTGATGCTGTAATGCTTTGATCCAAGGCATTTAAATGAAAACAGTAGCTACAAAACAACTTTACATCCAAGAATGAGGCAAATTGGTCTTGTTTATTTGCCTGTGAATGGTTCAGTCTCAGCTTTTGAGGATCTAGTGCTGTTTCATTCAATGGAAACAACGGAAGAATATAGCCCTTTAAGCTTTCAGGGTTCCGTTTCTCCGTCAGTATACTTTTTCTTAGGAACAGTATTAATTTCTACAGTCCCTTGGAAGATAACAAAACGGCTATTTATGGTAGGTACATATTTTGACACTCGCAAATAATGGAATAATGAAATTTGGCAAGGTGTCATAGCTCAAATGAAATAAAAAAATCTTGGGATTACCTATCTATTTGACATGCAAATACCAATATCAATACTTATAATACTAGTACTTCGTTTGTAAGCTCAACGACCATCCAATTGACCATATCGTTTACAGCATTGATGTGGGTGCGAATAGACCTAGAGGCCGCTTTCTGTGCACTAAAACACTGGTTTCCGAGGCACTCACGCGGTGTGACGAAGCGGTCCAGCTCCATGAACATCTTCCTGTGGTCGGCGAGGTTCCAGGCGCGGTTGCTCTCGTCGAACCTGGGCCCTAGGAAGATGCGCACGGTGGCGCGTCGCGAGCTGCCCGTGTTGTTGGCCACGATCCTGGAAATCAGGTTTAAGAGAGTCGTTACCCTATCAATTCACCATATTACGGGTGATAGCTGTTTCCATGCTCTTAATGTTTTTCTAGGGTTTTGAAATTATTGATTTAAAAATGTATTATAGAAATATATGTCTGTATGTTTTTTTTTTTATATCTTTTAATTTGGAAAATATTGGCTAATAAACATTGGTTAAAAGGTTTCTTTTTTACGTTCAATATATATTTTTTTACTGATATATACAAATATTTACAAAAAAATCAAAACAGTAAAGAATGAAGCTTTCTCAAGTTTCTGAGCGGCTCGTAGCCTAGTGGCGCGGGGACTGGCCTAGCGTATCAGAGGCCCGGGTTCAATACCAACTTGCACCACTGTCTTTCTCTTTCAGAGTTCGATAAGTGCATTTCGTCACGAATGCGAGCTGCTCCATGGTTCGGAATCCATGTAAAACTGTAGGTCCCCTTCCCCTACTAGGTGGTAGGGTTTAAGCCCGCCCGGGTTGGTACCATCGCATTGAATGAAACGATGGTCGAAGCGGCAATGAAAAATTGTCCGTGTTTTCCATCCAGTTCAATGTAGCCGTGCTCATAAAGGGAAGGTCCTGGCATGGCACCTAATTCTTTCGGGAATGTGGTGTATTGGGCTAATATCATAACGGTAGTTGTGTGGTATTAGCGACCCATGTCAGGTCGCATAAAAAAAAAAATTGGCAGTCGCCAAACAAAATTGTGCCTCGGCCAATGAACAAAGAATGCATTTCTTAAAATTTTCAAATCCTTGATTTCCTGTGACTTCGCGACAGCCTGAACGTAAGGTCTTCTGTGCCTGTTTTGCTTAAGGCTCGCGTAAACATTAGGTGATGACTTCAATGTAGAAGTTTCCAGTCTCGATAACCTCACTTCACATGGTGGATAGAAAACATTCCATATATATACCTACTTACGTTTTTTATGCGTCTGGAGATGAATAGCTAATGCCACACCTACTGTCATGACATTAGCCCAACACATCTCGTGGGAACTAGGTAGATGTCATGCCAGGACTTCCTTTTTATTACTTGGTACTTATTTGCCTCCACATAGGCGGAGGGGGAGGAATGCTCTTTCCTGAGCGTAAATGGTACTTCACAACACAAGATATATTTACATACGTTTACACAGTTCAATAAAAAGTGAAGAAAAGTTGCCATGAGTCGACAGACGCCGAGCGCAAATTGCGAACATTCGTTTGTGGGACCGTTCATAAATTATGTAATGTTAAATGTTTCAAGTGTGGGAGAGTTTACAGTTTTGCGTACCGGTAAAGAGCCCCGTTCTTAACTGTGTTAAGAGTGCGTACCAACACAACCCACGGCAGAGATAGTCCAAAATAATTATGGAATCATTCATAATATACAGGCTGTAAAAGCAGTAACTGCCCCAACTTCAGGTTAAAGAATATTTTATTTCCCAAAAGAACATTACATTCACTTATATGAGAAACATTAAATTTAGTATAAGTATGTTGCGTTGTTGCGTTGCGGTTACAATACAATTAATTAATAGTTAGAACCTTAATATAAATATAAAGTATAAGAAAGTTAGTCTAAGTTATTAGCAAAATATTTTTTAACAGCGGTATTGAAAATGTCATCGGACTCTAGATTTTTTATTTCATTTGGAAGCGTGTTAAATATTTGTACACCATCATATAGCAAAGTTCTTTTACCGTAAAGTGTGCGAGGAGTGGGGACGCGTAGGTTCCGGGCGTTTCTTGTGAAGTGTGTGTCTATGTCACTATTTGTTAAGACTTTGGGAAATGATTCTTGCGGTCAATAAAGCTCGCAAATATTTTGCTATAATGATATGTCAAAAATATCAAATTAACGTAATGGAACATGGCAAGACTGCTGGCACCAAACAGATGGTGCCGATGCTTGCTGGGCTGGTGGTGAGCGAGCGTCCAGGATTGCAAAGAAGAAAAGTGCTAACATCACGGTGCAAAGTTGTCGCCACTGTTTAACTTTAACTATTATTATCTCAAGAATGGTGATAAATACGTTTTTTGGTAGTACTTTTCCAACATCTCGATGCGACTATACGTCACGATATACATATACGAATATTCTCAACTCACGTGTAGGAGAAGGGGCGGTGGTTGAGGTGAGTGAAGCGCGCATACACGGGCCCGCGGTTGGAGAAGTCGAGACCCCGCGAGAGGTCCACGTCGCTGCGCATCCAGAACGTCTCCAGCACGTTGGGCTGCCCTCCCTGGGAGGTGATCTGTGCGCTCTGCACGCTCACGCCAGGGTTGTCCAGCTGTCGATATGAACGTCACAGGCTCGAACTCGTGTTTAGATATCGATGATCGGATAGTACTTATCAAACACGTTAATAGCTATCTCACTAAAATCTTCTACTGAAGGATAGCTCTTGGCTTCGATTTACATACAAGAGCAAATTAGATCTGAAATGTTTGGCTAAACAACATTTTCAAATAAATGAGGCACCTCGGATCTGGAGTAAGGCCTGACGGCGGCCGACTGCTTGAACTTCTGGAAGGTGTCGTCGATGTACGCGTGCCAGCGGTAGAACAGCGGGTCACGCATCGTCGTTGCCTCGTCGGCGATCACAGCAAAGCTTTCCTGCGTCGACATGGAAAGGTGTAAAGATGTAGAACTAATTAATTCCGAAGAAATTATTTGTTATGTTACACTCAAAATGTGCTCAATTTCATAGTCAACAGGATGGTCCATCATGAACAGCTTGTTAAAGTAAGAACAGCTTGACATATCCCTAAGCAGCTCGTTTTTTGCTGATCAATGTCAGTGCAGGTTAACTAGAAATTGGAAGGGAAAGATGGAATTGGAACGTTGACAACAACGGATAAGTCGTTCAAAGTGCTGTCGAATTTTCTGTACACCTAACTATCTATAGACATGGGAATATATGAAAAATGACATCCAGAGGTACCTATATGGGATGGTAATTGAATGAAAGTTTGGCTGTATCGCTCAGGCAAAAGAAGTTTACCGGTCCCAAAAGCAGACTGGTCATCGTGACAGTGCATATGAGTCACACGTTGGTCCGACGGGTAATACACAATATTGGCTTACCAGGTAGCGATGATCGGGATCATGTATGTATGCAGAGAGCACGTGGCCGGTGTTGTGGAGGTCGCCATAGTACTCGCGGTTAGGAGACAGAATGCTCGCCTCCATCATGTTGCCCAACGTATCGATGTCAAGTGGCTGGGTACCGCCGCCGGGCTGTGAACAGAATGACAGTTAAAACGATAACGAATCCTAGTAAATATTGTTTACGCATACCAATATTTCAGAAACGCGAATTTTTTTCCTGGCTATTTCCAAATCTCTAATTTGGCGAATTGTTTCAAAACGATTAATTTATTTGATGATTAAATCATGAATCCGTGGCGTACGACGTATGTACGCAATGGCAATGGGCACGGCAGTGCAATCTATATTCGACGGGTTGGATCGACTCCTTATGAACGGGTGGAGGGGTCTAAGCGACAAAGGCAGCGTAGAACCAAAACTATATCTGATTTTGTTTCTGCGCACCCACTCGCGCTTGGAGGGGGTAGGACTAGATCAGTCCGGGCAGTATACACCCGTGCTACCGCCTCCAAACTGACTCTTAAAGGGCCCAGAATACTTGAAGGTTATGAATTTGTTTGCCAATGAATCGTAGGTAATTTAGGGTAACCTTGTTAAGCATCTATATTGTATAGTTTGGTCAAGTAGCATCAGCATTGATGTATACATATTATTTTTATCACGGAAATGATTGTTAGATAACAAAGACAGGCGTTTAGGTTAGATGTAGATACATGCATGATTAAGTAATTTCCTTATCGTCCATGATTGCCAGTTAATTAAATAAAGAGATTTACCAAGACAAGAAGACCCTATACTCACCAATCTGACCACGCCGGTCGAGATAGCCTCCTCGATGTTCCTCCGCCAGCGCTCGAGGTCGGCGACGGAGCGCACGAGGTTGTCGACGGGCCGGTTGACATCTTGCCAGGTCATGCCGGACTGGCGCGGTGGCCAGCCCCGCGCCGTCGTCAGGTTGTCCAGCTTCGGGAAGTACGCCTCGGGGATCGGCTCGCGCCAGTTGCTCAGCTTCTTGGTGACAGCGAGCTGGTTGCACAGTCGCTCCGTGTTGTATCTAAAGGTCGGGAAGAATTGTTTGAATGCAGAAGTTGGGATGGTATATTCATGATTGAACATGTAGTATTTGTATTTCGATAGCAGTAGTAGTATTAACGATTCCACCTTTAAAGTTGAACAGTGATTAAAGGCATCGTGATCATTCCAAATCTGAATCAAGACCTACTACTTTCATGTAACCAACTATGCTTTCAAATACAACTAGAAACTGTAAAATTTTGCGATATTAAATATGTGCACTGATCTGGCATATTATTTTCAAATGGTTATTTATCAAAAGTAGGTAGTTGAATTATTACTCCGAAGAAGATTCTAAAGCCAACCAAAATATTGTTTGGTTACCGTATTAACGTGGAACAACAAATACATTGTGTTGGTGCGATATGATGACTTTGTGAAAAGGTAGTATATTGTCTTCCGCGAAGACACACTAAGCAATGATCTGCTGATGACTGTAGAAGAGAAACTTCCCACATCAGATCGGTCCTTGTCGTCGATGGCGCGATCGTTATTGGTGAAGGAGAGACGAGTTGCCAGTGCCAGTGGTTCAGGTTGAAGCCACGTTGCGGCAGACTATCGACGGACTCACCTAGCGATGATCTGCTGGTGCATGTAGAAGAAGAGCTCGCCCCGGCGGTCTTTGGCGACGATGGCGCGGTCGCTGGCGGTGAAGGGGTAAACGAGATGCCAGTGCCAGTGGTGTAGGTTGACGCCAATGTCCTCGCGGAAGTAGGCCACGCGGTGCTCCACGTCACGGTCGGTGGCGGTGTAGTCGCGCGGGATCACGATCGGCGTGCGACGCGGACGCGTCTGTATTTTTATTAAAATAAGCATTGACTAACACAACTCCAAATAACCAAACGAATCTCGCAAAAAAGTGCGAGATTCGAGCACTTATGAGGATATCTATTTCTGCATAAAAAAGGAAGTAATTACTTTCATAGTTACGCGAATTGACTGCACAATCTGTACCTAATCTGGTCTGTACTCCACAGTAATCGTAAGTAATAGATCCTAGTTGTACCTGCGCCGTTGTGTTGGTCTGCGGCGCGTTGACGACCTCGGCGGCCTCGCGCGCCTGACCGAACACGCGCCCGTCCAGGAACTTGGCCGGGAACGTCTCCGCGTAGTTCTGGATAGGGACGTCGCGAGTGTCCTTCCTGAAGTTTGGTTTCATTAATTAAGTGTTGTTATTGATGCTGGGAATATTGCCAATGACCCTTTATCACACACAAAAACCCAACTACGAACGCTATCGAGTAAGCACTATCCGAAAGGCGATATCGCCTGTCAAAAAAAATGTCTGCGATTGACAGTTACATACATAATGATTGATTTCGAGCCACTCGGATTTCGATACTGGACGCGGTCGGGATCTGGGTTGATGACCGTTTGACAACTGACGCAGTTTAAATTGTATGCAACCCGTTGCTTGCTAACCAGGTGTTTTATCCCACCCGAAAAAGCTACCCACATCTATAGAAAGAAGGTCGAAGCAGCAATCAAAATGGACCCCGTTTACCATGCATTTCAATATACCGAATCGTACGAAATAGCCGCGTTGAAATAAATAAATATACCTGTGAAGCAGCGACACCGAGAAGCAATAGTTGAAGAGCTGGGGATTGACATTGACGCGCGCGTACGCACATGTCGACAGGTAGTCTTGCAGCTGATTTTCAGGAACAGCTGAAAGTCAGATTCCTTGTAAACACCACGAACTGGAAATACTTTCAGCTATCACCATATCTGCGATAAATGTACCTATTGTTCCTGTATATCTGCAAGTTAGTTTCTCCACAAATAATGACAACCAGGCATAGCCAAATATTACAGACAAGATAAAAATGCAACCATTGTTATGCTTAAACAAATGTGATTGTTTTTAGGTAAATATAAAAACGTTCCTTCTTTCCATATAGTTACTTGCTAAATACATTTCGAGAAAGCAACATCCGTAATACATGCACGGCCTCACCTTCGTGCTTGCCACCTTCCTTCTTTCGACTTGGAATTGTAAATTTCATAAAATCGGTTTTGATTTTTAAGGGTTCCGCCTTGACACCCTTTGGGGTCAACAGAACCCTATTACTAAGCCTCCGCTGTCCGTCCGTCCGTCACAGGGCTATATCTTATGAACCATAAGAGGTAGAAAGCTGATTGTTTCACAGAGTGTGTATTTATTTTGCCACTATACCAACAAATAGATACAATTTTAAAATAATAAAAATTAAAGGGGAAAGTGTTTTTTTATGGTAAACCTTGTACGACGGTTCGGCTCCCTTCGTGTGCGAGTCCGACTCGGTCGGTTTTCGGTGTTATGTGCCCATCCTAAACGTCCCATCCGAAACTTCCGTAAAGAAGCTTCGCTTCAAAAACGGCCTTTTTTTATGCGACCTGACATGGATGGCTAATACCACACAACTACCGTTATGATATTAACCCAATACACCACATTCCCGAAGGAATTAGGTGCCATGCCAGGACCTTCTCTTTGTGAGCTTATGAGCACGGCTACATTGAACTTGATCCATCTTTTCATCTAATGCGATGTACCGACCCGGGCGGGCTTAAACCCTACCACCTAGTAGGGGAACCTACAGTTTTACATGGATTCCGAACAATGGAGCAACTCGCATTCGTGACGAAATGCACTTATCGAACTCGGAAAGAGAAAGACAGTGGTGCATGTCGGAATTGAACCCAGACCACTAGGCCAGTTCACGCGCCACTAGGCTACGAGCCGCTATTATCCATGTCATTACCCATGAGCACGGCGAGGAGCTCCGCGGCCATCTCCCGGTGGTAGGGAATAAATAGGGAGAAGTCAGAGTCCTTGGGCAGGCGGCGCGCGAGCTTCAGGTCCGGCACTTGACCGAGGTTCTTGAGCGGGATCTTGGTGATGTTGTCGTCCTCGCCGTAACGGTTGTTGATCTCGATGCCGGTCGCCTGGTAGTCGGGCGTCTGCAGAACGAAGTATTAGGTACATATTCTTTGACAAATTCTTGACGTGATTCTCAAATAGGCGAAAAAAGCCAAGAATGTGAGAATAAATGTTGAATCGGTCTTCAAAGGGAAGTATGTTTGTTTAGCAGGGCTATCGTCGTCGCCAGAAACAAAGCCAGAAGTTAGCCTCAGACTCTCCTATTACGTCCGCCATCTTGTTTGCGCCACCCTCCATACACCGCATGTACACGTACAGGGTGGAACGAAGGAACACTCACCAGGAACTGATCCGTGAGCTGGAACAGCTTGTTGTCACCCTTGGGCGTGACGAGCGGCTCGGCGGGCCGGTCGAACAGTAGCTTCAGACTCTCCTTTACGTCCGCCATCTTGTTTGCGCCACCCTCCATACACCGCATGTACACGTACAGGGTGGAACGAAGGAACACTCACCAGGAACTGATCCGTGAGCTGGAACAGCTTGTTGTCACCCTTGGGCGTGACGAGCGGCTCGGCGGGCCGGTCGAACAGTAGCTTCAGACTCTCCTTTACGTCCGCCATCTTGTTTGCGCCACCCTCCATACACCGCATGTACACGTACAGGGTGGAACGAAGGAACACTCACCAGGAACTGATCCGTGAGCTGGAACAGCTTGTTGTCACCCTTGGGCGTGACGAGCGGCTCGGCGGGCCGGTCGAACAGTAGCTTCAGACTCTCCTTTACGTCCGCCATCTTGTTTGCGCCACCCTGCACACACGCACGTCATCGGGCGTCCTCACGCACACCATTCGTGGAGTGTTGTGCATTAGACAGGGAACATCTAAGTTTTACGGCTTAGGAGAAACTGTTTCAGATTTATTTGGGAATTATTGTAACCTGATATTTGTATTATTAATTATGCTTAATGTTAATCTTCCACATGAAACTGTTGAGAAAACTATGACGCAAATATAAATACAAATGCGTGCATTTTACGATAGCTGTTTTTATACCAAGTTTCCAAACAATCTTTCTTCTTTGTTCTCGGTTTCTATGAATATGATTCTTCATCTGGCTTTGCTAGCATAATGGAGAAGCCCATATTGATCATAACAAATACAAACAAACATAATACGGTGGAAAACGGGGGTCCCTCCTATTATAATTATGTGCTTTGTTCAATAAAATTGAGAGAATTAGCGGTTATTTGTGTGGTTTTTCTCTTATTCACACGTCTCGGAAGACATCGGTCAACAAGGAAAATGCGTGCCGTAATGGCACTACCAAGTTGCGTGTGTGTGTAATCAAAATCACCGAACCTAAACCCCGCCGGGCTTACTTTCAAAGGTTCCCAAGTTGCACTTTAGGGTAAATACCTCGGCGGGGCAGGAATTTCTCAGTTTGCCAACCCTTCGCAAAAAATATCTTAAGGTGGGCCTTCCGGCTCAACAAAACAAACGTTGAAAGAAGATCATGCCAATATTTCTCGTCAAAGATCTAAAATTATACTCAAAACAACTTCGAACGAGATGTCTGATGACCAATTGGCATTGCAAAATAATGTTCAACTCTCTCTCACTCAACGATAACATAAAAACATCTTAAAAAGATTAGTCATCAGACATGGCTTGTTTCATGAAGACTTAGGTATAATCAATTAGTTTTATGACTACAGCGCTCGTGATTTACTTTTAGCTATAAGTCGTTTTGTAATAATTTTTTTGTAAATCAAACACTTAGCGCATTTTCTCCATCGTCGTGGACATGTCGCATCCTCCTCATCACGGAGTCCACGGAGGATGGAGCCTGTCTTTTTACTTTTTATGTGGTATTTACATGTAAAGTAGTTTTTTCAAAATGCCTCGTTATATTTTCCTTCAAGTGATTTCGGAAGGGGTCGGAAATAATTTTGAAATTCCGCATGGAGTCCATGAGTACGAAAAGGTAAAGAAGCGCTGTCTTAGGGTATCTTTCACCATGTGCTGATTAGCTTAATCGGCATATAGTCATTGACTAAAGGCCTTTCTTACCATCTTGCAATAAATACCAGTGCAAAATAATCAGCACTTCAGTAATAAAGACCCTGAATCAGCAGTTGGTGAAAAACCACGATCAGTGTGTAGTGCGCTATCATTGGTCAGTGATAATTTTAAAATTAAAATAGATCCGTCCTTATTTTTAACCTGAAGAAGACAGAAGATAAATCTATGATAACCATAGATATATTATTAACCAGAGATAGTCCACCCTTAGCTTACCCTTAGTGCTGATTAAATTATTTTATTGTTTTGATTGCAAGCTGCTAAGAAATATGTGTATGTGGCGAATAAGATAATCAGAAGTAGGTGAAAAGGCTCTTGAAGTATCTAACGACATAATTATCTATGTGTAACATATTTACATTGCAATTTACATGCCAATACGCAACTTAACAGACTGTTTAATACTTCAACAGGATTTAGATCGTTTATCGTTGTACAGTCAACCAAAGGTTAAAAGAAACACTTCCGGTTAAACTTAAAAATGAACAGTGCTTAAATACAACCTCCGATTAAATTTTTTTAGGGTTTTGTTTACTCAGTAGCTAGTAGACATCCTCAACTATGTTTGAATCTATACTCAACCCTATAATTGTTTCCAAAAGTCAAAGTATTTGGACTGTTCATCTTTTCATTCAACCGGATGTGTATCCTAAACTCTTTGTTCGACTGTACTATGCCAGAAATATAATCATTGTTAATATAAAAAAATGTCAGGCCATCACATTTACCCGAACAAGTAATCCAAATATTTACAATTACACATTTGATAGTACCCTATAGCAAAAGTAGATCTTATCCGCGATCTAGGTGTACTTTTGGATAGCAAACTTGTGCTATCACAACATAACATACCCTAATAACAAATCCAAGATTTTTATATGCTTTTTGTGTAATATTTATAAATTTACATCAAGATGATTTACACTCATACATATACATACACACCCTCTCACACACCACACACTCCCTCACACAATCTCTCGCCATCATACACGAATACAGATGGAGCACAGTCATTTTTGTACAAGAAGTGGAAATCTGTTATTGGCTTATGTTTTGCATTTTTGTCATTGTATAAAAGCTATGTTTATAAAAGCTGTTGATTTCCCAAATAAATAAATAAATTATGGTTACATATCAACATATTGCAAACTTCAAATACATACTCACCGTTTTACTCCCGGTACACACAAACACAACCTAGCGAATCGCTCCACAGGCCGTGAAGCGAACTGACCGCACGACCGTCCCGCGGGTCTTTATACCCGCCGCGCTGGGGCGTGCTGTGTGCACCGGCACCCGGCACCCGGCACCCGGCACGCAGCACCCGGCAGGCGCCCGCTCGCCGTGCGCAGCGCCCGAGCGGAGTGCGCAAAACCGCAGACAGCAGACGGTCGGGGGTGCCGATAACGCCCGGAATAGCTGATATTGGGACCGGAGACCTAGTCCGAGTTTTACGTTATAAACATTGTTTATGTTAACTGGTCATTTAGTTTGGCCGGTGAGCTATGCGCCATACAAACGTAGTTATCTTATCGTTTGAAAACCGCTGTTCCAATTGAATCAGGCAACAAGTATCTGTGTCTGTACGCTTTTGTTTTGTTAAAAAAATCAAACAGAATCAAATGAAAACGACAACAATACCACACCCACCGTCATAACATTGGCCCAATACAACACATTCCCGAAGGAATTTTAGGGTCCATGCCAGGACCTTCCCTTTATGATACATTGAACTAACTAGAAAACACGGATAATTTATCATTGCCGCTTCGATCATACTTTCATCAAATGCGATGGTAGCAACCCGGGCAGACTTAACCCTACCGCGCACTAAAAGGGACCTATACTCTCTATGTATTCCAAACGATGAACAGCTCGCATTGGTGTCGAAAAGCACTTATCCAACTCATAAAGAGAATGAACCAATGACTTTTGGCATGAAAGTCCACGCGCCTCTAAAATACAAACCCTCAAAACATACTTTTTTAGTCTCCTACACTTAATAAAGGTTAAGCAACTCTTGGCGCGGCTGTTTTCTGTGCGGGTAACGTTCGACCGATGACACTGAGAAAAGAGACGTCAACCATATTTCGGTTAAATGCTCATCAATACATGTTTAGTAAACTCGACTATAAAATTAAATGTAATTAGAACAACGACTCCATTGCAATCGCTAACATGATATAGTAAAACTTTCCAAATCTTCGAGTGATCGGTGAACATGCATAAAAAAAAAGATTCCGACGAATTGGAAACCTCCTGCTTTTTTTAAGTCGGTTAAAAAGCGTGTATGGTAAATTAGCTAGAGTTAAGTATAATTTAGATATGAAGAAACCTCATTAATTTGAGATTCAGTGACATCCAAGGGCGTCGCCAGCCGATGGCGCAGGGGGGGGCAAGTTGACTTTACCTACTACAATTCATACTTTTCTCATTCTCATTGGTGAATTCATTCGAGTTTCGACGTACGGGAATGATTGTTCAAGGCTTGAACTTCAAGCAAATCAACTCAAAGACTTAGGACTTTGGTTGCATTATATTTGGCAACTTTTTTAGAATCTCTAGGGGGGGGGGGGGCAGCTGCACCTCCCTGCCCCCCCTTGGCGACGCCCTTGGTGACATCTACCTACATTTAAAGCATTGCAATCAGATTTCAAAAATAATCTGAAAAGGTTTTTGGTTGAATCCTGACTCCGGCGAATGTCACGACCAAAAACTGTGTCGGATTATTTTCAAAATCTGATTAGTTACAACGCTGAAACTCAAATAAATGAGATAACCGTTATGTCGTATCCATTAAATAAATACAATTATCATGAAGAAACCTCAGTAAACCTACCTCAGTTGCATTTTTTTTTGTAATTGGTGCCAGACTCTCGGGTTGTCCCTTATTTAACCGATTGTCGGGTTGAGGTGAGACAGTTTTGGTTCATAAAATTTTCACCTTGATTTTCTCAGTGGCCGTGGTTTGGGTTCCAAGTATAACTGTAGGTCACCTTCATTGCTCAGTAGGTTAGGTTAAAGCCGTCCTGGGTTTGGAGCAATGGCATTGAATAAAGGATTTTGAGTTAATTGAACCGTTCGACATTGATGTCGCCGTGCAATTATTTAAATGTAACTGGACACGTATTGATAATTCAACCCATGTGCCCAATGCGATGATGCCACTGAAACCTACAGTTTTACATGAATTTCGAAACATGAAACAGCTCGTGTGCACCTCTAACTCAGAAAGAGAAAGAAAGGTGAATCGGACGGGGATCGAACCCGTCATGCGTAAGGAGCAAGGCACCGAAACCTTTAGAATTTGCTTGCAAATAGAGTTATAGTTCGTACGTTACTTCATATTTAAAAAAGTTAAAACTGCGAACGACGACACGATGCGACGGTGGCGCTAAGTTAAGTTAATTGCAATTAAATTACCGCCTGGATATTTTCTGTGGGCTATATTATTAAGATCAAAGTGACTCTGCATATCTACTCAGGAAAGCGAAAACGAGTTAGTCACAGATTAAAGTGAGACACTTTCGCTTGCCGTCATCAAATATCAATGTTATTTTGTTACATATAATTATATTAATTAAAAAGGGACAACACTAGGGTGACTCGTGGCTGTCATTTCATTAGTACGAAAGCATTGTGACTCACTGGTGCGGCACCGGTGACAGACAGGTGAGAATCTCATGAGTAGACCCCCTTGCAAGCTTTGGCCTTTCCGTGAAAAACAAGACACAAAAAAAGAAAAGTGACAGTGACATTAGAATTAATATATTTACATATTCTGTGATCGAATCCTCGTTGCTGATCGCTTCCCAATTCCCCGAATTGCGGGGAATTTGAGGTTTTGCAGGGAAAATTATGGGGAATACAAGCGTCGTCTCGTCGGGGAATTGCTCAATCCGCAGGGAATTCAGTTTTCTGGTTGCGTGACCTATTTTTTTTTGCATATTCGAAAATATGACGAATATTCGTGACGACTTTGGATTTCATCTTCTCCCGAAAGTTTTGATAACCGTTGGCTTCACGACCTTTTTTTGGTGCTCATTCGAAATTTTCAACGAAAACTTGGTTCCTATTCCGATTTTTTACGGACTTCGGGAATCCTGAACGTTTTTGGGTAATTGAGGTAGTTATAATCGGCAACGCTGAATCGAATTGGCGTGGCGTACGTGACCACCAAACAGTAATATTCTGTGCCAAATGGTATAAAACACATGCGAGGGATCTCGAACTATTTGTTATGTTCAAGCAAATCATATAAACTCAGTTAAAATGGAAACGGGGACAATGGCCGAGGCGACCGCTGGTCCCTTGGTGGTTCGCGCCAAACCCGAGGGCCAGCGTAAGATCTTCAAGCCTGTGCTTCGCAACGTGAACAAGATCCCCGATGACATCTTGCACGACGCCCGCCTGAACGCCGCGTGCGCCGCGCTGCCGGCCAACTACAACTTCGAGGTGCACAAGACCGTGTGGCGGGTGCGTACTCTCGGCTCCAAGAGGGTCGCGCTTCAGATGCCCGAAGGTTAGAGTTTGGAGGTTATGTTTACATTCTTTGGAAAATAAAAACGTTATTCTCGTGTAGACCTCGTAATGTATTTCCATGACAAGATACTTTTAAGGAGATAGCTAGGTGACTATACGCTCTAGGAGCTCGACGCTTTCATATTTTTCTAACTTAATTCTACTATAAAACTTGTATTGGGAAATAAAAGTATCAAACTACTGAGTACTCTAATGAGACCGGGGATTATGTATTCTTTGGTCTGTGGGGCTGAGATGGACTGTTGCGTTGAACGATCTGTTAATCCTCACATTTTATTATCTAACAAAAGTTGCAAAACAACTCTGGGCGCGGTTGGGTTCTAGATGAGTGACCATTTTTAACCTTTGATTGCACGGCTACAATGAACTGGATGGAAAACACAATTTTTCATTACCGCTTCGACCATCTTTTCATCCAATGTCATGGTACCAACCCAGGCGCACCACCTAGTAGGAGAAGGGGACCTACAGTTTTAAATGGATTCCGAACCATGGAGCAGCTCGCATTTTTGACGAAATGCACTTATCGAACTCAGAAAGAGAAAGACGTGGTGAATGTTGGCACGAGGAATTGAACCCAGGCCACTGGTATGCCTTCTGGCTAGGCTTCTGGACATGGCACCTTGTTCATTTGTGGTGTGTTAGGCTAATGTCAAAATAGTACGTGTGACCATATCCAATTCTGGTTGGACCATATTTCAAAATATCTTTTATTTCAGGGTTGACAATGTTCGCGACCACTCTCTGCGACATTATCGAAACGTTCACCGAAGCCGACACGGTGATCATGGGCGACGTGACGTACGGCGCGTGCTGCATCGACGACTACACCGCCGTGGCGCTCGGGGTGGACCTGCTCGTGCACTACGGACACTCCTGCCTCATACCCATCGACCAGACCTGCGATATCAAAGTCCTCTACATCTTCGTTGACATCAAAATTGATCCGTCGCACTTCCTCGCCACCATCAAGCACAATTTCTCTCCAAAGACGCACTTGGCGTTCGTCAGTACGATACAATTCGTCACTACGCTCCATTCGGTCGCTAAGGATTTACGTACTTGCGATTATACGGTTACAGTGCCTCAATGTAGGCCGTTGTCGCCGGGCGAGATCTTGGGATGCACGGCACCGAAGGTCGATTCCGATGCGATAGTTTACTTAGGTGATGGGAGGTTCCACCTTGAAGCCATAATGATTGCAAATCCTACTGTCCCAGCCTATCGGTACGATCCGTACGAAAAGAAGTTCACTAAGGAAGAATACGAACACAAATTAATGTTAGAAACTAGACAGAATCAAATAAGTACCTCAGAGAAAGCGGGTAAATTCGGATTAATACTTGGCACTTTAGGTCGGCAAGGTAGCAATAAAGTGTTAGCTAATTTAGAGAAACAAGTGCGCAGTTGTAATAAGAACTATGTGACGATTTTACTATCGGAGATATTTCCCAGTAAATTGTCCCTTTTTACCGACATAGATGCGTTCGTTCAGGTCGCATGTCCGCGTCTGTCGATAGACTGGGGGACTGCATTCGAGAAGCCGCTGCTGACGCCGTACGAACTGTCCGTTGCGCTCGGCAACAGCCGGTGGAAGACGGACGATGGCACATACCCAATGGATTTCTATTCGAACAATAGTTTAGGGCCTTGGACGCCCAATTATAAACCACCTCTGGCGTGCTCAGGAACAGACAAAAAGTGTGATAATTGCTGTGGCAAGAGTAAATAATTTGCAGGTCAGAGCGGCTAATCGCTAGTAAATAAATATGAAATATTTGAGTCGAAATTGATTGACAATACTTTGATGACAGATTAACTTCGACATTTCTTTCTGATATTGGGCCTAAATGGCTCGTAATCAATGCTAATGCGAGGGGTATTTTGAACTGCCTGCAAAATTTAACAAATTAGACCATTCTGCTCAAAATATTTGCTTGCACGAGAAAACTTTTGTCTAAAGACTTCAGAAACAGTTATAGAGACAGAAAATTATCTGCTACTTTCAGGAGTCTGATAACTCTTGAATTGAAACTTTTTGCTGTATTTTTACATCACTACATTAAATTTTGAGTTAAATTTTCTCATAAGCTTAACTCAAAAGTTTGAAAGTCGAAGAAAGGTCAAGTTTTGAGCTTGAAGTTGAAGTTTCAATTAAAATATTGTGCGGAGCGGTTTTGTCTCGAGCGCTCTTGAAAATAGCAAGCACAATGGTTTGGTCATATAATTGCAGTTGGAAATTGAAATTATCATTATCAATGCAGCTTGAATAGTTACACCCTCCTACTACGCATGTGAAAAGTCTATGTATATAAATAGTTTTATTATGGATTTTCAATAATTTATTGTCACTAATAAAAAAAACCTTTTTTTAATTTCTAACCACTTTTATTATTCTTTTTTTTATGCAACCTGACATCCGTATGATACCGTTATGATATAAGCCCAATACACCACATTCCTGAAGGAATTAGGTGCCGCTTCCCTTTCTGAACACGGCTACATTGAACTGGATGAAAAATACGGACAATTTTTCATTGCCGCTTCGGCCATCTTTTCATCCAATGCGTACCAACCCGGGCGGGCTTAAACCCTACCACCTAGTAGGAGAAGGGGACCTACAGGTTTTACATGGATTCCGAACAATGGAGCAGCTCGCATTCGTGACGCAATGCAGTTATCGAACTCAGAAAGAGAAGAAGAGTGGTGCATGTCGGGGCGAGGAATTGAACCCAGACCCCTGGTACGGTGGGCCAGTCCCCGCGCCACTAGGTTACGTGCTGCTCAAAGTCCTCAAGTCCTAATCTATAAATAAAACACTTAAATTTCTACATTAAATGTACTAACATTCGAATAAATTATCACAAGGAGCGTTCAAGTAAAACTTCCAATTTATCTAAAGTCTTCTAAAAGATTTGCACCGTTCACAATTTGTCTAAATGAAGGCATTTGCCTGTCTCGTTCACGTCTCCTGCAGGAAGGCGGAGACTGCCTTGAGGAATGGCTCCGGTTTCTGGCTGTGCACCCAGTGGCCGGCACCTTCGATGAAGCTGAGCGTGGCAAGCGGGAAGTACTCTTGAATCTCACGGAGGTCGCCCTTGCTGTAGAAAACCCATTTGATAAGAATAGAAACCTTAAGTAAATATACTTTTTCGTGTTTAGCATATACGTTGCTTAATCCAAGGAATGTGACATGTATGTATGTATAATCGACCGTGAAGCAAGGACACATTAATTAAAGACAGATCCCTGTAAAAAGAAATACTTTACGAATATACTGCAAGGTTGGACCTGAACTAGCAAAACATACCATTTTGGGTATTGCGTTTTACCAATTTTGCCACCTGCTGTATACCAATGGCAATACCTGCGAATGATATGTGTTGCTGGTTCGGGACCAACCTTGCATTATATTCGTAAAGTAGTTATTTTTATAGGGATCTGTCTTTTATTAATGTGTCCTTGCTTCACGGTCGATTATACATACATCACAGAAACCGTAAGTGCTTTTTTTTAAATGAAATCCTACTAAACTTAATTGCTATGATAAAAGAAAGGCTTTAGGCTGCATAGCATCATGTAATCCAGTCCTCACTTGTATTGTATTGTTTATTCATTATCCATAGATAGTACACTGCACTAGGATTTGTCATATTTTATCATTTGCCAGTTCAGCAATCATAGCGAAAAACTGGCAAGAAACTTCGCTGGTTTTTTTTTTCAATGCCTACTTAGTCCAAGTTTACAAAAGTATTTGCCACTGCTTACAATCACAGGTAAAAACACTAAATTAATAAGATATGTATTTTGTAAAGTGATCAAAATAGTAACTCCCTTCCTTATTGACTAGGTGGTAGGGTTAATCCCGCCCAGAATCGTACCATCGAATTGAATGAACGGTGATCAAGGCGGTCATAAAAAACTACCATGTTTTCCATCTAGTTTAATACAGCCGAGCAACATAAGCAAGGTCCTGGCATGCACGTAGGTCCCGCGTGGTGTGTTGGGCTAATATCATGACAGGTGTGGTATTAGCCATCCATGTCCACTTACAAAAATATAAAACAGAAGGTGTAATATGCAGATAACACGAATGTGGTTTAGCTATGTGAGCAGGTTCCCACCCCTCGTTATCTTGTGGTTGGCGACGTGTGAAACATCCTTTCACACAGGAACTTGATGTATTTAATAAATATGTAGTACATATTTTGATATTTGACTATATCTGTACTTGATTTAGGTAGGTAGTAGAACCTAACCTAAGCCATAGTACATTTGTGTCAAAGAGAATTTCCTGCATAGATAAATTATGCTTGTTAAGAGTACCTATGTACCTTAAAACACAAGGTCGTATAGAAAAACTGAATTCCATTTAAAAATGAATGCTAGCTGTTCTATGGTTCGGAATTCATGTGAAACTGTAGGTCACCGCCCTCTACTTGTTGGCCTATCCAGGTTGGTACCATCGCATTGGATGAAAAAAATGGTTGAAATGGCATAAAAAATAGACTATGCTTTCCATCCAGTTCAATGTATCCTACGGAAATTAGGCTAACATCAAGACGGTGGGTGTTGTATTAGCCATCCATGTCCAATTAATATATAAACAGACTGTTTTTTACATAGATGACTTAGCTCAATAATTTGAGCGGCTAGTAGCCTAGTGGCGCGGGGATTGGCCTAGCATACCAGAGGTCTGGGTTCAATTCCGACATGCACCACTTTCTTTCTCTTTCCGAGTTCGATAAGTGCATTTTGTCACGAATGCGAGCTGCTCCATGGTTCGAAATCCATATTAAACTATAGATCCCCTTCCCCTAGGTGGTAGGATTTAAGCCGCCGGGTTTGTATCATCGCATAGGATGAAAAGATGGTAAAAGCGGCAATGAAATATTGTCTGTGTTTTCCATTCAGTTCAGTGTAGCCATGCTCATAAAGGGAAATACTATTATATTATATTATTATTGATAGGCTAGCAGCTTTAAGCTGATGCGCCTATATCACAACACTTATTTATTAATTTATTATCTTTTTTTTGGATTTTATATGATTGTCCAATTTATTTTTGAAGGAATTTACGGAGACAGCGTTTACAACTTCACTGGGAATACTGTTCCAAGATTCTACCACTCTGTTGGCAAGAAAGTGTCGTCGAGGGTTCTGCTTCGACCGATTGTGATACAGCTTTTTTGAGTGTCCGCTCAGGTTTTTAGTATTAGCAAGGGTGAACATATCTTGTAGATTGGTAGAGTTGTAAGAAGAGTTGAGAATTTTAAATGTTTCAATAAGATCTCCCCGTTCTCTTCGTTCTTGTAGAGTGGTGAGGCTAAGCTTGTCCAGCCGGGTTCCGTAACTTTTATTTTTCAGTGCAGTTGGCATTTTTGTTGCTCTACGTTGTACCCGTTCCAGCAGGTCAATATCTTTCTTGAAGTACGGACTCCAGATCTGGTATGCATACTCCAATATAGGTCGCACATATGTTTTATAAAGCTTTAGGAAAAGCTCAGGGGTTATATGGGAGAAAGCTTTGTTTATGGTATACAGCAATGAGTTTGCTCTCTTCACTACAGTTATAATGTGTGCCTCCCATTTTAGATCTTCTGTGATTATGACACCCAAATCTCTTTGTGTATTCACACTTTTTAGAGTGTTACCCTGAATTGTGTATGTTTTCCTTGGGTTTTGCTTTCCTTTATGAAGGACTGTACATTTGTCCACGTTGAGTGACATTAACCAGTCTTGCGTCCATGCAGTAATGCGGTTTAGATCATCCTGTATGTCAGTGTGCTGCGTGAGTGGGTTCCCGATGATTTTAGCGTCGTCAGCAAACAGGGAGTACATCATCTGTAGGAAAACTTGAAAGTCCGTTAGGTAAATACCGAAGGCAATCGGCCCGATAACTGAACCTTGGGGGACGCCGCTATGAACTGGTCTATTCTCGGAAAGCTCATCACCCACTCTCACTCTAAGTTTTCTGTTAGTCAGAAAATCAGAAAGCCAGGTGTGAAGTTTTCCTCGTATTCCAAAATGTTCCAGTTTTATAATATATTTAGGCATAAGCTCTACTTTTTCTTACTCTGTGGCAACTGTTGTTGCATGTAGATAGTTTTACTTTTATTATGTTGATATGTTTTGTTTCTTTGTCTATATGTGTTTGGTTGTCCTCAAATAAATAAAAAAAAAAGCTCACCCAATATAATCGGACAGCGAGCCGCCGATGAACGCGACGGGCCCGCAGTACTGCAGCCCGCGCAGCGCACTCGGGAACGCGGCGATGTCGTCGCGGAAGCACCGTCGGAGCGCCGGCAGGTTGACGCGCCACGCGTACGCGCCCGCGTCGTCCTGCACGAGGTTCGTGATGAGGAAGTTGCGCAGGTTCACGTCCGGCGTCACCGACTGCAGCTGCTCGTCTGGGGGGAAGGGGGAAGGGTCGTTGATCTTATGATGTTTCAATCGGCCATTGTTCTTTATTGTTTGTTTTGTATTTGGTGAAAAATTAACTCATTCGATCGTGGTCCGATGTGAACTTATTTTTTTATGCAACTGGACATGGATGGATAATACCAAACTGATCGTCAGTATTAGCCTAACACACCACATAGAAACTAGGTTGCTATACCTACTTTCTTATATTGCTCGGCTACATTCATTCAATGCGGTGGTACCAAACCGGGCGTTCATTTATTTAAACTTTTTGGTAGTCAAACTACACCAAATTATGTCACAAAGATCCGCGGATTCGATCAACCCAGTAAAGAAGAACCCGCAAAGAAACTTCACGGGTTTACATAACATATTTTTCCGTCCACAATTATGAAATACATACTTAGATTTAGATCTAAGTATGTATTATTATGCTACTGCCAAACAATTCCTTGGTTGAACAGATTAAGAAAAAGAACAAAGAACAATAGAAACAGCAACCCTCAGTTTAAGTTACTTAAGTAGTAAGTAAGTAAGGAGTCCTACAGTTTTACATCGAATCTGAATCATGGCCAGCCTCAACAGTTGAAAATGGTCACCCATCCAGAACCTAACCGCGCTCAGAGGTGCTTCACCAAGCTTATAGAATCGCAAGGCGTCACTCCAACTGCTACCGAGGTTGTCGTTAACTATCGTTACCGAAAGCGCGTTCACAACTGGTCCGATTTGCGCTGACAGTCCTCAAAATGGCGTGCGGTGAACAGTATCACATCATCGTTACGTCACTCAATGCCGTACACAGTGCTCACACTTGGAATGGAAAATGGCAAAATGGAATTAACGGTCCAGATTAATGTTACTATTTTCAAATAAAGGGAATGTCCTGGCATGATACCTAGTGCATTAATACATTCCTAGGCGCACATGTTGGAGGTCGCATTGCAGGTGACTGCATGAACAATTTAAGTTATGCAGATGACATAGTGCTACTGTGCCCCACGATAGGTGGTTTAAGAAAACTTCTGGGCATTTGCGAACGATATGCCAATTCTCACGGACTCAGGTATAACGCCGCCAAAACGGAGGTGCTGGTTTTCCGCCACGGTAGGAGCCCGGAGACCGTCCCGCAGGTATATATTTATGGCTGTCCACTGAGCGTTGATGATAAGTTCAAGTATCTGGGTCATATTGTAACTGAAAAGTTGCATGATGATCTGGATATTGAACGACAACGACGTTCACTGGCGACAATACTGTTATTTAAGACCTACTGCCAGTCACTGTATACATGTCAGTTGTGGGTGTAGTTAACTCAATGAGCGTACAATGCCCTGGGAGTGCAGTACAACAATGTGTTGCGCTATCTGCTTAGACTGCCCAGGTACTGCAGCACCTCGGGTATGTTCACAGAGGCGAGGGTGGACAGTTTTGCTGCTGTTATCCAGAAGTGAGTGGCTGGTTTCCGGCACCGTTTATTCTCAACTGAGAACCTGACTGCGGTTATTGCTATGGAGGGTGGGGCTGGAAAAATATTCCGATTTTGGTCTCAGCTACATCTTCCATGAAGCGGTGACCGCGGTCGGGTTATTGAAATGTTATTGTTAAAATTATGATTAATAATTTACATTTTAATAATATTTCTAAGTCTATTGTAAATAATGATATTGTATTGTATTTTTTTTCTATTGCAAATGTAATATTCTGTCTGTGGACTTATTGTCTGAAATAAAGAATTATTATTATTATTATTATTATTAAAGAACACAGTATGATGGGCTTATATGACACTAAACATATATAACTGGATGGAAAGACTGACACAATGGGCTGATATGGTTTATGGCTAACCTGCAAGTTTTCGGGCTTTAGACATGGCAATTCCAGGCAGAATTGAAACGGCCATCATGGCTTCGAACAGGTTGGCCATAGAGTAGATCTGCGGACTTGTCTTCACGGGTGAGATGTCCACTACGATCATACTGGACACCAGGTCTGGCTGGAATACCATAATACTGCTGCTTATTGCTGTCAAGTTTTGGCTGGTAGATCAAATTGAATAACTGATGTTCGAACTGCCAACTTCTTCCAAGGTTAGATAAAAGTTTTTCTAGGGCAACATTACTTAGCTACGGGTCATTAAGGTCGGCCTGTAAGCATCAGAAAATTTCGCCTCCCATACAAAGGTAGTTTACTAATAATTTGAAAACCACTGTTCCAACTTACTTGATATTTGGTATCTAATATAAGGCTACAAATATCTGTGTCTGCATGTAATTGTTTTTTCGGTAAATGTATTCTGGGTTGAACCACAGAGAAAATAAAATTCGTATGAAGATTATCTTTTTCCTTTCATTTCATTCTGTTTGGATTTTTCAAAAAAACAAAATATCAGGCAACAATTATCTGGGTCTGCACGCTTTTGTATTTTTGAAAATCCAAACCAAATCAGATTTCATCTTCATACTCTTAAAAAATCATCTGCAAAAATAAAATCTTCATGGTTTGACTCAGGATACATTTACCGACAAAACAAAGACATGCAGACACAGATATTGGTTGCCTGATATTTGAAACCAAATACCAAGTAAATTGCCAACAGTGCTTTTCAAATGATTAGTACAATACGTTTGTATGGGAGGCTAAATTTTCTAATGCTTACGGGCCCACCTTAAGGTGGCCCAACCCGCTGATCTACCCATACAAAAGGGGAAAGAAGATCACGCCTACATTTCTTGTCAGAGATCCAAAATTTTGCTCAAAATTGCTTTATTTGATTGAACTAGATGTCTGATGACCATTGGCATTGTAAAATTGTGTTTGGTTTCCAAGTTATAACGTCCGAATTTTAGGATTTTTCGTGCGTTTTATACTATAACTTTGGAGGTGGATTACGCAATGATAAAGTAATAACATCTTAAAAAGATTAGTCATCAGACATAGCTTATTTAATCAAGATTTATAATATATTTGGTTTTTGTTAGATTTTTTACTACAGCGGTCGTGGTTTACTTTTAGCTATAAGTCGTTTTGAAATTAAAATTTTCGTAAATCTTACCTAATCATACACTATGCACATTGTCTTTTTTGTGGACATGTTGCATCTTCCTCATCACGGAGCCTGTCTTATTCTTAGAAACAGAGAAGGTCCCAGAACGCAACAGCACGGTTTTTTACCGTGCCCGCAAATGAGTTGAGGCCGCCGGGTTGGGCCACCTTAAATATAAAACAAGGGAATTGTTAGAGCTTACACAGAGAAGCGAGAGCACCATGGCAGTTCGCCCGCCCATACTGTGTCCGAGCAGGGACACTTTGCTGAGGGACAGCTTTCGTAAGATACGTATAACGTCATGCGCCATGTGCAGGTACGTGTGCTCGGGTGCATGCTGACTGTCACCGTGGTTGCGCGCATCCACCGATATCACCTGCAACGATCCGCGTTACACAGCTATATAAGTTTATAGGAAATATATTTCATCGTATAGGAATAGAGGGGATGCTGACATACTTGCAAGTGCTTAAAAACTAAAGTGCAAGTGAATAAAAATAAATGCACGCATCAGCATGATGCTGCTAGTGCATTTACAATATATTAATAACAATAATAATACTGAAGTGTTTGGTACCACTGGCGAGGGTAGAGAAGGAGGTAGGCAGTTTTCAATACAACAACCCATAATTTCCACAACCCAAAAATCCACCGATCTTTATGTATTAATACGTTTTTGTCCTATATTTAAAGTACATCCTGCCCTCTACTGGTCCTGATTGAGTCTAAAGGGTTCATAGAATTCAATATGTTCTATACATCAACCATGGTTTTTTAGGGTTCCGTACCCAAAGGGTGAAAACGGAACCCTATTACTAAGCCTCCGCTGTCCGTCCGTCCGTCCGTCCGTCCGTCCGTCTGTCCGTCTGTCACAGGGCTGTATCTCAGTAACCGTAACAGATAGACAGCTGAAATTTTCACAGGTTGTGTATTAATTTTGCCGCTATAACAACAAATAGGTAAGATTATAAAATAATTTAAATTAAAGGGGGCCCCCATACAAAAAACGTGATATTTTTGTTCGATGGTAGTGGATTAAAGACCTTTCTTAGCAGCTTGCAATCAATACCAGTACAAGATATCAGCACTTTACTAACAAAGGCCCTTTAACTATTGATTAAAATACATCGACACTTGAAAACCAGGCTAAGGGTCTCTAAGTAGTGATTAGTTTAATCCTCACATTAAAGGGCCTTTCTTAGCAACTCGCAATCGATACCAATACAAGATAATCAGCACTTTGGTATTAGGCGGGGTGAAGTTGGGGCGCCGAGGTATTGGTGTATAGGTTATGTAAACAAAACATTGCGCGTCGTTTTAACCGGACGTATTATCATAAATAATGGTCGCTATAAGCAGTTGGTCGCTTAAACCGGAGTCGCACTAAACGGTTATATTTTCTCAGTACCTAACTATGAAACCTAACTTGAGTAAACATTATCGTTGTTAAAACCGGTTAGTCGTTACAAGCGAAGTCGTTGTAAATGAATTCTACTGTAATTTTCAATCAATCAATCAACTATTTGTTTCAATAAATTCGAGTGCATTCAATACCGTCCTGACAACTCAATAAAAGTTTTTAAGATAAAAAAAAAAGATTTATAAACTCGTAAGGATTAATAAATATCTCAGCTTACAAGTATCGTAACGAGGTTCAGTCGAAGTACAGTCCTAAAATCTATCAGGAAAAGTGTAAATTGAAATGCCTTTCGACAAATACCTGGAATATTGAAGGTAAACAGATTTCACATCTTTCCTGTGACATTTCCGTTGGATCACAAAACTGAATAGTGTCTTTTGTTTAGGCAAATGAATGTATGTATACAACAAAATGTTCCTAAAAAGCCGCTCTACCATCTCCAATACCCAGCTAGATGCTCAAAAAGGAACCGGGTTACCATTTTTTTTTTTATGAAAAACTGGTATGGGTGGCTGTGCTGAGGACCAAAGGTGCTCAGAAAAGCCAAAAACACCTCGCCTCGCGAAACCACGCTCATCGAGACGCCATGCCAGCGGATTTGCGGACTATGGCTGGGCTATCGAGCTCATTCAAATTACGTTTGAAGACTCCCAGGTTATAGGTATGAGGAAAGGCATCCCCCGGTAGACAGTTCCATATCCTGACGGTGTGGCAGAGAAATGAGTTTGAGAAACGGTTAGTTCTCAAAAACCTAATGTCAACCACAAGGGGGTGATCTGATTCTCTGCGGCGGGTGCTCCGGATATAGGTAGGATGGGTAGGAATGAGGGAGCAAGTTCCACAGAGCAACGTCCATGGTAGTACCTGTAAAAGGTACCGGTAAAAGGGAACTTTCAAGAAAATCCTAAAAAAATATTATTTGCAAAGGCAAAAGATATAAAGCTCGATTTTTTGCCCCACACCTTCGATCGCACGCAGTCATATACACCCTCTCATATCCTCGCACACACACATACACTACACATACACACATCTCACACGTAGGTACCGATATATTTTTTTTTTATATTATTTTTTTTCTTTCTCACTGTCATATATCCACTCTCCTTCTCGTCATTAATGTACCTTGTCCATAGGCGCCTAATTTAAGTATTTGTTTTGAAGGGATTCTGAAAGGGGTGTACTGAAAACCAGCTTAGCAGCGCGAGCTGCGTACCGGCTGAGTGCATACCTATTTAGCGCAGCACTTACCATTATTTAACCATTTTAAACATCTTTATGCATGTTTTTATGTTATAAGTTTCTCTTTTTTATTATGTCTTGTTTATTGTTGTTTTTATGTGTATTGTTGTTATGGGCTGAATAAAGATTTGATTTGATTTGATTTACAACAGACTGAGCGACCCAACAACCTTCTGTGGCTCAGAGAATGAGCAGCCCATGCATGAAATGCCTCCTCGTTAACAGATTCAAGGACGCAAACCTTTCTCCCGGTGTCCCTATGGATGGCTTTGCTCATACTGTTCCAATTGTTCTTAGAGCCCAGCAAGCCATGCAGTATCAGAAGGGGAGGCTTATCCACGTCGTCGCTGGTAGACTCGTAGGATGCGTAGGCGAGCTCAACCGTCTCCACAGCCTCGGGGGCGGTGCAGAAGCCCCTCAGCGGGCCCCCGGCGGAACAAGCTCCGACGTGGCTGTAGCATGCAGAGTATAGCATGCTCACTAGCGGACAGCTCCGGCGAGTGAGTATCATGTTTGTGGAAATATTTTAGTCTAGAATTTAGGCAATTTTTTAAATTGTGGTTTTTTGTTTTTTTTTTTGAGGTTATGTTATGTCATTCTGCTGTCACTGTCAAAAAAGTTTCTGGGTGCCAAGTGCACAAGAATAAAAGCAGATTTTTTTTATTGTAGATGTGTCAAAACTACCATGCAAAAGCATGCCTAGAATTTTAAATTCATGTATTTTGAATTGAGAAATTATCCCTTTTACTTCAAGTCCTATAGGTACAGTCGTTTCGTCTGAAATCTATACACCGGAAATAGAGACAAATTTGAGATCTCTTTCTGACATGCTGACGTCAACCATAGAGTAAAAGGGACTTAGAAATTCCTTCTCTTTCCAGTGTATACATTTGATAAGTAACGACTGTACACGAAAAGAGAGTCTAAAGCCGGCTTGTCTCAACTTCGGTTGGAATCACAGACTAAAGATAAATATTTAAATAATGTTTTCAAATTCATATTTAAGGTGGGCCTTCCCGCTCATTCCCATACAAAAGTGGAAAGAAGATCATGCCCATATTTCTTGACAGAGATCCAAAACTTTGCTCAGGATAGCTTTATTTGATCAAACTAGATGTTGCATTATAAAATTGTATATGGTTTCTAAGTTATAACTAAGGTCCGAAAGTTCGTATGTTTCGCGCGTTTTATGTAATACATTTGGAGGTGAATTACTCAACGATAAAATAAAAAAATCTTAAAAAGCTTAGTCATCAGACAAAACTTGTTTCATGAAGATTTATAATCAATTTGGATTTTGTTAGATTTTTGACTACAGCGGTCGTGGTTTACTTTTAGCTATAAGTCGTTTTGTAATTAAAATTTTCGTAAATCATACCAAATCAAACTTGTAAGGGTTTACATTGTTTTGATAATGATATTGGCAAACATCAATCGCAAGACAACGTTAGAAGTGGGCGAATTCAATTTACCATATTTAAACATTGGCAACACAGAGACATGAAAACAAGAGAAAGGCGCGGGAAAACGCTGGCTGGCACATGGCTGATGGGGTCGTTTTGGGTTGGAAGGTATTTGGAAGAAAATGAAAAATGAAATGAAAAAATTCTTTATTTGCAAGCCTGCAAGCATGGTTCACAAAAAGGCGGAATTAATGCCATGAGGCATTCTCTGACATTCAACCTTAGAGACGTAGGAGAGGTGCGGTGTGGCGGGCAAAAGAAAAAAATAAAAAACTAAAAACTAAAGAAAATATTAAGTATCTTAAAAAATATTTTAAAATAAAATGGAAATATATATATTTTCATAAAATAATCGTACATAATATAGGCTTATAATGTATAGTACTTAATATTAACAGATAGATACATACAAATATTTACACATATAAATATATAAATATATACCTTTATATTCAATGCACAAAAGAAACAATGTGTCTCTTGAATCAGTAGGATCAGTAAAAGCAAATAACTACTGATTAAATAATACAAGTCAAAAATCGAGGAACAGACATTTGAGACGCTCTTTAAATATGTGAATAGAATAGGATATTCGTACATCAAGTGGAAGCTGGTTCCACATACGTGCAGCTCTAACAGTAAAAGAATCAGTGTAAAAAGAAGAATTATGTCCCGGAATAGCAAGAAGCAAATTAACAGTGGATCTGAGGGGTAAACCATGAGAACAGAGGGGTTCTATCCGAGCAGTGAGATATTTGGGAGCAGCCGGGTTATTCAACAAACCAAAGAGAAGGGAAAGTAGATGGGTATTTCTGCGGTTACGAATGTCAAGCCATTTAAGACTGGTGCGAAATTCAGATACATGATCAAACTTACGCAACCCATATATATATTTTATACACAAATTCAGCAGTCGGTCAAGTTTATTAAATAGAGTTTCATTTAAATCTGAATAACATACGTCTACATAATCGAGAATAGGAAGTAATAAGGAGTTTACGAGCGTGATTTTAGTGCTGATGGGAATAAAATTTTGCAAACGCTTGAGAGAGTGCATAGAGCCAAATACCTTACGACTGACTTCGTTGACTTGTGTGGCCCAAGATAGTGTTTCATCGATCCAAAGTCCCAGGTTTTTAACGCATTTGCTATAAGGGACAGCAATTCCATTAAAAACAATGGGAGGCAGACTTAGGCGATCCAATTTAGCGAGCATCTTATAGGAACCTATTATGATAGCCTGAGTCTTCGATGGATTGACTAACAAACCAAACCGAGTGGCCCAATCGAGAGCAGAATCCAAGTCAACGTTCATAAGAGAAACTGCAGATACTGCAGCATCA
Organism: Incurvaria masculella; assembly: GCA_946894095.1. Taxonomy (NCBI): domain Eukaryota; kingdom Metazoa; phylum Arthropoda; class Insecta; order Lepidoptera; family Incurvariidae; genus Incurvaria; species Incurvaria masculella. Next base: position 16,823,836 of record OX335661.1, on the reverse strand, counting down.
GGTCGAAAATGCCTATACAACTGCAAGTCATCGGCGTATAGATGAAAGTGGGAAAGAAATAGTCCAACAATGGCGTTAATAAAAATTGAAAATAAAAGAGGAGAAAGTACACCGCCTTGAGGTACACCAGCAGTAATGTCACACCAAAGGGAAGAGATATTGTCCACACGGACACACTGCCGGCGACCCCGAAGATAAGAAGAAAACCAATCAAGTCCTGACTGTGAAATATTCAGAGAACGCAAGATAGCAATGAGAATGTCGAAATCCACTGAGTTGAAGGCACTACTGAAGTCCAACAGAACCAGTAGTGTCAATTGACGATCATCCATGGCAAGGCGAATATCATCAGTTATTTTAATTAGAGCAGTAGTTGTACTATGACATGGACGAAAGCCGGATTGAAATTGATTTAAAAGATCGTTAGATGTTAAAAACTTAGAGAGTTGCGTATGAGCAGCGCGCTCAAGGACCTTTGAAAGAAATGGGAGAATAGAAATAGGCCGGTAGTCTTTGAATAAAACAGGTGAGTTAATTTTGGGAAGGGGAATGACATAAGCCTGTTTCCAAGAAACAGGGAAAGTGCCCGAAGATAGGGAAAAATTTACAATGTGAGAAATTATAGGAAGGATGCTATCCAAGATTGGGATAATCAATTGTCGACTCAAATCATCAGGACCGACAGCCTTGCTTTTTAAAGAGAGCACGATCTTTTTAATTTCACAGTCAGAAACTGGGGTGAAAACAAGTGGATCAATATCAGGAAGCAAAGAGCTATGTAATTGTCTTATGGTATTGGATTTTATGGAAGGGTCCATTGTCAAAGGAGATGAAGAGAAGTGTTGGTTCAACCCATCAATGTCAATCGAGTGATTAGCCACAGATGAAAGTTTACCAACACCTAGTGAGCGTAGAAACTTCCACATGTCTTTGGGACAGCAGTCACTGATGGAGTTATGGATATGGCGGCGCTTAGCATTTCTACACATCTGTGTACACCGATTCCGAAAAAGTGGAAAGTGATAATTAAACGACTATTACCTTGATTACAGCCTTGAAAAGTTAAAGGATGTTTATATTTCACGATATCCTTATAAACTCTATGCGCATTGTTTGCTTTGTGGACATGTTGCATCCTCCTCATAACGGAGCCTGTCTTTTCTCACAATAATTACAAATATATACAATAATTCCTGTTGGATCGTGCACAAAATACGTGGTCCCATTTTAACTCTTCACCCCCCCCTCCTTAGGTTAGGGTTAGTTAGACCCACGGAGTCCTTCTTGGTTAGATCTAGAAAAAGTGCGCTCAGACTCTCGAGTATAATAAAACAAATATGTTTATTGTGTATGTATTTGGTCATTAATTAATATGTTTACACATTGCTAGGTTTAATCATTATATTTTCTCCCTTTCTTGAATCAAGAACTTTACAACAATGTCGAGGAACTCTCGTGGTCGATCTGCGTGCACGTTGTGTCCCGCTCCGTCGATAAACTGTACTTTTGAACTTGGAAAGAAGCTTTCAATTACGGGAAGATCTTTCATTCTAGAAATAAAAATGTTTTTTTTTGTATACGTCAATTATGTATATGTATGTCGGTACGACATAAATTGTTCCATTGAAAAGGCATAACCATTGACTAACATTCTGCAGATAGTCTGAATTTAGAATTTTCGTCCGCGCAGTTGTAGAACTATAAGGGTAAGGTTAGGCTTTTCACTCGATTGATATTTGGAATAGCTCAAAAATATAATAAAATAATAACAATAATAAAAATAGGATATCGCTCAAACGAAAGGAAAATTAAAAAAAAACATTTGCACAAACGAACAAAACAGAAAAATGCAGCATTTTCAAGCTCGATTTACTTTCCAGTAAACAAAATGTGATGCGAGGGTTTTCAAAGGTTCAAAAAGGCATTACATTCGAATGAATTACGTCCCTTAAGAGAGTCGTTACCCCATCAATGCCTCATGCTACGGGTGATGACTGTTTACATGCTCTTAGTTTTACTAGGTTTTTGAAATATTGGATTCTAAAATATAGTGTCAAAATCTACAGAATATATTGCGATTCAAATAAGAATAGGACGAAGACCACCGCCATTTTAAATGTCAAACTGCTAAAGCCCTCACTTCACAAAGTTCAGTACTGAGTGCAAAATAAATCTACAAAAAATATTTATTAAACATTTATACAAAGTTATTTGTTTTAGCTAAATATTTATAAGAAGAACAGATATTAAAAGAACACTCAACAACGCGACAACAAACAAAATTACTTTCGACTCAAAAAACAAATAAACTCAAATAGCAAGGAACAGCCCCCCCACTAGTTTCACTATTTATTCTGTGACAGGCACTCAATGTAATCCTAGTGTGTAGATTCGTGTGTTTTGTCTAGCGTCGCATTCCCGGCAAGGCAGAGCCGCTACAAAACAAGGAAACGCAAAACCATGTAGACCCACATACTTTTTTTTTTTTTTCCGAACCTCCTTGTAGCCCAGCGGCTGCAAGAGGCTGGGGAGGTGAAATGCTTTACGCATACCTGATTCCGGAATCAGGTTATGTGGGACTGGTTGGCGAGTCTAACCTAACCCTAGGCCAGACCTACCCACTAAAACACCCCCCTAATGTCCTTTGGCCTGTCGGCGTTAAAAAGGATAGCCGGTCGCTTGGCGGGCGCAGAAGGCGCACGAGCCTGAAAAGTGTGTGTGGTGTATATTGTGCAACTAAGGGACGTTGCGTGAAGCGCCGGGGCGTGTCGGGGAGAAGCGACCTGGGACGTGCCGGAACCTGCTGAAAGTACAGCGGGGCCTGCTCGTCCTGAGTCGGGGACGGGAGCGGGAAGGACATGGTGGCGGTGCTAGGGCCGCGTTGAGGACGGTCGTCTCGTCGTCTGGGTCGACCAGGACGTAACGAGGGCGACGTCTGTGCGGTGGGATGGGTCGGATGCTCGGGAAGGTGGCGTACGTTGCCGCCTTCACGAGCAGCGGATTCGGGTGGGAAGGGATCCCTTCAAAGTAGCGGGTAGAGGCTTCTTTGAAGTGTTGGGCTACGGTTGGAAGGCCAAGGTCCCGATGGAGATTGACGTTCCGCACGTAGAGGGGGGCACCAGTCGCCTGTCGCATGAAGCGGTTCTGGAGGGTCTGGAGGGGCTTCAGGTTGGTCTTTGCTACATGCGCAAAGACCACACTGGCGTAGGAGAAGATGGGACGGATGCAGGTTTTGTAAATTGTCACCTTATTTCTAAGGGATATTTTACTCTTCCTGCCTAGCATAGGATAGAGACGGCCTAGGACAAACGCGGCGTGGTAACGCACGCGCTTGATATGGGGTTTGAACGTCATCCCACGGTCGAGGGTGACGCCCAGGTACTTGGTCTGCTCCACCCACGGGATGGGCCGACAAAGAAGGGTGATGGGAGGGAGGGTGCGATCTGGTCGTGAGGAGCCCCGGCTGAAGTACATTGCTGCACTGTTTTCGGGGTTCACTTCGATCCTCCATCTGAGGAACCAATCGCCCAGGGCGTTGGCTCCTCTCTGGAGGTGTCTGCAGATCGTGACCGCAGATGGACCTGTCCGGTAGAGGGCAGTGTCATCTGCGAATAGAGCCAGCTCGACATCCCGCACACGCGGAATGTCGTTGGTATAGAGAGAACCCACATACTCTGATCGAATCTCGATTCTGATGTATGGAAAAAAGCGTAAGGCTCCTTTGATATTGAAGCGAATGTTTCCCCTGTAAACCCGTGCGGACGTACCGACCGTACTTTTCCGCGCAAATTCGAGTGAAGTTAGTCACGAGCCCGTTCTATTCTTATTTGAATCGCATTGGATGTTTAATTTTTTTTAATAAACCTTTTAGACTGGAAAATAATACTTAAAAATATTCGAAAAAAGTTGTCTTTTTTACGTTCATTGTACAGTTGTTTTGACAAAAAAATACAGATATTTACAAAACAATAAAAAACATATGGACATAGATTCAAGCTTTCTCAAGGGCTTTTTGACTAAAATCTGACAACTTTAAGAGGCAGGGAAGAAGCTGGAAGACGATTTCGCTAGTTTAATGGCAGTCGCCGTGAAAAATTGTTCCTTGGCAAATAGACAAAGAATGCAATTCTTCTATTTTTCAAATCTTCTATTTCAAGGGCTAGACGCCTACTTTAATAAAATGGATGTTTACTGTTGCAGACAGTTTCGTTTGCATTTCAGTCCCAACGTTTTGTTTAAATTACGGCCGAAACGTTTACACTAATGTCGTCTTCTTTTTCACGAAGAAAAAGACAAGCGAAGAAAGAGACCGGTAACGGTGTTACTGTTTCGCCCGTTAGGTAATATGGGTTGACGAGTCTGTGAAGGCAGAAGCGTCGCTTTGACACTTTTTCCCGTGTAGCTCCCATCTGCCAAACGCGCGATAAGGATTATAGTTCTGAAAACCTAGCCTAGGCCTTACCTAAGCCCTAACCTAGACTTACGGAATAAAATCTGATTCTTTGCCACCGATGAACAGAGTCGGACCCAAATATTTCTTGCCAGCAACGTTGCTGGGAAAGCTGGCTATATCCGAACGATAGAATGCTTTCAGTGAGTCTATGTTGATCTTCCAGATAATCTTCTTGTCTGGGTTTTTACCCAGATTCAACACGATGAAGTTGATGGTCTCGTTATTGTCCAGAGCTTTCTTGAGGTCACGTTTGGCCAATTTTCTGGCCTCACTGACGCTGCTGACACTCGTGAAGCTAATACTCTTCATGGACTCCATTAGGGCTGGGAAGAAGTTGCTGGCCAGAGCTCTGTTCGAAGGCACTGGTGTTATGTCCACTACTATGAGGGAAGCAACTTTTTCTGGCTGGAAGTAAAGTAAAAGTATTGTTGAATAAGGTTCTTATGTACATATATATATAAGATTTTCAAATATGTTAGGCGCGGCATGACTACACATAAGAGGTGCCCGAGGTGACGAACTCTCAGTGTGGCTGCAAAAACGAGCACGGCCGGCCAGGTGCTTGTTCACACCATGTTTGAAGTACCCTGGGATGTTCCTCAACGAGATTCTGAACACCACTGGGTTTTTTTAGAATCTCTTCAAGTCTAACAACGAAGCGCCGCCCAAGAACGTTTAAAGAGGTTAAAACGTTCTTGGCACCGCCTATCCTCCTTTACTCGTTGTTGTTCATCCAATTGAATAAAGTGTAGTAATTTCGGATTCGTTGCCATGATTACTATAATTTTAGGTGCTTCATGATTCCGAGACTTACAGCCTTTCATCAAAAGTTAATTTTGTAGCTTAGCTAATAGAGGAAATAACTTTGGAATTTGTAATCCATAGAAATTCCCCAGGAACTCAAAATAGGTCTTACTAGAAACCATTACCTCCAATAATGAAAGCAGCATTGCCGCCCGCCCGCCCATGCTATGCCCGATCAGAACAGCTTTACCGATGCTCAACTTGGCCATCAGAGCCCCCACGTCAGTTATCAAGTCGCTGTAAGTGTGACTATCCGAGTGTGGGCTCTCTCCATGGTTCCTGAGATCGACAGCGACTACCGATCTATCTGTAGCCTTGACCAGTGCCTTAGAAACGCTCTCCCAGTTCTTCTTAGACCCCAGCAGGCCGTGTAGAACTATCACAGGAATGACACTCTTAGTGATGTCCCTTCCGTGAATTCTGTAGGCTAGTTCCACTGGCGAAGAGATGTACCGGCGTATCAGGTTACCTATACGAAGGTGCGATATCCTCGGTCTCAAATTAAGAAAGGGCGTGGAAAACATTCCGCATAACTTTTTTTAAACATTGACTAGTGACGTTCAAAGGCAAAACCATCGGTGATGTGACAGTATCATTCAGTAAGGGGTTCCCGCGCTTTAGAAAATGACACTATGGTCGCCACGGAATATTGAGGATGGTCGCCGAAATTTCATCATCCGTGCCATTCACTATTGACCTGCGTATGACCTCATGAATAAAAATTATCGGGGATCAACATGAGAATTCGAACTGCTGGATTGAATAAAACTGCCAAAATTTAGTACGCGGTCTAGCACTGGAGTAAGCATACAAAATGCTACTTAGTCCGGAAATAGGCCACGCTAGTAATTGTAGTAATTTAGTCCGAACACTCTAAAACTATAGTTTCAGTGTTAAAACCAATTTGACAAAATGGCCCTTTACGCCAAATCTGTATGTTTATACATTTTTGCGTAGTTGCAACATTTGTGTGTTCCCGATACGATTATATCTGTAATTTTATTGTATTGTTGGCTGTATAAACCTGCTGACTTACTTATTAACATTTCTAAATACCATCGCAATCACTTCGGTAGTTGATTAAAAATACTTTCAAGGCATATAAGCATTACTGGTAAAGGTATGTAAGGAATTATGACAAGTATTGATGTCGAGATTGCGTGAGGATCCCGTGCAGTTAGGTAAGTGATTTCTATATTTCAACCTTGCACAGCATTTTGTTTCATACTTAAATTCACCGTTGTATCCTATTTATGTTTTAAAAATTATATAATCTTGTAAGTTGTGACGTGCACACAGTATGTAATCAAGAAATAATAATAATAATAATAACTTTTATTGCACGATAAAGTGTACAAAAGGTAGAGCTTAATGCCTAAAGTCATTTTCTACCAGCCTACCTTACAATATTGAGAACAGAAAAGGGTAGGCGCAAATAAAAAAAAACAGAACAACTATAAAACACATAAGAATTTTAAGTACTTAATTATAACACATATAAATAATAATATATAAATAAACTACTTATATATATAATAACTACATATATAATACAATATATTAAACTTATAAAATTGTTACAAATATATACGCATAAACAATCATATTTTACATACTAAATAATATAGCATAGATACATACTTTCACAGTTAGTAATGATGAAACTCACTAAAAGTGGGTAAAAGGTGAGATTTTACGATTTTTGCAGATACTCTTTCAGGTGCGAACGGAAAATCTGGATTGTAGGACACTGTCGTAACTCCGGAGGCAATTGGTTCCATGAACGTGCTGCTTGGATCAATTGGTGATTGATTGGAAAAATAATCGCTATAGAAAGTAGAAGAATGTGAAGGAATGGAAAGAAGAGAATTGTCTACTGATCTTAGGCCATGTGAGGAAAGGAAAGTAAAACGATCATAAATATATTTAGGGTCGGAAGGATGATTTAGGGTGCAGTAAAGAAGACACAGGACATGGGATTTCCTACGACGACGAATGTCGAGCCATTTGAGGCGAGACCGGTATTCAGTAATGTGATCGTACTTGCGTAATCCAAATATGTATCGAATGCACAAATTAAGAAGCCGGTCCAACTTATTCAAAAGGTCTTCATTGAGGTCAAGATAGCAGATATCAGCATAGCTGAACGGAAGGAAATTTTGCGGGCGTTTGAGAGTGCATGCTTGCAAACATTTTCCGGCTTACCTCACCAACCTGCTTATTCCAGGATAAAGTGTCATCAATGTAGAGACCCAGGTTTTTTACAAATTTGGCATATGGGATGGAAACCCTGTTAAAAACTACACTGGGTATGGGGAGCAAGTTTAGTTTGGTAAGAAGTTTCGGGGACCCAATTATAATTGGTTGGGTGCACCAGGGTTAACGATGAGTCCGAATTTCTCAGCCCAAGATTGAACGGTGTCCAAGTCTCTGTTCATGCATGAAACTGCTTCCACAACTTCTTCAGTATTGAAGTGCCTGTAAAGCTGCAAGTCATCAGCGTAAAGATGGTAGGGGCACAGAATTAAAGAAATAATAGTGTTGATGAAAATCGAGAATAATAAGGGTGAAAGTACACCGCCTTGGGGAACGCCAGCGGTGGAAATACAGTTGCTTAAAAGTGAAAAAAATATAAAAATAGTTTTTTTTTGTAAACCATATTATTAAATATTTCTTAGACCTATGTTTTGGCCGTGACAAGTTGCATGACGTCACAAAGTCATAGGTAAACTTAAAGTAGGTAGGTAAATAGTATCTTTCGTATTCAGAGTAAACCTGTCAAAACTTAGTACGGGAATAGCACTGGACTAACCATACAAAAGCGACTGTATATGTATATTGAATTTTGCAGATTGATACTTACACAAATAGTGTGATGGTGCAGTTAGAAAGATACGTTAAAATGTATTCCTCAATCTAGGTACATTAGAATAAATTAATAATACCCGCGTTTATGTGCATATATTACAATTCATTGTCAGGATATTATAAATTGTAATGAGCTATTCCAGAGTTACTTCAATTTATTCATTGGAGGCATACTATCCAGTCATGCATGAGCGCACATGACGTACACATAGTTAGTAAAGAATTAATAAAAAAAATAACATCATAAAGAGAAAGTAATATTAAATAAAAAAATATTCTCACCGATGGGTACTGTGAAGCACGTAAAAAGTTGTATAGTCTGGTGTCTGTGACATATAGTTTTATTTAGATTGCGGGTAAAATGGCCGTTCTACTAGAGAGAATTACAGATTTTTATCACTACATCAATGTGGAAGCTGCAGGTAAGGAATCTTGTAATCAATAGTTTGAAAGTACGCAATTTCGACCTCGAAGTAATAATTGAATTTAATGTTTTCAGATCCGAGATCGAACCAATTATTTCTGGTGTCAAACCCACTGCCGATTTGCCTCATACTGTTTCTGTACCACCGCTTCGTCCGGAAATGGGGACCTGCGTTCATGGAGGATCGTCGACCATTCGAAATTAAAAACTTTATGATCATCTACAATATCGTTCAAATCTATCTGTCAGCGCACCTTACTTGGGAGGTTTGTCTCGAACGTCATGCCTTTCTTTTCTGATCTGTGGTGGGGCCCTTTTTTTGATATTTATTATTGCCTTTTACATATCAGTGAACTGGACATGAATGGCTAATAACACCGTACACACAATTGTACCAATACCACCAATTGTAACGCTAACGCTCGAAAGTGGAGTTATCTATAAGCGGACTTTGCCTTCAGTAAACCGCATTCCCGAAGACATTTGGTGTAATGCCATTTGGACCTTTCCTTTACAAGCATGCGATGGATCAGTCGTTCAAGCAAAAAGTGTGCACCAAGATTAACAAGTAATCAATATTACCAGTCTTACCCTGTGATTCCGATATTCCCAAGAATTCCTAAAGGACTACTACATGTTCCTGTTGATTTCCATGATTCTCAAAGGACTAGGCTACCAACGATTCCAACAGTCGTATTCAGAGAGGACCTGTCAAAACTTAGTACGAGATTAGCAACGAACTAACCATACAAAACCCGGTTTAGTCCGACCTTAAAACGCGTACGGTTTAGTCCGCCCACTCTGAACAGAGCTGCAAAGATTCTTGCAGCCGTATTTAGAGTGGGCGGACTAACTTTAATAATGACGGGAGCAGCGATCGAAAATTCGTGTGGTGGCAACAGCACAGCGTAGCCACGAATCACTTATTACGAATACGGGACGCGCAGCCATGGAGGATCTCTTGGTTGCACTAAATAGCGTCCTGTGAATTTCATACTTGCCGTTGGAACTCGAGCAAGTTAGTAGTGAGCAAATTTTTAAGTAAACTCACTCTCCGGCAAATGGCTACCTCTCCTCCGCCGCCACCCCCATACAAACGTGTTTCAGTTGCTACGTCCTTCCATGCTCGCTGATTTATAACCGACGTAAAAAAAAGGAGGAGGTTCTCAATTCGTTGGCATCTTTTTGTTTATGTATGTTGCCCGATTACTCGAAGACGCCAGGACCGATTTGGAAATTTCTTTTTTGTTTGAAAGGGTATAATTCCCAGGTAGTCATATATTTCGTTTTTATCAAAACCGGTTCAGTAGTTTGGCATTTCAATACAACAAATAACGAATCTTCGGACCCACTGAACTCAGAAATGTGATTTTTTATTGACAGTAGCTTTCTTTTAGAAATATAATGCTCTTATATTTCCTTTTCTTACCTAGCCAATGAAACGCCATCATTTTTCCAACAGCACGACGCGTAATGCGTGCCTTCTCTTTGTTCAGAGCATCAGGTTGGTGTACTGGTCCGGCTACTACAGCGTCAAGTGCCAGAAGATGGTGACGGACGTGACGCCCCTAGAGGAGGTGGTGGTCAGCAAGGTCTGGCTTTACTACATGATCAAGGTCATCGACCTGCTGGACACGGTGAGTCGGCGTGATTCATACGTAATTCAGCTGAGTTTTATGTAACTGGACATAAATGGACGTAAATACCATGACATTAGCCTAACACGCCACACGCGGTTGAATGCGCCTATGCATGGATGCGAATGTTCCACGTGAAGTGAGCTAGAGCCGATCCGGACGAACTTCAGTCCTGTCTTAAACGAACTGTTGACCAGTGATGAAATATAAATTAACTTACGAACGCTCCTTCCAATCAACAATTTCTCGTAGGATGCTTGTTTTCAACAGTTACTTTTATTTAATTTAGCAGTATTTAAACTACACACACCACCGCGCAGTGACCCTCTGGTTGAATATGGCGATAAATCCCTTGCGTTTCCCATAAGAGAAAAAAATTATAAAATGTCGTCTTTACTCCAGTCAGAGGATCGGCCATTAATCCAAGTTCGCAGCTGCCACTAGAGTGGCCCCTCTGGTACGAAGTACAAGTATTATATTCTGTGCACGCCACATGGAACTGAATCGAGAACACGGACAATTTTCAATGCCGCTTAGACCATTGTTCATTCAATGTGATGGTACAAACTAGGGCGGGATTGACCCTAGCACATAGTAAAGTAAGGAAGGGCACTTATAGTTTTTTGTGGAATCCGCACCAACGGCCAGCCTCAACAGTTGAAAAAAGTCACCCATCTAGAACCCAACCGCGCTCAGAGTTACTTATCGCTTATCGAACTGCAAGGTGTCGCGCCACTGGGCACCGAGGCTAGCCGTGCTCATAAAGGGAAACTCTTGGCATGGCAGCTAATTCCTTCTCGAATGCAGTGTGTAGGGCTAAAATCATGACGGAGTGTGGTATTAGCCATCCACAATACAACAAAAAAAACCTAAAATGTTTGGTTTTGCAGCACGATTAAAAACGTTCTGTTTGAATAATGAATAACTAGATATGTACTGTAGAAATGAAAAGATCACAGGGGTCAGGCCATTGTTAGCTTAGGTTATACATAACATTAAAATGAAAATAGCGTCAACGATACATCGAATGATATAATCGAGTCAAGCCAAGCCCATCAAGTACTGTATTAGGAAGTCCCATCAACATATATGCGAGTATACATCCACATACATCATTTTGAACTAAGTTATGATAGCTTCTAAATTTTGTACGTAGCTACACAGAGTAGAAATACAAGTAAACGTCAGATTTGACGTTTGACCTGGGGACCCATTCAGTATAAGAGTGAGTTCGAATTCGCCGCTAAATATCAACTGACTTTTTAAAATAATTTGGTAAAAATCTGGGTTGTCACATAAATACGTTGCAAGTTCAGTTCCATTTTTTAAATAATAATATATTACTTGCTATTTTTAGGCTAACTCACTCCGGAAATAAAACTCACTCGTACCTGAAGGGGCCTCGATTTGAGGACAATCGTCTACTACTCTCCAACAAAGTACCTATGTAAAGTTGTATTCGCGATGTATATATATGCATAGGGGCGTCGCCAGCCGAGTCAAGTTTATATGTAGAGGATGGCAAAGGTATGAATTCTAGATGCAGTCAAGAGCACGCGAACCTCTTGGGGGCGCTGCCCCTACTGTTGGTGACCCCAAAACGAGCCCCAAAAAGTCCGGCGAGCGAACTTCTCGTGTACGCTTCTGTCAAATCTATGTAGAAAGAAAGTTGCCTACTTTTCTATTCTATATAAATCTTCCCTAAGTAGACCAGCACGTTCGAAACACCAAGTACCGTTTATCATGAATTTAGGGTCCCTTCATACCGAGACACGTTCCGCAGTCAGCTGCTCGTTCAAAAGCATCAAAGCCTACCTCGACCCATGGAGGTGAGGAAATTATTTCTTCACCTCCATGCTTTGACCTACCTATGGAGTTTGTACGTTATTGAATCTAAGGGCCTTCGATTGTTCTTATGGTGCTGCTTTTCCTTTATTTATTTTCTTTACTTTAATTACATTGAATCTCTTGTCATCGCAGGTGTTCTTCGTGTTGCGCAAGAACTTCCGCCAGGTGACGTTTCTACACGTGTACCATCACATGGGGATGTGTCTTCTGGGCTTCACAGGCACCAAGTATGTCCCTGGTGAGTAAAATCGACGACCTTGTGCACACTTTCTTTATTCAAGTAGCGAGCTAACTTGCTCTTTCGCACACTTTCCTCGGTTAGAAGGTATAAGTAGGTTTACTTCCGTTAATAATAAGTAGGTAGAAAGTTAAGTACTTATTTTAAGGGTTCCGTTTAAAGGGTTTCTTCATAGGATCACTTCTTTGTCCGTCTGTATTTCAAGAAGAGCCGATTGCGTTGAGATCGATAAGTGCAATATTCATTATATTTAAAAATAACCATAATTCATTTCGAACATAAAAAAGATAAATATGTAGATTGATGTAAATATACTCTTTCGTACGAAGCAGTATGTCGCTTATTCCAAGGAATGTGACATGTATGTATGTATGTATAATCGACCGTGAAGCAAGGACACATTAATTGAAGAAATTCATTACGGGAAGAGGGACTGTAGGAGAATTCCAAATTATGGGTATGCAGCCGGTGGCGAAATTGGTAGACGCAATAGCCGCGAATGGTATGCTTTGCTGGTTCGGGTCCAGCCTTGCAGTATATTCGTAAAGTAGTTCTTTTGACTGGGCTCTTTCTTCAATTATGTGTTCTTGCTTCACGGTCGATTATACATACATACATGTCACATTTCATGTAGATTGATGGTTTAGCTATAGTTTAAAAACAAAACTATAAGTTTCTGATGCTTCGTGTTCTTAAATTAGACAAATATCCATAAACTGTCATCAAAAAGTTTCAATTTAAATGTCAGATATTTACCGTTATATGTTTGAAATATAGCTTGTCCATGAATGATGAAAGATGAAATTGAAAATTATATAGAGTAGCTATACATAAAAATATTATTTGGAACTGATTGGAATCAGGTGTTATACAAATTATAAGACGTATGGTCCCTTGAGGCTGTTAAAAAATTAAGTTTCCATGTAAACGCGATCAAAAAATTTGGCCATGTTTATGTCGCATATCTTGACAGTCGCATATAAATCAAAACCGTTACTTTCCGTTGACCTAATATCATGAAATTTGGTAGGAGGAAAGGTCTCACAGCATGTATTAAAGGAAAACATACGAAACATTTTTATATTTAGTTAAATAAAAAATAAACGCGTGATGAACGAACTATCGACGTACTCGTACAATATTCTATGGCCCTCAGTGCGCGGGTCAGACTCACCCATCTGGCAGGGCGAGCACGGAAATATTGCAATTTTCAAGCACAGAATACGATTACAGGAATGTCAAAACTGGACTGTAGGCCCCAGTCTGATTCAGTTTGAGTTTTACTTTCGCTAAACTTTTTCAGAAAAAAAAGCCAAAGACTTAATAATAAAACAACAAACAGACACACAACAAAGACATTAACTCTGAAATTTGGAACGTGTATAGCTTGATAAAAAACCAGAGCGAATTGAACTCGCACATGAAGAGTTCCATACCACCGTATAAAATTTAACTAAAAAAACACTTATCTTGTATGGGGCCCCCTATTTGTTTATATTTGTTTGTAATTCGTACTCTTTGTCTGAGTACATCCTTCATCTAAAAACTCCTAAATCAAACTTGACAGTAATGACAGTCCTTTTTTGGGGTCCTAATTAAGTCTTTAATGTACAATAAGCTTTCAGTTTTCTTCCCCATTGTAACGAGTAGCAAGTTTGAGTAAAGATACTCCTCTCAAAATCGTTGCATCGATAGGGTGCTCGCTCGGACTGTGGTTGTTTTTATATAATCAAACAAATTAACAACTAAACTCGCACCTCATGGCAACGCGATCTCCACAGGCGGTCACGGCGTGATGCTAGGCACCATCAACTGCTTCGTGCACACCATCATGTACACCTACTACCTGGTGTCCATCTTGCGGCCCACATGGGTGCGCCGCTGGTGGAAGAAGTACATCACGCAGATGCAGATTGTGAGAGTACTTCCTCTATTTAATCCAGTGATATGAAAAAGTTAATGATATGCCCTTTCATACGATTATGTCGGCTGTTGAGGCGCCAATGAACAGCACCGCTATCTCTTCGCCTCTGCACGCATGCATGAAGACAGTGATCTGCTGACTATTATTAGTGACAAAGTGGTCTCGCCGACGCGTTCACCAATTTTTTGGCGAAAGGGCATGTCCTTACGTAGTAATAAATTGTCAAATATTTCATCCCAGCGAGCATGGAAGGACGGGAGTGACGCTAGAAACTCATTCGTAAAGCGGAAACATATAGGCACTAAAATACATACATTGCCGGTAGCACCAGTCAGTTCGCTTACGAATTCGCTCACTACTGATGTTCGATCTCTCGTTCCAACGAGACGTAAGCACACGAATCACAGCATATCTACTCAAGAAAGCGAAATCGAGAAGCTCTCGTGTTCGGTTCTGTCAAACTGTATGTAGAAAAAAGATGCCTACTATTTTCCTATATAGAGATTGACAGAAGCAAACACGAGAACTTCTCGTGTTCTATTTCATGAGTGACTAACTATTTTATCTACTATAAGTACATCATTAAAAATACGTGGCTACTCTGCCGCCATTCGAATGAGTTTCGGTCGTCACTCCTGGGGGCTACCATAGTAAATTAACTCGCTGGGTGAACAGCCAAGTGAGTGATTCAATCTGACGTAGTTGCATGTCGTACCATGCCAACTTGTAATAGTCAGTTCCCTTGTCCGAATCACACGGCGTTTGACAGTTAGCACGGTACAAAATGTAACTAAACGATAGATTTAATCACTAACTTGCCTGTTCACACGGTGGGTCAATTTACAACAGGTGTTCTTCCTTCCTTACTTGCTGCCACAGATTTCATCATAGACCATAGCGTAATATTACTTTATAAATGCCCACAGATCCAGTTTCTTCTGCTGACGATCCACTTCGGACACATTCTGTTCCGTCCGGACTGTGAGTACCCCAAGTGGGTGTCGCTGATGTTCCTGCCGCAGAATGTCTTTATGCTGGTGCTCTTCATGGACTTCTATATTAAGGAGTACGTCAGGAAAAAGAAATAGACGATAACTTTTTAAATAAATTTAAATAGTAATTTACCGAACCCGTAATTTATTTTTGGTTGTTGCATTTATTGGTCCTTAGGTCGCAAATGAAATTAAATTATGAATAAATCAAGCGAGTTAGTCACAGATGAAAGTGAGACGCTCTCGCCTGACGTCATCAAACATAAAATGTTATTTAGTGTCATCGCACTCTAATTAGAGTAATAGGGGTGGAAAATATAATAATAGTAATAGGAAGGAGGGACAACACTAAGGTGACTCATGGCTGTCATTTCATGAGTACCAAAAGCGTTGTGAATCACCGGTGACACACAGGTGAGAATCTCATGAAAACGAAAACGAGTTAGTCACAGATGAAAGTAAAGCGCTTTCGCCTGACTACATCCAACATAAGCATTTATGTTCGTGTTATCGCACTGTAATTAGAATTATTAGAAAGGGACAACACTAGGGTGACTCATGGCTGTCATTTCATGTCACTCACCGGTGAGTCACAGCGCTTTTTTCACAAACCGTTGAATGTCCCTTACTTCAATTCAGTTAAGCTTAGAGCAATTGATTGAAGAGGTGAAACTACTACCACTAATGTCATTTGATCCATGTTAGTTGTTTTGTTTCCGTAAGCGCGTACATAAACAGTGCGAATCGTTTGTGATGCTTACAGCTTGAGCTTGCAATCTGATTCGGGACGCACTGTAACCGTTTCCAGTTCAAAACGGAACGCACACTATTAGTCTGCGTTGCCGATCGCTCCCCGATTCCCCGAACTGTAGGGAATTTAAGGTCTTGTGGAGAAAATTGTGGGGAATACAAGCTTCGGGGAATTTGCGGGAAAATGGCCAATCCGCGGGGAATTCAATTTCCTTTTGAAACTTATCAACGTCATTGGCTGCATGACCTTTTTTTGCTTATTCACAAATCTTACGAATATTGAAATAATGGGCCACTTTGGATTTTATCTTCGCCCGAAAGTTGTTTTGACGCCCGTCGGCAAAATTTTCAAGAAAACTTGGTTCCCCAAGCATCCAATGGTCTGCTGGAAGAAATATCTTCTAGGGATAAGCCCGCCTTTGTACTCCACGTATTATTTTGTTATTGCACTGTACTTTCTTTTGTAAATTGTTTTTTGTGGCGTATTAAAGAATTTTCTATAAATCAATCCTCTTGCGGATTTTTACGGATTTCAGAGAATCCTAAGAACGTTTTCGGGAAATTTCAATAGTTGTAATCGGCAACGCTGTTCCTTAGTACTTATATTCTTTGGCAGTTTTCAAGTTCATCAACTTGTTTTAATTCTCTTTGTTCATCAGTGCAAGCATTCTACATACTCTCTGTCTGTTTCTTTTGTTCTTGTTTTGAACGGAACGGCGGCGTTTGGTTGTGTGTGTTGTGTTGTTATTTTTGCAACTGTTGGGTGAATTCGCGGTTGGCTAACATTTACCTAAAACGTTAAACTTTCTAATATTTATTGGAGATGGTGCGGTGAAAGTAATTTACGTATCTATTGTGAGTTAAGCGAGACATTTTCAACTGAAAACAGGAAATCTTTTCAAAATATCATCTTTTGTGCTTTCGAAATATAACCGACAGAATGGAAGTGAGCGGTGAGTACATTTTTTTTCTATTAGAAATCCTTTAGAGAAATATTTCTCTTTCATCGGAATCGCAATGTCGGAGAAGCCCAGAGGTCAGGGAAAGTAAGTTACTAGTAGGTCAGAGAGATTATGCGACTTTGTTACAGTGATTGTACAAACTAAGACGTAAACAGCTCACCTACTTTGATACTTACCAAACCAATAATAATAATAATCCAGATGAATTCTAAAGACGTTTTATTTTCTAATAAGTAGATATTCTTATTTGCACTCATGTTTTGCTGTCTCCACTTTTTATTGTCCAAAATCACTTCAATTGGATTTTTTTAAGGGTACCTCAAACATTCTCCCAATTTTTATTTCTTTCTGTACATATTTCCACATAACACTCTGTCCTTGTATATTTCCGCTAGGCTATTTTTCTTATTATTTACTTTCGCCACCCAAATAAATAAATTAAAAAGATATTTTGAATCTGCAGTCAAACCTTAAATCAGTTAAATCTACAATCCGGATAGCCGGCAGCGGCGTTAGCGGGGAACAGGCATCCACCTGCCTTCCCCCCAGCCACCTGCCTTCCCCCCAGCCACCTGCCTTCCCCCCAGCCACCTGCCTTCCCCCCAGCCACCTGCCTTCCCCCAGCCACCTGCCTTCCCCCCAGCCACCTGCCTTCCCCCCAGCCACCTGCCTTCCCCCCAGCCACCTGCCTTCCCCCCAGCCACCTGCCTTTCTCCCACTGCAAGCCGACACTTTTGCCTACCGAGAGCATAATAAATAAATTGTTATTCTATTTCCACGCAATCCTCTTTTGGTGATTATTGTGTCTAAAACATGGCACCTCGTAATATTTCTACGTTAACTGCATTGTTACGTATACATTAAGCATGTCAGCCTAGGTAGCTCAGTGTGCGACGCCTTGCGAATCGATAAGCTGGGGAAGCACCTCTGAGCGCGGTTAGGTTCTGAATAGATGACCATTTTCAACCGTTGAGGCTGGCCGTGGTTCGGATTCCATGTAAAACGGTAGGTCCCCTTCTTACTAGGTGGTAGGGTTAATCCCGCCCGGGTTGGTACCATCGCATTGAATGAACGATGGTCAAAGCAGCAATGAAAAATGATAGTTCGGTAGTCAACTTCAACCTTGGTAGCCCAGTGGAGTAACGCCTTGCGATTCGATAAGCTTGGTGAAGCACCTATGAGCGCGGATAGGTTCTGGATGGGTGACCATATTCAACCTTTGAGGCTGGGCATGGTTCGGATGCCACGTAAAACTGTAGGTCCCCTTTGTAGGGTAAATCCCGCCCGGGTTGGTACCATCGCATTGAATGAACAATAGTCGAAGCGGCAATGAAAATTGTGCGTGTTTTCCATCCGGTTCAATGAAGCCGTGCAATATAAGGAAGATCTTGGCGTGGCACCTAGTACCCATGTGGTGTGTTAAGCTAATATCTGACAGTCAGTTCGGTATAAGCCATCCATTTCCAGTTAAATAAAAAAAAAACAAAATTTGTAGCAAAAATGTGTCTTTTATTGAAATAAAATTAATACTACAATAACATCCATATTACCTTAGATTAAATAAATGTCAAGAGTAATCGATGTCATAGATTAACTATCTATGAAATTACAATGCCTTAGTAATTCACCGTGTGTTTTTGCCCGTCCCTATATTATATACTATACTATATTATCCGCTGCTTATAATTTTTATCCGTCCGAATAATCAAGGCTCTACTGTACCACTATAGCATAAGATATTTTGGAAATCATAAATAGTACAATTTGCAGAAAAAATCTATTAGAATGGTCTTATTAATTGATGCACAAAATACTGTTACTGCTTTGATTGTATTGCTAATTTTACGTCATGGACAATAACAAACAATAATTCAACAAAATATAATTCTGAACCACATCTTTCCTCGGTATTTTTGGCATAATAACATAATTGAGGAACGCTATCTCTATGTGCATTGCAAACGTGCTGCTTTGATGTAATAATTAATTGATAACAGAGGTGCCCTCAACTTTGGTTGCATCGGCAACAGTCTTATCATGCATACTTATTTATCTCTGGATTGCGTCATTGACTACGCTAATATGTATTGTGCATCGATTAAGACATTATACTGCTTTAAAAGGTCAATCAACAGGGAATACTTTTGTTTTTACAAGTTATTACTCGTTTTTATGTGAAGCGCGGGCTTATGGCATACGCCAAGGCCTCACATGGGCTTTCAAATTTTCACAGGGCTGGGAAAACCTCGCCAGCCTGCCAGAAAACACCATGTTTTTAAGACCCCACTTTGGGGGAAATACCTCGGAAGGGAGTGCATTCTACACATTTTAGGGGCTTACTCACGGTGTGTCGATTATATTGCACGACGTTTCGGACGATCCGAAGCCGTAAGCCGTTTTCCACAAACCCTAAAATGAGTGGTAGCCACGGTAATCTCAAATTATATATTAGTGCATTCCACAGTTTATCTGCAGTATAAATAAAGTATCTATGTATCAGCTTCTTATTTACGGACTTTCCACAGTGACACCTCTAAGGGAGGAAGTCACTTTGTCTGTATTGGTTAGATGAAACTTGGAAAGTATAGTGTGAGATGTTTCTTCAACCGATCACTTATTAGTGATTCACGAAAAAACAAGGAAACTAATTAATTTATGTGTGGCTTCTGGTGAGTGATGAGTCAAGGCATTATGGTGGAACTCTCGAACCTCTGTTAATATAAACAGCAACTTTCAACTTATGCATAAGTAATTAGATTTGGTTATTGAAAACAAGCCAAAAAATAAAAAAAAACGACAAGATTTTTTTTTATACCATTTCTTAAATTTCTCTCAGATTATCTTCCTTCTATCTTCTTCCTTTCTTACTAGGTGGTAGGGTTAATCCCGCCTGTGTTGGTACCATCGCATTGAATGAACGATGGTCGAAGCGGCAATGAAAATTTTCCGTGTTTCATCCAATTCAATGTAGCCGAGCAATATAAGGAAGATCCTGGCATTGCACCTAGTTCCCATGTGGTGTGTTAGGCTAATATCTGACGTTCAGTTTGCTATTAGCCATCCATGTCCAGTTACATAAAAAAAACATGTCCAGGGGGCGACACGGGTGCAAGACCCTGAGTCACCGATTTGAGATGGATTTGCCCCCTCCCTCATCCCTTTGTGTCATTTGTAACTGAATTCCCCCCACAAACTTAAACACCTTGCACTAACTTTTTTTTCTCCGAAAACGTCAGCCTCAATAGCCCAGTGGCGCGACACTTCGGCGATCGCTCTCCGAAGTTAAGCAACGCTGGGTCCGGTCTGGTCTTGGATGGATGACCATTCGACCGTTGAGAGAGGCTGGCCGTGGTTCGGATTCCACGTTAAACTGTAGGTCCCCTTCCTTACTTACTAGGTGGTAGGGTTAATCCCGCCCGGCTTAGTACCATTGCATTGAATCACGATGGTCGAAGCGGCAATGAAAATTGTCCGTGTTTTCCATCCAGTTCAATGTAGCCGTGCAATATAAGGAAGGTCCTGGCATGGCACCTAGTTCCCATGTGGTGTGTTAGGCTAATACCATGACAGAAGGTGTGGTATTAGCCACCCATGTCCAGTCACATAAAAAAAAAACAAAGCTCTCACAGAAACTTCAAATGGCCCGCGCATGAGAATTTTTCAGTCTTCCAAAATACTGGATCCTAGCTAAACTATATTTCTGAAACCAAGTTCCTTAAAATAGGAATACATATTAGAGGCATGTCCTGCCCGAGAGTTTGCTTGAACAAGCAAACGTCATTTGCTAAACTGAACCTATAGTCTTGTCAGCTACGTGCATACATACCTTCAAGCCGCTAGCCCGCAGGGGTAGGCAGATATTGTATTGTTTATTCATCATCCATAGACAGTACGCTGCACTCGGATTTGTCATATTTTAAAAATAGCCATACGGTACGATCACTTCATCTGCACACCTCTTTCGCTTCATCAATAGACATACATCCTCTACAATTACGGGTGCTGCGTACCTGACCTTTAAGAAGTATAATATTTGGTCGCGGTACGTTCTCCTAGGCCGCCCAACATTTCCGCTCACGTCTGGCCTGTAAGTTTGTTTCGTCATTCTTTCGTCGCCCATTCGTTCCATATGTCCAAACCATCTTAGCACTTCCTTCTAGATTCTGGTAACAAAATAATTTTTCATTTGCCACGTATTTCATTATAAAGCCCATATAAACAATTATCGCGACGCTGGTATTGTTAACGAAATATGACTATCTTGGGTCCAAAGTGATATGAAAGTCGCTTGGACGCGCTGGGTCTTACTACACTTGAACAAATCAGACAAAGAGGAGACATCATCGAAACTTTTAAAACATTTAATGGTCATTACGACGTAGCCAACATTAATTCAATGTATACAATGAACACCATCGAGAAACTCCGTGGTCATTCCTTAAAACTACACCGAACTAGTTCCAATTCCAACCCAAGAAAGTCCTTTCTAACCAACCGAGTAGTGGACTCTTGGAACAAGCTACCACAAGAAGTAATAAATGCTGTATCAGTAAACAGTTTTAAAAATCAACTTGACAAACATTTGAACAAAAATTTAACTAACAAGTATACCTAACAGAAACAAAAAAAATATAAAAGATGTTTAAAAAGTGCACTCAACACGTGAAGTACACGCATCAGCTTGAAGCTGCTAGTGTATATAAATAAATAATAATAATAATGTTCTACCTCACATAGATAATTTCTTGTATTCTATGGTTGTGGCTACAAAAAACATTCTCAGATAGAAGTTATCAGTTCAACCTATGGTTCAACATATTTATTTTTATCCTGCACATGTGACATGTGTAAGGCATTACAGGAAAATATAGGGTTAAAAGGATATTAAATTGATTAGGTTCCATACAATGGCTTGTGCCTGTTTCCTCGGTCAAATCAAGAAAAAATTTTCTGCAATTTTTCACATTAAATAAATGTACTGAGAGCTACGTATATACATTTTTGTTTTTTTTTATTACTTAACTGGTATCCATGATATACGCCTTTTTGTATTTGTAAAAAAATGTATAGATACATATCACGGATATAAGTTACGTCATCAAAATAACGAAAACATACGGACGTAGCTCTACATTGATTTATTTTGTGAGTAAAATATCGGAAAAATATTTCTTAATTTGACAACAGAGATGAGCCATTGTTGCCATTGTATAGAACTTTTTCACCTCATTATCCTCTTTAAGTCATTGAGCAAATCTTTATCATAATGTGTAATGTTATTTTTTATATGAGTTAAATGTTGAAAAATGTTGCAAACATCAGCTGATACAAATTATAGAATTCGCTACATAGAACTGGATGGAAACATTTACCACTTTCATTGCCGCTTTGACCATGGTTCATTCAATGCGATGGTACCAGCCTGGGCGGGATTGAAAAATAGTCCGTGTTGTCCATCCAGTTCAGTGCAGCTGTGCTCATAAAGGGAAGGTCTTGGCATGGCACCCAATTCCTTCGGAATGTGCTGTATTGGGCTAATATCATAACGATAGTTGTGTGGTATTAGCCATCCATATTAGATTGCATAAAAAAAGGGAAGCGAAAAATAAGGAACAATTATAGTATAACGCTGACTATCCGGATCAATTGGGACTGAAGTCGATCCGAGAATTATAAATCCAAATAATTGGTCTCTTAGAAAAACAAAAGAAAGAAATTTCTTATTTTAGTTATTAATATTTTTCATGCTAAAGTTTAAAAAAATATTTAATACACAGCGTGTAATACAACACAAAGAAGTTCAAAACGTTTACAAAGAACGTGAGGTTGCTTTACAAAGGTCTGCGTGGTGCGGTGTTGTTGGCAAAGGGCCATCTCTTGATGGTTTTTAGGGTTCCGTACCCAAAGGGTGCCAACGGAACCCTATTACTAAGCCTCCGCTGTCCGTCCGTCCGTCCGTCCGTCCGTCCGTCTGTCCGTCTGTCACAGAGCTGTATCTCAGTAACCGTAACAGATAGACAGCTGAAATTTTTACAGAGTGTGTATTTATTTTGCCGCTATAACAACAAACAGGTAAAATTAAAAAATAATAATAATTAAAGGGCCCCCATACAAAAACGTGATTTTTTTGTATTAAATCTTTTACGATGGTACGGAACCCTTCGTGTGCGAGTCCGACTCGCACTTGGCCGGTTTTTCGAAAGTTTTTTC
Organism: Incurvaria masculella; assembly: GCA_946894095.1. NCBI lineage: Eukaryota > Metazoa > Arthropoda > Insecta > Lepidoptera > Incurvariidae > Incurvaria > Incurvaria masculella. Next base: position 16,800,726 of record OX335661.1, on the reverse strand, counting down.
CCAAAGTTTTTTCATATTTCATAGAACAACCGTTTGTGCTACGGATTTTTGATGCGATCCGAATAACAGGTCATCGGCGTTCGGATAGTCGCTATTAATGATAATTCACGTGCCGGCGCCGGCACGGCGCGGGCACAGGGAGACTCGGTCGGAACGTGCCCCGTACGGGACTTGTTCGGCTCGACGTTGTACGGGAGTTCACAGGCATACTTGTGTGCACGCTAAAACGGAACTGCAACGGCGCGGGGACACGGTACGGGGGAGCCGTGGCGCCGCTGTCGCCCCGCCTCCCCGCAGACGGCCGTTCAGTTGGCGGCAAACCATTTAACAGACCAAATTTTCGCTTTATGAATTGGCAGTAATTGCCATTGCCCTTGAAGAAGAAGAATTGGAATCCTTTTTTTTAAAACAGTCACCAACTTGCTTTCTCATATGGACACTCTGGAATTGGAATCATTATTTGTGGAGTACAAAGATTAAAAACTCCTTATTAAAAAGGCGGTAACTACATATGATCCCAAGGAGCGCAGTACACTGTGCTACACATGGAGTTGAATAATGTATGGAGAAATAACTTCCATACAACGAGCGCGCAAAAAATGACGCCACGCGACTTACAACCTTATATAGCCGTACACATTCGTAGCGCAGTGATGAAAACGGAGAAAAATCCAATTTGAAGTCTCCCAAAATTATTTATCAGGTAAACTGATAAAGATAAGAATTATTTTCAATAAGCCAATTGGTTGTTACGTCATTCTTCATTCGTAATGATGTATTCAGTGAGAGCCGAAACAAAGGCCAAATTCCTCCGGCGACACAATAGAGGTGTTGACACTTTTTAGTTCCATCCCTTCTCCTTTAATTTCTTCACCTCCGTGATGCTACATGTATTCTATTTTTAAATTTTTGCAACAGCATAGAATGCTAATATTTTTTTTTTTATTAAAAACCGTTAAGGTGGCTGTGCTGAGAGATAAAAGGTTCTCAGAAAAGCTTAATCCACCTCACCTCGTGAAACCACGCTCGGCGAGGCACCATGCCAGCGGATTTGCGGACTATCGAGCTTGTTTAAATTACGTTTAATTTTCGGACAGACTAATTTAGTCAAGGTCAAACTAGTTTTATAAACATCTTAAGGTGGCCCAACCCGGCGGGACTAACTCATTCGCGGGCAAGGTACAAAACCGTGCTGTTGCGCTCTGGGACCTTCTCTGTTTCAAAGAATAAGACAGGCTCCGTGATGAGGAAGATGCAACATGTCCACAAAAAAGACAATGTGCATAGTTTATAATTTGGTAAGATTTACGAAAATTTTAATAACAAAACAACTTATAGCTAAAAGTTAACCACGACCGCTGTAGTAAAAAATCTAACAAAAAACAAATAGATCATAAATCTTGATTAAATAAGCTATGTCTGATGACTAATCTTTTTACAATGTTCTTACTTTATCATTGCGTAAACCACCTCCAAAGTTATCGTATAAAACGCGCGAAAAATTCGAAGGTGGCCCATCCCGCTCATCTCCCCATACAAAAGGGGAAAGAAGATCACGCCCATATTTCTTGTCAGAGATCCAAAATTTTGCTCAAAATAGCTTTATTTGATCGAACTAGATGTCTGATGACCATTGGCATTGTAAAATTTAGTTTGGTTTCTAAGTTATAAGGTCCGAAAGTTCGCATTTTTCGCGCGTTTTATACAACAACTTTGGAGGTGGATTACGCATTGATAAAGTAAGAACATCTTAAAAAGATTAGTCATCAGATATAGCTTATTTAATCAAGATTTATAATCTATTTGGGTTTTGCTCGATTTTTTACTACAGCGGTCGTGGTTTACTTTTAGCTATAAGTCGTTTTGAAATTAAAATTTTCGTAAATCTTACCAAATCGTACACTATGCACATTGTCTTTTTTGTGGACACGTTGCATCTTCCTCATCACGGAGCCTGTCTTATTCTTTGAAACAGAGAAGGTCCCAGAGCGCAACAGCACGGTTTTGTACCGTGCCCGCGAATGAGTTAGGGCCGCCAGGTTGGGCCACCTTAAGATTGTAATACAAGGATAGCTAGAACCTTTAACCCGACTTGTCACTTAAATTGGCGTTTATGCCAAACTGATAGACTAGTGTTTTCAAATGTATGGAGTATTTAACTGCACGCCCAGTGGGTGTTAACCGAACTAACATTTGCTAGTCTGAGTTTGATTTGACAGCTTACGAATCGTCGCCGTAAATACATTGGCTGTCGTTTACGCTGACTCAGCGTTTTCATATAAATCGGTTGTCCGAGTTTGTTTTTGACAGGTTAAAGAAGTAAAACCACAGAATAAGTAAAAAACATTTTTACGTACAAAAGAAGTTTTATCTACCAAATAACCTTGATGTATGGATATAGAATACATTCAGGAAAGAGTCAGAGGAACCCCTGCTCTCCTGGGCTTGCACTCCTAAACTTTTATAAACAGCGTAGTACCTGTTTCGAGTTTCTCCATAAAAAACACAGTAAAAATAAACTAGACTAGACACTCAACAATTCGTAATGGCTGAGGTCAAACAAAAGATGCAAAAAAATTACTGCCCAGTCATGCTGATACCTGTTTGAACCTGTCTTGATACTGAACCTATTATCATAGCTAATATGCAATCACGTTACCAACTCAAACATTTCCAAATTGATTTACATTGAGAATGGAAAGCGAATTATATGTAATAGATTCAATACCCGCGTAAGGTATGTTTTCTGGTTCAGTTCCAAGCTTACATTATGTTTATAAAGTAGTTGTTTTTACAGCTTTCTTTCTTTAGTTAATGTGTCTTTGCTTCACGGTCGATTCTACATAAATATCACATTCGTTGAAAACCGGCCAAGCGCGAGTCGGACTCGCACACGAAGGGTTTTGTACCATCGTACAAGATTTAACACAAAAAAAACATGTTTTTTGTATGCCCCCCCCCCTTTAATTTTTATTATTTTTTTATTTTACCTATTTGTTGTTATAGCGGCAAAATAGATACACACTCCGTGAAAATTTCAGCTGCCTACCTCGTACAGTTCACTAGATACAGCACTGTGACAGACGGACGGACGGATGGACAGCGGAGGCTTAGTAATAGGGTTCCTTTTTCACCCTTCGGGTACGGAACCCTAAAAAGCGACGTACTTAGTACGATGAAGCATATTCAATATTATATTTATTGAAACCACTAAACGTTTTTTTTAAAAGCACATAGATATGTGCAGCTTAGACAGGGGGGGCCTGCCCATTTTCATACAATCAATACTCTGATAGCCAAGGCTACAGTGTGAACAGCACATAATGACACTAAAATAACCCTCTCATTTTTGCAACTTCACACTTGCAAGTATTCCCTATAACAATTTCTCGAATGCCTGTTAATTGTTGTGCAATGAGGGGTCATTCAGGTAAGAGTGAGTTCGAGTTCGGGAGTGAGTTAACCTAAAAATGGCTGGAAACAAAATTATTATTTAAATAACGGAACTGTTATTTTACCTTCCAACGTATTCATGGGTTAAACAGAATTTTAGCAAACTAAAATGGCGTTTAAGAAGTGCGGAAACATGAACTATTTAAATAAAGTGAGTTGATATTTAGTGCCGAACTCGAACTATAACTCGAAATATGCCGGCTGGCTGTGGTGAAACCAGGGGATTGCCAGGTGCAGGCCATGAAATTGCTCCTAGTTTACGACCTTTTTTAAGTTCATGTTCCATTTGCTAGCCTTTCCATGGCTCAGTTTTTAGGGTTCCGTACCCAAAGGGTGAAAACGGAACCCTATTACTAAGCCTCCGCTGTCCGTCCGTCCGTCCGTCCGTCCGTCTGTCACAGGGCTGTATCTCATGAACCGTAATAGGTAGGCAGCTGAAATTTTCACAGAGTGTGTATTTATTTTGCCGCTATAACAACAAATAGTTAAAATTCAAAAATAATAATAATTAAGTGTTTTTTTTGTGTTAAATCTTGTACGTTGGTACGGAACCCTTCGTGTACGAGTCCGATTCGCACTTGGCCGGTTTTTTTATCGAACCGGAGATAGATGGGCAATCACATTCTGAATTTATATTAAACCAGCACACCTCATTTGTGAAGGTATTAGGTTTTTTTATGTAACTGAACATGGATTGCTAATACCAAACTGACCGTCAGATATCAGCCTGACACACCACATATGAAATAGGTGGCATGCCAGGACCTTTCTTATATTGCCCGGCGGACTATTATAATTGCCGCTTCGACCATCTTTCATTTAATGCTATGGTGCCAACCCGGGCGGGATTAACCCTACCATCTAGTAAGTAAGGAAGGGGACCTATAGTTTTACGTGGAATCCGAACCACGAGTAGCCTCAACTATTGAAAATTGTCACCAATCCAGAACCCAAACGCACTCAGAGGTGCTTCACTCAGCTTATTGAATCACAAGACGTCGTACCAATGGGCTAACGTGGCTGACAAGATATTTGGGGATTTATTATGATGTAGCCAAGTATCAGGCTTTAGATTTAGCATCCTCTATGATGCATGAGCGTTATGCATAGGGAGAAATGGGTTAAAGACAATTTCATTTTATTCATTTAATTTGTTTAAACTTTGGTAGTCAAACTACACCAAGTTACGCCACAAAGATCCGCGGATTCGATCAACCCAGTAAAGAAGAACCCGCAAAGAAACTTCACGGGTTTACATAACATATTTTTCCATCCACAATTATGAAATACATACTTAGATCTAAATGCTACTGCCAAACAATTCCTTGGTAGAACAGATTAAGGCAAGAACAAAGAACAATAGAAACAGCAACCCTCAGTTTAAGTTACTTACAACTAATAAAGTTACTAATGCAATTATATATTTTAATATAATTTATAGCATTACAAGTATACTCTGGTGTAAAAGCCGTCGTCAACTTAACCTATGCCAGGTGTATAAAGCCCTCGTCAATTTTGATACTAATACTTTGCTATTTAAGTCGGAGAAAGAGGACTACCAGCGTCGCTCTGTTATAGAATCTAGTCTGAAGAAGAATCTAGGCCTAGAGAGCTTTAGTCATCACTGGAGGCACTCTACAGAATAGGTAAAGAGAGGGAGATCAAGATTGGCCCCGGGTTAACGCCGCAGGCTAGCTGAAGGAGCTTGAAACGAGCCATAACGTTAGCTATAAGAAGAGGGGCGACCCCTGGTCCCGTCCTCGATTGAAACCCGACCCGGGGGGTAACCGGCGTAATTAGTGAGAAAATATGCGAGAGAATTAGATCAATTCTGCACCAATCAGAAGCGAACGCCAAATATTCTACCCAGCAAGAGCGCAAAAGCGCATATTTTCTCACATCTTACGCTGGTTCACCCTCTATGGTTACTGATTTTCGAAGATGGCGTGGTGCTCTGGGGGCCCATTTAGGTAAGAGTGAGTTCGAATTCGTCGCTAAATATCAACTCCCTTTTTTAAATAGTTCATGTTTCTACACTTCTTGAAAATCTGGTTCGTCCCATAAATACGTTGGAAGTATAAATGACAGTTCCGTTATTTAAATAATAATACATTTCTCAGCTATTTTTAGGTTAACTCACTCCCGAACTCGAAGTCACTCTTACCTGAATGGGCTCCCTGTTCTGTGGGTTTGGATAAATTCAGTGAAGCCGTTGAACGTTCATTATCTTTCCTGGTTTTTACTAGGAAAAACCTGGTCGTTCTGAAATACTGCCATCTCTTTTGCAGTGGACGAGTTCGTGGAGCGACTGTTGAGCAGTGCGACGCACGAGCAGCCGTCGGACACCGTGAAGAGTTCCGAGTTGGTGCTGGAGCTGCCGGACTGGTTCGACGAGAGGAAGTTTAAGCTGTCAGAATATTAGTATTCTATAGGTCGGCTCCGCGGCCGACACTGTAGGACACGGTTTGGAGTAAGCGTGTCCTACACTGGCGGCCGTGGACAGGAAACCGTAGTGTAGGAAGACCACCCGCCAGGTTGGACGACGACATCTCGTGCGTCGGCGGAAAGCAGTGGTTCCGTACCGCTGAGAGCCGGGAGGACTGGAGAAAAATTGGAGAGGCGTATGTCCAGCAGTGGACGCTAACACGCTGACTGAGTGACATAGGTCGGCTCTGAAAATGACCACCCTCTATCGCTACCATATTTCGCCTCAAGTATCTTGCTTACCTAGGATCTTGTTGACCTAACTAATGATAAAATATGACAAATCCGCGTGCAGTGTACTGTCTATGGATCTTGAGTAAACAATACAATGCTGTCCATCCCTGGGTTGCTGCATATCTGTTTAGGTGTTACCTTAAATAATGATAGTTATACAACATAATATACATTATAGATTTATATGTTTGAAGCGAACGATGTACAGATGTCAGATATTAAAATAATGAACAGTTTACAAGATTTAGGAGCATCAGAGAAGGGTGGCCTAACATTTACCGTTGTCCGGTGTGCCGTATCGGATTTCACCGACACGTCTCAACCGCTGCAGCATGGGCTCCTTCAGGACTTTGGCTGTCCTTGAGCAAGAGCTTGTCATCTCAAAAGTCAATGAAATCCGATACGAAGGTTGCTAGTCCAAAATAAATATAAACAATTTGGTGACTTATGTGATTCTTCCAATTAGAGGTTTGTATAGTAAAATGTCACAATGTTTAGTTGCTTCTTTAACATTTTAGTCTCCAAATAGACTGCGAATTAATGTAGTATAACAGAGCTGCTAATTCCAGTTGTCACTTAAACTGGTGTTTACGGCACTTCGAAGTTCCGTAAAAATGTCAAACTCCATACAAGTTTTTACGAGATATTCTATGGTTTTACTTGTTCAAGCTGTCAAAGTCAAACTCGGACTTCCGATTTGTATGAAAATGCGGAGTCGGCGTGGCAACGTCAACTTATTTATGGCAATGTTTAGTGAGCTGTCAAATCAAACTCGGATTCGCAAATGTTAGTTTGCTTAACGCCCACTGCGCGCGCTCTTCAATTTCTCCATACATTTGAAAAGGTCAGTCGATCGGTTTGCCGTAAACGCCAATTCAGGTGACAGCTGGGACTACGGGCTCAGGTTATGCCATTACTTACAGATATATATGTGGATATACAGATATATAGTAGGCTTTACCGTATCTTACCTAGCAGCAGTGATATGTAAAATGTAAGGATATGCCCTTTCACACAATTCTGTCGCCTGTTGCGGTATTCCGAAATTCCGTATTCTTTGCGTTTTTTATGTAATTTTAGGGGCCCATTCATAGCCTGAGGCGACGCATAGGCGTATGACGACAGCGAGCGGCTGTCTGGCGACAAAGCGGTGTCCCTGCGACGCATAGGACACCACTTTTCTTGCATGGAAGGGCCTATCCTTGCGTAGTAATATTTATTATTATTATTATTTGGTTTATAACACTAGCAGCTATAAGCTGATGCGAGCATATCAGGGTTTAGAACTACTGAGTGCACGTGTTTTTTTTTGTTTTTGGTCTTTTGTTTATTTATTTATGGTTTATTTCTATATTTATATTTGTCTAGTACATTTTTATACCCATTAACTGTTTTGGCACTTATGACTTCCTGTGGTAGTTGATTCCAGGAGTGTACAACTCTGTTGCAAAGAAAATGTTTTCTGGGATTTGTCCTTGAAGAAGAGTGGTTCAGCTTTAGGCCATGTCCTCTAAGGTGAGCCAATGTGTTTATTGCAAACATTTAGTCGAGTTTGGAGGTACTGTAGTAATTATTGTGGATCTTATAGACTTCGATGAGGTCTCCATGCTGCCTAGCAGTTCCGTGACCAGCCCGGAAAACAAACTCTGCGTGCAATTCAATTATTTTCAATACGGTTGCAGTGGTCAGAAGTTCTACTGGGACAACCTGTTCGCGTCCATGTCGTCGATGCTGACCGGTCTGCTGGCCGTGCTCGCCGTGCCGTCCATCTTGAACGTGCTTATCCACACGCGGAGGTCCTCCTCCCCGTACACGGCGTACAAGCGCTACCTCGCCACCATCCTGCACGTGGTCGCGTGGCACCGCCACCCGCTCACCCCCGGCTCCGTGTGAGTGGCTTCATGCTCCGATTTCTCTCCGTCATTTTATTAGGTCTTTTTAAAATATTAGCATTGTCAAAAAAATATAACTGGAACATAGCTTAAATAATTAACTGTAGTAATTATCTACTCCACGGTGCTTGGAGTTGGTTCGATGTTTTTTAAAATTCTTAATTTTTTTTCTATTTACTATTTCCCATGCCACAAGGTCATAAAATGTATAAAAGACCACCCCTGAAATATCTTCTGATGACAAAAAATAATTATTCAAATCGGTGGACAATTTGCGAAGATATCGAGTAACATACACACAAAAAATCATACAGACGAGTCGAGAATCTCCTTTTTTTAAGTCTGTAGAAAATAATGCGAGTGCGCGACGCCGGCAGGTCGTGGCGCTCGCTGCAGCCTGCACGTGCGCGCGGGCGGCTCGCACGTCTCGTTTGCGGAGATATCGAGTAGGATACACACGAAAAACATACAGACGAAGCGAAAATATATTTTTTTGAAGTCGGTTGAAAATAATGCGAGCTCGCGACGGCGGCAGGTCGTGGCGCTCGCTGCAGGCAGTGCGCAGCCGGCACGTGCGTGCAGGAGCGTCGTCGCGCGCCGCCGGCGGCTCGCACGTCTCGCAGCGCGACCTCGCGCTCACGCAGTTCGGCTTCGTCGGCTTCACGATGACGCGGCCCGACGAGCTCGGCGTGCGCGCCGCCGACGCCGACGCGTGGGAGGGGCTCGCGCACTTCTGGCGGACAATCGGATACATGATCGGGCTCAAGGACCAGTGAGTGCCTCTTTACTCTTTAGAAATTCCGACTAGAGTGTCGACATACTTTTTTTTTTATGCGACCTGACATGGATGGCTAATATCACACAACTACCGTTATGATATTAGCCCAATACACCACGAAGGAATCAGGTGCCATGCCTGAACCTTCCCTTTATGAGCATAAGGGGACCTACAGTTTTACATGGATTCCGAACCATGGAGCAGCTCGCATTCGCAACTCGGAAAGAGAAAGAAAGTGGTGCATGTCGGAATTGAACCCATGCCTCTGGTACGCTAGGCCAGTCTCCGCCCCATTAGGCTACGAGCCGCCCAACATGTTTCTGCCCTTGGGCGGAGACATAATTGGGACTTGTTTGGCGCCAAGGATTGGCAATCGTTAAGGGATACAAATGAGAAGCATTATTAAGTACATCAGTAGTTAGTTGGGCAAATGTTTTCTGGCATTAAGTCTACTTCACAGAGAGGGCATTATTGTGCGTAAGAAAAGTGACTATGTGAGCCATCCCAGCTTGTCCCAGAAGTTTAGCATAACCTTAACATTCTCACATGCCTCTGGAAGGGTCCCGGTGCTCCCAGGGTCCGCACCCGTCGGTACCAGATGCCTTAAGAAATCTGTCCACAGCATACAGACCACGCATACTTGTTTGTGTGAACCAAAAGTTGACTCCTGCAGGTTTAAATTTGTTTTTTGTTTTTTTCAATTCAATGCCACACAATGTGGCGTTTATTTCATAGATATATGATTCTATTAACAAAATACACGTTGATAGGTACGCGCGAAACCCTAAGGTCTGTATGCGCTAACTTCGCTTTACTCTAGCATAAGAGACCACCACATGAAATGAATTTTGAGTTAAAGGTATATAGATAAATAAAACGAGAACAGTAGGTACGCACATGTTGTAGGCTAAATAAAAAAAAATATAAAGTTAAAAAAAAATCAAACATCACATAAAAGACAAATTATATGCATGCAAAATTTTACTTATATAACATGATTTTCAAAATTTTCACGTAAAAGGTTTGTTATATCTTGTTTTCGTTTAGAGATAGGCAAGTCTCGTCTTAAATCTATTCTTATATTGTTAAATAATGTAGGAACTATATATTTTAGGGTCCTTTTCTTATTTTTGGCGAGCACATCACTGATTAGGTGCCCAGTTTCTGTACTACTGATAACCCTTTCTGCTGGTGGAGCCATTATCTTAAGTATTCTGTACTGCAGACCATGAACCCTCTCCAGGTGCAATACACTGTCCACCCCTGTCAGATGGAACCTAAGCGACAACTCCCGCAGGTACAACATATGCGGCGGGCCGGCGGAGCGCGCGCGCGCCGTGTGCCGCGCGCTGCGCGAGCGCGTCTTCGCGCCGTGCCTCGCGAGCGCACCCGAGCACTTCGAGCACATGGCGTACGTGATGCTCGACGGCGTGTGGGCGGTGAGCCCCAACGTGGAGGTGCGCAGCGTGCTGTTCTTCACGCGCTACCTCGCCGGCGTGCCCGGCTACGTCTACACCGAGCAGGAGCGCATCGACTTCTGCGCGCGCATCGACGCCGCGCTCGAGGGTTCGCCGCACGCTGACGGTGCGTACGCTTACCACGATCGTATAGTTATTATTATGTAACTGTCCGTGTTTTCCATCCAGGAGCCCTACTATGAACGCTATCACTACCCGCTATCGAGAAGATATTGCCTGTTAAAATATTGTATGCGTTTGACAGATGGTACCGAGAGAGCTTTCGAGCGCTTACTCGATAGCGTTCATAGTAGGGGGCCAGGGTGGTTACCCTGGCAAGTTATCTCGCCGGGTGAATAGCAGGTGAACAGGCAAGGGATTCATTTTAAACTGACATTTACTTGCAGTTTTTAACAGGCTAACGGCTAAGTGAACTGACATTTCCAGTTGGCACGGAAAGAAATGCAACTATATGTCAGATTTAATCACTATTTTGCCTGAGCTCTTAGTCCCCGTTGTCACCTAAATTGGCGTTTACGGAAATTCGAAATTACGTAAAAACGTCAAACTCCATGCGAGTTTTTACTAGATATTCTGTGGTTTTATTTCTTCAAGCTGTCAAAGTCAAACTCGGACTTCCGATTTGTGTGAAAATGCTGAGTCGGCGTAAACAGCAACGTCGACGTATTTTCGGCGACGGTGATAAAGCTGTCAAATCAAACTCAGACTCGCAAATGTTAGTTCGCTTAAGGCGCTAGGACTCTACTCGCGCCCTACAAATGCACCTTTTAACAAATGTAATAATATGTTGTGAAACGCCTCAGCAAGTCCAAATAGAACTCTAGACTTATAATGGATTGTTAATATTTTTTGATTCCATCATTTATTTAAATAATAATAATAATAAAAAAATCGATTTTTCACATTAGAAATCTGAAAGTAATATGATTTCTAGATATAAGCAAAAACAACATATATGTATAAACAAATAATTCCATTTGCTTTTAGATTTCAACATTTAGTCAAAAAAGTTCGGAAATGGACACCATTTCCGCAATGTATTTTGTATAGAAAAAGGAAACATACGTTAAGGAAAATAGGTTGATTCCTAGACAAGGAATCAAATATTGTAAGAATGACACTTCTAATCGTCAGACTTAGTTAACTTGGGGTGCCTCGTCTAACTTTGCGATTTGGCTAGTACCAGGGCCGTAACGCCCACTGCGCATTTTAAATTTCTCCATACCTTTGACAACGCCAGTCGATCGGTTTGCCGTAAACGCCAATTTAGGTGATCTCGGTTCACTTGCTATTCACCTGGCGAATTATTTACTATAGTAGCTAATACCATAACGGTTTTTGTGTGGTATTAGCCATCCATGTCAGGTTCGAACATGTATACAGCTGTACCCATCACCGTTTCGTAAAAAGTAAGATGGTATCATTGTCACTACTCAGGTGCGGAAACCTACCAGCTGATCCCCAAACCGCCCGTTGAGGGTCTCTCAGAGCCCCCGACCACCATCTACAGGGCTCGCGACTACCGTCTCCTGGAGACTGTGCCCGCATACAAGGAGCTCTCATTCTACGGCAAGTACAAGGTGGCTACGCTGCTGTACATTCACCGGTTCCTCTACACGACGCACATCGGGAGGTGGTTCTTCAACTGGAACACGCGTTTCAGCTTTTGGCTGATGGAGAACTTCCCGTTCCTCGCGTTCCCTCGCTTCGGTTTCAAGAACGCCTTCGTTGACCTGTTCCGGGAGGCGCCGAAGGATGACACGCGGCCGAAGAAGAACGCGGAGTCTCTCAAGGAGCAGAGCGAGTTGCCTTGGTATCACGTGTTGATGCCGTACCGACCCCAGTCGGTGCAGAGCTAATGAGAGCTTGACTTTGTTGATTGAATGACGAGCTTTGTTACGAGCGCAAAATTAGGAAGGGAAATGGCATATTTTTCGAAAAATCCTCAACCAATGAGAGGGCAGATGTTGCAGATTTTGTGGAATATACGGCAGTGTTCCTCAAAAGTCACAGAATAGCAATATAATAATATAGAGTAATACAGGATAGAAATGGAATATAATATTGTGCGTATTACTTGATAAAGAGTATTGCGTGTGGATCTCTTTGGATTTATAAAAATGTTATAAAAAAAATTTAGATTGATGTTTTTAGATAGTATGTTCAACATTTTTTTACGTTTTTAGGGTTCCGTACCCAAAGGGTGAAAACGGAACCCTATTACTAAGCCTCCGCTGTCCGTCCGTCCGTCCGTCCATCCGTCCGTCCGTCTGTCACAGGGCTGTATCTCATGTACTGTAATAGGTAGGCAGCTGAATTTTTCAGAGTTTGTATTTATTTTGCCGCTATAACAACAAATAGCTAAAATAAAAAAATAATAAAAATTAGATAGGGGCCCCATACAAAAAACGTGATTTTTCGGTGTTGATGGTACGGAACCCTTCGTGTGCGAGTCCGACTCCCACTTGGCCGGTTTTTTATATTTTCCGTGCCTATGCTACTCGGGCCATAATAACGAATCGATTGACACGTCATTCATTAAACTTGGATGAATAGTTTAAGCGCTACGGTTAAACATACGTACATACTTGGCTTCGCCGTAGTCGGGTAAATACCTTCCTCCTAAGCAAGAATGTCGCTTTTCTTGACATACACAGGTGTAAATAACTGGATCATTTCACAAAACAAAAAAGTGAAAACTCTTTCGTACTGACAGTTAAGTTCGAGCTATTCAATATATTCCTGAGACATTATTGATACGGTGTAATAATAGGTCGGGGAAAAAGTCTTTTCGCATTATAGTATGTATGAACTTGTAATAAAATCTCTTTGGCTATACTATTTGTATCTGGCTGGTTTTGGTATCATTGAAAGTTTAAATTTTAAAGAACATAATTCCAAATTCAAATTAGGAAAATGTGTGATTCTCATTTGTTTTTCGTACTGTCAAAATGAGTGAATCTAATGAAGAAATTCGATACATTTTAAAATGTTACTACAAAAAAGGTAAAAATGCAACGCAAGCCGCGAAAAAAATTTGCGATGTTTATGGACCTAGTGCAGTGTCTGTGAGAGTAGCACAAATTTGGTTTAAGCGTTTTCAATCCGGAAATTTTGATGTCAAAGATGCACGTCGCTCTGGTCGCCCTATTACGGATAAAATGGATGCCATTTTTGAAAAAGTGGAGCAAGATCGGCATATCAGTAGTTACGAAGTAGCTGAAGAACTAGGAATTGACCACAAAACAGTTTTGGCGCATTTGAAAAAAACTGGGTACACAAAAAAGCTCGATATTTGGGTACCTCACGAGCTCACTGAAAGAAACCTAATGAACCGTGTACTCATTTGTGATTCTTTATTACGACGTAATGAAACCGAACCATTTTTGAAGAAGCTGATAACTGGTGATGAAAAGTGGATCACGTACGACCAGAACGTGCGAAAAAGGTCGTGGTCAAAGGCCGGTCAAGCTTCACAGACTGTGGCGAAACCCGGGTTAACTCGCAACAAGGTGATGCTGTGTGTGTGGTGGGATTGGAAGGGCATTATTCATTATGAGCTGTTACCACCAGGCAGGACCATCGATTCTGAACTCTACTGCGAACAACTGATGAGATTAAAGCAAGAAGTTGAGAGAAAGCGGCCGGAATTAATCAACAGAAGGGGTGTGGTTTTTCATCATGATAACGCTAGACCTCACACATCTTTAGCCACTCAGCAAAAACTAAGAGTCCTGACATTGCACCTTCAGATTTCCACCTGTTTAGGTCTCTTCAGAATTCTTTAGGCAGTGTCAGGTTAACATCACGAGAGGACTGCCAAAACCACTTGTCGCGGTATATTGATCAGAAGTCCCAATATTTCTATAGCAATGGGATCATGTCCCTACCTACAAGATGGCAAAAAGTTATCGAACATAATGGTACCTACATACTTTAGTTAAATGTAAATAAACCATATTAAAAAATGTTTTGAATTTTCTTAAAAAATGCGAAGAAACTTTTTCCCCAACCAATATGTTAATGTGTGTGTTTTTAATTAATGACTCCAAAAAAATAATTTTAACGATTACGGTCATAAACATTCATGATGTACATTCGTAGAATCGACCTGACACATTCGCTAGTCTACTCCTAGGTTGTTCGAGTTGACGCTAAGTGGGACAGAGTAAAATCTTTTTTTTAATGCACCCTTGCCGCACGGTCGATTCTATTCGCTAAAATTATGTATTAGTAAGAATATTGTGTAATTTTTATCCTGTCTGCATATAATAGTTAGGATGCCGACATCAGACTGTAGGCGATACATAATGTATTTTGGGACCAATATGCTGGAATGTCACAAGTATAAACTTTTCTCAGAGTTATTTTTTCATTAAAACATAAATAAATTAGTTGAAACCGTGAGTTTGCAAATAAATAGTTTATGCAAAACGTGTACCTACTTCGAGCATAATCTAAAATGTTAGTATAGTAATAGTGTAGTTATTTGAGCGGCTCTTAGCCTAGTGGCGCGGGGACTGGCCTAGCGTACAAGAGGCCCGGGTTCAATACCAACTTGCACCTGTTGCAACTGTCTTTCTCTTTCAGAGTTCGATAAGTGCATTTCGTCACGAATACGAGCTGCTCCATGATTCGGAATCCATGTAAAACTGTAGGTCCCCTTCCCCTACTAGGTGGTAGGGTTTAAGCCCGCCCGGGTTGGTACCATCGCATTGGATGAAAAGATGGTCGAAGCTGCAATGAAAAATTGTCCGTGTTTTCCATCCAGTTCAATGTAGCCATGCTCATAAGGGAAGGTCCTGGCATGGCACCTAATTCCTTCGGGAATGTGGTGTATTGGGCTAATATCATAACGGTAGTTGTGTGGTATTAGCCATCCATGTCAGGTCACATAAAAAAAAAAATTAGTTTGTAATGTTCACTTGTATAAAATATTAGGACTGCCATAGAGAAGAGAAGAAATAAATAGGAAAAGTATGAGAATAGTTAATCTTAATATTTTGGTGCTGACGGCCTCCGATGTGTCGAGTTTCTAGGAAAATAATAAATTCTTTATTGTGCAATATAGAAGAAAAAACTATTGCAATAAGAAGAATCAAAACAACAACAAAACTGCACAAAGGCAGACTTACCTCTAAGAGTGATTTCTTCCAGTCAACCTTCAGAGTGATGAGAGGCAATATAAAATATTTGTAAGTAGGTAATTAAAAAAGTAAATTAGTTAAAAAAAAAATTATATATTCCTATTATGAAGATAGGCAAGATTTGTACCTTTATAACAAAATTAGCAATAACAAAACTGTTGTATCTGTTGTTATCTGAGGTGGAATTTTAAGTATTAATTTTTTTACTGATGGATTCTACTATTTTTACGTAGTTGAAATTTTTTTATATATCTTAAGGAATAATGAATTATTATGATCTAATAAGAGATGTCGCCTCGGGGTCGGGGCGCGGCAGCCTCCGATGGCCCGGCAGACGACCTTCGTTATCTTGTGATGGACAGTAAATGAAATTCTTGATTATTTTTTGCAGGCAGGCAGTTCTTCTATTCTTCAGGGTCAAGTGTCCGCTGGCTCGTCTTCTTTGAGTCTGCGGGCTCGGCCATTTTGGCCTCTTTATATAACAGTTGCCCCTTCACTCCGCGGACGTCCGCTAGATGGCGGGGCGGAGTGGAGGGGCGGCTGAACGAGCGGACCAGAGACCCCAAAAAATGAAAGATGCATGTTTCATAGTTTATTTTACCTATTTTTGACATGCTAACTTAAAGCGCTATACATCCTATGATAAAATCAATCAATCAAATCATACAGTCAGAACCATTTTGTAAAGCACATATACAGATACTAAAGCGCACTCACTACCGCTCACGATAGGCAGAGCTTGTCTTTCACCTACGTGGCGGGTCACTTAGCACTCTCACTGTTCCGTCGACAACATTCTCCCCCCGGTCGTCCACGTCGACTCGATCAGTGGGGAGACGGACCAGCTTCCTCGCCGGGCGACGCAGCACTCCTCCGGCGACGCGCACGTCAGCGACGCGCACGTGTCCGTCCTTGCCGGGCAGCACCTTCTCGATGATCCCTCGCGGCCAAACGTTGCGAGGCAGGTTCCCGTCGACGATGAGCACGACATCGCCCGAGCGTAGCTCAGGGCGGCCGTCGCCGGGAAGAGGCCGTGGCAGGAGCGTCGGCAGGTACTCGCGCACCCAGCGCGTCCAAAACAGGTCTGCCAGGCGCTGCGCAGCGCGCCACTGGCGCCGCCGCACGAGGTCGGAGTCGTCGAACACGCCCGGAGTCGGCGCGCCGGACGAGCTTCCCAGCAGGAAGTGGTTGGGAGTCAGTGACTCCGGGTCCCCAGGCTCCGTCGAGACGTGGGTCAGAGGCCGGGCGTTCACGCAGTGCTCGGCCTCGGCGAGCAGAGTAGCGAGCACTTCGTCGGTGGGCGCTCGTTGGTGTAGTGTCACGTTTAGCGCCTTCCGGATGGAGCCCACGAGTCGCTCCCACGCGCCTCCCATGAATGGCGCGGCGGGAGGGATGAACCGCCACTTGGCTCCGCGGTTCAGCGCGTAGTCTCTGATGATATCTTGGTCCAGCTCGGCCCAGGCACGGCGGAGCTCGGCGTCGGCACCGTGAAAGTTGGTGCCGTTGTCGCAGTGAATCTCGGCGGGAGCACCCCGGCGCGCAATCATGCGGCGCAGGGCGCAGATGGCGGAGTCCGTTGTCAGGCTGTGGGCGATCTCGATGTGCACGGCGCGCGTCACAAGGCATGTGAAGAGCGCGCCGTACCTCTTCTCTCTGCGGCGTCCGACCGTCACGTCCATTGGGCCGAAGTAGTCCAGCCCGCAGAACGTGAACGGTCGGTGGTGGTGGCTCAGGCGGGCGATAGGTAAGTCGCCCATCGGAGGTGCGAGCGCGGTCGCGCGTCGCACTCGACACGCCTGACAGGCGCGTTCGACGGCTCGCACGGTCGGGCGGAGATGCAGAATCCAGAACTTCTGTCGGAGGTGGTTCACCACCGCTTCAGGGTAGGCGTGGTGCGCAGTCACGTGGTAATGGTGCACCAGGAGGCGGGTGATGCGGCGCCGGCCACATAAAATCGTTGGTTCCGCTGCTTCCTTGTCGATGCCCGGCGCCGCGCTCGCGCGTCCGCGCAGGCGCAGTAATCCATCGTTATCAATGTATGGCGACAGATGTTGTAGGCGGCTACTTGATGCGACTGGTCGGTTCGCGCGTAAGTCTCGCAGCTCCATCCCGAATGCATCTTCCTGTACTCTTCTGAGTAACATTCGTACCGCTGCGTCCATGTGTCGCCGATCGAGAGCGCCGGTGTGTCGCCGGCGACATTTTTCAGTGAAGAGCACGACACAGGCGGTCGCGCGTACCAACTTCATCCATTTTGAAAATCTTGAGGCGTCCGGTAGGCAGTCGGCTGCGGGCGTCGCATCAGTCACTGTCACTGTTTCGGCCGTATTTTTTCTCTCTTCCGTCGTTGTACGATTGTCGTCGGGTTGTATCGGCCACGCGTTTTTTGGTAGTCGCAGGAAGGCGGGTCCGACGAACCAGCGATGCTCGGTGTTGAATGTCTGTTGAGCGCGCGTCGCGTCGTCCGCTACATTTTCTGTGGTGTTCACCCAGCGCCAATCTTCCGGTCGAGTGAGCTCGTCTATTTCGCCGAGCCGATGCGATACGAATGCTCGGTAGTCACGTGGGTTTCCTCGTATCCATGCCAGGACCGTGCGCGAGTCCGTCCAGTAGTATTTCTGTGTGACGTTCGCTGAATGTTCGCTGATGACAGTAGCCGCGAGTCGACTCCCGAGCAGCGCGGCCTGTAACTCGAGGCGCGGTATCGATGTTGGTCTCAATGGTGCAACTCTTGTCTTGCTCGCGACGATCGATGTATGTACGCGTCCGCTGCTCAGTTGAAATCTCAAGTATGTGACGGCGGCGTAAGCGTCTTCACTCGCATCGCAGAACGTATGAAGCTCAATTGCGAGTATGTCGGAGTCAGTGCAGTAGCAGCGAGGCACTCGGCACGTCCAGGAGTCGTGCAGATGTTGTACCCAGTCGAACCATTTGGCCGCCTCGGCATCAGCCAGCTCGTCGTCCCAGTCTATGGCGGATCTCCAGACGTACTGCAATATTATTTTTGCCTGTATGATGACGGGGGCCAGGAGTCCGAGGGGGTCGAAGACGGACATGACGACGGCTAGCATTTGTCGCTTCGTCGGGCGGCTGTCGCCGGTAGCTATGTCATTCGGAATGCGTGCGAGGCTCAGATTGAATCCCAGCGTATCGTCACCGGTGTCCCAGCGAAGTCCCAATGTCTTCTCTTGATCTGCTTGTAGGTCTAGATCGCGCATGTTTTCCTGGCGCCCCCCTGGATTGACGTGCTCGGTCACTTCTTTACTGTTTGACGCCCATCCCACTAGTTCGAGGCCACCGCGCTTGTTAATTTCTTTGACTTGTGATGAAATCTTCACCGCTTCCGAGGTCGAGGGAAAGCTTTGCAGGTAGTCGTCCATGTAGAATTGTCGCTCCACGGCTTTTGCGGCGTCCGGGTACAGGTGTGCGAACTCCTCTGCATTTTTATTTTTGACGTAGATGGCGGTTGTTGGAGAGGAGGCGGCGCCGAAGATCATCGAGCTCATTTCGTACTCTGCTGGCGGCGTGTCTCGGTTCAGTCCTCGCCAGAAGAAACGTTGCGCGGGTCGGTCCGCAGGCCTTATTTGTATTCGGAGAAACATTTCCTTGATGTCCGCTGAGACTGCCACCGCCCCCTCCCGGAACCGGAACAATACGCCGAGCAAAGGTTGCAGTAAGTCGGGTCCCGTCAGTAGCGCATCGTTGAGTGAGCGTCCATCCACCCGCGCTGCTGCGTCGAATACAATCCGTACCTTGCCTCTTTTATTGGGGTTAGTCACAGCGAAGTGAGGCAAGTACCATAATTTTTTGTCGGTGGTTGGCGCCATCTGTCGAGCGTATCCAGAATCTATGAGGTGCTTCATTTGTTTCGCGTACGCTTCACCGAAGTCTCTGTTAGCATCCATCTTTTTCTCAAGTGAACGTAGGCGCTTAAGTGCGGACCCCTTGCTCGGCGGCATCGCCGTCGAGTCAGTTCGCCACAGCAAACCGGTTTCCCACCGGTCATCATTATCTGTGCGTCGGCAGGTGGTGTTCAGTATGTCAATAGCTCGCCGGTCAGTGGGCTTTTCTCTTTCTTTCGTAGATACGCCCAACGCGTCCAGATCGTAGTGACTCTTGATGAGTGAGTGCAGTTCTTCGTTGTCCCGCGTCAGGTGTCCCACGAAGTGAACCGCTTGCTGTCCGCGTCGTCGGTTGGTCGCGCCGCTCCCCCCGGTCGAGCCGCTGAGTACCCAGCCGAGCAGGGTGCGGACGGCCGACGGGCTCTCCCATCCGAGGCCGGCTGTGCGTCTCTCTCTCTCGGCGAGCAGGTGGAAGTTGTTCTGCCCGACGACTATTCCTGGCACGACGTCAGTATATGGTCGCAACGGTAGGTTCTTTAGGTGCGGTAGATGCGAGTAGTCGGGCACGGTTTGTGCTATCAGCTCTAATTTTTTCACTGTGTAGGCGCCCCACAGTGGGTACTTGGTGCGAGTAGGTCCCGCTATCTCCAAGTCAATAAGTCGGGACGTGTGGACACCTTTCGTCGTGGTTTCTGAGAGCATCAGTCGTTCAGTTGGACCAACAGCTCCGACGCGATCGGCCAATTCTGTTTTTATTAGCGTCGTTGTAGCCCCGCTGTCAAGTAGCGCGTGAGTACGTACACTGCCTTTTGGCCCGTAGACAGTCACTGGGATTATCATTAGCAGGGCTCGCGTCTTATTTCCTCGTGCGCATGCGGCATTTTCTTCATTCGCCTCTTCCCTTTCATTAGACATCGTCAGTGGCCTAGTGGGTGGGGGAAATGACTTGTGATGTCGCCGGCCGCATCCTTCCATCGCGCATCCTTGTTTCGTGCGGCAGACTTGTGAGCGGTGGCCACTTTTTAGGCAACGAAAGCAGGCCCGAAGCGTAGTGGCGGCGTTCCATTTTTCATCTTCGGAAAGTGCCTTGAATTTCGCGCAATTGTGTATAGTATGGTCTGTAGCTTCACACTGTAGACAGATGGCGCCCCCCGCGGCTGATGTGTGTACTGCTTGTGTACGTGAGCCCTTCTGTCGGGCGGCGGCGGCGGCGGGAGGCTGATTCTGACGCGCGTTGTTGATTCGGCCTTGTTGAGTCGTAGCGCGCGCGTCGGTACTCGCGGCAACATCTTTTGTCTCCACTGCCCATGCGTAAGTAATCTTCTCGCTCTCGCATTCCAAAAATTCACTTATCATCGTCAATTCGGGCTTGTTGTCATCTCGATGCGTATGTACGTAGTCGGCGTAGTTGTGCATCAGTATTTTCATTTTTTCTTTTATCGCTTGTACTGCGTCGACGCTATGTAGATATTTATCTTGCTTCATGCTTGATATCGTTGCGATAACATCTTCAATCGTACACGCGAAGTCATTTATTTGGCGTGGGACGTTAGTGATGGTCGGCAAGTTTCTCAATCGACGTAGTTGATGCATAACTAAGTCGTGATCGCGCCCAAACTTCTTTCCCAGCAACTTCATTACTCGATCTGGATCGCCGCCGGTCAGTAATTGGTGCGACACGGTTGCTTTTGCATCTCCGCGAAGACATCGTCGCAGTCGAGCGAGATTTTCTATTTTGTCGAATCGTCTAGATTGCTCATCGTAAGCGGCCTTAAATGCGAGCCAGTCACTCGTTGCACCAAAGAAGTCGGGTAGCTTCGATGTACAGCATCTATCTTTATTTGTCGCAAGCCCTTTTAATTCGCGCGCCAATAATGCTATGTCGCTCAATCCCACTCTCGTGGTCGGGTGTGCAGCCGATGTGTTGTGCGCTCCTACGTCCGTGTCGTTTGCGGGCGGCGGCGGTGGCGCTGCAGTCGGCGGCGGGACGAGGGGTGCGGGGCGCGCGAGCGGTGGCGCCACCGTCGCATGATTCACCTCTTCATTTAGCGAAGCGGGGGGTGAAGGGGGAGGCGCTCTTTGGCTGTCGCACCATTCGCTGGTGCGCTGCATTGTGATATTTTCAAGGTCGTCGGCTTCCCTCGAGCGGTCATCCTCTTCCTCAATATCTTGTAAATCGGACTGCAATTTCTTTTGTATTAAATCGCTTTCGATCTCCAGCTTTTTTCTTTCGATTTCGGCCAGCTTTTCTGCTGCCGCTAACTCAGCGGCGCGGCGTTTTCGGGCAGAAAGGCGTGAGTGCGTGGTCGACGCGGCGGGCGAGCGGTCGATTCTCGGTGCGGTTTCGATAATCGTTCTCTCACCGACGGACACATTGAGGGGGTCGGTCGGGGATGCCGGTGGGCCCAGTCTGACTATTTCCGGATGTGTTTGCACTCCCGAGTCGGCCGCGGTGCTCGGCTGGGGCGCTGTCTGCGCATCCGCGCTTGTTCCGTCGGCTTTGGTACTTCTTGTCTTAACCATTGTGACGTTCGCGTCGTGTTCTTGCTCTCAGCGTTAGCGATGTGGAGCGCGGAACGGCGACCGACGCGACGCGACAACGCGAAGTGTGGCGGAACGAGGCGGGCACGCAGCGGACAGGCGCACGGTGCACTAGTCTCGCTGCGCTCGCGACCGGAGGAAGCAGAGTCTTGAGGGGCGCGGGCCTTATCTGCTGGAGGGAAGTAGGAGGCGGAAGGGTTAATGGGATACCGTTCGGCAGAGAAACACAAGCGGGCCAAGTGCTCTCTCACACCAGGGAAAGGGTGCGAGACGGTGCCTTCCAGGAGGCATGGCTTGCGCAAGTGAACATACCGACACGGCTCGACTCAGAATTTGACTTCTCGTCCTGAACAGGACGGTCCGTCTGGTGTCAGTCGCAAAACACCACGCACCGCTTCGTTGGCACCGTTAAGTATCCACGGGCGTATGCCAATGTTGGCGTGTGGCTTGCGTCGGTCTTGATGCAGGCGGCGCCAGGCGGGCAGGTTGACGAGCGATCAGCGGAGCGGCGTCTTGATCTCGAAGTGAAGTCAGGATCCGGCTCGAAGGACCAAACAATGTCGCCTCGGGGTCGGGGCGCGGCAGCCTCCGATGGCCCGGCAGACGACCTTCGTTATCTTGTGATGGACAGTAAATGAAATTCTTGATTATTTTTTGCAGGCAGGCAGTTCTTCTATTCTTCAGGGTCAAGTGTCCGCTGGCTCGTCTTCTTTGAGTCTGCGGGCTCGGCCATTTTGGCCTCTTTATATAACAGTTGCCCCTTCACTCCGCGGACGTCCGCTAGATGGCGGGGCGGAGTGGAGGGGCGGCTGAACGAGCGGACCAGAGACCCCAAAAAATGAAAGATGCATGTTTCATAGTTTATTTTACCTATTTTTGACATGCTAACTTAAAGCGCTATACATCCTATGATAAAATCAATCAATCAAATCATACAGTCAGAACCATTTTGTAAAGCACATATACAGATACTAAAGCGCACTCACTACCGCTCACGATAGGCAGAGCTTGTCTTTCACCTACGTGGCGGGTCACTTAGCACTCTCACTGTTCCGTCGACAACAAGAGATGTTAAATCATGTATATTTTTATTAAAATATGTTGTTATAGCCAAAGATGCTAATTTAGCAGCAGTGTGGCAACAATTTGTTGTTTGTACATAACGTTAACACTATCGGCCGTATTCAGAGTGGGCGGGACTAACTTTAATACGCTGGACTAAACTGGCTTTTGTATGGTTAGTCCGGTGATAATCCCGTACTAAATTTTGACAGGTTCTCCTCTAAATATGACTGTAAATTTTTTGTTCAGACTGATATAACATTTCATCAATGTGTGTTTATCAAAGTTAGGTGCATAAAATGCAATAAAAGTTTTCTACCATATGTACATTGTGGATTTATATTATATTGTAACTTTGTGATCGAACAAGTTTTTTAGGTAACAAATATGATTTGTGGAATTTTACATGTATTTTTATAATGAACTAGATAACAATTAGGCATTGACAAACATTTTATACAACTTGTAAATTGATTAAATATTTATTCATTCAATTATTTTTTTTACCCCTATGTGAATGTAAAAGTTGTGTTAATGCTGGCTGCTTGGTACTGTACCAAACATACCAAGAAGAACAAGAAACGGCGTTATGAATAACAGAATGACCGATCTTTGATCTTTGCTTAGGAGTTTTTGCTGACCCGAAAAGCGGTTGCGAACTATAATTGCCGCTTTATCTCACCATGAGGTGGAACATGGTTCCGAACAAAATCTGTCAACTGTCACGTCAACCTTGAAATTGCCTACAAAAGTACATGATTTCATGTTGTATTTGCAGTTATGGAAAATCACATGAGTTTTTAATTAATCTGATGTTAATAGGTTTTATGCATGTCTTGTGAGATTAGAAGGATTTTTGTTTGTGTCATCTCAAAATTACATTTATTCTGCTATTTTTCCTTTTCGTGTTCTGGTTGGAGCACTGTAAGAACAGAACAAAGTGGAACTGTTGCTACCCGAACACAAATAAACCCTCATAATTACTGGATTGGTAAAATGCTTCATAAATTAAAGAGCAAATACGTAGTACCGCAATGAAAGAGCATCTTTGAAACGAATACATCAGGAAAGAAGTATGATACAGCGCTATATTATTTCTGCCAGTGTAATGGCACAGAATATATATAGGATTACATCCAGTAGCTCAACTCCATACAAAGACCCGATTTCGTTCACCTGTACAGGCACATTTCGCTTGTATGGGCTCTAAGCTAGTTTCGTGGTGCTGAACTGTCACGAATGGTCCTTCGAAATCATCTTATAACAGAACCAGCAGTGCTCCGCCAATATTTAAGTGACAACACCGACACTCGATGGAGGGAAGGTATTTGTCTAAAAAATCGCCTTAGTTGAGCTACTACTGTGGCCCCGGCCGCGCAGCTATATATCTACTGTGGTAACGGTTAGTATTGAAACAGATGACATTAATTAAATTCATTTATTAAATAATTTCTTAAGTAAAAATAGTGCACCTAAAAATAATTGGTTGGTTAAAAAGCTTAAACCTTATAACTTAGAAACCAAACACTTTTTTACAATGCCAATGGTCATCAGACATCTAGATGGATCAAATCAAGCTGTTTTTAGTATAATTTTGGATCTCTGACATGAAATATGTGCATGATCTACTTTCCATGTTTGTCGTCCTTGGAGTTGAGCGGGAAGGCCCACCTTAAACGTACATGCCACACGAAAACAGTCGCCGACGTATTGGAGGGTTTGTGTAGGCAGGAAATGACCTGAGGAACGCATTTGTAGAGCACATAGTACATAGTAGGAAATGTTTCGACTGCGTGGCATACGTTGCGCCGCCGGTGACGGATACGGCGGGGACGCGATATCGACCGCATGCCTTCCTTCTTCTTGTGGCCACTATTACTTGAATTGTGAAAAATTTAGGGTTCGCCAGTGGCGTAGCGTGGGGGGGGGGGAGTTTGCGGTCCGCACCGGGTGGCACTTTTACGGGGGCTGCATTTCACAGGTAGCGGAAAAAAATGCGGGTAAAAAGGCATAGCTTATGATCAATCACCGGGTGCTAGTGACCTATGCTACGCCGCTGGGGCTCGCGACAATATTAACTGCAATATATGGCCAATTTGTTGGCCATATGAATGCGGGTAAAAAGGCATAGCTTATGATCAATCACCAGGTGCTAGTGACCTATGCTACGCCGCTGGGGCTCGCGACCATATTAACTGCAATATATGGCCAATTTGTTGGCCATATGAATGCGGGTAAAAAGGCATAGCTTATGATCAATCACCGGGTGCTAGTGACCTATGCTACGCCGCTGGGGCTCGCGACCATATTAACTGCAATATATGGCCAATTTGTTGGCCATATGAATGCGGGTAAAAAGGCATAGCTTATGATCAATCACCGGGTGCTAGTGACCTATGCTACGCCGCTGGGGCTCGCGACCATATTAACTGCAATATATGGCCAATTTGTTGGCCATATGTTGCATAAATCGTATGAGAGCCGTCTAGAGGCCTTGGGCCTCACCACGCTGGAGGAACGAAGACGTAGAGGCGATCTCATTGAAACATTTAAAATTTTATCAGAACTCTATGATGTGGCAGATCTCAAACTGATGTACACAATGAATACCAATGATCACCTACTGCAATTCAAACCTGAGGAAACACTTTATAACCAATCGCGTGGTTGAGTCGTGGAACAGGCTCCCGGAGGAAGTGATTCGTGCCGCTTCAGTGAACAGCTTTTGTTGGTGCCGGCCTCGCGAAATTGTGCAAAACAGTTTAGTGAAGTTGACATTCCAGTGTTAGTTCTGATAGGCGCCGGTGTCGCTACCATCGTGCGGCCGCGACACTCCGGGACTCTGAATGTGATAAATTAGGCAACCGCGGATAACTTGTTTTCATATTTTCTTGATATTTAACCGTTGAAATTTCCTGAAAACTTCTGTAATCGAATCATGTTTGTTTTCTTCACGTGTTGATATATGATAAGTCTGTATAGGTGCACTGTATTACCAGAAAATGTATAGAATACTTTGTTACTTATAAAACGTAAAATATAATTATTTTAACGTGTTAATCTTATTCTAGGTAATGATTTTTGTAAATGACTGTAATAGAATAGTTTTGTACTAGAATAAGATTATTTGAAATGTAAAAGAAAAAATAGGTGAATAAATGCATGAATATTGTGTTTTTTACTTCGGCGAGGCTTCGACTGGTGGAAGCTGGAAAATGAAGGAAAACCCTCCACTCCCGTGAAATGACAAAATAAAGAAAAGTCTGTCGGCCGGCGGCCAAGATTGACAGAGGGGAGGACACGGGAGGGGAGGGCGGGCGATAGTTCCCGTCTCTGCCGTCGCGACGCCAACGCCCTATAAATATGGGCATTATTTGTGTTATAAAAGGCGGGCGTGGCGGCAGAAAATTGTCAGTTCCAGTCCAGCTCCATCAGAAGAAACTCGCCGGAGAAGAAACGTACAAGACGAAAAGAAGATTTTCATTTCTCTCCTGCTGGCTGAACCGCTGCACCATACCTGCTATACCACCTTCCCGCCGCCGCAGGGTTCTAAATTTCTTTCCCTGCGGCCGTTGGAAGCGGGTTCACCTCGGCGACATAATCGGAAGAGAAGACATCCTGAACCGGCGCCAGACGCCGACGCCGACGCCGCAACAGCTTTAAAAACAGACTTGACACTTATACAAAAAATCATAAACTTTAGACTTTTTACAGGAATAAAAAAAAATATAAAATAAAAAACAAGTGCACCCCCAGTTACCAACTCAGATGTACACGCATCAGCTTTAAGCTGCTAGTGTATCGAGACAATAATAATAATAATAATAATAATTTGGCGACATAAAGTGTGGACCATGTCGGGTTTCGAATGGACCATTACTCACACCCGCTTGGGGGTCAGAAAAGCAGAAGTCAAGTGTCCATTTCCTTGGGAACACGAGGCTCAATCCACAACGGCATCAATATTGTGACATTTTTAGACAAATAAAAAAAATATAAATTTGGTGTAAATATATTTTTTTCTAAGATGGAATGTAATTAGATAGAGAAATGTAAACCTAAAAAAAAACAAAGATTCAAGTGAAACTAATCAGTATGTACATTCATATATTTTAGTTTCTTACATTACTGTTACACATTAATTCATTTTTACATTACTATTTAACTAAACATGGTTTTTCATAATTGTAGTAGGTAGCACCCGAAAGTGGCATGTAGTGTTCAATGAACTGAAATTAATGAGGTACAAGATTTAGTGTTATTTTCTTCACTAATACATAATCAATGTTTTCAATGCTGACAAATGTAATAAAACATTTTAGTGCTGTCTGTACAAGCTATCATAATTCAACTCGTAGGGTTAATCTCGTTCAGTTTGGTACCATCGCATTGAATGAAGATGGTCGCAGCGGCAATGACAATTGTCCGTGTTTTCCATCCAGTTCAATGTAGCGGAGCAATATATGGAAGGTCCTGGCATGGCACCTAGTTCCCCAAGACCATTTTCGTGTTCGGTTAATATCTGTATCGGTTAATTTGGCATCAGTCATCCATGTCCAGTTACATAAAAATTAAATTACGAACACACGCACACCGGAGTTTTTGACATTCATCAGAGCGGAACCCAGTTAAATGTAATCAGAAACCCTTCTTGTGCGGTCCGACTCGCACTTGGCCGGTTTTTTAAAAAGGCGTGCCCGAGACCCGTGAACTTACGCGCTTATGTCAAAAGTAAATTAAATGGTTGGTCCGACTATGAGAGTGGGTACACAGACCATCACGCACAGCTCCGATGGCCGGCCGCTCAGGGCTCCGTCGTACTCCGCGAGCGCTCAGTGGAACGCGTAGTAGAGCAGCAGGAAGGTGCACACGGCCACCACGAGGCCTACGATGAGCGAGTCGCGCCGCTTGCGCGAGTTGATCCGGTAGATCAGACTGTTGATCGCTGGGAACCTGCAGGCGTGAACGTTAGTTAGTTAGGCGGTTGTTGTCCGCACTAAACCTACTGCTACAGAGAGGTCATTGTGCGTAACAGGGGTGACTATGTGAGCATCCCAGGTGCGAACGCGTCCCATTAACTATGCTCTGTCCAATAAACAAACAAATGTAAATAGCTCGGTGGCGCGACGTCACGGTTTTCAATCATCTTAGTTAAGCAACCGTGGGGGCAGAATTGTTCCGGTTTTTTTTATGCAACCTAACATGGATGGCAAATAACACACAACTACCATTATGACATTAGTCCAATACACCACATTCCCGAAGGAATCAGGAGCCATGCCAGGATCTTCCCTTTATGAGCAAAGCTGGGATTGCCCAACTGGCTAATGATAAAATATGACAAATCTGAATCCAGTGAACTATCTATCGATGATGAATAAACAATAAACATGGACAATTGCCTAAACTCTAGCACCTAGTAGGTGAAGGGGACCTACAGTTTTACATGGATTCCGAACCATGGAATTGCCCGTGTTTTCCATCCAGTTCAATGTAGCCGTGCAACCTAATGTTCTGGCCCCTAGGCTAATTTCAGGACAGCAGGTAAGAGTTTTGAGTGTATGAGAAACTGGACTTAAATGGATACTTCACCTCACATTATTGACGGAAATACATAGGTTCCATGCCAGGACCTGCTGGAGCTCACCTGTTGGAGATGTCGTTGAAGCGCGTCTGCATCCTCTTGAAGGTCTGCCGCTGCGAGGAGAGGTGGTCGCGTGCCTCCATCGCTATGTTGATCTGCTCATCCACCAACATGTGCGAGCTGCAATGTATTGTATTGTATTGTATTTATGAATAGTGAAATAAAGTTCAACATAAAAAAATATATATGTATCTGGACATGGATGGCTAATACCAAACTGAACATCAGTTATTAGCCTAACACACCACATGGGAACTAGGTGCCATGCCAGGACCTTCCTTATATTGCTCTTCTACATTCAACTGGATGGAAAACATGGAAAATTTTCATTGTCGCTTTGACCATCGTTCATTCAATGCGATGGTGTTAGGGATTAACCCCACCACCTAGTAAGTAAGCAAGGGGACCTACAGTTTTACGTGCAATTCAAACCACGTCCAGTCTCAATGGTTGAAAATGGTCACCCATCCAGAAACCAACCCAATGCAAATTTAATTAAAACAAGATATTATCGGTTACATGATGGTCTTTTAAATGACTAGTCAATAATATCCTAAACAAAATAAATTAAAAAACAAACATTCTAAAGATATCATCGAATAAAAATTTAAATGTGTACAGTTCGTTTGGTCACAAATCTATATAATAGAAATAACTGCCTAAAGTTAAAAACTCATTAGGCCGACGCACACATCTGTGATGTATTATTTTCAAATTTTACCTATTTGTGGCATTAAAAATTTTACATATATTATAGCGGCAAAATAAATAGACACTCTGTGAAAATTTCAGCCGCCCAACTATTATGGTTTATGAGATACAGCATTGTGACAGACGGACGGACGGACAGCGAAAGCTTATTAATAGGGTTCCGTCGGCACTCTTTGGGTACGGAACCCTAAAAACAGAATCGTGGAGCTTGCCTCAAGTGGCTCGACGGTCTCGGATATCGTGGGTAAAAACGAAGCTCCAGTGACTAACTGACCTGTGCAAGTGGTCCGTCTCCTTGGCGTACTGGTCGCGGCGGCTGAGGCCGGCGGCGGGCGGGGTGGTGCCGCCGCGCAGCAGCTCCTCGCGCTCGCGCCGCGCGCTCACGCGGGCCGACGTGCGCGAAAACTCCTGCTCGTAATCCTGCCAGACGTTATTCATTCACTTAGCATTTAAAGGGTTAAGATTATATAGTTTTTTTAGCTGTAAGAATAATAATGTATTTTGTATTTTGACACTTTGTTCAGAGTGGGCAGTCTGAGTTCTCACCTAAATTGGCGTTTACGGCAAACCGATCGACTGGCGTTTTCTCCAAACTCCATACAAGTTTTTACTAGATATTCTGTGGTTTTACTTCTTCAAGCTGTCAAAGTCAAACGCGGACTTCCGATTTGTATGAAAACGCGGAGTGGACGTAAACGGCAACGTTGACGTATTTACGGCAACGTTGAGTAAGCTGTCAAATCAAGCTCGGACTCGTAAATGTTAGTTCGCTTAACGCCCGCTGCGCGCGCTCTTC